>CM060924.1:488070052-489320052 GCA_030737875.1 Allium sativum
TTTAATTACATAGTCCTATACTAGTTATGCTTACCCTAAAGGGTGTCTTTAATTACATAACTTCATTACATTATCTATCGGTTATGTACACCACTAGGTGTCTTTAATTACATAACCCTATTACATTATCTACTCGTTATGTATACCACTAGGTGTCTTTAATTACATAACCTTATTGGGTTAAGTTCGTGGGCCTATATATACATATTACCCACCCCCTCTAATTTACTTATCCCACCACTACCCATCCAATTTTACTTAACCCTAACTTAAATCCATAGTCATATTAAATTAGGTTAAGTAGTCTATTTCATTACCATGTCCAATTACGGTTATAATGGGCTAGACCTCCCACATTAGGCCTACAACATGTGGATGCTGGATATGTCGGTCGGGTCTGGGCAGACTTCCACCACTAATGTAACCAAACCACGTGTCATAAGTACAATTTACAATTCCTAATTGTAAATTACTAAACATTCCAAATTAATCCAAATCTACCTATGTCATTATAGGTAACTATTTCTATGTTTTCCCCATTTGAATTACATGTCCCATTTCCTATTAATCATTACATAAATCGTGACAATTATAATCCCCTTTTCCCCGTTTTCTCTTTAACGTATTCGTACGAATTTTCGCTACATGTAGGCTATAAAGTAGCCTAGCTACAATAATAAAAGGGAATATGACAAGGGTAATAGTTTCAGTATGTCTTGGCATAAACATGAACATAAACTGGCATAATAACAAAGTGAATGGGCATGTGATTAACATCGTAATAAAGTGGACATCAAACTAGTAACTTGTGGCAATCACTATGATGTTTAATGAGATATAGATTTAACATTTGGTGTCCAATTACCTAGATCTAGCATAGTTAGGGTGAAATAGCAACATGTTTAGATCAAAGGTAGATTCGCATGTCAAGTTTACAACATATATCAATGTATCACAATATGACAGGTGAAAGGTGATTAACATAAAGGTCTAGATCCAAGTAATGTCTCAGTTATCCAAATTAATAGATGTACAACCATCATAACATGGCTACAAGTCAAGATCCATATAAACATCATAATCGAATCACCATAATTATATTAGATATAGGAAATTAGATCTGCCATGACATAGGATAGAATTTCATATTAACACAGAATCATATTCAATTCATTGCCTATCAAAGCATACTTTTATTTGTCTAAACCTAAAAGTAATCTAGAAACTCACAGCGTTAAGTTTAGAGAATTTAGGAAGAACGGATCTAGAATTTCTGAAGTGGATTTGTGGAGTATGTTGTTGTAGAAACAGTTCAGTTCGCACTCCAACATCATATGGACTCCATGGCTCCCAATGAAGAGAATATGAGAAATATGACACATATACATAGTTGCCATACTCCTTGAAACTGAGTTCTAGCTCAGCCTTAGGGGTGTCGACACCCCTGTGGGTAGGTCGACTCCTAGGTCGACACCCCTCTAGGGGGGTTGACCCCTAGAGCGGGAATTTTGCCGCTCAAACAATTTTTTCGAATTTGAATCCTCTGGATAGGATTCTGACTCACCTCTGACTCATACGTATATATAAAATATTCCTGTGCGTATACAAACTTAAAACTCTCATAACTTCTTCATACGGTGTCCGTTTTACGCAAACCAAATATCTATCTTGACCAGAATTTCGAGATGGACGCAATGGTGCAGTCCATTTCCTCTAGTTCTAAACATTAAATTAATTATTATTTAATTTATTCTCTTTAATGTTGTTAAAAATTCAGGGATTTACACTTATACTCTACCGTTTTCAATATAAATTATATCATCCTCTTTCTATTCTTAATCTCTATCAAATACTCTCTGTTTGGAAGTGCTTTTCAAGAGTTCTAGGGATATTTGTTATTGTTAAGGAAAGGGTCTACTCCTTATAGCCTGTAAATCAAGGAAAAGGAGCGGCGTGATCCTTGTAGCCGTGAAATCAAGGGTGTTGAATTGGTGTGAACCTTGTAGCCGTGAAATCAAGGGTGTGGAATCGGTGTTAACCTTGTAGCCGTGAAATCAAGGGTGTTGTAAGTTGATATTAGTATTCGTAAAACTCTATGCAATCCAGTGTTGCTTAGGACTGGACGTAGGAGTAATCTGAACCAGTATAAAATCCAGTGTGTTCTTTCCTTTTCTGCATTTTATTTCTGTTTATATTTGCATCTGTGATTGTTTATGTTGTGATATTCATCCTGTGATTCATATAGTTATTTGAGTAATTATTAGTTGTTTAAGTTTCACAATCTCTTTAAAACACTATTCACTCCCCATTAGTGTTATTTTTTCCTTAAGATTCATGATTCTCATCCCTAACAATTGGTATCAAAGCATAGGTTTTCAAAATTTCACCATCTAAATTTTGGATATATAAAATGGAAAATTCTGAAATGATTTATAGCACTAGTTTAAATTCATGCACTGCATCAGTATTAGATGAGTCTGCATTATATTCTGTTGAAAAATCAAGTTATCATAATATGATTTTTTGAAAAAGTTTAAATGATAAAAAAAAATTAAACACTGTTTTTGTATGGATATGTCATAGAATCATCATGATATTATCATTTAAAATTACATTTAGTTATTTAGAATAGTCACTTGATTCTTTAAAAAGTTGTGTTATTTTGCATGGAAAGTTATGTTTGATGACTATTGGTCAAAAGATACAAAGATGATTCATTCATCAACCAAGAAGGAAGACACCAGGTGTTCGTTTATAAATCAAAAAGAAAAAGAAGAATATTAGCAATCTACAATGAAATGAATTCCTTATCTACAAAACTATTTTTCTTCTTTAATTTAATTCAATGCCATACTTCTTTTCATCTACTCCACAATGCTTCTGGTTACGTGCAAATCCGTCACGAAATGATCAAGTTATGATCAAATGAAGTTTTGGTGCACAAAGGGAAAAAGAAACCAAAACTGTCACTGGTATTTCTCATACTTTGTCCATATATTTGTATTATTTCATCCCAAATCCTTCTTCATATTGAAGTTATTGTTCTCACGGTCGTCATGATGGGTAGATCATCAAATTATGATGAACATTAAGTGAGATATGGTAGTTTGAAGTTGATTATCCAAAACAGAAAATTTTATACAGGATTTTTTGTTTTCCTCTCACTGATTCGGCCTGATGAACCATAATACCATTCAAATTCTTCACCAAACTGTTACTCAATCATAGATCTTACCTTCCTCTTCGATTTGCCGCTAGTTTCATTCAATTTCGTTAAAAAACGAAGAAGTTATGCCTCCCAGAAGATTGATTGAAAACAGAAAAACGGGAAGAAGAAAAAGAAGAAGTGAAAATGTTTGTGAAGGGATGTGACTATTGCGCCTATTTATAGCAGTTGAAGTGTCCATTCATTCAAATTCAAATTTTTGGCTCTAAGTTGGTTAAACTACTAAATCATCAGTATCTTTCTCATATGGTCTTCAAACTCGACAAATGAATATACCACGCTGATCAGAAAAATGAGCCCGTCGCAATAGAGTCATCAAATATTGAAAGACGTGAATGTATGGTTCATGACAATGAACAACAAAAAAGAGGATTACAAAAGGAGGTACGCTTTACAATGTTTTCATAATTATCATTACATTTAGGAATATACATCTATGCACATAGTTAGAAATAGAAATTTATCTCTTTTATAATTTTAGACATTTTAGTTCATATGTCGATATACCAATCTAATTAAAATCTCTTCTTATTTCAAATTAAAATTTCATTACTCTTTGATTTGGTTTTGAAAAATTGAAAGGACATTTTTTCAATATGAAAATGTCAGTTCAAACTGTGATTATCAATTTCCTTTATCTACCTATGTTTCATATATTTTGTTTCAAAAATATATATTGAAATTATAGTACGTATATATGTTAATATGCTTGAAATAATTTAAAATTTTCAAACATTTGATATTGTTATAAAATATAAACTTATATATATCTTTTATATGTAGTTTAAACATACATAGTCTAACTTATATTGTAGTGGCCCGAAAATCCGTACCAATTTGAGCTGACTAATATCCTACACATTCAACTCAAAGTGCATGAAAGTTCAGATCATTAATAGAAAGAAATAAGAGGATAAGATAGAAAAGATAGAACAAATAGAATAGAAGAAGAAGAAGAACACAGCCGAACATAATCAGAGTAAACACGAATCTCACAGCGGAATGAATAAATTGTATTATAACATAACTTTGAAATACAAAATCTGAATTTGTACTTATATATCATATCAGAGTGTAACTCATATACATCATAGTGGAAATAATCTCTAAATAACTAATGGTGAAGTCTCCTGCTTCGAGCTCCTCCAAATGTATATGTAAAAGCCTGAAACACTTGACTGCCCGTACAAATTTGGGCACCCACGAGTTTAGGGAAAACACAAACAAAATAAACTCTGGGTCAGTCATGGGACTTGTGTGAGTAAACTCCAACCGTACTGTTTAACTTTGAAAATCCTTTTGAAGAAAAAGATAATAGTAAGACCAACCCACACATAAACATGGACGGTTTTTACCTTACTATAACCCAAACCATTTTGATATCAAAATCCTGTGATATTATGATAATGTCTAATCATATAAATAACTAAGTAGCAGAACGCTTGCATCTCACGCTCCATATATATATATATATGTATATGTATAGTATAAAATAAACTGCAGGGCGCTTATCGGAGAAAGGATTCTAACAGACCAGGTATGGGAGCACCTTCCGATCAGTGTACTCTAGCGGGTATACACTGGGGTTCAACAAGAACGCCTTGCAACCCGGCCTCACATGACCGACCACTTGTTTAGCCTGAGTGTATCGAATATATTGCCATCCATGGTTGTTGGCCATCCAACCGTCATCCGAAGATACAAAATCGAAAAGAAGAACAAATATGAATTTTCTCTAGATCGGTGACAATACACCCTGAGGCTACGTCTATCTTCAGAGCATCTGATCACCATTCACTTTGAATGCCACATCGTCAAACCCGTCAATTCACTGATCGATTTCCAAAAATATCACGGGTATAAAAAGCTAAGAGGAATGAATTCCTCTGCCACCAGACGTAATACCTTTAAGAGACCAACCATATGTGATTTGTTAGGTATACTCTGTCAGACACTCGTCCAAGCAAGTTGTCCTGGGACTGGACAAACAGAAAACACCATTCAGGAATAGAACGACCCTTGCATTTCACTCCGTCTTCAATTATCTTCAGCATAATATAATTCGCAGCGCCTGTACAAATACGAAGTGGTTTCCAGATAATATATCCAACCGGTCTCTCCGTATTGACAACGATGGTCAAAACACTTTGATAGTTGGTTATTTAACTATCGAAGTAAAAACAAACATTTCATTCAAATGTACAACTAAACATCACACAACAACAGACATTTTTTTATATTAATTTTCCCAATTCCCATATCCTAGAAAATGTACATTATTAATGTTCGAAAACATTCCTATCTTTTCCCACATTTGTTATTTTCTGCACTTGGTTAATATACCCTATTGGAAAAATATTTCCAATTTCATTATAACATTTTAATCTGCCAAACGTTCACTTTTAAAACATTATTCACTTTAAAATGTGTATATCATGCCTATTATATAAATCTGAACACCTTTATCGAATAATCTCTTTATTCAAGTAATAATTACCCTTATCTTGTTTACCGAAATCTCTTTCATAATTTTATATGCCCATTCCACTTTATAAACTTTGTTTCTAAGTCAACTCCTTGTTAAATCAATATCAAGTTTATAACTAAATATTGATTACATATCCTATTATAATTTATTGGTTTAAAACTAAAGATTAATTATCCTAACTGATTATAATTCCTAAAAATATTTCCTTTACTACATTCAACGTCGTCAGATTATAGTTCCAATTCCTAATAGTGTTATTTCATTCTAATCCTATTCCAAACATCAAAATGATGTTATCGTTTCCTGAAACGATTCTCCAATTTCTCTTTCTAAACTCATTCTTATATTTCTTTGTACAAACATCATTACTTATTATTTTAAAATAAGTGGATTTCAAACCAAACTGTTTACATTTCCTAGTGAGTGCTGCTATATATAAAAATCACGCTTAAGCTTGGTAAACAACGCTAATTTATCGTTACAATTCAAAAACTTGTCATACGCTGTAATATTCCCCTTTATACTAATCTCGATATAACAATCACGCTTAAGCCTAGTCAACAACGTTATTTTATCGTTATAGTTCAACAGTGCATATATAAAACAAAACAGTACATATAGATATTGAGGAATCCGGTTGGATTCCTCCAACCGGTTTCCTGTATCCATAGATGTTAGTCCATACAATTTTCACTAATTCCATATTAGGGAATCTTATAACCGATGGAATCAGTATCCAATCCATGATGTACACATATGCAATGATATGTATATATTTCAACCAATTTAATTGTAATATACCTAAATAACCATCACAGAACATTAAACCATTATTTAAAATATAACTAGAATATTTTAAAATAGATCAGAGTTCGTGAATTTACTCACCTTTGCGCGTTAACCGTTAAATAATGATTTGCGTCAGTTGATCTAATCGGACGTGTACTTCTGCTAAAATTCATAACGAGCCACAAATCGCTTCAACTAGCTTTGTTGCATAGCGCGTCCATACAGACTCAACGCAACCGATGCCCCCAAGTTCATTGACTCATTTTTCCATTACATTTCTACCAACCTCCAGTATGGTGCTTTTATAATTTTGCCAAGGTCTTTTCTTCTTTTTGTACATATACGAATGTATCGTAACGTTGGCTCCAAATTACACAGTCAATACCATACAACTTTGGCTTCTCCTCCTTTCAGAAAAACCAACCCGTTCTTCTTTCTTCAGCCCGATTCTCCATACTTCAATGACCACCGTGAACTGATATCCTTCGTTGACTGGAACCCCACCAGCTATTTCCATTCATTTAAGTCTTCCTTATTTTCCTCTGATCTTCCGATTCTCGAGCAAAGACCTCGACCAGAACTTCTTTCTCCCCATCGCAAGATATTTCCTTAAACTCCCCAACATACCCTCTCCAGTCACCCCTTTGCAATGCTACTCCACCAACTGTTATTTTAAAACCCAACACCTCACATAGTACAAAAGAACGAAACCCGTTCCTCCCAACTATTGTGCTGACGCATACCCATACACCCGTTTACAAATGAACATCGTGTTTCTCCAATATCCACGCCTTCATGCAAAGATCCAAAGTATATATCCACTCATGCCGCACAGCTCTTACTACTCCACACATAATTGGTCCACTAAATCATCCTTGTGCCATGCAAAAACACCGCATACTCCTCTACATCCTACAATTGTATCAACTCCACCATTTACCGGACACTCTCCCTCTATTTCCGCAGCAAAGCTCCACACATCAACCTCTAGCAAAGTTTACCAGTATTCCTTCTTTTACTTCTCGACAGTTTATAAACATGCAATTCTCCCATACGTTCAGTCCACCACTGCTATTATGTACTGTTCGAGACACACTCCACTATGAACTACCAACCCCTCCAGCACCGCTCAGCCTGGACGCTGACCCGCCTCCACAGTTCCACCATGACGTCTTCTCTGGTCCGCCTTTTACTCCAGACCATCTCCTTCCGAGATTCATACCCACTTACCACGGTTTCTAGCATTTCAATAGTAACCTCGTTGCACGAATATATATATATATATATGATCTTGCCATATTTAGAATAGGAAGTGGAGAGAGATTAGAAGTTTACTGTAGAAACAGAAGAAGAGGAGCGAGATATGTTTTTAGTTTTGGGAAGAATTGTTATAGGATATGCTATATATAGAAACATATACTTCAACATTAAGGCAAGTTCACAGAATTTCCTACGCAATTTCAGGGATAAGAGTGATATTTTCTTACTTAGGTCATGGCTTGTATTACTTATAGAGGAATGGTTTGCACGATCTTTGGTTTTGATGTTTTGTTTTACTTAGTTTTGTCTTGTTAATACTGTTGCTGTGTGTGCCATGTATCTTTAGTTATTGAATTGATTTAAACATGTCATACCAATTGCCGCATGTACTAGTGTACATTTGTATTCTAAACTGTATGGCAAATACTATTCTTTTGTTGATCACTACAGCTATATTTTGTGTTTACCTTGATCTTAAATCGTCGCTGAATCATAATATAACTTGGGTTAACGGTTGTTCTTGCGGTCATCTTGAAATACTGACTGTTTATGATTCCACAATCAGGATCATGTACCATGTACTAATAATGATGCTATGAGTTTCATTTATCAGTAGCGTAGATTTTACTTAGGGTATTCTTATACGTAAAAGTCCATTTCCCATATAAGCCGCAATGGACAAAAATAAAAATACAGTCGTGTTCAACGAGGTGTCACGATCCCGAAAATATAATAATATCGGTAGGTTAACATTGTGAAACCCCAAAATATTGATACAGGGTGCAACATACTCCAAATAAAAAGTTGTGTATTTAATTAACTAAAAATTACAATAAAATACTAAAAATTAAATTATCACTACGTCTCAAAAGAATCTTGTCGAAATTCGAATCCGATATTTAAATATATTAAAATAACCGTTATGGCCATAAACGAATATGCCGCTGCTTTTCTGAATATTTAATTTGGACATAACTTACAATATATAATCCAAAATCTCGATTTTCACTTCTGTTAGAAAAATACAGTTCAACAGATTCCAGTGTTTCTTGTTTCGAAGAAATCCGACTAATAACGGGTTCGGTATACTCAGTTGAAGTTCAGAACGTTAAATTATGAACTACCGCGATATTACGAGCTCGATTATATTTAATATATATTTTTATACGTTCAACTTCGTTTTAATTTATATATATAAATCCACTTATATTACAAATTCAATATTTAAACTGATTTAAATATTCAAATACAATCCGATATAATGCAGGACGTTACATTCCTTCCCCCCCTTAAAAGAATTTTGTCCCCGAAATTACTAAGGTAGGAAAATACTACAATTCGTATTAGTTTGGTTAAAATCATCTATTTACTTCTTAACCTCAGTTTCAACTGAATCGATTAACTTTAAATAAAAATTTAATTCCTTCTATATAATAAATTCTTTCAGAAATTCTGAAAATTTCCTAACGGCTTAAATTTTCGAAGAATTTCGTCAGCATCTCCTTTACACTGCTCATTCGGTACCACTACAATTCGCCTCTCTGGGCCTTCTCCAATCCAAAAGAAAATTAAACAGCCAAGCGCCTTTTCAAAGCGGATTTTCAAAGTAAACCTATACATTTTCATCAGGCATTCAACTCTTTTATGTTCCATTTGTTGCCCTATCAGCATACACAAATGCATTTCCATTTGACCTCTAATCAACTTATTCTTCAATCCAATCATTCGCTTATGCTTAAGCCAAATTCCCTTTCAATTTCAATTCCAAACTCTTGCTCAATAATCAAATTCCACAACCGAGTTTGGTTCCAATCCAAATCTTAATTCACAAATTCAACAACTTTGCCAAGTTAAATCCTATTCCATTATGATTTCCACTTACTCGATTTCAATTCAATTCCAATTTTTATTTAACTTAGTTTAAGTTAAACTCTAATTCATTTATTTACTTTTATCATCTCAATTCATTTAACTTTACAAGTTAAATTTAAATTTCGGAATTCAAATTCCTGGGTTCTAATTCAAATTAGTTTGAAATAATATATATTTACATATAATAATAGAAATTCAAAACATTTGATTTTTTTTTTACAACTCGTTTTATCAAAACATTCCAAAAACAAAATCTTTTGGTAGTAATCCGTCACTCCGAAACTCGAAAATGACACTGATGATGTGGCCAGCATCATTAGAATTATTTTCCAGTGGTATAAGTGAGTTCAATACTATATCATCTTCAGAACTTGTTTTCAAACATTTCTACTTTTAAATTTACTTCCAAATATCCTTTCCAAATGCTTGAAACACATTTCCAAATCTCTCCTAGGATTTTAAATTTTCCATATATTCAATTCAAAATTTATTTACAACACCTTTCCAAGTTTCTAGAGTTTTATTTCAATTCTAGTTTTAACTTAATATTTAGTTCATCTGATTTATATATTATACTCATGTGAATTCTTATTGGCTATTTATAACCAATTCAATTATAACCCTATTCAAACACATTCAATATATATTAGATAATTCCAATATATATGCTTTCTTTATATCAAAATATATTTTGGGTAAGATTATTTCATTTACCCTTTTTCAAAACATACTGTGTCGAATTACTCTGTTCAAGAGTTTAGAAACACCTATCGACACAGTTTGCATTACAGTTCCGACCAGAATTCATAAACCACTCGACTGACCAGTCAACACAATATAAAGCAGTTTTTATATTAATTTACAAATACGCACTCATATATATACACTCAAACTCAATCTAGAGTATTACTAAATTCGTCTCTATTGAGTTATGCCAGAGAGCCAAGGTAATCACTTAACCTTCAGCTCTGATACCAACAGTAGTGACCCGAAAATCCATACCAATTTGAGCTGACTAATATCCTACACATTCAACTCAAAGTGCATGAAAGTTCAGATCATTAATAGAAAGAAATAAGAGGATGATATAGAAAAGATAGAACTAATAGAATAGAAGAAGAAGAAGAACACAGCCGAACATAATCAAAGTAAACACGAATCTCACAGCGGAATGAATAAATTGTATTATAACATAACTTTGACATACAAAATCTGAATTTGTACTTACATATCATATCAGAGTGTAACTCATATACATCATAGCGGAAATAATCTCTAAATAACTAATGGTGAAGTCTCTTGCTTCGAGCTCCTACAAATGTATATGTAAAAGCCTGAAACACTTGATTGCCCGTACAAATTTGGGCACCCAAGAGTTTAGGGAAAACACAAACAAAATAAACTCTGGGTCAGTCATGGGACTTGTGTGAGTAAACTCCAACCATACTGTTTGACTTTGAAAATCCTTTTGAAGAAAAAGATAACAGTAAGACCAGCCCACACATAAACATGGACGGTTTTTACCTTACTATAACCCAAACCATTTTGATATCAGAATCCTGTAATATTATGATAATGTCTAATCATATAAATAACCAAGTACCAGAACGCTTGCATCTCATGCTCCACATATATATAGTATAAAATCATAAACCTCAGGGCGCTTATTGGAGAATGGATTCTAACAGACAAGGTATGGGAGAACCTTCCGATCAGTGTACTCTAGAGGGTATACACTGGGGTTCAACAAGAACGTCTTGCAACCCGGCTTCACATGACCGACCACACATTTAGCTTGAGTGTATCGAATATATTGCCACCCATGGTTGTTGGCCATCCAACCGTCATCCGATGATACAGAATCGAAAAGAAGAACAAATATGAATTTTCTCTAGATTGGTGACAAGACACCCTGCTTGGGGAAGACCCAACTAGCCATGTTGCCTAGCCCAACTTTTGTTACTTCCTAGTTGTGAGGCTAGAGGTTACGTCTATCTTCAAAACATCTGATCACCATTCACTTTGAATGCCACATCGTCAAACCTGTCAATTCACTGATCGATTTCCAAAAATATCACGGTTATAAAAAGCTAAGAGGAACGAATTCCTCCACCACCAGACGTAATACCTTTAAGAGATCAACCATATGTGATTTGTTAGGTATACTCTGTCAGACACTCGTCCATACAAGTTGTCCTGGGACTGGACAAACAGAAAACATCATTCTGGAATAGAACGACCCTTGCATTTCACTCCGTCTTCAATTATCTTCAGCATAATATAATTCGCAGCGCCTATACCAATACGGAGTGGTTTTCAGTTAATATATCTAATCGGTCTCTCCGTATTGACAACGATGGTCAAAACACTTCGATAGTCGGTTATTTAACTATCAAAGTAAAAATAAATATTTCATTCAAATGTACAACTAAACATCACACAACCACGGACATTTTATATATATATTAATTTTCCCACTTCCCATGTCCCAGAAAATATACGTTATTAATGTTCGAAAACATTCCTATCTTTTCCCTCATTTCTTATTTTCTGCACTTGGTTAGTATACCATATTGGAAAAATATTTCCAATTTCATTATAAAATTTTAATCTACCAAACGTTCACTTTTAAAACATTATTCACTTTAAAATGTGTATATCATGCCTATTATATAAATCTGAACACCTTTATCGAATAATCTCTTTATTCAAGTAATAATTACCCTTATCTTGTTTACCGAAATCTCTTTCATAATTTTATATGCCCATTCCACTTTATAAACTTTGTTTCTAAGTCAACTCCTTGTTAAATCAATATCAAGTTTATAACTAAATATTGATTACATATCCTATTATAATTTATTGGTTTAAAACTAAAGATTAATTATCCTATTAGATTATAACTCCTAAAAATATTTCCTTTACTACATTCGACATCGTCGAATTATAGTTCCAATTCCTAATAGTGTTATTTCATTCTAATCCTATTCCAAACATCGAAATGATGTCATCGTTTTCTGAATCGATTCTCCAATTTCTCTTTCTAAACTCATTCTTATATTTCTTTGTACAAACATCGTTACTTATTACTTTAGAATAAGTGGATTTCAAACCAAACTATTTACATTTCCTTGGGAGTGCTGCTATATACAAAAATCACGCTTAAGCTTGGTCAACAACGCTAATTTATCGTTATAGTTCAAAAACTTGTCATACGCTGTAATATTCCCCTTTATACTAATCTCGATATAACAGTCACGCTTAAGCCTAGTCAACAATGTTATTTTATCGTTATAGTTTAACAATGCATATATAAAACAAAACAGTACATATAAATATTGAGGAATCCGGTTGGATTCCTCTAACCGGTTTCCTGTATCCATAGATGTTAGTCCATACAATTTTCACTAATTCCATACTAGGGAATCTTATAACCGATGGAATTAGTATCCAATCCATGATGTGTACATATGCAATGATATGTATATATTTCAACCAATTTAATTGTAAAATACATAAACGAGCATCACACAACATTCAACCATTATTTAAAATATAACTAGAATATTTTAAAATAGATCAGAGCTAGTGAATTTACTCACCTTTGCGCGTTAACCGTTAAATAATGATTTGCGTCAGTTGATCTAATCGGACATGCACTTCTACTAAAATTCATAATGAGCCACAAATCGCTTCAACTAGCTTTGTTGCATAGCGCGCGTCCATACAGACTCAACGCAACCGACACCACCAAATTTGTTGACTCCTTTTTCCATTACGTTTCTACCAACCTCCAGTATGGTGCTTATATAATTTTGCCAAGTTCTTTTCTTCTTTTTGTACATATACGGATGTATCGTAACGTTGGCTCCAAATTACACGGTTGGTACCATACAACTTTGGCTTCTCCTCCTTTCAGAAAAACTAACCCGTTCTTCTTTCTTCAGCCCGATTCTCCATACTTCAATAAACACCGTGAACCGGTATCCTTCGTTGACTGGAACACCACCAAGTATTTCCGTTCATTTAAGTCTTCCCCATTTTCCTCTGATCTTCCGATTCTCGAGCAAAGACCACGACCAAAACTGCTTTCTCCCCATCACAAGATATTTCCTTAAACTCCCCCAACATACCCTCTCCAGTCACCATTTCGTAATGCTACTCCACCAACTGTTATTTTAAAACCTAGCACCTCACACAGTGCAAAAGAACGAAACCCGTTCCTCCCAACTATTGTGCTGACGCATACCCATACACCCGTTTACAAATGAACATCGTGTTTCTCCAATATCCACGCCTTCATGCAAAGATCCAAAGTATATATCCACTCACGCCGCAATGCTCTTACTCCTTCACACATAATTGCTCCACTAAATCATCCTTGCGCCATGCAAAAACACCCCCATACTCCTCTACATCCTACTATTGTATCAACTCCACCATTTACCGGACACTCACCCTCCATTTCCGCAACAAAGCTCCACACATCAACCTCTAGAAAATCTTACCAGTATTCCTTCTTTTACTTCTCAACAGTTTATAAACATGCAATTCTCCCATACGTTCAGTCCACCACCGCTACTATTTACCGTTCGAGACACACTCCACCATTAACTACCAACCCCTCCAGCACCGCTCAGCCTGGACACTGGCCCGCCTCCACAGTTCCACTATGACGTCTTCTCTGGTCCGCCTTTTACTCCAGACCATCTCCTTCCTAGATTCATAACCACCTCCCATGGTTTCCAGCATTTCAACAGTAACCTCGTTGCGCGAATATATATATATATATATATATATATATAGGATCTTGCCATATTTAGAATAGGAAGTGGAGAGAGATTAGAAGTTTGCTGTAGAAACAGAAGAAGAGGAGCGAGATATGTTTTTATTTTTAGGGAAGAATTGTTATAGGATATGCTATATATAGAAACATATACTTCAACATTAAGGTAAGTTCACAGAATTTCCTGCGCAATTTCAGGGATAAGAGTGATATTTTCTTACTTAGGTCATGGCTTCTATTACTTATAGAGGAATGGTTTGCACGATCTTTGGTTTTGACGTTTTGGTTTACTTAGTTTTGTCTTGTTAATACTGTTGCTGTGTGTGCCATGTATCTTTAGTCATTGAATTGATTTAAACGTGTCATACCAGTTGCCGCATGTACTAGTGTACATTTGTATTCTAAACTGTATGGCAAATACTATTCTTTTGTTGACCACTACAACTATATTTTTGTGTTTACCTTGATCTTAAAGCATCACTAAATCATATTATAACTTGGGTTAACGGTTGTTCTTGTTGTCGTCCTGAAATACTGATTGTTTATGATGCCACGGTCAGGATCATGTACCATGTACCGATAATGATGCTATGAGTTTCATTTATCAATAGCGTAGATTTTACTTAGGGTATTCTTATACATAAAACTCTATTTCCCGTATAAGCCACTATGGACAAAAGTAAGAATACAGTCGTGTTCAACGAGGTGTCACGATCCCGATAATATAATAGTATCGGTAGGTTAACTTATATTGTAAAACCCCGAAATATTGATACAGGATGCAATAAACTCCAAATAAAAAGTTTCGTACTTAATTAATTAAAAATTACAATAAAATTCTAAAAATTAAATTATCATTACGTCTCAAAAGAATCTTGTCGAAATTCGAATCCGATATTTAAATATATTAAAATAACCGTTATGGCCATAAACGAATATGTCGTTGCTTTTCTGAATATTTAATTTGGACATAACTTACAATATATAATCCAAAATATCAATTTTTCACTTCTGTTAGAAAAATACATTTCAACAGATTCCAACGTCTCTTGTTTCGAAGAAATCGGACTAACAACGGGTCTGGTATACTCAGTTGAAGTTCAGAACGTTAAATTACGAACTGCCGCGATATTACGGGCTCAATTATATTTAATATATATTTTTATACATTCAACTTATTTTTAATTTATATATATAAATCCACTTATATTACAAATTCAATATTTAAACTAATTTAAATATTCAAATACAATTAGATAAAATGCGGGACGTTACATATATATATATATATATTTTTCACCTATAATTACATAAAGATTTGGGTTACATTGTAACAAATACTATCTGAAATTGAATACTAATTTTGATTATCTTATTAGATTCATAAAACTTGTATATTTAAACTTAATACTTTGGTATATAAAACACATTTTTATATTTTACTCTATGTTACAAGATTTTATCAAAAAATTAGTTTTGTTATAATTAGATATTTTATATTATAATAATTATCTAATTTTAAGTTAACATTTTAATGTTTACTTAGTAAAATAATTAATTTATATAGTATAAATCTAAAGTTAATTTGTATTAAAAGATTGATGTATATCTCACAGTACATTAATTGTTTTTAATTTCTTTTTAGCATTAGTTATATATATATATAATTATGAATATACCATGGTAATTTACTTTATATTATAAAATTTTATATTCTTTTTAAGTAGACCTTCAATATTTTCAATTTTTTTTAAAAAAAACACCCTATTAAAATTATTTAAATTTATATATCTTAGAAAATTATTTTGAATACTTATTTTTGATTACTAACTATCATGAATATATATATATATATATTAGAACTTTTAACTTTATTATCCTTTCAATCTCTTTTATTGGTATCATTAACCTAAGTCTAGAAATTAATGTATATCACCTTTGTTTGATTCAAATAATTTATAGTATATATGTATATGCATAATAGTTGGATATTACTTTAAATATCTTTTACAAAAATACATATCATCATCAACTCATTATGTATATTATTAGCATAATTTCATATCGTACCTCATTTATTACAATACATGTCAAAATAATATCATTCACATCACACGTTGCATATCATTCAATATATCATCTCATATTGCTTTGCATATGACATATAGTTCATACTGCGTTATAACCAACATACTACACACACTGCATTTCATGTTAACTTTTAACTTCATATATAACAAGTATACTGTATGAGGAGTTTTTTAATCTAATTAGAAATATATAGGATTATTAATCAAATACATAACATATTTACTTTGACATGATTAACTTGTTTAGCTTGATTGATTTGTTTGACTTAATTGACTTGTTTGACTTGAATAACTTGATTGACTTTTTTGACATGGTTAAATTTCATTAGTGGTTGATAAGTTACTAGAAATATACTTATGCATTTATGGTTGATAGGACTTTTATAGGTTTTTAGGAAAAAATAGAAGTTACAAGAAATATTAGGCTTTATGTTTGAATTGATGTTTTGTGACAACAAAACTTAAATTGGTTAATTGGTTGGATTAATTTGCTTAAGTATTAATTTGTCTTTACTTGACTTATATTAATTTACGTTGTATCATAGTTTTAAGGAAATACTATATATAAAAATTATTTCTTAGTCTAGATTAAAGTCTTGTTAGGGTTTTAAGGGTACTAGAGTTTAGGCTAGGTTTAGTTTTGTGTTAGTATAAGGGGGAGGGTTATAAGAAAATTATAGATTTAGGGAGAGCTATAGATATAGGAGGAGTTAAATATACAGTTAGTCACTAGGATTATTCCAAGTTTAGATAGATATACTTTTTGTTGATGACAAAGAGGGAGAAATTATAAAATAGGTATTATTTCAAATTTTCGACTTGAAGTCTTAGTTTTGTTGCTGGTGGTTTATCTGGTGTGGGATGTTTGCTGTACTTTATGGTGCTTGGAGTCCTTGTAGTTCTTGGTACTATGAAATTTTCGAATCTTACTTGTTTAGTCTGTTCGTTGGTTTTGTATAGTTGGTTTTTCTATGTAAGCATAGGTAATACACGAGATGCGTCAAGCACTGATCTTTGCCTTTATTTTGAAAGGATATTATGACTGACTATGCAAACCATATTCTATAAGATTGCAGAATTAATGCAATGTTTGGTGGATGTTAAGGTTCATGTCACAACTGTTATGGATTTGCATGGTTTATTGTTCATGTATAATTTTGACTGGATTGCGTATTCGTTCAAGCTGGCTAACGGTAGTTGCTAATTTGGATTTTGATACTTCATGTGCCATCTACCTCATGACAATACTACCACGAACGTGATAGGGGCTACCCACTTCTCGAGGTTATCTACAAATTGACTGGTTAATCCAGAAGAGTATGGTCATAATATGGAGCTTCTTCTCTGATGTCATCTTTCGAGTACACTGAACCTTCCTTGAATTAGGTTGTACAATTTACAGCTCATACACAGTTCATTGTATATATCTATTATGTATATTGTATTCAAAATGTAATAGCTCTTCTACACGAAGAATGTAATATGTAAATTCTAGTCCAGTAATTTAGCTGGCTCTAGTGTTGTAAGCCTGATAGGTAGAGTGGACGGAACATTATAAACTCCGTAGGCGGTGGACGGTCCACCTAAAAAAACCGAATAGTTGGCTGCTAACTACAGTCACCTGTGCATTATTGTAATTTTATTATTAGTAATAATAAAAAGTGGTACATCCACTATAAAAACGGCTTGCCTTTCCAAAAAAAAAGATATGTATAGTTCAAGGGGTTGTTAGTAGGAATTAATGGCAAAAGGGGGAGTATTCAGGGAATCAGATCAACAGGTAATATCAGGTATAAATATTTTATAAACCAAGGTTGTCATCATAAAAAAGGGGAGATTGTTGGAGAATGGAATTTTGATGACAACAATTGTTAACATTATTGATTATAAAATATATACTAACATCTTTATCTAGAATATATATATATATACACACACACACACATGTATGTATATACAAGATTTATATGCAGGAAGTAAATACTGAAGACTGTACGGTGAAGAGTTTCAGAGATTCAAGATTTCAAAGAAGTATAAAGACTCATGAGTATCAAGATTTCAAGATTTCAAGAGTTCAAGATTATCGAAGTAATAGAGTCTAGTTAGTATGTAAAACTCTGGTTAGCACTCTCAAAATTCTATTTCAAATTATCCTTTTTAAATTGATTTCAAATTATTTCAAACTCTTTTCAAAATGATATTAAATCATTTAAAGGTTTTTACTTGTCATTTCATATATATATATATATATATATATATATATATAAGTTTCTTATGTAGTATATATATATTATAAAATTTAACAATTATATTATATACGTTTATAATTATATAAGTTTTATATCATATATATGGTTTTTATATTATATGTTTAAATAATAGTTTATATGATTTTATACTTGAGAAATTATATTTCAAACCACTAGTTTAGGTTCAAGAATTTTTAGAATATATATATTGATTTAAACACTTTAAATCATAATTTAAATTTGAAAAAATTAGCATATGTCGGCATATAACCGTCACTTTTTTAAATTTGAAAGGAAGTATCTTTTCATATTTTGAAACATTTCAGAACTGTTGTGACCTTTGGAACACTATATAAAGGCCTCATTTTTGAAATTTTAAACAACTAATCTTCTCCTTTTTCATCCTATCTCTTACCACCATTATTCTACTTTAATTTCTTGATTTCTACACTTATACTCTGTCGTTTTCAGTATAATTTATATCATTCTCTTTCTATTCTCAATCTCTATCAAATGCTCTCTATTCAGCAGTGTTATTCAAGAGTTCTAGGGCTATTTGTAACTGTTAAGGAAAGGGTGTGCTCCTAGTAGCCTGCAAATCAAGGAAAGGGAGCAATGTGAACCTTGTAACTATGAAATCAAGGGTGTTGAATCAGTGTGAACCTTGTAGCTGTGAAATCAAGGGTGTGGAATCAGTGTTAACCTTGTAGCCGTTAAATCAAGGGTGTTGTAAGTTGATACTACTATTAATAAAACTCTGCGCAATCCAGCATTGCGTGGGACTGGACGTAGGAGTAATCCGAACCAGTGTAAAATCCGGTGTGGTCCTTCCTTTTCTTCATTTTATTTCTGTTTATATTTGCATCTGTAATTGTTTCTGTTGTGATATTCATTCTGTCATTCATATAGTTGTTTGAGTAATCGTTAATTGTTTAAGGTGTTCATAATCTCTTTAAAACATTATTCACCCCCTCCCTCTAGTGTTAGTTTTGCGTTAAGATCTGTGATTCTCATCCCAAACTGGAAGGAGCTGCTTTTGCACAAAATAATCGATGATCGAAATGAGTTACATGGATCTTTAGTGCATGGTTTGTGACGCAGTGGTCAATATGGGGATGTAATTCAAAAATTTCTAAGTAGGAAAAAGAAATATAAGAGTTTCCATTATTTAGTGGTGTGATTTGGGAAAAGCCCTTGTTTTATGGGTTGCAAAAGGGTGTGGAAGTGGGCGGATAAAAAGTTAAAGGAGGAGGATAAATTGTTAAAATTGTGTAGGGTAATTTAGACTTGAATCCATTATTACATTTTTAAAGTACATCATAATCTACATGTTGTACTTTTCTTTTGCATATTTTATTTTTGATATTTTATATCATTTTACCACTTCATGTAATATTCTCTCATTAATTCATTAGTAATTAAAGCTCACAAATTATTAATTATCAATAATACTTTATTTTATTTTATATTTTAGATTATATTAAATTATTGACTATAAAATATAAAATTTTATTTTCTATTATGTATAAATATTAATTTGGCAAGGTCAATCGACTTTTGTAGTGGTCTGTAACACTTATTATTATAACAAATAATAATTACAATAATACATGAGGTTGACAGATTACCAACCTACTAGTTCGGTTTTTAAGGTGGGCCATCTACCATATACGATTTTTACAGTGGACCGACCACTGAAAACTATACTAGTTTACGACACCGAAGCTAGTAGGACTCTAGACTACATATTACATACTCCACGCAAGAGGATAGAAGGACTCAACACACCACACAGGGTGGCAAAAATAACATATTACAGGATTACAAGTATAACAAAGCACTGCAGCTCAAAGCAATAGGCAGTACAAAGAATTACACATTGAGACACTCAAAAAGCAGCACAAAATAGTGATGGAAATACGAACACTAACCATCCACCAAGTTGTCATCAGTGAACAATCGATGCGAAAGCAGGTACCGTTTCTACATGCCGACAAATGACCTATACCCAGGCAACAACATCAGCAGAGAACGTATAAACGGATGGTGACATGGAGAATAATTTCAAAATAGGAAAATCAGCAAGGTTTGAACAACACAAGGTTGAAAAGAAACAACGCCAAAATATATTCAATTTGAATTAGCACACAGTCACCCAACAAATGAGCAGGCGTGAACTAACACAAGCAGAGCAATTGCAATTTCATACCATGTTGCCTTAATACATTGACTCATGCAGTACTGAAACGAGTTCATAGATGTTGGAACCAAAACAAAGAAGAAACTGGTAAACCCATACCCCTAGCATGCCGCTGAACAACCTCTCCGTAGACAAGCTGTCGCCGAGAAGTTATAGGCAAGGTAAAGCACAGAACCTTAATGAAACCAAAACAATAAAGCATAAGGACTTGCAACACACACAACCCGTCTCAGAATGATCAAAAACAAGTCGGGATGCCATCTCCAAAAATCCAAAACCAACCTAGGAATTAAAGCATGATCAAGAATCAAAACTTACTCAAGTTGAAATCTACCTCCACATACACCACTACATAGTATAATACACAAACCGAAACAAGTACTAACAAGTCAAGTCTTACTAATATTAATCACGGAGATATGTTCAAGTCAAAACAACACGTGGGCGAAAGCTGGTAGGGGAGAAGGAGGGAGAAGCGAACTGAAAAAACGAAAGGATTGTGAAGAAGATCAAGTGGAAGAATAATGATACTAGTCGTCATTAACATTGTCCTGAGTTCCATAGGATGATTTTCTAATGTATAAATATTAATTGTAATAAAAATAATTTTAAATTATTAAGCATGAATTAAAAATTATTATTTATAAGTTACTGTCATTACTAGTAGTACCATAATTTGTTGATTATAAATTAGTATCTATTAAGTATTAATTATAATAGATTATTAGTTTGAAATAAGATTATTATATAGAAATTATTGAATACTAAATGTTCATTAACATCATTTAAACTAGTCTTAATTATTTTATAATTATTAACAATTAATTATTTAATAGTAATTGTCAACTAGTTCTTATTAAATATTAAGTACTACTTCTTAATTATTAAATATTACTAATTAACTAAACATTAATGTAAAGAATTAATTATAAATTCTTAAATTTTAATTTCATATTATTTAGTGGTAATTATTAATTATTAAATATAATAAAAAATGATTAACTATAATTTACTAATTATTAATGGTTAGCTATAATAAATTGTTAAATACACAAAAGAATATTAATTATTATTAATAATTAGCAGGGCCGGTCCTGACCTAGTACGAGCCGTGCAACCGCACAGGGCCCATTAGGTCAGGGGGGCCAAAAAAAACTGTATTACCTTTACTAGAGTTGCTTTTTCTTATCAGGATGCGTGTACTTGATAGTAATTTATCTATGCAAAAGTAGATATGATTGTATGCTTTGTTGACATCAATCAATATATTAAAATGGAGATGTGGCTTGTGTGGACCTCTAGTTGACAGATTGAAAATGTGGGTAAAAACTTTATGAATTTGCTGAAGCACGCAATTTTCTCAATGGAGATGCGCAGTAGAAAAAACATATTTTCACTTAAGTTCAATTTTATAAAAAAAATGTCAAGAGCCCAAAATTTTGGGTCCGCACTAGGCCTATAAATACTCAGGGCCGACCCTGATAATTAGTAATTAAAAAATTAATTTAAAACTATGTTTATTGTAACTCGTAGGAAAATCCAGTTTGTTAAAAATACATATATTAAAACTGACATAAAATTTTAGTTATTAAAACATATGTTTATTATAATTGGTAGAAAAACTCAATTGTTAAAAATACGTTTGATAAAATGTCAGGAAAAACCGATTGTTAAAATCCATTTTGTTAAAACTCTTAGTAAATGCTAGTTATTGAAAATCCTTTACTATAATAGGCGTTTGGCGTTAGTTGTAAATAACTAGTTATAATAGGGCTATTTTCATGTAATGTTTTCTTTGGATCACATGTAATATACAACGAAAAGCACTCATAAGTTAACAAAACCTTATTCGCTCTTGGCTAATTGATATAGTTTGGTTCAGTAAGCTTGTCACCTTTTAGGAAATAGGTTAGAGTTGGCATTTTTCTACAAGTTTTAGTTGGCAAATTATTTGGACAATATTACAATATATGTTCTTATGATATAGTTTAAATTTTATGTTTCATTTTAACTTAGATCACTAGTCTTTTATGCTTGGCCAAACCCGTTAGTCGGAATATAGAAGTCTTTCAACATTAATGTTAGGACTCGTCCGTCTTGGAATACCGACCATGAGTTTGCACAATAAGTAATAACTTCATGAACATGGATAACTCATTATTGGTTTATCTTACACAACTCATAACCTATGTTATATTGTCTTAATATCACTTCGAGCTCAATTTTGCTTAACAAAATGGAATTATTCATCTATACCTACCATATCGCAATGACCTAAGTCTATTATATGTACTATTGGTTTGCCAAGTAGATACATATAATTATCTTACCTCATTATTCATATATTAATGATATTACACATAATATCCTTAGCTTGAGTTTTCTCACTAGGTAAAGAGTGCAAGTAATTCATTAATATATACGTCAGAGGACAACATTATTAGGATTGCCTCGCATGTTGTTAAGATAGAAATGACGGATTTAAATAAATAGTCCTACATTACGGAATAAATTGAAAGAGTGGTATATAAATATCAGTTGTTAGGCACGTAACATCAGAGATTCCTTTTGTTACAATGATGTGTGTGCCAATTCATATGCGTGCGCCTTATGCAGGAGGAGGGGGGAGCATTGTTCCGACCGTCGTTACATAACAGTGGTATCAGAGCCGAAGGTTATGGACTGGGCCATGCAGGCAAGGAAGTGCTCTCAAAAGATACTCGTAGGATGCGAGTAAATAAGGAGACTGGTAGGATTGCCTCCATGTTGTGTACATAGGAATGACGATTTGAATAAATAGTCCCACATCATGGAATAAATTGAAGGAGTGGTCTATAAATATGAGTTGGTGTGTACGTAACATCAGAGATTCCTTTTGTTACAACGATGTATGTGCCAACTCATATGCGTGCGCTCTATGCAGGAGGAGGAGAGCTTAGTTCTGATCGTCGTTGCATGATGATGGTATCATAACCGAAGATTATGGATTGGGCCATGCAGGCAAGACAATGCTCTCAAAAGATACTCATAGGATGTGAGTCAAGGGGGAGACAACTTTGTTCCAACCGTCGTTACATAACAAACATTATGTTAAAGATTCATAATCTTCAATGTATTATATTGAGTGTTATCCAGTTATGAAATAATGTATTCTTATGAGATACCCTCATGATAAAAGTGGCGGGCACATCAACTATTACATTTTACGTATGTTTACGTATGCATTTAAGCCTATGTAAGGTTTCTTAATGTTCCACGTCTAGTTTATACATTTATATTATGTAAGTTTTATTATTACATAACATTATATTTAATTATCTAATATGATAATCTTATTTGTAACCTTATATTAAAGAAATCAATTTTGATTAGTTCTATTTAATTAATTGTTTTGTTCAGTCTTAACTTATTATATTGAATATTAAGATATACTGTAACTTTGATGGTGATACTTATATATCACATACATGAACACACATATATAAATTAATTTTCAATTGATTAATTAATTAAACAATTTTAGTGAAAAATCTCAAAATTATTTTATATATACGTATATGTATACTTCTATTATCTTAAACATTTCAAGACAATATATGATACATCACCATATATTATACATGTATATATGTATATTGTTTAACTAACTTAGTTAATTAATTTAATTCTTGAATTAATCTTATTAACAACCATAATTTGGAAAATAATTTGTATTTATTTTCAAATATTTAGAATTTTAGTTATATTATAACCTTCAAGATACACACATGTATTATTTTAAAATTACCTTTTAAATTTAATATCCACATTTTAGTCTTCAAACAATTTTGAAAATTAGCACAAGATCAATTCAAATTGAGCCTTTTATATTAAGAGAAATCTTTGGGTTCACTTATATGTTCAGGACAGATCAATGTCCATGCATGGTAGTGTATTTGATTACCCAAACCCAATCCTTTGAGACTACCTTTCTAGACATCCCACTATTTGGGCATCGATCTTAATTAATTAACCATAAGATGATTAATTTAGACTGCATATGCCATTGAGCCAAATACCATTATTGGAACTACACCAGGCCATGAGTGGAAGAATTAGGTAAATTTTCAAAATTTCCATTATTATATATCTTTAATGAGCCTTTCAGTTAGAACTTTTCTAAAATTTATTTAAATAAAATCATTATTCTATTCAATTTTTTTATCAATAAACTTTAATTTATATATGTTGTATTATATTTCAGATAGTTGTATCATAGACATATATTTATGTGCATGCACGTGCAATAAGATAATGTGTACATGGTTGTACAAGCTCATGTATAAATGTTGGGATTTACACAATAACAAACACACACACACACACATTTAATGAGCCTTTCGTGTATACTATGTGTATGTCGAACCATATGTACATGTGCATTAAAATTATTGGATATACACACACACATTTGTCAAATTTAATTGAATATATTTGTCATAAAATACAGGAAAATACCGTGAAGGATAAAATGAACAAAGAATTGTTCCATAAGGACAAGGGGGCAAAATTTTATCCATAAGGACAAGTGTTTATAAATTATTTATATCAATAATTTTTGTTCCTTTTGTCCCCTTATCCTTATGGAATAATTTTGCCCCCTTATCCTTATGGAATAATTTTTTGTTCCTTTTGTCCTTGAGGGTAAAACCCCCCATAAAATATTGGTTATAAATTATTTATATCAATAATTAATGAAATATATGCATTTCTGTAATATACTAAAAATACAAAATTATTTTAAGTATTTACTTGTAAAATAGTACAAAATCTACTTTATATATTATGAACTTTTTTATTACACATACATACATATCGTTAAGAGGATACAATTATTTAGGTATAACATGTATATAATATTCTTTATTATACATATACTTGTTACTGCTCACGGCGTAATTTTTTTGGTCCAAATGATTTGTGAATAAAATATATTTTACAAATTAATAGCTATGCAATTATTTATTAGTAAAAAATTTCTAAAAACATTTTTAAAATCAAAATACATATTTTGTACCATATTTTTTTTTACCAAAATGTTGTATATTTATATATGTATTATATTTTTTAACAAAAAATAAAGCTAATATATAATTTAAATATATATAAGAATTTTACTATCACTGATGGTTTTTAGATATGTATAATTTTAAACATATGTAATATGATTTTTTTAATTAGGTTTAGTTGATGAATTCATTTAAAAATAAAATTATTTTAATAATAAAATATTTAATTTCTACATTATTAGGGTGGGATTAAGATGATATGTAAAGAATTTTTTTATTGATGTATTTATGCACAAATGTACATAACCATTGATACGTGACAATATAATAATATATCAATTGTGATATAATCCATCTTGTACTTAAAGAATTCCGAATATTAATAAGTCAAAAACGTACTTCTTAATAAGGCTTAGATTTCTCACCTTGAAATGATGAAATGACTCCTTGAATCGAATTCAAACTTCTAGAGTTATTGACTTCCAAATGCTTTACCGCTGATGATCGAATCAAGTAGTTTTGAAGTGATTTATGCTTATACATTTTGGGGTTTAGAAGGGTTATTTCTTGCCAAAATTTATAGGTGGAAGGAGAAGCCAATCTATAAAGGATCAATATAGTATGGTTTAATTAAAGAGAGACAACGAAGTAAAAACGAAAACAGATCACAATTCTTAATATCTCCTCCCGTTTACGCTTCTCTTTCCTTTCAATTTTACCAAACCATATCGGTAAAACCCAATTTACTTTATCAAGCATTATTGGTATTGACAATTATTTAAACCATTTCTCTTTGTCAAAACTATATCACTATGAATTATGGAATTTTCCAATTGCAAATTCTCAATATTGTTCATACTTGATTTATTAATCTAAAAACAAACTCTTGGTTCTGTAATAACAAATGCTATTAACTTAACTACTCGTGTTAGAGATTTTGACTTTGAGCTAACTTTAGTTGATCGTGATACTAACATCGTATAACCGTGAAATGAATCCTCTTTTGAATTATGTTTCACTTTTAATACTATGCTTGACCCTACTATAATTACTCGATGGACGTCTTATCATAATTTTAATATAATTAAAGTGTGACACTCATACTGAAGATAGAAATTACTCCAAAGTCAAGAGTTGTATGAATTATTCACATCGACATCTTTTATTTGACATTAGCTATATCATATTGACCATCAAAAAATTATTGAGTGGGTCATTATATTGTTATCCAATGACTATCAGCACATAACCCCTTGTACCTAAAAGTCATGAGTATTATATTTAGGGGTGGGCATAAACCGCACCGCAATGCGGAAACCGCCCAGACCGAACCGCAAAAACGGCGCGGAAAACCGCACCAGATTATCTCTCTAAAGAAAATAGTCCAAACCGAACCGACTCGAATGATACGGTCCGGTTGTGGTTTGGATTTTTACCAAACCATATTAAACCGAACCGAACTGCATAGTTACACCGACAATGTTATGATAAAAAAATTAACAAATTCCTATCTAACTTTTAATTTAACGATATATATTCTATTTCAACGTATATTGTAGTTATATTAATTAAAGATAATACTATGTGTTTTAACCTTCAGGTGACACAACGTCAGACAATCGTAAATTGATTATTGATGGAAGTAATTTTCTTGTTTCATATTTAATACGGGTTCAAACCGGACCGAACCGAACCGTATTACATCGAAACCAAACCAAAACCGAACCGTTTGAACGGTTAGTATAATGATTTGCATTTTTGATTAACCGTTTGATGCGCTGCGGAAGCGGTTTGAGCTTCAAACCGCACCGAACCGAACTGCGCCCACACCTAATTATATTATCTAATATTTGTAGAGCATTACGTAACGTCGTCTCAAGGAAATCATCGATATTTAATCTTGGTGCATTTTCACTAAGAATATTTAAAAGGTATTTTTTTTCTTCTAATACACGATTTTAGTAAGTTAATCCACCATTTTACTTTAATAAGTTAATCCACAATTATTTTGTAAGTTAATCCACGAGTGGATAAACTTAAAGATTTCACTATATGAATGTCTTCTACATAATCACAATCATGCTATATTCTGCGATTCTTAGGTTTACGTTTTCATTTATTTTACAGCCACGTAGGTATAAACTTGGATTCCTGAATCATGCTAGAATTACCTCTCTATCTTGCAGGAATTCTAATCACATGTATAACAAAAACTATATAATTTTTCCATATGATTTCAATGTCCGTATGTTTGTAGTCTCAGACTTCTTTACTCTATACATACTGCTGGCCTGTGTAATTAACGTTCCATTATTACTCTTTACATCCATTAACAGGTTAACGGTATAAAAAAAAGGAAAAAAATTGTTCACTTTCAGTTTTTTCAACTACTGTAATAGTAAACCAAATATGATTATAGAACACAATAACAAGAACGCTTAGCAGACAGATTTAAAAGGGTTACTCAGTAAAACTCCTCCATAATTTGATGCAGTATCGTTCTGATCAGCATCAACGTCAAAGACAATCTTCAAACTAAGATAAAGCGATGATAAATTTATTTATTTATTTTCTTGTTTTTTTTTTTTCAAAAAAGTTGAGAACCTTTCCTTTCTTTCTATACCGTTTTGAACTATGGAATATATGTGTTAACATATATTGCAAGGACTGCAACCAGCCATGATAAAAAAGACATAGAAACAACGCCTACTCATTCACTTTTACTGAAATGTTGCATGCTTTCGGCTGATCAGAGTAATAGAGGTTGATTGACTTCATCGTCCCATAACTTCAGTAGTCATTAAAATTATAACCGGGCCTAATTTGAAAGTAAGGTGCTTGAGTGAGGAAAGAAAATTTACATAAAGAGCATGACTAAAAAAATAACGAATGTAGATTAGCTAACTAATTTTTAATTAAATACTAAATTCGTATTAAACATATAAGTTGGGAGGATAAAGAGAATAATGATGTGGATTTGAATAAAATTTACCTATTTAAAACGACGTGTTTATTATATAATGACTCAATACTAATGGTTACGACGTTTTTTATTCACTATCACAACCATATTATCTATGAATTTTCTATTAAACATACCTCAAAATAAAAAAAATTAATTATCTATAACACATTATTACGGAAAGAAAACAAGTTTATTACGAGTTAATTAATTTACAACAAATTCCAAAATTATCACTAAATCATACCCCTAACTCTATCATATATAAATCTCCTTTGAATAGTTGTTATGTTGAGTTTGCCAATTAATTATTATGTTGAAAATCTTGAAGAAACAAACAGGTTGTAAATTATATTAACAAGAACAATACAATGATATTATAATTTAGTATAACATGCAAATCTTCCATTAAAATATTCAATATGATTTAATATCATCAACATTATTCAAGAAAACACCATAGTGCACCATGAATTGAAAATGCAAAATTTTACTATGCATCGAATTCAAAACTTGGGTTGTTGAAAGCAACGATGACAACATAGTGTTAAGTGGCGGCATAGTCGGGATTTATTTCTGCAAAAATGAGATTGAGAAGGTTAGAGGTTTTCTGTCACAATTCCGAAAGAACAAAACAAAAGAAGTTAACCTTGACTTCGTTCGACACTGGAAAAAACATCGGAACGACATTAGAAATATCCGATGTCACTACGAGGACTTGTTTATGTTTAAGTCCTGGTCATAACGTGAACGACGTTGAAAACTTCTGATACGTTTCACCTGGATTGTCCAATCGTTGTTCAACCAGCATGTGAGAACAAATGCATACCGACAGCAATCACATTGACTTGGACCCTTTTTAAACCAATGCTCTAAGTAATCCGCATGTGATACCCCAAAGAAGAAAACAACTGTTTTGTCCCATACTATTTTCACATTTTCTACTTACGTAGAGCAAGCAAATTTTCGCAATGATGATTTTTGCCACAAATATGCAACGTAGCATTAACGTCAACTGGCCGCTCAGCATGCCCTTTCAAATAGTTCAAGGCAAAGCATTTATGTCCAGTAAAACTATTTATCATTTAAAAGAGCAGAGCACGTACAAGCAGAAATATCTCCTCAATGGGGATAGAGAAAAAAGAAGAAGGTGAAACAAGTCAATAAATGTAGGCAGTAGACAAAACAGCAGCAACAGAGGAGCAACACACATCAGTTCATAGAATAGGAAAAGTCCAACCCCTACACCTCCCCTCTCTCTGTCAGTATTTGCCCTGCGGGTCCCACTCCCTTTCTTCCGCACCCGCGTTTTCACCCACCTCCGGGCGGGCCCCGCCTTCACGCTTCCCTTGCCCACTCACATTCCTCGGTCTCTTCCACGGTGCAGCTCGAACGATGCATTTAATGAAGGGAGGAAAAAAAACGCTGCTCATTTCTTCGGGATTCGCGCCCAGTTCATTTTAATTTATCGGTTTCTCGGAATAGCTGAAAAATGGGTTTAAATTTCAAAACAGGAGAGAGAAAAGGGGAGGTAAAAAACAAGAAAAAGGGATAAAAGGGGGACAGAGAATCAAAAGGAGAGTTAAAGAGTGAGATTCGAATAGTTTATTTCTTCAGAGTTTTTTTTTTTTTCCTCTTCGCTTACTTTTTCTTCTTCAATTCGTATGCTGCTTTCTCTCTCCTAGGGTTTTACGGATGATGCTGCTCCCATGGCTGCTGCTGCTTCGGCATGAGAAGGAAAAAGAGGTTTGTTATTTGGTTTTATTTTGTTGTTGTTTCCTGCGAGAAAGAGAATCTTTTGATTATTGGTTTGGTTCTGATCAGTGAGACATGTAGAATCTTATTATTTAATCTCTTTACCCTGGTGAGAATCCATGTTAATCCCTGTTTTGTTTTATAGTGATTATTAAATCGGTTTTCATTTCTGTGTACTGTACGTAATTGACTTCTATATTGTTTATTCGGTCTATTACATTGGCGATTGTATCTGGGTTTTATTGAATGAAGTATGAAGCATTTAGCCATATGTATCAATTGCATTTAGACATTTTCATGTTATATGCACTCATTTGTGTCAATTAAGGTGATAAATTGCAAGTTCATGATTTTATACCTCAAGCCAAAATGATAACCTTTTCCTGTTGGACAAATATTAAGTTATCATGCTCAAATTGTTTGATGTTGAACCACATATGGGGATAACCAAGCTAACTTACACTTGTAAATTGCTGAAAATAGCATGTCACTGTGAATTTGATATTCAGTGAATATTTTGAGTCAGTTTCTAATATTTGCAAGTGAGTTAGATGAACACTCTGCGATTTTTTATTTTCTCATATTTCATACAATCCCGTTTGGGGATCAACTTTGCTGTATAACTTCAAAGTGGGTTGTTTGAATTTTAATTAAGTAGCATTAAGAGAATTGTACAAATTACTATTTCGATTTGGAAAGATGAGCACTAATTTACTGTCATTAGTCATTTCTGAACAATTTATTAGCCACTTCAAGTCAGAATTTTAATTAAGAAGTATTAGGTGATGCTTATGTTCTATAAACTTTCCCATAGTTAAGAACCGATGGCAAGGAATCTGTTAGTATTTTACATTTGGTTATTTTTATTGGTTTGGTAGGTATGGTTTACTATTCCTGTTGTGTAACTGATTTATTACCCCCAAACACTGAGATTGGTGAGTTTATATATTCTCCACCACATCAACTTACTCATCAATCTTAGGCATGGTTTTAAAGATGAGTGCTTGATAAAAAAAAAGCGATGTGGTTCGTTTCTTGAATACATTATATACCTAGATACTTGTTTATGTAAAAATTAAGAACTGAACACGAAATGTTATTCGTAACTCATAATTGTAGTTTTGAAATCAGAAATCCAAGACTAATAAGGGCAGATGGAATACTTTGACGCACGAAGTTGGGATTTTTGTGAGTTCAGAATTGTAAAGGTTTCAACTATTGAACTCAAACATCCAAAAAGGTCTTAAATGCTTGAAAGTCGTGTGCATTAGTGTGTGCGTACACGTTTGTAGGTGCATTAATTATGTGCAAAAATATACTAGTGATGTCTACCTTTGATTCTCCATTTAATGTATTGTGGGAATTTTGCTTTTTGAAGTAATAATTTAATTTCAAGATTATTGTGTTTTCACAAGTGAAAATCTCAATTTCAGTAGCTGCTTGAAATGCATTGTCAGTAGTAAAAGCATAAATCAATTGTTTGTGTATGAGTATACATTAATGGTAATTCCATTTGCTTTCAAAAAAATTATTTAGATGATAAATGCTAATTTTTTGCAAAAAGGATTATGGTATGCTTTTTTTTTATTTTATTTTACCAGGACGGATAGGATTAACCATGCAGTTGTTTATATTGCGCTTGTGTTATGATAGTTCTCAACTATGTATTCATGGATATAGGCAAGGACAATTTATTCAATTAGGAGAACCTTATGTACTCTCCGTTCTGTTAATTTTAACGTTCTATAGTCATTGCATGCATTTCCAAACATTTGTAAGTGCGATTTTTTTTATGTTAGGATAACTTACACTTGGGGTGGGTCTCATGTTTTAACATAATTTTTGTTTTGTAGTTGACCCCATATAGAGTGGGACACTTGGTTCTGTGAATAAAGGTTTTATAATTCAATTTAGAAAATAGCTTCTAAAAGAAATAGAGTAATGCTAGAAAAAAAGCATGTTATGTTTCTCCTCTTATCATTCCTGTATCAAATCTACTCTTTTAGTCATGCTCCCCATTAGACAAAGTACATATATTTACACAGTGGTGGTGGTTGTTCCAGGTAATTTAATTACGGAACATAAAATTTGTGATAAGTGGAAAATGTTTTCAAAATAATTACTGGTCAAAATAACCTTGATTATATATGTACATAATATTATTTGAGGGAGAACCAATTACCAAACAAATTGGATTCTCAAATTTCAATATTTAAAATCTGTACGATTTCGGTTTCTTATGAATTTAAAATGTCAGAAACGGACCTGAATCTAAACTATTAAAATGTCAAAGGACATGAAAATTCCATATTTTGAATACTATAAAATTGTTAGAAATTATTGTATTTCCAAACTTTTATATTATAACTTGTTTGCAACTTAAGAAGTTATTCTTCTGAATTTAGTGGAAAAAAACATCAAATGCTTTTATTATTTAAGAATGTGAATGTATAGTATTTATAAAGAAAAAACAAAACAATTTGTTTATTCTTATGAATAAAATAAATCTTTTCAGTGAGTAACATGAGTATCACTACTAACCAATGTAGTTGCTTTTGGCATCAAAATTCATTTTGCTATTCGTGTAATATTTGCATTTTGCTAAGTTTATCGTTATACATGTTTTGTTAGTGGAAAACAACCTTTTTCTTTCGTTCTATTATTATTAATTTTCTGAATATGTCGTTATACTTGCATTTTGTTAGATATATCACCTTAACATAGTCTGTTTTAGTAAAAACATGCCTAACAGTCCCATGCTTGGCCCTTTTTATGAATCTACAGTAACACTGAATTTAATTTCCTTCTTAATGGTTCAGGTGCAAAGAAGATTCATGGTGAGACAACAAACATGCAGTTATAGAGTAATCTTGAAAATTCACCTACCCTTCCGGTATTAATGGACATGCATTATTAGCCTTGTGAAGGGGATTGGTGAATTAAGGAATGAAGCCATCGGTCCGGAAGCAATTTTTTTCTATTTTCTTTTTATATATTAGTTTAATTTAGAGTTAGTTATGCTGTTGCTCTCAGCTAATCTTATTATTTTTTGCTCCTTGTCATATTTCAAATTTTTATTTCTTCTTTATAGAAGCAAGCGTTAATCCTATGTTTTCTGTCTTGTGCGGAAATTTCTATATTGTCTTTTAACAAGTGTTCAGTTACTGACGTGAACAAATTGCTTGAAATTTCTATGCAAAGCTATACGTCTGTGAATATTTAAATCTTCTAAATGCCTTGGAAATTAGTTACTCGTTTTTATCGATTAAAATGAATTGTTTTTTCTACTTTGTTAAATTGAAAAATAGTTCATTTTTACCTTTAAGAAAAAACGATTTATATAAATCGATGTAATCTTTGCATTTATTTATTTAATTAATTGATATTAAAAGAGATCTGCTAGGATCCTGGTCCTCTATGGTTATGGTTATTTTATGAGATAGCTTGATACCTGCTAGAATGCCCCTTTGTCCGTGTGTATGCAAAGTAGCTAATATTGGGCATTTCGAATGAGCTCCATTGAATGATTTTTGTGCCTTGGATAAACTTTTGATTTCCATGCTTCAGACGATGGTTGTAGCTGAACATGATAAGCAATGTGTTATGTAAAGATGTTATAGTGGCGTGTATAACATAGGAGAAAACATTATAGAGCATTTTCCAACCATGGGTTGGTTGGGATGCCGTTGAGATGCCAGTCAGTTGCATATTTTTTTGTTGTGGTTTTAATTGGTTAAAATAAATGGATGGTTTGATCAAAATTTCTGTTAAGTTTTAAACTAGTCAGAATATCGTTTTTTAAAATGGTATGTAAAATAGGTCTTTATAATTAAGTTAATTGATAATTGTTTAAATTTATGCAATTATTCATTAAATAGTTCCATATATTTATGCAATTATATCCAAAATTGCGAAAATTTCCGCAATTATTCATGAAAAATTGGAGACATTGATGCATTTTTTTGATATAATAACATAAATATATGCAATCATTCGCTAATTAATTGTATAGTCTTGTGCAATTATTCAGTAATTGAATTTTGAGATCTAATTTACAATCTTTTTACATGAAGGGATTTTGTGTATTAAGTTTGATTTTAAGTACTTGAACCTAATATTCACTAAAATAAAACTAATTTAGCTTAGTCGGTTTTGTTTTAGCCAGTTTAAATCACATTATGGCAACAATCATAAAAATTAGTGTTACCGCTTACCTGGCTATAATAAAGCCAGTTACAAGCAACGTTCATTTTTTGCTTGTTGGCACAGTTTCTCCTCCAACTTTATACACTTACAAATTCTATTTTACTTTCAACAAATTCTTATATATTTCTGATCCTTTCCAACAAATATTGCATATGATATCAGCTACCACAAAACATCAAAAGAAAAATCAATATCATCGACTAGATTCGATAATCATAATCCAATTCAATTCGACCCGAATCCGTTTCACTTTCTACGTTGTCAAAACCAATTTTATTCTCAAAATTCTCACTAATTTGTATAAATCTCCGGAGAACTAGAATCTTCACCATCCCAATAGAATTTAAATCACCACCAATACCCTCAAAATTCTAATAATTCCTCATTTCAACAACATTTTAACTTTGAGCAAAACTATGCATCTAATAGCCATCAATGAAAAGCGACATCATATCATTCTGAAAATCTGACCAGAAATATTGAATAATCAATTTGAAGATACTGCCTATAGAAATGAAGAAGAGAAATTCGATTGCGGTCAAACGACAAAAGAAGAAGTTGCAAACAAGAATGCTAATTTATTTTTATGGGAAAGAAAACAGAAAACAAACAAGTAGAATAAACATTAATGAATCTTCTAGCGTAGAATTTGGAAATCAAGCTCCAAAAAGGTCAAAAGATCGTAAATGGTCGTCGGACGTGTCAGCAGAACTTTTATTCTGTTGGGTTGAATATTCTAAAAATAAGAGGAAAGACACGAGCCAAAGTGAAAATTCATTTTGGATATCTATTTGCAATTTGTTCAAAATGGCGTCCAAATAGTATATCTAAAACAATTGATTCTTTAAAATAATCATGAAAAAAAAAAAAAAAAAAACGTCGATGTTAGAAAGAAATAATGGGCTGGTTACATGCAAAAGTGCAAAGTGGCAAACGGTATGGATTTGGTAATGCATTTAAATGTATAGGCTAAATTTTCTTGTTTTCTTGCCTCATTTTTATAACGGGACCTTATCATTTATGGCTTAATCAAACAATTACATTATATTTGGTTGAGCATAATAATCAATCTTTCAACATGCAACAAAGCTATAACATACTCTCAAAGGAGGACAAATGGGAGCGAGTCCTATAAGAACACTCAATATTGCAGTTTCTATCTAGAAAGATGAATGATGAACAAGTCTTGATAGTTCCGATGCATCTCAAGACACCTTTTTCACCACTAGTATAAGTGGTAGGCTTCTCGGAAATTACAGAAAGAAGCAAAAAAAAGTCTATCGATTACAATAGACACTATGAACAAATCGATAAGCGCTGAACTTACATCTAAATTATACATAAAAGCGAAAAAAGTTAAGAAACTTGAGGCGTTAAGTAGAGACAACTTTAACATCCCTAATTTTACTAGATATTATTAGAACATTTAATTGGGTAAATAAAATAAAATTATGTAAGCAAGAGGTTGATAAGGCAATGAGCCGAGCAATGGTTAATAGCTATATGGATCAATTTGTATCAGGATAATAGAGGTAGGAACATGAGAATAGCAAAATAGAAATAAGACCTTTCCTATGTACATAATCTTTATCCTTTCTCACATCCCACTTCACATTTTCATTTCCCAAAATTAACGTACAAGTAGAGGCTAGCCCTTCTAGGATAAGAAGGAGAGAGAAAAGATAAACAACAACAAATCAAGTTTAGAGAAATAAAGACACTCACATCCCAAGTCTCTTGTTCCTTTATTCAAAGTGAATAATAATATTCATTTTTTTTTTATTAGTTGTTCGATTCAAATCCATTTTAGATCCGAATTCTCATGTGTTCATTTGTGTTACTATGTAATGTTTACATGATAAGAGATCATTTATATATGTTTGTTGATGATAAGTTGTATTTCCATGAAGTTTTCATGTATGATTTGCATTAAGATCCTTTCATATGACACCTAATTGTCTTGAGATTATAGAATAGAGTAAGGAATAATACTTTAGGGAGATATTTTAAATTTTATAATTTTCCAACCAAGTATGAATATTTTATGAACTTCCTAAGTTACAAAATTCATTTACTGCGCCTTTAATTATTTAAAGTTATTAAATAATTATTATGGTTCAATTTATATATATATATAAATATATAAATATGTGTGTGTGTATATATATATGAATATTTGGAATTTACCTTGACTTTTTGTAATGGTCCGAAAATTCCCGCCTTCCGAATCGACGATATGCCACACAAGTCCGATCCAAACGACCAAAATCCTTGAGACATTAACTTTGGGCATACAACACATCAAACGGAAGCAAAAGACTTTTCATTAATGTCTTTCAATATTACATCAGAGTACAAGATTATCGGAGTACATCGCAAATATCATATAATACACAACGAAAACATAATTACATTTAGCGGAAGACTATCAAATGCTCTGAACACGGCTTTAGCTTCAATCTAGAATCCTTCTCAATAAAGTATCTGCAAATCAAAGACTACTCAGCTACTCTTGTGGAAATAAGGGCACCCGAGTTTGCAACCGAAAAACAAACTACAAGTCAGTCATGGGACTCGTGTGAGAACTAAAACAGTTATTTACTTTATTTTAAAGTATGATAAATCACGGGACTACGCCGTATAACATGAAACGAGTTTGCTCCACATGAATACCAATCATAAAACTCAAAACCAAAATAGTTTCATCTTCATGTTTAGATTTATAAATCAAATCTAATCAACTTCATTTATTTTCAAAATCATTCTTTTGAAAATAATCTCTTCGGAGTTAAAATCCCCACTTTCATTTTGAATCATTAAAATACTATAGATATTTCTTTCATATCAAACCATACTTTACTTCGGGATTTTAAAACAAATCATTTTAGAAAATTCCAAATATCTACATTACAAGCATATCAAAACATATACAACCAGATCGGGAGGTTTCTCCCATCAATAAAGCAACTAGGTCCCAGCCTTATCATCTGGTCAATAATCTATGTATGTTCCTCTAAATCCAGAGAGACCCATACGGTATGTCCCTCCAAGAGTCTCATATCCATTTGCCCAGAATTTTAGTCACAGGTTACCCTAATCATAGGTAACATATCAAATCATTTTTATCCCAAATTGATATATTGTTTTGCAATAATACTCACAAGTACTTTCAAACCATAGTACTATTTCTATCTAAATCATTTAAACATTAGGATTTAAGCCGCCAAAATTTTCTTACTTTGTTTATAAAACATTCTTTATAAACCATTTGTCAACTTCAAATTATTTATTTTTAAATATTTTCTACTTCTTGAAATCAAACATTTCGTTCATATTCTTTTATGAGATCCCCTTTCAAAACCTGCCATTTAGATTCTCGTTCATAATTAACTGAAAGAAATACAATCTCTAAATCAACAGCGTCACAAAAAGCGCTACGAATAGGCTTATATTGGCAAAATTAGTCAAAATGACTTTTTTATCTTCCAAAACTTCACTTTATAAATTCAGATCACTTTCAAACCATTTATTTTGATTTATCATAATTTATCCCTATTTTTATTTATATAAAAATAGGTCATTTCAATCAGATCCCATTTCGGGTCCTAAACTGCACCGGCACGGTTTTATTCAAATTTGATTTAGACTTATCTCAAAATCTAATCGTTGGATTTTAAAACTCTTAGATTCTTTTGAAATCTCTTTTCATATTGAACCCTGTGTTTTTTGTTTTTGGAATATCCGATGGTCGGATCTCTCAATACGTCAGTTTGAAGTCAATGGTCGAATTTGCGAACTGCCGCTTCGCGACGTGTTGTATTCTGAAAAAACTTCAATTATAACATAAATAGAATCTAATTCCATTTCAAACGGTTTATTAACGATATACCATATATCAAAAACCAATATAACATCCAATCCACATATCGTGGCATATACCATATAAGCCTCAAACCATTAACGTTTATAAGGGTTTGTCAATCAACAGATTAACCGCAATATACAATTATATCATTTTTATATCAAAAGGGGTTCAGACTAATATCCAACAACCAATACACCAATACTTAGTTAATTTTCATTTCAATAACCATTTAGGGTTCAAATCAATTCCAATATCAACTATATCGACTCTATGTGTCATATACTCACGTAGCAACATGTACTTCCTTTAAAAATCATATCATTTTCATATCAAATATCATTAAACCATATCATGAACTCATATCATCAACCAAATACTATTATATAACTCAATCGAGGTCACAAACAATAACCAGTACAAACTATCCCTTTTTCAATTTAAATGTTCTCACAATCTTTATAAATAAAGGTTAGTGTTCTCGCCTAGGTTTCCACTCCTCCTAACTTCAATCGAAGGATGTCATAACATTTCCAGTCAATTTCGTCAGTCTTCTGGCATCACCGGAATTTTCTGAAAATAATTTAGGTAGAGGTTCGACGCTATGGGGTTTTATAAAACAACAGGTGAATATATGGACATATATTTGATTTTAGGAGAAAACGGGGAGGGTTTAGATGCTTATTGGGTTCGCATGTGAGGTGGGGCCCATGGCCTTGGCTGATGGAGGGTGGAGGCAGGCTGGTGTGGACAAGGGTAGCGGTGGATACTATTGTTTTGCACTCTGATATTGCTATTATGACTAAGATTTGAGACATGGTATTTTTATGACAATTTTGTTTGCTTGAATTAATGAGAATGGATTTGTTATTTTAATATAAATTATCTTTTTCTTCCACTGTGAATTTATTACTTTATGTCTTGTGAAGTCTAAGTCTTTGTGATGTTGATTATCTTTATACTTATAACGCTCCATATTTTTTAACGAGATTCAATATTAAGATAGCGTTAAGAGGTGCATGGTGTTAAAGTTTTGAGGAACTTTGAAAAAAATACTTATTTTGAATGGTTTTGGCTTTGACGACATATTGTTTTAAAGTATGTTTACTTCCAAGATTTAGAATATCATCAATATTGAACTGAAATAATATATTTGGTAAAACTATTTTGATTAGTAAAGGATTATCGAATCTCCTTGTTTTAAAAGGTGATATTCAAACTGACTGAAAGATAAAGGCTTATATTTCAAGGAAATGTTTCATAAAGTATTTAACCCAACATTTTACTGAATTGATAATCCCTTCCTGTAACGACTGGGAATTTCTCTCGATCTGAATCAGTCGCTAAACCGACCAAGACCGTTCGAAACGCCTGATTGTTTTGAGAACACGACAAATAGAACGTAAACAGAAGAACATTTCATTGTTAATTACAACAATTCCATTAGAATACAAGAATATACAGAGTATAAATGAATAAATATCACACAAAAAAAATCAGAGATTCGAATTACATTACATAGCAGTGGAAAATAATACAAAATACAAATGAAGAAGATACACGGATACAAAGCTTTCCGGATATCGTTCCAGCTGTAAACCAGGTTCCTGTGAATATAAATCTGCAAAACCAAAACTACTAGCTGCTCGTGCGGAAAATAGGGGCACCCAGAGTTTAGGTTAAAACAATAAACTCCAGGTCAGTCATGTGACTGGTGTGAGAACTAAAACAGTTATTAATCTTTATTTTAAAGTTAGGTAAATCAAGGGACCACGCCGTATAACACAGAACAGGTTTCCTCCCAAGAACACCAGTGCATAAAATAAATAGCACAATGCTAAATAAGGAAAAAATGAAGCTATTATAAGACTCATGTCCTATCACACAATGCAACGCAAGCCGGAGGATAGGGTTTTTACCTTATAATAGCCAAGAATGCTTGGTACGTGAAATTTCATGTTTTATTATTACTATAAGTGTATAGTGTCAAAACAATTTCAATCATAAGTACCAATCATAGACGACATGAGCGTCCCATGCCACTATGTCGCCAAATATAGGTTATACAATCAAAACCGCAAAATGTCGTATTTGGAAATTGGATTTCCGTCTGTGAGCCGAGGCAAAAGATAGTCCTCACCGACTTCGAGACAATCTAGCCCATGTCTCAGGGTCAGAGCGCATCGACCCTTGGATCGTCAGGGCCGATCCACCGATGTTGATTAAAATGCCTGAACACTGTGTTTCCCCGCCCTTTGGGGGCGTAAATGAGCTAACGAATGACTCCATTGGCTTCACATAGTCACCGATATATCTGAGGCGCCTCGCAACAGCAACAACCACATAAGTCAAACTCATCAGGGCATGTAAAACCACTGACGCCACTTCTAACTAGAAGGAAACACATGCCCTCCCTGAGGTCCTCTCCCATTTTTGGTTCACAACCGGGGTGTAAGGCTCGCGAATCAACGCTACACAAAGCTATACCACAAAGTGCTTTGATCATCAACCACAAGACTTTGCTTTTCAACAGAAGCCTTGATCATTTGCCACTTAGGCATGCCACACAGGCAATTCACTCTATGCGTTTGATATCCATCAGTATATAACCCCTGAGCTCGTACGTCTCAGAGAAGGGCGTTAAGTAAGAGAATAAATTCTCCGCCGCCAAACAGATATATATTTAATAGAAATCAATCACACAAAATAAAATCCAATGTCAGACACACAGTCCATTTACAAGTTCGTTCTGGGTTTGAACGAAACCGGAGGCACCTAGTACCCCGCATATCCATCGATCTCCAAGTACGTCTGGACGACCACTAACTGATTCTCTCCTCTTGGGTGTACAGCCCAATCAAGATCATCAGTAACCACCCAAACGACGTGAAGACCTCCGGTCTTCGACCACCGTCTTCATCTTCGACTTATCGTCGTATCAGTTATTCAGAATGGGATAAACCCGGTCTTTCCGAATGACTCGCGTATATAATAAACAAGTGTTACACAAACACGACATACGCCTCATTCCAATTCATCAGTCACTAACCGTAAATTAACAAGAGAATAATTCCCCAAATATTAACCCCGAAGGCCGAAACCAACATCAGATCAATATCCAGAAAACCATTCTGCTTAGCTAACCGACAGTTAGTTTCTAAATTTCACATTCTTAGGGAAAGGTTCCCATTAATTTTATCAAAGATAAATCCTTTAAATTTATTCTTTAATCTACTTTTGACTATCAATTCAAACTAGTCGGGATTAGCGAACCACACCGAAGTGATCATTTATTTTATTTCCCAATCCCAACCTATTCATCCCATGAAGTAAACCTGGTAATACTTCATATCTAACACCACGGTGTTATCGGTAAATTCAATTACCATTCCACGTTCAAATCTAATTAAAGATTTAACTATCGCTTGGAGCAAAACTGGTGATACTCCATTCTCAATCTTTTCAATCTAATTAAAGATTCATTAAAACTCCACTTGGTTTTAATCCTTAACTGGGTTAAAGAATCAGTGTCATTTAAAACACGGTTCACGATAAACCCAAAATCACATTCCATTAATTATCGGGTTAAAGAACAAGTGTTATTTAAAACACTGTTCACGATAAACCCAAAAATCTATACCAATTCAATTCCAATTAAATATTATTTAATTGGTACACTTCATTAGATCTAAATAAAAAGATTTAATCTTTTCTCAACTGGGCTTAAGAACAGTGTTAATGAAGACACCATTCACGACAAACCCAAATCACATTTGATATTAAATACAAGGCTCTGAATAGAAAATATATCGGCTTATATTCAATATCAAATTCTACAACCAACAAATATCGTATGGGAAATAACGATATAAATATATCTTTCAAATTTCCATAACAATATCTGTATAATCACGAAATCCAACATCGAAATATTCCAAAGACCATTTCGATTAAAATCCACTCCAATTCAATTATTGGAAATTATGGTTACTTTTATAACCTTTTTCAAATTCAATTTATTTATTTAAAAATAAATAGAATTATAATTCTAGTTCAAAACTAGTTCATTTCGATAAAAATCTATTTTTATCTTTTCAAATATGGAGTTTTTCATCCCAATTCTTCCCAAATCATTTCTTATGATTTTACACAAATTATTACTATTTTTAATAATTTTATCAAGGCCCGTACAGTCGATTTCCATCAACGGCCATCGAACTGCACTTACAGCGACCTTTTCCAAATTTAATTTGGACATAATTCCAAATCCAACCGTTAGATTTCTAATTTCTAATACTCGTTAGAAAGCTCTTTTCGATTCGAACCCAACGGTTCTGGTTTTAGGAGAATCCGACGATCGGATCTCCTGCAATATCCATTCGAAGTCAATGGTCGAAATTCACGAACTACCGCAGCGCGGCGCGTTCTATTCAGGCCATTATATTATATATATAATATACTTCGTCGATTTCCTTTTAAAACGTATTTTATAAATCGTTTTAAATTCATTTCAAATTGATTTCAATTCAAATCGATTTTAATTCAATTTCAATTCGTTTTCAATTCAATTTGAATTTCAAATTAATTCAATTTCAATTCGAATTCATTTCAAAACGATTTCAATTCTATTTCAATTTAATTCGAATTTCAATTCACTTTAATATTCATTTCAATTTGAATAAAATCGATATAAATATCATTCACGTTAAAATGACGTCAATCAAATCAACACGGCTTCATATATTTCTATTTTCAAATATTTCTATTCAAATATTCTATTTCAAACCTGGAATGAGGCCCAATCAATTACCATATAATGTGAATTATACCGAATTTCTACAACACATGTATAAAATAACAACAATAAATAATCTACCATTATCCAGAGTGCGTTCTACACTGTATAAGCATCAAGTATAAATATTTAACGCTCATAACAGTCTGTCAATCAATCGATTGACATACAACTAATTATTGGGATTAGTGTATGTCATATACCATCCCAATACCCGTGTGGGGTTTCAAACAATCAACCACAGATTTTATTTGTGCAGTTGGGCGATGTGTAAAATTTATCGTCCCAATCAATATCAGTCAAATGTATGTATATAAACAAATCATCCGACTTGTTTATAAATATTTATTTTATATACACGTTAAAAATTATATTTTTAACTATAGAATATTTTCCGCTATAAAATATTTTATTTCATTTCACATCACATCACACAATCAACTACACACCAAAATCAAACAAACAAGCATACAAGCCGTCCATGGTCTGTGGACGACGGGTGTCGGGTGCTGCTAAACACCGTCTGCATCCTAGTATATATTTTTAACTAGAAATTTAAATTAAAGGTAAGAAGTTCTCACCGATTAGCTAAACCAAACTCCACGACTCTTCATATATAGGAAACCTTCATCGTTTTCGCCTTTCGTCAATTTCATTGTCCGTAGCCTCTACATATATAAAAATCACATTTTTATATTGTTGTTATGTATATAAAAATCACACTTTTATAACTATGCTATATGGATAAAAATCACATTTTTATACCGCTACTATATAGATAAAAATTCCTTTTAAAATCAAACAATCACATTTTTATACTGCTACTATATAGATAAAAATCACACTTTTATAACTATGCTATATGGACAGTGATATGTCGAAAATTAACAATCATTTCGGTGCATTGCCTTCGTAAATATAAAATTTGGCATATTTATGTTGACAAAAAAATATAGTTTGATCTTATTCCTCCAAAAACACTTATCCTTTAGGGTTTAAAAAAATCAATATATGCGAACTAAAAAAAAATCTATGGTCCTTACAGTATTTGCTATGGTAAAATTACCTTTTTTTGTTAAGAGGCTAAATGGGTAATAAGGTAAAATTACTTTTATTTGTTAAGGGACTACTTTCCTCATTAGTACCCCCCTTAACAATTTTTTTAAAAAATAAAAAATTGCCCCCCTCTTAACAATATTTGGAGTGTCAATAACAATGCCCATGCATTATATTATTTGAGGGAGAACCAATTACAGAACAAATTGGATTCTCAAATTTCGATATTTAAAATCTGTACGTTTTCAGTTTCTTATGAATTTGAAATGTCAAAAAAGGGCCGGAATCTAAACTACTAAAATGTCAAAAGACATGAAAATTCCAAATTTTGAATAGTATAAAATTGTTAGAAATTATTGTATTTCCAAACTTTTATATTATAACTTGTTTGCAACTTAAGAAGTTATTCTTCTGAACTTAAGGGGAAAAAACATCAAATGCTTTTATTATTTAAGAATGTGAATGTATAGTACTTATAAAGAAAAAACAAAACAATTTGTTTATTCTTATGAATAAAATAAATCTTTTCAGTGAGTAACATGAGTATCACTACTAACCAATGTAGTTGCTTTTGGCATCAAAATTCATTTTGCTATTCGTGTAATATTTGCATTTTGCTAAGTTTATCGTTATGCATGTTTTGTTAGTGAAAAAAAACCTTTTTCTTTCGTTCTATTATTATTAATTTTCCGAATATGTCGTTATACTTGCATTTTGTTAGATATATCACCTTAACATAGTCTGTTTTAGTAAAAACATTCCTAACAGTCCCATGCTAGGACCTTTTTGTAAACTACAGTAACACTGAATTTAATCTCCTTTTTAATGGTTCAGGTGGAAAGAAGATTCATGGTGAGACAACAAACATGCAGTTATAGAGTAATCTTGAAAATTCCCCTACCCTTCCGGTATTAATGGACATGCATAAATAGCCTTGTGAAGGGGATTGGTGAATTAAGGAATGAAGCCATCGGTACGGAAGCAATTTTTTTCTATTTTCTTTTTATATATTAGTTTAATTTAGAATTAGTTATGCTGTTGCTGTCAGCTAATCTTATTTCTTTTTGGCTCCTTGTAATATTTCAAATTTTTATATTTTTATTTCTTCTTTATAGAAGCAATCATTAATCCTATGTTTTTGTCATATGCGGAAATTTCTATATTGCCTTTGACAAGTGTTCAATTAACGTGAACAAATTGCTTGAAATTTCTATACAAAGCTATGCCACTGTGAAGTTCAAATCTTCTACATGCCTTGGGAAGTTAGATATTCGTTTTTATCAATTAAAATGAATTGTTTATTTCCTTTTTTACTTTTTCAAATTAAAAAGTAGTTTATTTTGACTTTTATGAAAAAATGATTTATAAAGTCGATGTAATCTTTGCATTTATTTATCTATTCAACTGATATTGAAAAAAAAACAGCTAGGAGCTTGTTGGTCCTCTATGTTATTTGAGAGCTTGATACCTGCTACAATGCCTCTCTGTCCGCGTGTTTGCAAAGCAGCTAATGTTATGTAATGTTGTTATAGTAGCGTGTATAACATAGGAGAAAACATTTGACCCCCAACCATGAGTTGGTTGAGATGCCAAAGACCCTATCAGTTGCATATTTCTTGGTTGCGATTTTAATTGGTTAAAATAAAATCAATTAAGCTTAGTCGGTTTTGTTTTAGCTAATTAAAGTCATATTATGGCAACAATCATAAAAATGACTGTTACCAATTACCCGACTATAACAAGGTCAGTTAAGTGCTAGTCATTCCTTTATTTGTTGGCACATTTTCGCCTTTATCTATTTACATCATCACAAATTCTATTTTACTTTCAACAAATTTTATATATTTCTTATTTTCTTCAACAAATACAGCATACGATCATAAAACATCAAAAGAAAATCAATAACGTCAACCAAGTCCGATTATTATAATCCAATTTAATTCGGTCCGAATCTGTTTCACTTTCTACAAAGTCAAAACCAATTTTATTCTCAAACTTTTCACAAATAAAAGCGAATGGAAAATTTGTTTTTCCCAACTAGTTCTTAATTTGTATCAGTCTCTACGAAACTAGAATCTCCGCCATTCTAACAAAATTGAAATCATTCAAAACATTCAAAATACTAATTATTCTTATAATTCCTCATTTCAACAACATTTTAATTTTGAGCAAAACTATGCGTAGCCATCAACGAAGAGCGACATCATATCATTGTAAAAATCTAACCAGAAATATTGAATAATCAATTTGGAGATAAATTCTACCGAAATGAAGAAAAAAAATTCGATTGCGGTGAAACGACAGAAGAAGAAGTTGCAAACATGAATGCTAATTTATTCTTTGGTCAAGCAAAAAGAAAGCAAACAAGTAGAATCAACATTAACGAATCTCCCAGCGTAGAATTTGGGAATCAAGCTCCAAAAAGGCCAAAAGGTTGAAAATGGTCATCGGGCGTGGTAGCCAAATTTTTATTCTGTTGGGTTGAATATTCTAAGGATAACTAAAGTGGAAAGACACGAGGAAAAGTGAAAATTCATTTTGGACATTTGTTTACAATTTGTTCAAAAAAGTGTCCAAATAGTATTTAAAACAATCATGGAAAAGAATAAATTTTGACCGTCGATGTTAGAAAGAAAAAATGGTTTGGTTACATGCAAAAGTGTAAAGTGGGGGCAAATGATATGGATTTCATAATGCATTTAAATTTATAGGTTAATTTTCTTGTTTTCTTGCTTTATTTTTATAACGGGACCTCATCATTTACAGCTTAATCAAGAAAATGTATTATATATGGTTAAGCATAATAATCAATTTTTCAACATGCAACATTGCTATGACATACTCTCAAAGGAGAACAAATGGGAGCACGTCCTAAATGAACACTCAATACTGCAGTTTCTATCTACAAAGATGAATGATGAATCAAGTCTTGATAGTTCCAGTGCATCTCAAAATACCCTCTTCACCACTGGTATAAGTGTTAGGCTTCTCGGAAAGTACAAAAGGTAGGGGTGGCAATTAAACCCAACCCGACGGGTCTCGGTTCTAGGCGGATCGGGTTTTACTGGATCTAAAATATACATTTCAAAATATGGACCCGAGCCGACCCGAGCTTCGGTTCTGGTCGGGTCAGTTCGGGTTCGGTTGGATAGTAACACTAAAAATACATATATTTCAATGTTTTTTGATTGGGTTTGATCGGGTCTTAATTGTATTTTTCATCACTTAAACTCGACCCGTGACCCCTCGGGTTCGGTTCGAGTTTGGATCTTTTCGGTTCTATTCGGTTTGGGTTTTCGATTCTCGATTCTAATTGTCAACCCTAACAAAAAGAAGCAAAAAAACAACTACCGATTACAATGAACACTATGAACAAATTGATAAGTGCTTAGCATGCACTGAACTAACATCTAAATTATACATAGAAGCAAAAGAAACTAAGAAAATTGAGGGGTTAAGGAGATACAACTGTAACATCCCTAATTTTACTAGGTATTATTAGAACATTTGATTGGGTAAATAAAATTAAATAATGTAAGCAAGAGGTTGATAAGGGAGTGAGCCGGTCGTGGTTAATAACTAACTGGGTCAATTTATAATAGGATGATAAAAGTAGGAACATGAGAATGACAAAATAGAAATATGATGTTTCCTATGTGCATAATCTTTATCCTTTATCACATTCCACTTCACATTTTCATTTCACAAAACTAACAAACAAAGAGAATCTGGCCCTTCTAGGATAAGATGAGAGAAAAGATAAGCAAGTGGAAATCAAGTTCAAAGAATTGAAGACATTTTCATCTTACGTCTCATGTTTCTTTATTAAAGATGAATAACAATATTCACTCTTTTGATTAGTTGTTTGAATTAGATCCCTATTAGATCCGAATTCTTATGTGCTTATTTGTGTAATTTTTTTATGATATAAATTTACCCTAGAGGAGGAGGGGATGAATAGGGTTTATTGTAGTTTTTCGCTGAATAATAAATATTATCAACACAGATAATAATCAGAGTAAATGCAGAAAAAGAAACAACACAGAATTTACTCAGCTTTGGCAAAACTCTGCCTACTACTGCGTTTCCTAAGGTTTCTACTAGGTATTAAAAAATAATATCCCGCATACAATACTTGTACACTCGCAACCCCTCGCTATTGTTCTAATCTTACACTTAAAACCCTGCACTGATGTCGAACCCAGAGATCAGATTTTTTTCTAACTACAAACCCTGTAGCTAACACTAGTTTAAAGAAAACTATAGAACGGTTTACAAAAATTAATACAACTTAGAACGAATAAAACAAAACTCTTAAGCCCTAATTAACATAAAAAATGTCGGCCCCTTTGTCACTTTAAAAATTATCGACTTTCTCTTTTCTTTTTAATGGTGAACAAATGAAAAATTAGAGTTTTGCTTCCTTGTCAGATCGTGGCTTCGATTCTCTGATATATTTCCATGCCTTCGATTGATTGCTTGCTGCTGTTTTTCCCTACGATTTGAGTTGCGATATTTACTCTCTCAAGAGATGATCGAAAACACTGTGAGTTCTCTGATTTGATTTCTATTATGCTCGAATTCAATTGCTTGGTTTTCGATTCTATTGCCTATGATGAGTGGGTGTTTATATAGGGTAATGAAACTCTTGATTTTCTCTGATTTCACGACGAACTCGGTGATTTGAATTGTTCATGCTTGCATGATTAATTGGTTTGATATATCAGGAAATTTTGAATCGGTCCTTTCACAATTTCTGGATACTTGAATTGTTCATCTTGCAAAAAATAACCAATTGTGATTTCTGGAAATTTCTTTTGATTTAAGTTATTAATTATTGCCGAGAATAAATACTAGGCGAAAATAAATTGATTGCGAATATGTTTCTGGAAAGTTTTGAATTTGTCTTCATACCAAAAATACTAGATTTTGAATCTTATATATGTTAACTTTTAGCTTTACACAGTTTCAACTGGTTTCAAACTGCTTCTGTATTTCTCCTGATTATACTTGCTCGATCCAAGAGAAACAACACTACACTGTCTTTATTCATTGTGTTCATTACTGATAAGAACATATACAATATATGTTACGTGGCACATATTCATGTGTTTATGTCCTGAAATGATTTGGCGTGTCATGTCCTTTTCTGCTGCTTCATTTATCTGTCGTGCTTCCTCGGCCTTATTGCATGTCGTTTGTGTGTGCATTCTACCTGTTTCACTCAACCTATTGACTATTTTGTGCACTAATCTTTGAACTTGACTTTTGCTCTTCATTGGTTTGGCATTTGCATATGAACTGTCCGACATGTTTGCATTCATTTGAACTAAAGTTGCTCTTGTACATATGCACTGTATTGCTGCACCTATGCGACTTATTGCATGTCGTTTGTTTCGGCCTTGAACTTATGTCACTGCTGGTCATGTGTGCTAAGCACTTTGATACTGGCTTGCATGTGTTCGCTGTCGCTTTTGAAACTTGTTGTGCCCGAAAAGTTGCACTTGAAACTTTGTTGTACTTGCTGCCATACTTGAATTTGTGTTAACTTTTTCTTCATGGAACATGCACTTGCTTTGATGGATACTGACTTGAGATTTCTGGCTTGTATGTAATGGTTTGTCTGATCACTTTATCTTAGCTTGATATTTCTACATGAGATCTTCTATAATATAAGAGCAACCTGTACTTGAATGCACTTAATCATTTGCTTGAAAATTTGCATGTGTATATCTTCCATCTTTAAAACAAATACTGCATTTGATCTGTTATGGTAGCTTACAGATTTATCTTGTACATTGTTGCTCCCAGACTTTGTTGTGCCTGATGATTGTCTTCATGTTCAGCTTCCTGTTTTGGAGGATAATTCATACACATACATTATTCATACACACATACATGTACATATATATCCCTATGTATATATGTGTGTGCTATCCTTGATTACTAAGCATGCTGCCATGCCACATGTTGATCATGTGCACCATTCATGTGTCCATTTGTTGTCTTATGCATTCTTTGATTGTTTTGGACGGTTGTATCCTGAACCAAGCTGCATGCTTGATTTTGGCTTGTGGTAGTACACTTTATATATGTTTGATCATGGAATTCGTACTTGATCCTGAAACTGTTTTATGACATTGCTTTGCCTTGTTGTTCCTTGTATATGCAATTGAATTGCTAGTTGTACCCATATGTGTGGCTTTGATCATTTGTCATTGTCAACTAAAAAGATGCCTCTGTGCCTAAGCATACTTGAGTTTTGTAGCTGTTCATGTGAAAAAAAGCTGTATACATGTGCATTTTTTTAAATCAACAGACCACTATACGTTGTGTCGCGGCCGATCAAGATCAGCAGACCACATCTGCGCGTCGTGGATAGTCTTGGTCAACAGACCAATATAGCTGAGTTGAGGCTGATCTGTGGGCACAAGTATATAGTCTACCTTGTGGTATTTACAGTAAATCACTGTGAATGTCACAAGTAGTCTAAACTCAAATAAATAAATATGTATTTGACCAAGTCTAGAAAGATGACGAGAAACACACCGAATATCCGAGGCAAATAAAACTTAAAAATAAATTTTTATTCACCACCATTTAAATCTATTTTTGTTCCATTTTACAGTGTGTGATTCTATGACAGGTATACAGTTTAATGGACTGGATATTTAAGCAATTGAAGACCAATGAGTATATATGAATCTGTATATGAAACAGAGTGAAATGAGTATTGTAGTGAGGAATCAATGTAAATGTGAATTTATACAATAGTGTTATATAATTGTGAACTGTACAATAGTTGAGTCAGAAATTTTTACTATCTCAGATGTTGAAATAAAATATTTATTTGAATAAAAATATTGTTTAAATATTAAATTCTGTGCAATAGTACTCTAATCAATTAATATTTATTTCTGTATGTGATGTAATATAGAATAGTACAATTACAAACACATTTATATAATAATTTATATTTTTGTTATCATCAAACAAAAATCATATTGTTATACTCAACAGTCTCCCCCTTTTGATGATGACAAACATACACGATGATTTTGAATGTGATAAATGTGTTTAAATATGAAATATAGTACACCCCCTATTTATATGCTCCTTCTTACAACCAAACTCCTCCTACATATGTTCATATGAGTGAGTTTAAAAACAAATGAATTAAAATATTCATGAGTTGTGATGTATTGTACATGATTTCTGAGATTTTATGGAGATGAGATTTTCTTCTTTATCATGCTTCACTATTATATCCTTTTGTATTTTCTTATTATATGTTATCATGCATTGTGAGTTATACGATAGGTTCTATTTTAGTTTATCTTCCTTGATGACCGTCCCATATCGGCCTGGCAAGACATGCAACGTGCTTTTCCTATAGTTTGTTACAGGAGGTATGGGGTGATCATTACACTGGGTATCAGAGATTCGGTTAATCGATGCACTTGTAATTCGATTTGGACGATAATTATATTATATGATTTGTAGTATAGTAGATTAGTATGCACCTGAGCACCATTGCAACTTTTCTCTAACATGGACTGATAATTTTTTACATAGATAAAGAATGAGTCATCAAAATACGAGAAACGCTGCCTGGAATGAGTCTACCTCTGGAGAGGTAGGAGAAGATGGTCGAGAGCTTGTACACCTGATTTTCCATCTTTGTTCGATTCCATGATGTCATCGATCATGAGAAGGATACCTATTCCAGAAGCGGCAGTAGATGGTGGTGCTTCGTGTAGGAACCAAGAGATGTTGACATCGTTAAGCAAAGCGAGGACTATACTTCTCTGGGTGCAAACCATTTTTTGGAACATAATCTTCGAATGAAGTTCGGAATTAGTTAGATACGTGTTCTCGTATCTTCGTAGATTTTTGGATCGATGATGTAAAGAAGAGGAAGCTCGTGTCGAAGCAACTTTTAGGCCGAGTAATGGATTGGTGGAATTCTATTACTCTTAGGACTCATGAGGATCAGATTAAAAGGGAATAGTTTCAAACTAAGTTGAGGAAAAGTTCATTTCAACGGTCCATAAATCAATTCTCTTCAAGAGGTTTGTTGGGTTGAAGCACGATGATAGACATATAACTGAGTATGTGGTGGAATTTAGGGCTTTGTTTAAGTATGGTCTCCCTCTTATTGAAACTTCTTATCCGAATAATGACAAGTTTATCTCAAAATCGGATGAGTACCTTGAAGAGAATCTTATGGACCGTATTGAGGTTCCATTTGAGAATTTAGTCGAGAACTCTATTAGGCATGAGAGTTTGTTTCCTAAAAATTGTAAAGCTATAGTTGAGAATGTCGAGAAAGGAGAGTTGAAGCCACAACAAGGTGGCAAAAATAAAAGGAAGTGGAATGGAAAGAGAAAACAAAAGAGGCAAGGCAAGTGTAATGACCCGCGTTTTCAACGGTATAATAATTAATTTATTTAATTATTTAAAAGGTGATTAAGAGTATGTAATGGTCGTTGAATTAAATAAACTTTGAATATTTAATTAAAATAATAAATTAAATAATATATTTAATTCTGAAATAATCAGAATTGGCTGAAATGGCGATATGGTGCGAACTGGATCATTTGTGATATTTTATTCAGTTTAGAATTGAATTTGAATAACGAATATATTATATAAACGACAGTTTGAACGTAGAGTTATAATATAATTAAAATCGAGCTTGAAATGGCGTTGCAGTTCGTAAATTGGTGATTCGAACTTCAACTGAATGTACATGATTCGTTTTAAGCCGGATTTCTGTGAAACAAGAAACGTGTGGAGCTGGTGGAGTATATCTTTCTAGTAGAAGAGAAAAATCGGGATTTCGTCGTGTAGATTTTGATTTACGTCCAAATCAAATTTTAGAAAAGTCGTTGTGGAATTCCTTTATAATTTATAAAGGAATTATTTATATTTTAAAAAGGAATTTCATTTTAAATCGAATATCGATTTAATCGGGATTTGAAATTTCAAGTTATAAATCCCAGTAGAGCTGTATGGTATTCCACTGTGAGTATATACGATAATATAAATTTATTTATATTTAATTTAATTATATTTAAATATATTTATATATTTAAATGGATTATTTAGGACTTTAAAAATAGTCACTTTTGCAAACGAAGTCGGAATTCGACGAAACTAATTTTGTTGGATCCGCAATGTCAAATAGTTGTTAGATTTCCAGTTTCGTGATTTTTAGAGTCACTATGTGGTCGTACGGATTTTTAGAGTGAAAAACAGTCAGTATTTTAACGGTTAAAAATACGCTGTGTGAGCAAACGGAGTCGGAATTCGACGAAACCAGTTTCGTTGGATCCGTTATGTCAAACTGTAGTTGCATGCCAATTTTCGTGATTTTTGGGTATCATATGTGGTCACAAGAATTTTTTTTAAAGGACAAACGAAGAAAACGGTCCAATAAAAATCAATATAAAATTAATTATAAAAATCAATATAAAACACCTCAATCCTTCTAAACCCTAAACTCATTTTTCCCGAAGTCAAATTCTGCGTCGTCACTCTTCTTTCTTACAGCAAAAGCTTTGAGCAAAAATAAAATCACAAACAAATCAAAGAAATTTCTATAAATCATATAACTTATATACTTGAGTTTGGATTGGTGTAAGCTTCAGTCTCATACACCTTTTGCTGAGTTCGACGCTTATTTTCTGGTAGCTGGAAAACCGACAGTCGCTAGGGTTCAGCTTTGGGTAACGAATAAGCTTTGATGGATGATTTGGAGGGGTTATTCGAGATAGTGGTTGGATGTAGTAGTGTTTGAGAGAGTTTGAGGGAATTTTGTGTTGAACTTGTTCGGTGGTTTAACTGGGAGGGACTGCGTGGGTCTGTCGTCGCGAGTCAGGAGATGGGGTTCGAACTCATGTGGTGGGGGCAAGATGGAGGAGGCGTCAAAGGTGAGTTCGACACTGGTCTCGATTGGGCGGACGAGTGGGTAAAAGTGAAGAAGACGGGGGATTTAAGCTTTGAAAAATGGCCGTGTAAATGTTTCTGGAATCGGATTTGTTTTCTTCAGCGTAGAGGAGAGAAATAGAAAGGAGCGGGTGTGTAACGTTGGGCCTGAAGATTTGTTAATGGGCCGGGAAGATTATAAAGGGTAAAAGCCCATTTAGGGATTTAAATTTAGTTTAAATTCAATTAAAATAGTGTAGTAACTATAATTTATCATATCTTATCCATACCTTATTGGAATCGGATGAAACAAGATCCGATAGGATCGTATGGACGAGGGCAACACAATGAAGCTGGCTAGAAGTGGATTGGAGGTCGTTTGAATTTATGGCGAATTAAATTGTTTGATTCAAATCAAACAAACAATTTATCTTTCTTTAACGATGAACTGCCAGTGTGAGTAAATCTCACTAACTAAAAACAGTTTATAATTTCATGTTGTATTTTTAGAACTGTTAAATATTGGCTGATTGACTGTGTGTTGACCGTTTGATTGAACTACTAGTCGGTTAGTTGAATTTCTATATTGATTCTATTTATTAGAATATATCATATGGAACTGAAAGTGATGTTGTTTCTATTGTGTAACATCTGTGGATGCAGGGAAACAGATTGGAGGAATCCGACTAGATTCCTCAACAGCTATTTTATTATTTTCATATATTGTGATATATGATGTGGTTTATAATCTGTTGTCGATTATATGTGTATGGACGATATTTGACATCATGACTTGATATGTTAAACACCATAACATACCGGAATGTTAAAAAAGGGAATTTTCAAATGGTATTTGAAAATAAAATATTTATAAAATCAATAGGGTTTTATAAATGAAATGTTTATAAATGAAATATTTATAAATGAAATATTTATAAAGAAAAGGGAATATTTTTAAAATCATAAGATTTTATAAATGATATATTTATTGGTTAAATAAATAGGAGATGTTAAACGAGATACTTATTTGTTAAGTAAATAAGTTATAAAAGAGATATTGACTTAGGAAACAGAATAAGTTATTAAAAGGGTTATTTATTTGTTAAATAAATAGAATAAGAAAAGCAGATATTTATTTGTTAAATAAATAAGATATTAATAAAGGAAATACTTAGGATAAACAAATAAGGTTAATAAAGGGAATATTTGCAAATAGAATTTGAAAAGGAAATATTTGTAAACCATTTACAAATAGGATTAAAAAGGAAATATTCGCAAACCATTTGCAAATAGAATAGAGAAGGGAATATTTGCAAACCATTTGCAAATAGAATTTAAAAGGGTAATATTTGTAAACCATTTACAAATAAAGATTTAAAAAGGAAATATGGGTAAAAGGCATTTAGAAAACAAATAGATTATAAAGGAAATATTTATCTTTGGATATATATATATAAGTCTGAACTTATATATGAAGAAGTAAACAGATAAAAGGAGCAGATTGATTTATAAATGATATTTATAAATTAAATTAAATATCTGTCATTTGGATAAATAGAATATATAAGTTAGGACTTATATAAAGAAGTAAGAATCGATTTCAACATCGATGTTTGAAACTTAATAAGGACAAAGAGTTAATCAGTTATGGTTAACCAGTTAGAGTAAAACCATTAGGGTTAACCAGTTAGGTTAAACCAGTTAGAGTTAAACCAGTTAGAGTTAAACCAGTTAGAGTTAATCGATAGAGTTAAATCGAACTAGAGTTATTGAATAGAGTTAAATTGAACTAGAGTTATTCAAATGGAGTTAATCGAATTTAGTTTATTCGAATAGAGTTGTAATGAGTAATCGAATTTAGTTATTCGAAGAAGTGAATCGTATCAGAAATATTCGAAGCGAGATAATTGAATCAGAGATATTCAAAGTGAGATAATCGAATCAGAAATATTCGAAGTGATTTGATCGAATCTAGTTATTCGACAGGAGTTAAATCGAATAAGATTTATTCGAAGAAAGAGATTATCGAATATAAGTATTCGAGAGTAAGCAAATCGAATATAAGTTATTTGGATGTAAGTTATTCGAATAAAAATTAATCCAGTAAGAATTAAATAGAGTTAAAGTTAGTCGAATAAGAGTTATTAGATTGGAGTTATTCGAATAAGAGTTATAGAATAAGAGTTAACCAAATAGGATTTGATAAATTAGTTGTTCGTTATTTATTCGAGTTAGGAAATAAGAGTTAGATTAAAGTTATTATATTTCAGAAGAGGAGATTATAACACCACTGTTATAATCAAATGATTATGTAAAGGAGTTGGACTCGTAAATTATATCCGGAAGTTACGTAAGGAAGTGTTAAAGAGTTAAAAGATGAACTTACCCTATTTCGAGATTTGAAATGTTGTTCAGTTAAGGTATGAGAGGTAGTTATACCCCAACTTGATTGGCTTCGTTTTTAATTTAGAAATGGTTAAGGTTCGAGAGTGAAAGTGGTTAAGTGTTTTTAGTAAATAAGTATAGTGGTTTTAGTTGTCGCCGCGATGTTGATTTAAACATCTGTTTAATTCCAAGTAAAGAAGATTTGGAAATGTTTTCCAAATAGAATCAGAAACGTAATCAAATATTGAAATTGGAAACATGAATTAGAAAAGGAAATGTTCATGTATAAGGAGTTAAAAAATGGAGTTAAGCTAAATCAGAAATTGACTGGAGACTTGTTAAGTTGAATGGTTTCCTAAGTGTCTATCTGATGTTGGTTTCGACCTTCGGGATTGGTACTTAGGGGATTGTTCTTATACTAGTTTACAATTAGAGACTGATAGTTGTAGAAGAATAGTGATACGTAAATAAGTTATGGAAATGTTTTCCAGCGTTAACGTATATTTTCTAAACATAGAAAATAAGGAGCATATGAATATATATATGTATATATATATATATATGATTGATGATTGATTTGATAGAATTTCTATTTGGAAACAATATCGTTGTTTTCACACGTATTTTTCTTTGATAGTTAACTCACCGACTATCGAAGTTTTTGACCATTTTAACGTTGTAAATATGGAGAGACCGGTTGGATTATTATCCAAAGAACCACTCTGTATTGACATAAGCGTTGCGAATCATATATGCCAAAGATAATTGAAGACGGAGTAAAGTGCAAGGGCTATTGTATGAGTCTTAGATAACAGTGCCTAAGATGGATGTACTGAATAGTGCCTTCGGTTCATCCCGTTCTTGGATGACTTGTATGGATGAATGTCTGACAGAGTATTTCCAGAAAGGTCACGTACATTGATTTCTTCAACCGTACCAAGAGTGGAAGCGGAAAAGGAAACTTCTTTAGCTAACACGTAATGTACTGTTGTAGACGTCAATTATTGATTTTTGATGGATCTGACAATGTGGCATTCAAAGTGAATCCGATGTGATGATAAGGCGTAACCTCAAGCCTCATCAACCGGTAAATGACAGAAATCGGGCAGGTAGCATGGCTATGTAGGTCGCACCTATTAGGGTGTATAATCACCTGATCTAGAGTTTCATTTACTTCAAAAAAATCTATTGTTGATGTTGTCCCATTCGGGAAACGGTTGCTGATTCCAACCGTTGGTGATATACATTCGATACACTCAAGCGAAATGAGTGGTCGGTCATGTGTGGCCGGGTTGCAAGATGTTCATGTTGAACCTAGTGTATTCCTCTCTAGAGGTACACTAGCGAAAGGTGGTTCCATACATTGTCATAGTTGGAAATCCATTACCCAATATGTGCTTGCGGTTTTGATTGTATACTATGTATGTAGAACGTGAGATGAAAGCGTTTCTGCTAGATGATTATTATATTGTGGTTGATAGACATTATTATAATATCAAAAGGTTTTTGATATAAAGATATTTTGGATTCTCATAAGGGAAAATTCCGTTTCGTTATACGGCGTGGTCTTATGAGATATCGTTTACTTGTTCAAACTGTTTTACTCATACTAGTCCCATGACTGACCCGGAGTTTATTTTATTTTGTTCCCCCTAAACTCTTGGGTGCCCAATTTTGTACGGGCAGTCAAGTAGTCGGGATTTACAGATACTTGAAGAGCTGGAGCAGGAGGCTTCAAGATCATATAGCTATAGTTTATTTCCGCTGTGTTGTAAGTGTTGTACTTTGATAATGATGTATATTCAAGTACAGATATATATTTCAAGTTATGTTATATATATTATATGTTATTCGTTCCGCTGTGAGGTTTATGTTACTCTGATGTTGTGTTCTTCTTCTTCTTCTATTCTAAGTTTCTATCTTATCCATTCTCACCCTCTAATTTCTTTCATTAACTACCGGTATTTTCAATCCTTGGATGTTCGATATGTGTTGTATATCAGATAACCAAGATCGCAAAATTTTCGGGTCGTTACAGTTGGTAATAGAGCCAGGTTAAGAGAATTACCTTGGCTCTGTGGCGTGACTCAGTGGAGATGGGGTTAGTAATACCCTAAATTGAGTTGAGTGTATATATATGAGTGAGCGTATTTGTTATTGATATAAAAATTGTTTTATATTGTGGTGATTTATTGGTTGAGTTGTTTATGAGTTCTGGTCGATCAGTTTGATCCACTGTATCGGTAGGAGTTTATAAACACTCGAATACGATAGGTCAACACGATGTGTTTTGAAAAGAGGGTAAATTAAAATAAGTTTACCCAGGGTATATCTTGATATAGAGAAGATTTATATATCAAAATTATAATATAGTGGATATATTGGTTGTTATTATAATCGAGTAAGTTTATAAATTAAATGGTTATGTAAATAACCAATCAGAATTCATATAAGTGAAATACGTGAAATCAGATGAGTTAAATCTGAAATTTAAACCAGAAATTAAATTAAAATTCTGGAAAATTGGATAAGTGTTTGTAAATGGATTTGGATTAAAAATATGGAAAATTTAAGATCCTGGGAGATTTTAAATTGTTTTACAACCAGTGTGAATTATATTTTGAAATGAATTTCAAAGTGGAAATGTTTAGAAATGGTTTTATAGTATTGAACTCACTTCGATCCCTAGAAAATAGATTCTGATGATGACAGCTGCATCATCAAAATTCATTTTTGAGTTGTAAGTGACGAATTACTACCAGAGATATTGTTTTGAATTTTTTTTGGGAAAGACAAGTTGTGTTGAATTTCAAAAAGGAAAATTTGATTTTTGAAAAGAGTAAACTGTTTAAAAACTCCCAGGGAAAGACTGTTTAAATTAAAAACAAATTTAACAGAAATTTGTGAAAGAAAATTTGAATTAAAGTAAAGCCAATAAAGTGGTAACTGAGATTGAATTAGAATGATATCAAGACAAATTGGATTGTGAGATTCAAATTTGAAGTGTAATGTGATAATTAAGTTAAGAGTTGGGAATCGAGAAGAAACTCGAGTTGAAATGATATTTGGCTCGGATATAAGCGAATGGTTGTGTTGTGGATAAAAGCAGATTGGAATTTGATTGGGATGACCCTTGTATCCGCTGAATTGATAACAGGTGGAAAGGATACAATGGTATGCCGACAAAAGGTACAAGTTTATATTTCTATTGGATATAAGATTTATGAGCCGAATTGGCAAGCCGCTTGGCTGTTTGATTTTCTTTTGGGTTGGAGAAGGCCCAGAGAGGCGAGTTGGAGTTTGACCTATTGACCAGTATAAAGGAGGTGCTGGCGATTTTTTTTGAAAAGTTAAGGAGTTAGAAATTTTTTAGGATTTTTGAAAATTTTCGTTGATAAGAATTAATTAATATTTTAATTGAAATTAAATTGGTTCAGTTGAAACTAAAGATTTAGAAGTGAACAAATAAGTTCTAACCAGTTAATAGGGTTTGATTTCTACCTTAGCAATTTCGAGGACGAAATTATTTTAAGTGGGGAAGAATGTAATGACCCGCGTTTTCAGCGGTATAATAATTAATTAATTTATTTATTTAAAAGGTGATTAAGAGTATGTAATGGTCGTTGAAGTAAATAAACTTTGAATATTTAATTAAAATAATAAATTAAATAATATATTTAATTTTGAAATAATCAGAATTGGCTGAAATGGCGATATGGTGTGAACTGGATCATCTGTGATATTTAATTCAGTTTAGAATTGAATTTGAATAACGAATATATTATATAAACGACAGTTTGAACGTAGAGTTATAATATAATTAAAATCGAGCTCGAAATTGCGCTGTAGTTCGTAAATTGGTGATTCGAACTTCAACTGAATGTACAGGATTCGTTTTAAGCCAGATTTCTGTGAAACAAGAAACGTGTGGAGATGGTGGAGTGTATCTTTCTAGTGGAAGAGAAAAATTGGGATTTCGTCGTGTAGATTTTGATTTACGTCCAAATCAAATTTTAGAAAAGTCGTTGTGGAATTCCTTTATAATTTATAAAGGAATTATTTATATTTTAAAAAGGAATTTCATTTTAAATCGAATATCGATTTAATCGGGATTTGAAATATCAAGTTATAAATCCTAGTAGAGCTGTATGGTATTCCACTGTGAGTATATACGATAATATAAATTTATTTATATTTAATTTAATTATATTTAAATATATTTATATATTTAAATGGGTTATTTAGGACTTTAAAAACAGCCACTTTTGCAAACGAAGTCGGAATTCGACGAAACTAATTTTGTTGGATCCGCAATGTCAAATAGTTGTTAGATTTCCAGTTTCGTGATTTTTAGAGTCACTATGTGGTCGTACGGATTTTTAGAGTGAAAAACAGTCAGTATTTTAACGGTTAAAAATACGCTGTGTGAGCAAACGGAGTCGGAATTCGACGAAACCAGTTTCGTTGGATCCGTTATGTCAAACTGTAGTTGCATGCCAATTTTCGTGATTTTTGGGTATCATATGTGGTCGCATGAACTTTTTTTTAAAGGACAAACGAAGAAAACGGTCCAATAAAAAATCAATATAAAATTAATTATAAAAATCCTATAAAAACACCTCAATCCTTCTAAACCCTAAACTCATTTTTCCCGAAGTCCAATTCTGCGTCGTCACTCTTCTTTCTTACAGCAAAAGCTTTGAGCAAAAATAAAATCACAAACAAATCAAAGAAATTTCTATAAATCTTATAACTTATATACTTGAGTTTGGATTGGTGTAAGCTTCAGTCTCATACACCTTTTGCTGAGTTCGACGCTTATTTTCTGGTAGCTGGAAAACCGACAGTCGCTAGGGTTCGGCTTTGGGTAACGAATAAGCTTTGATGGATGATTTGGAGGGGTTATTAGAGATAGTGGTTGGATGTAGCAGTGTTTGAGAGAGTTTGAGGGAATTTTGTGTTGAACTTGTTCGGTGGTTTTACTGGGAGGGACTGCGTGGGTCTGCCGTCGCGAGTCAGGAGATGGGGTTCGAACTCCATGTGGTGGGGGCAAGATGGAGGAGGCGTCAAAGGTGAGTTCGACACTGGTCTCGATTGGGCGGACGAGTGGGTAAAAGTGAAGAAGACGGGAGATTTAAGCTTTGAAAAATGGCCGTGTAAATGTTTCTGGAATTGGATTTGTTTTCTTCAACGAAGAGGAGAGAAATAGAAAGGAGCGGGTGTGTAACGTTGGGCCTGAAGATTTGTTGATGGGTCGGGAAGATTATAAAGGGTAAAAGCCCATCTAGGGATTTAAATTTAGTTTAAATTCAATTAAAATAGTGTATTAACTATAATTTATCATATCTTATTCATACCTTATCGGAATCGGACGAAACAAGATCCGATGAGATCGTATGGACGAGGGTAACACAATGAAGCTGACTGGAAGTGGATTGGAGCTCGTTTGAATTTATGGCGAATTAAATTGTTTGATTCAAATCAAACAAACAGTTTATCGTTCTTTAACGATGAACTGCCAATGTGAGTAAATCTCACTAACTCTGAACAGTTTATAATTTCATACTGTTTTTACGGAACTGTTAAATATTGGCTGATTGACTGTGTGTTGACCGTTTAATTGAACTACTAGTCAGTTAGTTGATTTTCTATATTGATTCTGTTTATCAGAATATATCATATGGAACTGAAAGTGATGTTGATTTTATTGTGTAACATCTGTGGATGCAGGGAAATAGATTGGAGGAATCCGACTGGATTCCTCAACAGCTATTTTATTATTTTCATATATTGTGATATATGATATGGTTTATAATCTGTTGTTGATTATATGTGTATGGACGATATTTGACATCATGACTTGATATGTTAAACACCATAACGTACCCGAATGTGAAAAAAGGGAATTTTCAAATGGTATTTGAAAATAAAATGTTTATAAAATCAAAAGGGTTTTATAAATGAAATGTTTATAAAGTAAATATTTATAAATGAAATATTTATAAAGAAAAGGGAATATTTTTAAAATCATAAGATTTTATAAATGAGATATTTATTGGTTAAATAAATAGGAGATGTTAAACGAGATACTTATTTGTTAAGTAAATAAGTTATAAAACAGATATTGACTTAGGAAACAGAATAAGTTATTAAAAGGGTTATTTATTTGTTAAATAAATAGAATAAGAAAAGGAGATATTTATTTGTTAAATAAATAAGATATTAATAAAGGAAACGCTTAGGATAAACAAATAAGGTTAATAAAGGGAATATTTGCAAATAGAATTTGAAAAGAAAATATTTGTAAACCATTTACAAATAGGATTAAAAAGGAAATATTCGCAAACCATTTGCAAATAGAATAGAGAAAGGAATATTTGCAAACCATTTGCAAAAAGAATTTAAAAGGGTAATATTTGTAAACCATTTACAAGTAAAGATTTAAAAAGGAAATATGGGTAAAAAGCATTTAGAAAACAAATAGATTATAAAGGAAATATTTATCTTTGGATAAATATATATATATATATAAGTCTGAACTTATATATGAAGAAGTAAACAGATAAAAGGAGCAGATTGATTTATAAATGATATTTATAAATTAAATTAAATATCTGTCATTTGGATAAATAGAATATATAAGTCAGGACTTATATAAAGAAGTAAGAATCGATTTCAACGTCGATGTTTGAAACTGAATAAGGACAAAGAGTTAATCAGTTAGGGTTAACCAGTTAAAGTAAAACCATTAGGGTTAACCAGTTAGAGTTAAACCAGTCAGAGTTAATCAGTTAGAGTTAATCGATATAGTTAAATCGAACTAGAGTTATTGAATATAGTTAAATCGAACTAGAGTTATTCAAATGGAGTTAATCGAATTTTGTTTATTCGAATAGAGTTGAAATGAGTAATCGAATTTAGTTATTCGAAGAAGTGAATCGAATCAGAAATATTCGAAGTGAGATCATCAAATCAGAGATATTTGAAGTGAGATAATCGAATCAGAAATATTCGAAGTGAGTTGATCAAATCTAGTTATTTGACAGGAGTTAAATCGAATATGATTTATTCGAAGAAAGAGATTATCGAATATAAGTATTCGAAAGTAAGCAAATCGAATATAAGTTATTCGGATGTAAGTTATTCGAATAAAAGTTAATCCAGTAAGAATTAAATAGAGTTAAAGTTGATCGAATAATAGTTATTAGATTGGAGTTATTCGAATAAGAGTTAACCAAATAGGAGTTGATAAATTAGTTGTTCGTTATTTATTCGAGTTAGGAAAAAAGAGTTAGATTAAAGTTATTATATTTCAGAAGCAGGAGATTATAACACCACTGTTATAATCAAATGATTCTGCAAAGGAGTTGGACTCGTAAATTATATCCGGAAGTTACGTAAGGAAGTGTTAAAGAGTTAAAAGATGAACTTACCCTATTTCGAGATTTGAAATGTTGTTCAGTTAAGGTCTGAGAGGTAGTTATACCCCAACTTGATTGGCTTCGTTTTTAATTTAGAAATGGTTAAGGTTCGAGAGTGAAAGTGGTTAAGTGTTTTTAGTAAATAAGTATAGTGGTTTGAGTTGTCGTCGCGATGTTGATTTAAACATCTGTTGAATTCCAAGTAAAGAAGATTTGGAAATGTTTTCCAAATAGAATCAGAAACGTAATCAAATATTGAAATTGGAAACATGAATTAGAAAAGGAAATGTTCATGTATAAGGAGTTAAGAATTGGAGTTAAGCAAAATCAGAAATTGACTGGAGACTTGTTAAGTTGAATGGTTTCCTAAGTGTCTATCTGATGTTGGTTTCGACCTTCGGGATTGGTACTTAGGGAATTGTTCTTATACTAGTTTACAATCAGAGACTGATAGTTGTAGAAGAATAGTGATACGTAAATAAGTTATGGAAATGTTTTCCAACGTTATGTATATTTTCTAAACATAGAAAATAAAGAACATATGAATATATATATATATATATATATATATATATATATATATATATATATATATATATATGATTGATGATTGATTTGATAGAATTTCCATCTGGAAATAATATCGTTGTTTGCACACGTATTTTTCTTTTATAATTAACTCACCGACTATCGAAGTTTTTGACCATTTTAACGTTGTTAATATGGAGAGACCGGTTGGATTATTATCCAAAGAACCACTCTGTATTGGCATAAGCGTTGCGAATCATATATGCTAAATATAATTGAAGACGGAGTAAAGTGCAAGGGCTATTGTATAAGTCTTAGATAACAGTTCCTAAGATGGATGTATTGATTAGTGCCTTCGGTTCATCCTGTTCCTGGATGACTTGTATGGATAAATGTCTGACAGAGTATTTCCAGAAAGGTCACGTACATTGATTTCTTCAACCGTACCAAGAGTGGAAGCGAAGAAGGAAACTTCTTTTGCTAACACGTAATGTACTGTTGTAGACGTCAATTAGTGATTTTTGATGGATCTGACAATGTGGCACTCAAAGTGAATCTGATGTGATGATAAGGCGTAACCTCAAGCCTCATCAACTGGTAAATGACAGAGATCGGGCAGGTAGCATGGCTATGTAGGCCGCACCTATTAAGGTGTATAATCATCTGATCTAGAATTTCATTTACTTCAAAAAAAATCTATTGTTGATGTTGTCCCATTCGGGAAACGGTTGCTGATCCCAACCGTTGGTGATATACATTCGATACACTCAACCGAAATGAGTGGTCGGTCATGTGTGGCCGGGTTGCAAGATGTTCTTGTTGAACCTAGTGTATTCCTCTCTAGAGGTACACTAGCGAAAGGTGGTTCCATACCTTGTCATAGTTGGAATCCATTACCCAATACGTGCTTGCGGTTTTGATTGTATACTATGTATGTAGAACGTGAGATGAAAGCGTTTCTGCTAGATGATTATTATATTGTGGTTGATAGACATTATTATAATATCAAAAGGTTTTTGATATAAGGATATTTTGGATTCTCATAAGGGAAAAACCCGTTCCGTTATACGGCGTGGTCTTATGAGATATCGTTTACTTGTTCAAACTGTTTTACTCATACCAGTCCCGTGACTGACCCAGAGTTTATTTTGTTTTGTTCCCCCTAAACACTTGGGTGCCCAATTTTGTACGGGCAGTCAAGTAGTCAGGATTTACAGATACTTGAAAAGCTGGAGCAGGAGGCTTCAGAATCATATAGCTATAGTTTATTTCCGCTGTGTTGTAGGTGCTGTACTTTGATAATGATGTATATTCAAGTACAGATATATATTTCAAGTTATGTTATATATATTATATGTTATTCGTTCCGCTGTGAGGTTCATGTTACTCTGTTGTTGTGTTCTTCTTCTTCTTCTATTCTAAGTTTTTATCTTATCTATTCTCACCCTCTAATTTCTTTCATTAACCACCAGTATTTTCGATCCTTGGATGTTCGATATGTGTTGTATATCGAATAACCAAGATCGCAAAATTTTCGGGTCTTTACAGCAAGAATGGACAGAAGATTCGTAAAGGTGGGGTTACCTGCTTTAACTGTCACGAGAAAGGACATTATTCTAAGAATTGCGAGGCTCCTAAGACGGAGAAGAAGTGCTACAACTACAATAAGCTAGGGCACCTTAAGAAGGATTATCCCAAGTCCCCGATGGATAAGCAGGTTGTTAAGTCATATGCATTGGATGTTTTTCCATCTTTCTCAAGAGCTCCCACTGTAGCAGAGAAGGTGTAACGTCTCGCATTTTTGTCGGTTGGTATTTGAATATTTAAATCAGTTTAAATATTTAATTTGTAATATAAGTGGATTTATATATTAATTAAAAAGAAGTTGAACGTATATAAATATATATTAATCATAATTGAGCTCAGAACAACCCTGCAGTTCGTAATTTAACGTTCTGAACTTCAACTGAGTGTACCAGACTCGTTTTGAATCGGATTTCTTCGAAACGAGAAACGTTGGAATCTGTTGAAATGTATCTGTCTAACAGAAGTGGAAAATGAATATTTCGTCGTATATACTGCAAGATATGTCCAAATCAAATATTCGAAAAGTCGCTGTGAAATCATATATCGACCGTAATAGTTATTTGAATATAACTTGATATCGGGTGCAAATTGGGACAGGGTTCTTTTGAGGCGCAGCGATAATCTAATTTTTAGAAATTTACTGTAATTTTTAATTAAATAAATAAACAACTTTTTATTTGGAGTATTGTGGACCCTGTATCGGTATTTCGGGATTTCAAAATATGAGTCAAACTACCGGTATTATTATATTTTTGGGATCGTGGCACCTCGCTGGACACAACTGTATATTTACTTCTGTCCATAGCGGTTTGTATGCGAACAGAGTGTTATATGACAGGGTACGCTTCATATACTAAATAAATTAAATTGAGCCTTTCCTAAGCATTTCAACGCCAGATCTAGCTTCCTGTGTTGTCTAAATCACCACGTAAGACCATGCCTTCCTTTTCACAACTTCACTTCAACCATAACCTAACCTATACAGCACGTATGAAAACATGGCCTAGGTATTCGTTTCTGTCTAATCCCTCCCCACTAAAGTAAACGAACCACACTTTGAGCCATTTCCCTAAACTACAGCTACCTACCAACCTATTACTTCCTCCTTAAGTCTTTTAACTTTATAAATAGCCGAAGCAGTGTATTTCCCAATAGTGTGGTCTCGAAACAAAAACATAGCTTCACCTCCTTCTTTCTTTTCTGGAAATCAAGTCCACGGTTTAATGTGACGGAGCACCACGTAATGGCAGTAACGCATGGAGTATGTAAGGGAAACCAACGGTGGCAGGCGTATGAACGAACTAAAAGAGAAACAGGTTGGTCATTTGTATTTGAAGTTTCATGGAAAAAATAAAGATGCGGTAGGATCCATAATCCCAGAGTGGATCTGCGTTGGTGGGGTGAGATAATGGGGGAGTGCTGTTGCGTTTCAAAGAAGAAAATGACGCTGAGAGAAGATGACACAAGCCTTCGGCATGTATACAAACTGATAGTTTTGGTAAAAAGGTTTAGTGATAGGGAAGAAGCAGTGGAGATGAGGTGAGGAGCTCACGTAGGGGAGTTTCGTACGTTGATGTGAGGAGTGTTTTCATGCAACAACAGTTGCTGTAGGAAGCAAGTACACGCGGACGCATGAATGAAGAAGGACGTAGGGGCATATTAGTTTGGTGAAAGGGAAACGTGGCATGTATAAATGTAGTGGGAAGAATCAAATGATACAGGAAAGGAGTCATAAAGAAAAGTATGAAATTAGCAAAAGCAAGGCAAGAGGAAAGTGCGGACTGGGTATATTTGGGAAAAAGACTTATAACTGGTGGATTCATGTAATGGGAAAAGGAGGAGTTCATATTTACGTGGAAAACATGTACGAAAGGGGCGTTCAAGCTTATACGCATGACGCTGTGTACTATTCTTATTTACAGTTGAGGCCAGTGAGTTGATCACTCGGTTTTGGGCTTTGCTCAGTTTGAGTTTTCGAATGGTTGAAGGGATAAGTAGTATTGTTCAAACTCTTTTGATCAGAAGTCCAGTTTTTCTCAGGCGCATCAGTTTGCACAGCTATTAGATGATGTAGTTGATGTCTGCCGTAACTGATGGTGCCTGGATGTGTGTATTTGCATATGTGGAGTTGTTCGCATGTATGGGTATACAAGGGGGAGCGAAATCAGTTAAAGGGAAAACGGTGGGAGAAGCTGAGTGTTGAACTGATGTTGTAGTGGTGCATGGCGGCTTTTTGGGTTGACTTCCGCGGAATTCGAGGAATAAGAGTAGGAAGGATATGCGGAAATGTTAAGTAGTGTGGCATGGCATATTTGTGCCTGGAAATAGGCGGTGGTGTCCAGGCGTGAAGACTGAGGTTGTGGGCCGGGTTAGTAAATTGTGAAGCCCAAAAGAATATATAGATATAAGGCCCGTAAAGGAAGACGCTGTGTACACTAGAGTGGGTCGGCTATTGCAAGACACTGATCCGAAGAAGAATGGACTGTCAAAAAGAGAAATGGGAATTGGATGCCGTCTGTCACACTGAAATCGTATAGACGCGAGTCATGAAATAAAGCTGGTTTGGAGTCAACTGGAGCATATTACAATGTTGGACAAAATACGACGGAGTTATAATCTACCGACGCAAATCGTACTAACGGTTAACGCGCGAAGGTGAGTAAAATCACTCACTCTGATCTATTTAAAATATTTTAATTATATTTTAAATGTTGTTTGAATGTTGTGTGATGGTCGATTTGGTAGATTACAAGTAAATTGGTTGAATATTATATGCCGTTACATATGTACACATCATCGGTTGGACACTAATCCCATCGATTAGAATACCCCCTAGTATAGAGTTAGTGTAAATTGTGTTGACTGACATCTGTGGATGCGGAAACCGGTTGGAGGAGTCCGACCGGATTCCTTGATAATTATATGTACTGTTTGTTTTGTTTGAACCCGAATTATATTTAAAACCCGGTGTGAATATTGATGTTGAACGGAAATTCAACATTTGTTTAGATTAAATAAATAAACGATATCGATTTAGAAAGTGGCGACAGTCGACCGTAAAACCATCGTTTTGTTAAGAAGTTGATTGGCCGTCAGGCAAATCAACGAGGTTAATTATAAAAATTATATTTTTATAATTAAAAAGAAGATTTAAATTTATGATAGAAGTTCTATTATAAACCAGTATTTTAGAGTTCGTTTTTATAAAATAAATAAAAACGATTGTTGATATTTAAATAAGTTTATAAAGCAGAAATTATCCAATGATTAAATATTTGGATAATTATATTTAAGATAAACAATTTGGAAGTATTATTAGATTAATTAGAATAATCTAATGTTAAGAAGTAATTAAAATCAGTTAACGAATTTACTGATAGAAATAAGTTGATTTAATCAACTGTTATTTGGGAACATGATTATTAGATTAATTGGTCTTTAATTAATCTAATGAAAACATGTTAGAAATAAGTTTATCGAAATTAATGAGAGTTAATTACCATTTAAGAAGTTATAGATAAGAAATGGGAAATGGAGAAAGCAAAGAGTTAGTGTTTAAATTTAATATTCATAAACCACAGAGATTCCAAAGTAAGAATATGGTGTTGTAAAACCATATTCCAAAATACAACAAGGAAATACGATTTAATAAATATATTAAGTAATAAGGAATTTGAATACAGACTTGTATCGGTTCTAAGGTAAGAACGTTATCGATCAAGGTCTGAGAGGTAAATAAAATACCCCAACTTGAACGGCTGCGCTATTACCGAGGAACGATATCAATTTGTAACGGAAAGAGAGGTCAAGATTTTTGGTAACAGAAAGAGATGTCAAGATTTTTGTAACAGAAAGAGATGTCAAGATTTTTGTAACAGAAAGAGATGTCAAGATTTTTGTAACGGAAAGAGATGTCAAGATTTTTGTATAAAAGGAATATGGCAGCGTATGCAAGTCTTAGAATTATAGCGATAAAATAATGCTGTTGATAAGATAAGTGTGACTGTTATGTCAAGATTAGTTATAACAAAGAATATTACAGCGTATGACAAGTTGAACTATAGCAATAAAATAACGCTGTTGATAAGGTAAGTGAGACTGTAATTAGTTATAAGGAGAATATTACAGCGTATGACAAGTTAGAACTATAGCGACAAATTAACTGCTGTTGATTTGACTTAAGCATGACTTTTATATATAGCACCACTTCCTAGGAAATGTAACAGTTTGGTTTGAAATCCACTTATTCTAGAGTAATAAGTAACGATGTTTGTTCAAAGAAATATAAGAAAGAGTTTAGAAAAAGAATTGGGGAATCGTATTAGAAACCGATGACAGCATTTCGATGTTCGAAATGTGATTAGAATTAAACCATTTGGATTTGGAACTGGGATTCGACGATGTCGAATGTATTAAAAGTAAATTATTTTTAGGAATTATAATCTGATAGGATAATTAACATTTAGTTTTACAAATAAATGTTAATAGGATAAGAATCAATATTTAGTTATCAACTGGATATTGATAAGAAGTTGACTTAGAGAACAGAATTTATAAAGTGGACTGTGAATATAAAGTATGAAAGAGATTTCGGTAAACGAGATAATGTTATTGATTTCCTAAATAAAGAGTTATTTGATAAAGGTATTCAGATTTCTATAACAGGAATGGTATTCACATTTTTAAGTAAATAATGTTTTTAAAGGTAAACGGTTGGCCGATTAAAATATTTATAATGAAATTGGAATATTTTCCAATATAAAGAGGGTAGATTATCCAAGTATAGAAATAAAGAATGTGAAATTAATGGAAAGAGTTCGAACGTTAATAACGCATGTTTCTGGAACATGAAAGAATAAGAGTTTATAATAACTAGAAATGTTTTTCAAGAAGTATGAAAAGGCTAAAACGGGATTTGAGAAATATCTGGTAAGATATGGGAATTTGAACAATAAAACGAATGTTAAATAGAAGTGCCCGTGGTTGTGTAATGTTAGTTATTCGTTTGAATGAATGTTTGTTTTTACTCCGATAGCTAAATAACCGACTATCGAAGTGTTTTGGCCATCGTTGTAAATACGGAGAGACCGGTTGGATATATTATCCGGAAACCACTCCGTATAGGCATAAGCGCTGCGAATTAGATATGCTGAAGATAATTGAAGACGGAGTTAAATGCAAGGATCGTCCAGTTCCAGAATGATGTTTTTGTTTGTCCAGTCCCAGGACAACTTGTATGGACGAGTGTCTGACAGAGTATTTCCAACGGTCACGCCGTTGATTTGTACGGATATACCAAGTTGGTGGGGAGAAGGTAACTTCTCTTTATTCTACACCCAGTGTGCATTTGTGTAATCAATGTGTAGTTATGGATTTGACGATGTGACATTCAAAGTGAGTGGTGATCAGATGTTCTGAAGATAGACGTAGCCTCTAGCCTCACAACCAGGAATGACAGAAGTTGGGCTAGGCAGCATGGCTAGTTGGGTCATCCCCAAGCAGGGTGTATTGTCACCGATCTAGAGAAAATTCATATTTATACTTCTTTTCGATTCTGTATCTTCGGATGACGGTTGGATGGCCTACAACTGTGGTGGCAATATATTCGCGACACTCAAGCTAAATGAGTGAGCGGTCATGTGTGGCCGGGTTGCAAGACGTTCTTGTTGAACCCTGAGTGTATCCCCTCTAGAGTACACTATTCAGAAGGTGCTCCCATACCTTGTTTGTTGAAATCCAATCTCCAATAAGTGCCCTGCGGTTTATGATTTTATACTATATATATGTGGAGCGTGAGATGCAAGCGTTCTACTACTTGATGATTTAATTAAGTAGACATTATTATAATATCACTGAAGTTTGATATAAAAATATGTTGGGTTATAGTAAGGTAAAAACCGTCCATGTTTATGTGTGGGCTGGTCTTACTATTACCTTCTTGTTTTGAAAAGGATTTTCAAAGTTAAACAGTATGGTTGGAATTTACTCACACCAGTCCCATGACTGACCCAGAGTTTATTTTGTTTGTTTTCCCTAAACTCTTGGGTGCCCAAATTTGTACGGACAGTCAAGTGTTTCAGGCTTTGCAGATTCACTTGGAGGAGCTCAAAAGCAGGAAGCTTCACCATTAGTTATGTAGAGTTATTTCCGCTGTGATATGATGTATTGTACTCTGATAATGGTATGTATATACAATACAGTTTTGTATTCAAAGTTATGTTATATAATACATCTTATTTTGTTCCGCTGCGAGTTTCGTGTTACTCTAATTCTGTTCAGTTGTGATCTTCTTCTTCTTCTGTTCTATTAGTTCTATCTTTTCTTTCTCACCCTCTAAATTCTTCTATTAATGTCCCGGTATTTTTCGATGCTTGAATAGTCAACAGTGTGTTTTATGTTGATTTTTTGGGTCGAAAATTCGCGCCGTTACAGAAGGGGAAGAGTGTGGATGTAATGACCCATATTCTACGTATCGGAGGATCGTAAAATATTTGTTTTATTTTCATATGAAGCCATATAGTCTTGTAACTTTGGGAAACGACTATTAGTGTCATTTCCCACATTCACGATTTTTGCTGGATTTTAAAATGACCATTTTATCCCTGGGGAATATTGTTTCGCCTATAACTTATGATTGGTAAGGAGTTTTGACCTAAACCAATTTCATTGGATTTGGATGATGGTTTCCCATTCCGTAGAGTGGTCACATTAATCGAACGGACTTACTGTTTGGGAGATATGGCTGAAATAAGATTTGAAAGATGGAAAACAACCTAATTGGGCTTAATTAAGTGATTAGTAGCTAGGCCCATAACCCAATTCAAGATTAGGGTTACGGGAGGCTGAAAGGAGTTAGAGAATCATCTCCTTTCAATTTTCTAGCCACCAAAAACCTTTCTCAAACCCTGATCATGACATCCATCTTCTGAATCTCTCTCTAATCACTTTACAATCACTAGTTAATCAAATCTACATCAAATCAAGCCGGATTAACACCAAATTCGAGGTAAAGCTGCTGCACCACATTGGAATCCGAGCCAAATCAGTAATTTTTTTAGTTTTTTCACATATTATTGGCTAAGGTGAGTGATTTGCATGTTTATACACTAATTAGTGCTAATTAGGGATGACTAGTGATAATTAGCGAAAGTATACATCCAAAAAGTATGAAAAAATACGCATAAATTCTAAAATCATATTTTATGTCACATATATGAAATTGGGCTAATTTGGATTTATTTTGTTAATCCTGGAATTAAGGGGATTAAAGGGAATATCATGGATTTGGGTATGTTTGATCTAAATTAACATGTGAAATCGTTGTTTTGATGTTTTTGGTTGATTCTACATGTTACTACTGCTGTATGGTATGTTTTATGATTGCATAGAAAAGTTAGAATGGTTGAAAACGTCGTCGTTCGATGAAAAATAGCTTGCTGGAAATTCTGCAAGGATCCAGATCGGTTAGTGGGATCGGATCGAATAAGACGGACCGAACCGGATTGGAGCATGGCAAAAAGGAAGGCCACTTGCACAGGGTTGGAGTTGGAGTGGAGCACCGAATCGAACCGAAATGGTGGAGCACCGAATCGAACCGAGAAGAGGAGGAGCACTGAACTGAACCCTAAAGAAATGATGGACCGAATCGAACGGAAATGGATGAGCTGAACAGGGGACTTTAGCACCATATATTCGAATTAAACCGGGGAACCGAACCGACCCGGATTTGAGCTTCTACCACTACCACGCGATGTCTCTTCTGAATACCAACTCCAATTCAACCATAAACCGAGATGCAAAGGAAATCTAGGTGGGAAGTTATCACTCAGGATTTAGATGGGAACCAACGAGTTAACTTCAAGAGTTAGGTTTTGCTGCGGGACGTGCACAAAGGAGTTATCGATTTCTATTACTTTGGTTCACCATTGAGAGAAAGGGAATGAAGACGAACCAGTGCCAGGGCAGTGTGGACCGGTTGACCCATACCCCAGAGTCAGGGCGGTATGGACTAGGTAGGGTTATTGATTATAGACCAGGGCAGTGTGGTCATAGCAATAGTTATATAGAGTCCAAGGCGGTGTGGACCCGTCATGGCCCCAATGGATTTGGTGATCAAAGCAGTGGATGTAGTATGCTTTACGCACTGAGTGAGAGATGTGAGGATGATTGCTATGTTTGATGTTTTCTATCACCATGACACACACACTTCCATTTTAAACTCTATGTTAGTGTTACCTTAGAGTATTATACATCTTGTTTTGCTAACTCTTTGGTTGCAGGTCCAGATCAGGTATGATTATTTATACCTATTATGGCTTTATTTAGTTATATAGATTTGTTATCGCTCACACCAGACTTTCATCTGACCCAGAGTTTTATGTCTCTTCTTATTACTATGGGTGCTCCTAAACGAGCAGACTAGAGGCATGTTAGGTGATCATGCAGGAGTAGTTGTCCGGAGATGAGCAGGAGGCTTCCACGTACTTTATACATATTCTCCATGTATTGTTGCTGGTCACTGATTTGGGCATTAATAGTGTACCTCTTTATTTCCTTTTAGAGACACTATTTTAAAGTTGTAATAATTGGATATGAAGCTGTATTTTGGATTCTGCTACTCTGATGGATATGGTTTAGTTTTCAGCTTATGTATTGTCTCGCCTGTTTTATATCGAGTTATGTTATTATTATATTTTATTCCATATGCTATGAGATATACTACAGATTCTTTGGTAATTTATCGTTTCAACCTTTTTGATGATCGTCCCGTGCTAGTCGAGCATTGGCACAATGCATTTCGGGGAACTGTCTGATGGTGTGGGGCGGCCGTCAAACTTGGTATCAAAGCCTAGGTTGCGTAGTTTAACCTAGGGGAAGACATCTGGGAGAGATATTATACGTAGATGGGAGAGCGTATTTGTGATATTTTGGTTTTAAATATATATATAAAAACTATTAGTATATCTAAGATGAAGTCGCACTGTACTGGCACTACCAAGGAGACTCCTCGAGGAGACAGTTAATCGTTTTCTCTTTTTAGATTGAACGATGAGCCGAAATACGAGAAGCACGGTGAGGAACCCCGCATCAGGAGTTGAAGAGGGAGCGGGTTCAGGGGCCAACAATGGGAATATCCCCGATACAAGGACGATGTTTACTGCCTTCATGCGAGAGATGCTTAGGGATGCTCAGGGAACAATTCCTAATGCTGCTAATGGTGGTGGTGCAGTAGTGCGGGCGCCTAGAGCCGATTTCGCCAAGCTTAACAAGGATTATACTAGTCTGGGTGAGAAGCCGTTCCATGGAATGAAATCGACTACAGAGGTTCGGGATTGGCTTGATAGTTGTGAGCACATCTTCGAGGTTTTGGATATCGATGATGCAATTAAGAGAAATCTAGCATCGCGTCAGCTTCAAAGACGGGCAATGAATTGGTGGAATGCTATTTAAGTGGCTACTCCCGAGGATCAAGTTACTTGGGATCAGTTTAAGACTCATTTCAGTGATAAGTTTATTCCAACTGCTCAGAAATCAGAATTATTCCGGAAATTTTTGGAGCTTAAGCAGAATGGTAGGGCGGTCTCGTAATATATTGTTGAATTTGATACCTTATCGAAATATAGATTATCTCTTATCGGTACCGCCGAGAAGAAGAACGAGAACTTCATAACTGGCTTAGATAAATACTTGGGGGAATGACTTATAATCCATATCGATGAGACTTTCGAATCTATTGTGGGGACGACATTGAGATCAGAGAGCCTTTACCTTAAGACGAAGACCAAGGTTGCTATTACATCTGCAGAGGAGCCAAAACCGCAGGCAAGCGGTGAAGGCAATAAGAAATCCTAGAATAAGAGAAAACAGAACCAAACCAAGGGTGGACAGAAAAAGAAGAATAAGAAAGATATCGAGTGCTTTGGCTGTGACAAGAAGGGCCACTATATCAGGGATTGTCGAGCGAAGCCAGGGGAGAAGAACTGCTTCAACTGTGACCAAGTGGGACATTTCAAGAATAAATGTCCATAACCCCCTAAGGAGAAGCAGACCGTGAATGCATATGCTATCAACGCTGTTCCTTCTTCGTCGAATTCCCCAACTGATACAGAGAAGGGAAAGGGTGTCGTTATTCAAGGCATGCTTTCTATTTATGATGTTCATGTTCGAGTATTGTTTGATACTGGGGCTTCCCATTCCTTCGTATCTAGTGACCTGGTAGATAGGTTGGAATTGGATCCCGAGATTGTCGATAAACCTTTAGTCGTGACGAACTCAATCGGTGGTTCAACTAGCCTTTGTATAATTTGTCGTAATTTGGTCTTATCGAGTCATGGATGTATGTTTGCTTGTGTTTTGCTTTATTTTGGGCTTTACTAGGTTTGGCATTATTTTGGGAGTCGATTGGCTCTAAAGGTACGAGGTGGTGGAAGACTGTAAGGGGTCTTTGGTGACCATTAGAGCGGATGATGGGCGGAGGCTGGTATTGGGTTGCCTACTTAGTGATGGGGTAACAACTAGTTTTCTAAATTCCCTCAGCATCCCACATGGTGAGTTATCAGATGTGCCTATTACTGGAGAGTATCCGGACATCTTTGAGGAAGTGACCGAACTTCCACCACACCGAGAGATCGAGTTTCAGATTAATTTAGTGAAAGATGCCATACCTATAGTGATGCCTCTTCGTCGTATGGCGCCAAGGGAGAAGCGAGAGCTCGAAGTGCAAGTAAGCGATCTTTTAAAGAAGGGATTTACTCGAAAAAGAGTTTCTGAGTAGGGAGCACTAGTTGTATTTGCTACCAAGGCCGATGGTTCCCTTCGCTTATGTATGGACTACCGCGAATTGAACAAGGTGACTAGGAAGAATAGGTATCCTCTTCCACGGATAGATGATTTGTTTGATCAACTAAATGGAGCAAGAGTGTTTTCCCGGTTGGATCTCGCGACAGGATTTTATCAGCTCCGGGTAGCAGCTAAGAGTATACCTAAAACGACATTTCGAGCGCCGTTTGGATTCTATGAGTGGTTGGTCATGCCATTCGGGTTAACCAATGCACCCGCATATTTTGTGGATCTTATGAATAGGGTTTTCAGGGATCAATTAAATAAGTTTGTTCTTGTGTTCGTGGACGATACCTTGGCTTACTCGAGGAAAGAGGAAGAACACAAGGAACATTTGAGGACAGTGATGGAGGTGTTGAGGAAACACTAATTGAAAGCGAAATTTTCTAAGTGTCGCTTCTGGAGGAGGAAAGTGAGATTCTTGGGCTATGTTGTTTCAGAGAATGGTATTGCTGTGGACCCCGTGAACGTGGCTACGGTGCAAGATTGGTCTACGCCCAAGAATGCAATGAACGTGAGAAGTTTCTTGGGATTAGCTGAATATTATTGTAAGTTTACTCAAGGCTTATCCAAGATAGCGGCACCGTTAACTCAATTGACCAAGAAGAATCAAGCTTTTGTTTGGGACGAAAGGTGTGAGAATGCATTTAAGAGTCTTGTGACACCCCACGTCCGTTAATGTCACTCATTAAGAAAATGCATTAAGTTTCGGGAAGCGTTATAGGTAAATAGAAACATTACAAGACATATATAAAATAGCAGCGGAAAAAAAAAAATAACTTTATTAATCATAAAGCATCGTGGTTCAAACATCATAAGCCTGAAAATATATAAATCCAGTACATCATTAACATCTCTGTCTTGCAACTAAAACATCAGAGTGCAAAATAAAAGAAGCAAAAGTCCCCAAATAAAAGCATAGCCATAGTAGCAATGATAGGAGCATGAGCAATACATCTAAACAGCTCCAGCAAAATGATAGCAGAATCCTGGTTAAGCTTGAGTATTCTCACCTTGAGAACCGGTGAGGGGGGGAACAGAAGAAAGAAGAGGAAACAAAAAGGGTCAGACATAAATTCTGGCGAGTCCAGTTACTTTTAGCATAAAAGTAAGTAAAAGCATCATGACAGGCATATAAACTAGAGAGTGAGATAACAGTATCATAAGGCAGGTATAACAGGATAAATAGGATAACAGAACTGGATATGTTGTGCTTCTTAAGTATTTTCTCTACACTAATACTAGTACAATAAATATGTATAAGGATTACATACTCCCTGATTACTTAATAGAAACAGGATGATCCTTACAAAAATATAATGGTAGTCTTAAGTGTACTCTAGTAACAGGTTTTAATCCAAACAGAATTAATCGGTACCTAAACAGAAATAATGGGTGTTATCCCAGACAGAAACACAGGTAGCTCACAGAAACAGACAGGACTAGATGTACCCTATTTACTACCCCACAATCGATCGGCTCCCTATCCCGTAAATACCCTGTGTCGGCCCCCACAGTAGGGTGTATTACTTCCTAAAGTGGGAACCTACAGAAGGACACAGACCTATTTACTGGTGCTACAACGGCTTATTTTCTCAGATGCAGGACGTACTCATGCACACACATGAGTCTATTGGAATGCACTAGTACACACCTCCTCTCATATGAACCTCTTACAATCAGTTCAGTAAGCGTGCCCTAACCCCTACCTAGTGCGGGGTCCCCCTTTAATACCAGAATGGGTTACTAACTAATATGGGTCCCACACAACAGATGACACGAGCCCACCCTTGCAGATCTTGTGTCCCCAATTAACAAGGATTCTGATAGGTTATACCTAACAGATAAACAGATTCACATAACCCCCTACAGATTTACGAGTTAAACTTTACAAGTTAACGGGTCCATATAAACCCGAAGGATTTAACAGGTTAAGTTTTCTATATTAACAGGTTCGTATAACCCCCACAGATTGAACAGGTTTACTTAACCCCACAGATTTAAGAGGCTTACTTAACCCCAAAGATTTAACAAGCTTACTTAACCCCGCAGATTTAACAGGCTTACTTAACCCCGCAGATTTAACAGGCTTACTTAACCCCACATACTTAACGGGTTTACTTAACCCCACAGATTTAACAAGCTTATACAATCCTTATGGGTTCACAGGCTAAGTACTACAAGTTCATTTCCATTTATAATGCGCTAGACCTCCCACATTAAGTCTATCACTTGTGGATGTTGGATATGTTGATCGGGTCCAGGTAGACTTCTTCCACAAGTCAAACTTAACCTCGTGTCTTAGCACCATCACGTCTTTATGCACTTAGACCCCTCACATTAGATTTGCCACTTGTGGTCGGTGGATATGCCATGCGGGTCCGGGTAGACTTCTACCACAAATGTAATCTAACCTCGTGTCTAAGCGCGGTTACAGTTACTTATTACTATAAATCTATTCCATTATTAACCAATTATACCTATTTCACTATAGGTGTTCATACCCCTTTCTCAAGTCATGTTCATCATGTACCGGATACCCCCAAATTAGGAAATAAGTCACTATTTGATTTATGCCTAGATCCATATTCATATTTTACATACAAGTTATGCCTAAATTTAACGGATTAAACAGGTTTTACATATTCTTTATAGTTCCATTAACATGTTTCGCTTAATCTTAAATTAAGCCTTTAGATTAAATGTCCCTAACCAAAGTCACAATTGGCCATATAAATCATGCCCCAATTTTTAGTCCAATTTCACAATAAAGTTTATGCCCCTAGATCCCAATCGTGATTCAATGTACAAGTTATGCCCCCAAAATTACCATTTCCAATCATTCCCAATTTAACCCAATTTTATTCGTACGCATATTTCAGCGATATTGGCCTAGGCTCGAAGGTAGCCTGGCTATAAAAATAGAAAGGGAATGAGGGAGAGAAGAACAAATAGGCATAAAACTAAAAGTAACAGAAATGGGCGTATGATAGCAGAAACAGGCATGTAAGAACAGATTAACGAACAGAAATAGGTATATAAAACAGATCTGATGAACATGTAATAATAGAACTGATTAGGTATAGTGACATGATCATAAACAGGCATGATGAGATCTAATCAATGAAATAGATATACAAATAAGGGCAGATTTGACATGATAAATAGTCATAGGCTTAGATCCAAACTTATAGGCATGTCAAGATTCATTTTTAATTATTTCTATCTAAAAATAACACAGACTCACTATGATTGGATCTAAGAAACAGAAGAATTGATTGTAGCTATTGCAGAACAGATCTCTGAATTTGAATAACTTGTTTGTTGAAGAAGAATAGGATAGATCAAACTATAATGGAGCAACACCTCGTTGTCACCATTGAATTAGATGAATAAAACAATGGATATAAGGTCCTATTTATAGCCTAGGGCCGACGAATCTAGCCACAAAAAAAGTCCACGTTCGAAAAACTGAATCTTCCCAGATCTGTATGGGGGTCGACCCCCCCTTTGGGTGTCGACCCCAAAGAGCCTAAGTCGACCCCTGTTGGGTCGACCCCCAGAATGGGTCGGTTTTTTCGTTTGGCCTTCCCGCTCACTATTTTTAATTTTTTAATTTTTGAATATTTGGCTTGTTTGTATATATATATATATATATATATAGTTCTCTTGTGCATATACAAACTTCTAGGCTTAATAACTTCCTCATACGATGCCCGTTTTACGCAATCCAGGTGTCTATTTTGACCAGAATTCCTAGATGAACGCAATGGCGCAGTCCATTTCACTTAATTTTGAATTTTTAAATTAAGTATTCCTTAATTTATCATAATAATGTGTTATACAATACGGGGTGTTACATTCTGCCCTACTTAAAGGATTTCGTCCCAAAAATCTCTAAGTCAAGAAGAATGTTATTCGTCCATCTACTCATCCACCAATCACAAGCATCCATTGTCCTTAAAGACTTCTAATGCTTATATGAACATATGCAAAGGTGTGTGTATATGTCCTTACGCTAATGCGAAAGATCAGGCGGTCTACTGATTCAGTCGACCTCCTTAATGCAATGTATGTTAGTGCCATGAATCCAACATGTATGCAAATAATCCTAATATACCATGTAAAGTCTATATGCGTGCACAATCATCCTTTCAAATGCAACATCCATATGATGATACACCCACTTTCATCCATTAAAAGAAGAAAAATATGCACACATATCCATATGCAGTTTGAGAGTGATTGAATCGATCTAGTGCCTAATGTGTGTGTATATGCATCTACAAGCAACCACTAGCAAAAAAATTGCATCCATCAAACATAACATGTCTCAAACACATGTTTACATCCATGGGTTCCCTACCTAAAGGTCGAAGATTCGATCTATAGGATACAGATGAATGATAGAAACAAGTACGAATAAAAATCTTTGGAAAAGAAGTTAAGAACACACCCTTGAAAAGAAAAGGGGACGAAGCGCGAATTTTATCTTCAGTCTCCCAAGCTGCATCCTCATGGTCATCTCCCCACTGAACTTTCGTCAATTTGACCTCTCCGTTGCGTAGTTTTTTAACCTCTGATCCAAAAATACGGGTAGGAACTCATCTAACTATCGCTTCCCGTTCCACCTCTACTTCCTCAAGCATACTCGTCTCAACTACTTTTGATGTATTGTGCCAACATTTCCAAAAATGAACATCCGCTAATATTTTTGTAGCTTTGCTCTATAGACCATTTAACCTATTCTTCTCCATTATGGGAAATGGTCCTGTAAACCTTGGCGCCAATTTCCCTACAGATCCAAAACGAACCTCATTCCTCAAAGGATATACTTTGATGAAAACCATGTCTCCAACCTTAAACTCAATATCGGTCCTTCCCTTATATGCTATGACTTTTGCCTGTCCTGAGCTGTCAGTTTCTCCAATCGTCTCAGGTCTAAGTAGAAGCCTAACTCTACTGTCTCAATTTGAGATCCTTCTGTGAGAACAGATATTTGTGCAACTTATGCTCCAAGTATAACTCGAACCTCTCTCCAAGCAGATAGTGCACCAAGTCTTAAGTGTGAATACTATAGCAGCTAATTCCAAAACATGGGTAGGGTAGTTCTTCTAATGAGCTCTCAACTGTCTATGCCCATAACATATTACCCTTCCCTCTTGCATCAGAATCGCACCAAGCCATGTACCACATGTGTCAGTGTATACTTTGAACACCTTCTTCTCGTCAGGCATGGTCAAGACCGGGGCTATTGTCAGAGCCATCTTCGATCGCTGAAAAAAGCATCCTCACAGTCTATATTGTCCTCGGTCGCCCTCAACTGATGAAACCCCGTGGCCAAGTCTAACTGAGGGAAAACAGATGCACCATGTGACTCTAGGAAACTAAGCATGATAGACCCTTTAGAGTCACAAGAAATCTCGAGGGTTCTCCCATGGCAAGTCAAAAGTCTAACGACCCTCCTCTCACAATATAGAATGGCATCATATATGGCTAGCCAATCCATCCCTAGAATCAACCGATAGCCCATGAAACCAAGTACATATGCATCGTATTCAAACTCGACGCCCAACATAGATATTCTTAAACCCCGACAAATCATAGACAAATGAGCCATACTCCCAATGGGGTTTGAGACGACAACGGGATCCAAAACCATACTAGTACTAAGGTGCAGAGACTTAATCACAAAATCAGATATAAAAGAATGTGAAGCGCCTGAATTAAAAAGTTATAATAGGATGATTGGAAAGAGAAAATCAAACCTTCAACAGAAACTTTCCTACCTCTATCCGGTACACCAGCCACGAGAGCATGCACCTGCCCTCTAGAAGATCCTGCCTTTTGGTCCTGCCCTTGCTTCTTCGGGCACTCCCCAGTATAGTGTCCGAGTTTACCACAGTTGAAGCAAGCATTCTACCCTTTTTGCAGTCTTTGACCAAATGATCCACATTCACGCAACCATGGCATTTCTTTTTGTCTTGAGCTTTTTCATGCTTTTCGCCCCCTTGTTGTTGTTCTTTCTTGGGCCACACTTTCTTGTTTTGTGTTTCTTTAATCTTAACTTCCTTCTTTTCAGCTTTATCTTCCTCATGCATTAAGCCCATAACAACGAGCCACTCAAAAGTTGCTCCCATTGGAATATGTGACATAGCTAACCCATGAAGGGGTTCATTCAATCCTTTAACAAACCGTAACGCCTTCTTATGCGGAGTGTCTACTAGTTCCAAACCGAATCTAGCTAGCTAGTTGAATTTGTTCACATATTCTTTAACCGTCATGTCTCCTTGTTTGAGCGCCAAGAACCTCTCCATTTACATGCTTTTCTCAACTTGAGAAAGAAACTTCATTTCAAACCTCTGTCTAAATTCATCCCAAGTTTACACCGGATGCCCCGCTTGGGTTACTTCCCACCTAAACGAAGCTTCATCCTTCAGTAGCCAGGCGGCTAGCTGAATCTTCCGACGATCGTCCACATCAAAGATTCCAAACAAGTCCTCTGTCTCCTTAAGTCAATTCCTTGCCTCTACGAAAGTGTCGGTTCCATGGAATGGCCTTCCTCCTATAGCACGAAAATCTTTGCAGATCTTAGAGAATTTAACTGCTCGCGCAGGGGGAAAAGGAACGACGGGTGCAGTTGGGAGAGGAACGTCAGCTTGACCACTGGAAGACGCCATAACCTCTAGATATCTATGGAACCAGCCTAGTATTGTAACACCCTCAGGAATATTGGGTTCCCCAGACATGCTGAAAAGAAAAAGGAAAGAGATTCAGACAAAGGATCGAAAGATACATATGGCTTTAAGGATCGAAAGATACAAAAAGGGTCAGACATAAAGTCTGGCGAGTCCAGTTACTTTTAGCCTAAAAGTAAGTAAAAACATCACGACAGGCATATAAACTGGAGAGTGAGATAACAGCCTCATAAGGCAGGTATACCGGGATAAATAGGATAACAGAACTGGATATGTTGAGTTTCTTAAGTATTTTCCCTGCACCAATACTAGTACAACAGCTATGTAACATGATTACATACTCCCTAATTACTTAATAGAAACAGGATGATCCTTACAGAAATATAATGGTAGTCTTAGGTGTACTCTAGTAATGGGTTTTAACCCAAACAGAATTAATCGATACCTAAACAGAAATAACGGGTGTTAGCCCAGATAGAAACATAGGTACCCCACAGAAACAGACAGGACTAGATTTACCATATTTACTACCCCCCCCAATCGATCAGCTCCCTATCCCGTAAATACCCTATGTCGGACCCATAGTAGGGTGTATTACTTCCTAAGTGGAAACCTACAGAAGGATACAGATCTATTTACTGGTGTTATAGCGGCTTATTTTCCCAAATGCAGGTCGTACTCATGCACACACATGAGTCCATTGGAATGCGCCCGTACACACCTCATCTCAGGTGAACCTCTTACAATCAGTTCAATAAGTGTGCCCTGACCCCTACCTAGTGCGGGGTCCCCCTTAAATACCAGAATGAGTTACTGACTAATATGGGTCCCACATAACAGATGACACAAGCCCACCCTTACAGATCTTGCGTCCCTAATTAACTAGGATTTTGACAGGTTATGCCTAACAGATTAACAGATTCACATAATCTTTACAGATTAACGGGTTAAACTTTACGAGTTAACGGGTACATATAAACCCAACAGATTTAACAGGTTAAGTTTTCTAAATTAGCAGGTTCGTATAACCCCCACAGATTGAACAGGTTTACTTAACCCCACAGATTTAAGAGGCTTACTTAACCCCCACAGATTTAACAGGCTTATTTAACCCCATAGATTTAACAGGCTTACTTAACCCCACATACTTAACAGGCTTACTTAACCCCATAGATTTAACAAGCTTATACAATCCTTATGGATTCAAACAGGTTAAGTACTACAAGTTCATTTCCATCTATAATGCGCTAGACTTCCCACATTAAGTCTACCACTTGTGGATGCTGGATTTGTCAGTCGGGTCCGGGCAGACTTCTTCCAAAATTCGGACTTAACCTCGTGTCTTAGCACCCATCACGTCTTTATGCACTTAGACCCCTCACATTAGATTTACCACTTGTGGTCGCTGGATATGCCAGGCGGGTCGGGGCAGACTTCTACCACAAATGTAATCTAACCTCGTGTCTAAGCGCGATTACAGTTACTTATTACTGTAAATCTAGGTATTTCCATTATTAACCAATTATACCTATTTCATTATAGGTTTTCATACCCCTTTCTCAAGTCATGTTCTTCATGTACTGCATACCCCAAATTAGGATATAAATCACTATTTGATTTATGCCTAGATCTATATTCATATTTTCCATACAAGTTAAGCCCAAATTTAACGGATTAAATAGGCTTTACATATACTTTACAGTTCCATTAACATGCTTCAATTAATCTTAAATTAAGCCTACAAATTTGCATGTCCCAAACCACAAGTTATAATTCGCCATATAAATCATGCCCCAATTTTTAGTCCAATTTCACAATATCGTTTATACCTCCAAATCCCAATCGTGATTCAAAGTACAAGTTATACCCCCAAATTACGATTTCCAATCATTCACAATTTAACCCAATTTCATTCATACGCATATTTCAGCGATATTGGCCTAGGCTCGAAGGTAGCTTGGTTATAAATATAAAAAAGGAATGAGAGATAGAAGAACAGAATAGGCATAAAACCAAAAGTAACAGAAATTGGCGTATGATAGCAGAAACAAGAATGTAAGAATAGATCTGATGAACAGAAATTATCATATAAAACAGATCCGATGAACATGTGATATTAGAATTGATTAGGCACAGTGACATGATCATAAACAGGCATGATGAGATCTAATCAATGAATTAGATATACAAATATGGGCAGATATAACATGATAAATAGTCATAGGCTTAGGTTCGAACTAATAGGCATGTCAAGATTCACTTTTAATTATTTCTATCTAAAAATAACATAGACTCAATGTGACTGGATCTAAGAAACAGAAGAACTGATTGTAGCTATTGTAGAACAGATCTCTGAATTTGAATAACTTGTTTGTTGAAGAAGAATAGGTTGGATCAAACTATGTTGGAGCAACACCTCGTCGTCGCCATTGAATTAGATGAATAAAACAATGGATATAGGGTCATATTTATAGTCTAGGGTCGACGAATCTAGCCACAAAACAAGTCCACGTTCGAAAAACTGAATCTGCCAAGATCTGTATGGGGGTCGACCCCCCTTGGGTGTCAACCCCTGGGTCGACCCCAAAGAGCCTAGATCGACCCCCAAATTGGGACGGTTCCGTCATTTGGCCTTCCTACTCACTGTTTTGATTTTTTTTTGAATATTTGGCTTGTTTGTATGTATATAATTCTCTTATGTGTATACAAATTTCTAGGCTTAATAACTTCCTCATGCGATGTCCGTTTTACACAAACCAGGTGTCTATTTTGACCAAAATTCTAAGACGAACGCAATGGCGCGGTCCGTTTCACTTAATTCTGAACATTTAAATTAATTATTCCTTAATTTATCATCTTAATGTGTTACAAAATTATGGGGTGTTACAAGTCTAAAGGAGAAGCTGACGTGTGCACCAGTGTTAGTTATTCCTAAGGGGAACAAAGAGATGACGATATACACGGATGCCTGTGGTACCGGACTAGGTGTTGTGCTGATGCAAGGAGGTAAGGTTGTAGCTTATACTAGTCGGCAACTGAAACCATATGAGAAACTATATCCTACTCATGACTTTGAATTGGCAGCAATCGTGTTCGCGTTAAAGATGTGGAGATACTATCCCTTAGGAGAAAGATTCCAGTTGTTAATCGATCATAAGTCATTAAAGTATCTTTTCTCTCAAAAGGATTTAAATCTTCGTCAACAGAGATGGTTACAGTTCTTGGCTTCGTATGATTTCAATATCGCATACACACCCGGCAAGGGCAATGCGGTAGCTGATGCATTGAGTATGAGACATGCCAGTTTGGGGTTATGTTTCTTGAATGGAAGCAACCAGAGTATATCGCGGGATATGATTTTAGACCTAAGTATGAATTAGATCCAGAGATGTTAGCAAGTTTGACGATCAGACCGACTTTGATTGAGCGGATCGGTTCCAGTTAGAGGGACGATCCTAACCTATTGGAAATCATCTTCAAGGTAGATATGGGTATCGACGGTGAGGGGATGAACAAGCATGGACTTGATCGAGAAGGATGGCTTCGAAAGAATGGGAGACTAGTTTTACCTAATGTTAATGGATTGAGAGATGAAGTGCTTAGAGAGTGTCATCACTCGAAACTGACTATACATCCCGGTGGTAACAAAATGTATCGGGACATGAAGCATGTCGACTACTGGGAAGGGATAAAGAGAGACGTTGGGAAGTTTATATCCAAGTGCTTGAACTGCCAGTTAGTTAAATCCGAGGAAAAGAAGCCTAGTGGTTTTTTACAACCGCTGGAAATTCCCGAATGGAAGTGGGAATAAGTCTCAAGGGATTTCATTAATGGTTTACCAAGGACTAGATTGGGTCATATAGAATTTGGATGATTGTGGATCGATTGACCAAAAGTGTAAGGTTTATACCGGCCAAGTCGAATATAACGACAACTAAGTTAGCGGAACTGTATATGAAGTGGGTAGTGAAATTTCATGGAGTACCTAAAGGTTTTGTGAGTGACTAAGATCCAGTATTTACTAGTGGGTTTTGGAAGAGCTTACAAGAGGCCTTAGGGTAAGAATTACATCTCAGTACCGTGTACCATCCTCAAACCGACGGTCAAACAGAGAGGGTGAATTGTGTATTAGAGGATCTCTTGAGAGCTTGTATATTGGATTTTGGGGGGTCATGGGATGATCATTTGCATTTGGTTGAGTTCGCATATAATAATAGTTATCAGTCCAGTATTGGTATGGCTCCATTTGAAGCTTTGTACGGAAGACCGTGCAACTCACCACTTTGTTGGTTGGAAACCGGTGAGAAATTTGTGCTTGGGCTAGATGTAATAAGAGAAACTTCATATAAGATCAATGTTATTCAGTAGCGAACGAAGGCTGCCCAAGATAGGCAGAAGAGTTATGCTGATAAAAGACGAAGAGATTTGAAATTCTCCGTTAACGATTTGGTATTCATCAAGATTTCTCCGTTGAAGGGTGTGACTCGGTTTGGTAGGAGAGGTAAGTTAGCACCAAGGTTTGGTGGTCCATTTCCAGTTCTCGAACGAGTTAGGAATTTAGCGTATAATGTTGGATTACCGGACAAGATAGCGGGAGTGCACAACGTATTTCATGTTCTCAGTTAAGGAAGTTCGTACATGATTCTGATATAACTATTTCACCAGACTGGTTGGATGATATCGAGGTAGAATCCGAGGCAGTTAAGCCATTGAACGATTCGAATTGCCGAACACGATACGAAACAACTTCGAAGGAAGACGGTGAAACTGATTAAGGTCCAGTGGGGTGATAATGAGAATGGCTGTACTTGGGAAACCGAGGAGAACATAAGGAAGTCGTATCCAGATCTCTTTACCTGGTAAGATTTTAATCGTGATATACTTATTCCCTTGTTAATAAACCGCATGCTGGGATAGACTTGTTGTGTCCATTATATATGTTTGATTGTTTGTAAATAGTTGATAGGCATGCATAACACTATTGTATGTTTTCTTGGTTAAGGAATTTCGGGGGCGAATTTTCTTAAAGGGCAGAGAGTGTAACGACTCGTATTCTACGTATCAGAGGATCGTGGAATATTTGTTTTATTTTCATATGAAGTCATATGGTCGTGTAACTTTGGAAAACGACTATTGAGGTCATTTCCCACATTCATGATTTTTGCCGGATTTTAAAATGACCATTTTGCCCTTGAAGAATCTTGCATCGCCTATAACTTTTGATTGGTAAGGAGTTTTAACCTGAAACCACTTCCATTGGATTTAGATGATGGTTTCCCATTCCATAGAGTGGTCACATCAATCAAACTTAATGTTTGGGAGATATGACTGAAATAAGATTTGAAAGATGGAAAAAAACCTAATTGGGCTTAATTAAGTGATTAGCAGCTAGGCCCATGACCAATTCGGGATTAGGGTTATATGAGGGCTGAAAGGAGTTGGAGAATCATCTCCTTTCATTTTTCTAGCCACCACAAACCTTTCTCAAACTCTAATTATGGTTTCCATCTTTTAAATCTCTCTCTAATCACTTTCTAATCACTAATTAATCAAACCTATGTCAAATTAAGCGGGATTAACACCAAATTCGAGGTAGAGCTACTGCACCACATTGGAATCCGAGCCAAATCAGTAAAAGTTTCATATCTATCACATATTATTGGCTAAGGTGAGTGATTTGCATGTTTATACACTAACTAGTGCTAATTAGGGATGATTAGTGATAATTAGTGAAAGTATACATCCAAAATTATGGAAATATATGCATAAATTCTAAAATCATATTTTATGTCACATATATGAAATTGGGTTGATTTGCATTTATTCTGTTAATCCTGGAATTAAGGGGATTAAGGGGAAAATCATGGATTTGGGTATGTTTGATCTAAATTAACATGTGAAATCATTGCTTTGATGTTTTTGGTTGATTCTACATGTTACTACAGCTATATGGTATGATTTATGATTGCATAGAAAAATTAGAATGGTTGAAAATACCGTCGTTTGGCGAAAAATAGCTTGTTGGAAATTCTACAGGAATCCAGATCGGATCAGATAGGGGGATCGGATAGGGGGGACCGAACATGATTGGAGCATGGAAAAAAGGAAGGCCACTTATAGGGTTGGAGTTGGAGTGGAGCACCGAACTAAACAGAGATGAGGAGGAGGACCGAACAGAACCGAGGTGAGGAGGAGCGTCGAACCGAACCCCAAAGAAATGACGGACCGAACCGAAAGGAAATGGACGAGGCGAACAGAGGATTTGAGCACCATATATTCGAACCGAACCGAGGGAAGGAAGTCGAACCGAATCGGGGAACCGATCCGAACAGGATTTGAGCTTCTACCACTACCACGCGACGACTCTTCTGAAGACCAACTCCAATTTAACCAAAACCCGATATGCAAAGGAAGTCTAAGTGGGAAGTTATCACTCAGGATCCAGATGGGAACCAACGAGTTAACTTCAAAAGTTGGGCTTTGCTGCGGGACATGTGCAAAGGAGTTATCGATTTCTATAACTTTGGTTCACCATTGAGAGAAGGGGGCATGTAAATGAACCAGAGCCAGGACGGTGTGGACAGGTTGTCCTGTACCCCAGAGCTAGGGCGGTATGGACTGGGTAGGGTTATTGACTATAGACCAGGGCGGTATGGTCATAGCAATAGTTGTATGGAGTCCAAGGCCGTGTGGACCAGTCATGGCCCCAATGAATTTGGTAATCAAAGCGGTGGATATCGTATGCTTTACGCACTGAGTGATAGATGCGAGGATGATTGCTATGTTTGATGTTTGCTATCACCATGACACGCACACTTCCATTTTACACTCTATGTTAGTGTTACCTTAGAGTATTGTATATCTTGTTGTGCTAACTCTTTGGTTGCAGGTCCAGGTCAGGTATGATTATTTATACTTGTTATTGCTTTGTTCAGTTATATAGATTTGTTATCATTCACACCAGACTTTCGTCTGACCCAGAGTTTTATGTCTCTTCTTATTACTTTGGGTGCTCCTAAACGAGCAGATTAGAGGCATGTTAGGTGGTCATGCACGAGTAACTGTCCGGAGACGAGCAGGAGGCTTCCACATACTTTATACATATTTTCCCAGTATTGTTGCTGGCCACTGCTTTGAGCATTGGTAGTGCACCTCTTTTATTTCCTTTTAAAGGTAGTATTTTAAAGTTGTAATAATTGGATATGAAGCTGTATTTTGGATTCCGCTACTCTGATGGATATGATTTAGTTTTCAGCTTATGTAGTGTCTCGCCTGTTTTATATCGAATTATGTTATTATTATATTTTATTCCATGTACTGTGAGATATACTACAGGTTCTTTGGTAATTTATCGTTTCAACCTTTTTGGCGATCGTCCCGCGCTAGTCGGGCATTGGCACATCGTATTTCGAGGAAATGTCTGATGGTGCGGGGCGGCCGTCACAGTGGTTGTGTAAGGTATGTTTTCTATCAAACATGTTTCAATTGGAGTTTTTTATAATGAAGCATCACATTATTTTATCTGTAATGAGCTTGTGTGCAAGTTAGGCTTAGAACCTGAGATTATTGATAGACTATTGGTTGTGATTAACCCAATGAGGGGATCTTCTAGTCTTTGTATGTTTTTTGCGGTCTAGTCTTATCGAGTCATGGTTGCTATTTTGTTTGTGATTGCATTGTTTTGGACTTTGTTGGGTTTGAGATTATTTTGGATATGGATGGCTTAAGAGGTATGCAGCTATAGTGGATTACGAGAGACTCGAGGTGACGATTGTGAACGTGGAAGGGCGGGATGTTTTACTACACTATCCACCAGAGGACAGGGTCCTTGTCGGCTTTTTATATTCGCTTGCGAATCCAATGGATGGGTATTCATCTATGCTGATCATTAAGGAGTTTTCCGATGTCTTTGACAAGGTCAAAGAACTGCCACCGTCAAGGGAAATCTTAGTTCCATAGTGATCTAGCAGATGGAGCTAGACCCAAAGTTATGCCTCTTAGGAGGATGGCTCCTCGAGAACAATAAGAGTTGGAAGTGCAAGTGAATGATATTTTGAGTAAATGATTCATTCAGAGAAGCGTTTCCGAGTGGGGTGCACATATTGTATTTGTGACCAAGGTTGATGGATCTTTGAGATTTTGTATGGATTATCGTGAGCTAAATAAGGTGACCAAGAGGAACAAGTATCCAGTACCCAAGATCTATAATTTGTTTGATCAACTCCACGAAGTAAAGATGTTTTCCCAAATGGATTTTGCGATAAAATTTCACCAATTGATAGCGGCTAAGGATAGTGTACAAAAACTGCTTTTAGAGCACTATCCGGATTTTATGAGTGGCTGGTGATGCCATTTGGATTGACTAACACACTAGCATATGTTGTGGATCTTATAAATCATGTTTTCAAAGATCAGTTGAATAAGTTTGTGCTTGTGTTTGTGGATAATATATTGGTATACTCCTGGACAGAGGAAGAATACAAGACACATTTAAATATTGTTTTAGAAACATTACAAAAGCATCAACCAAAAGCTAAGTTTTTGGAGTGTCACTTCTTGAAGAATGAAGTCAGATTCCTAGGTCCTATCGTATCGGAACAAGGAATAATAGTGGATCATGCTAAGATGTTTTCAATTTAGGATTGGTATCACTCAGAAATTCTACAAATGTTATAAGTTTCCTTGGTTCAGCTGGATATTATCGACGGTTTATCAAGGATACTTTTAAGATAGCTGCACCATTGACTGGATTGACAAAGAAGAATCAGTCCTTCATATGAGATGTGAAGTGTGAGCATGTTTTTATGATCTTCAAACAAAAATTGACTAGTGCTTCTATGTTGGTTATACCTAGTGGGAATGAGAGATGGTTGTGTTTACCGATGCATTTTGTACTAGATTAGGTGCAATGATAATTTAGAAAGGAAAGGTTATGGCTTATGTGAGCAGACAACTGAAGCATCACAAAAGGAATTACCTGACTCATGACTTGGAGTTAGTGGCGATAGTGTTTGCTCTAAAGATGTGGAGGCATTATTTGTTAGGAGTTATATTTGAGTTGTTCACGGATCATAAGCCACTGAAATATTTTTCTATCAAAAGGATTTGAATCTTCGACAGCTTAGAGTTTCTAACTTCTCATGATTTTAGTATTGCCTATACTCCAAGGAAAGGTAACGTAGTTTCTGATGCATTAAGTAGAAGACATGCACGTTTATGTGCTACGATTATCGAATGGAAGAACCTAGAGTATCCGAATGGGTTTGATTTCAGGCCTCATTGTGAGTTAGAACATGAGATGCTGGCAAGCTTATATATTAGACTTCCTCTCATCGAAAAGATTAGACAAAACCAAAAGCAAGATGCTAAGATTGTTGAGATCATTAAGAGGTTAGGACTAATAGACGAATCCGTGGAAATGAAGAGTTACGAAGTTGATCGAGGTGGTTGGCTTAGTAAGGATGGAAGATTGGTTGTTCCTGATATACATGGATTGAGAGATGAGACTTTGAGAGAATGTCACACTCTAGATTGATGGTTTATCCTGGTGATAATAAGGTGTGTCGAGATGTAAAAAGAATTTACTATTGGAAAGGTATGAAAGGTGATGTTGGAAGATTCATCTCGAAGTGTATGAATTGTCAGTTGGTTAAAGCTAAGCAGAAGAAGCCGAATGGATTATTGCATCCACTATAGATTCCTACGTGGAAATGGAAGCAAGTGTCGATGGATTTCATTGATGGATTACCAGGGACTAGGGAAGGATATGATAGTATATGGGTAATTGTGGATCGCTTGACCAAAAGCGCAAGGTTTATTCCTGTAAAATCAACCAGGACAGCATCCAAGTTGACTGAGTTGTATATTAAATGGATAATTCGATTCCATGGAATACTTAAAAGCATAGTAAGTGATCGAGATCCTTTATTTACTAGTGGATTCTGAAAGAGCTTGCAGGAAGCATTGGGAAATGATCTATATATGAGTATGGCTTATCATCCCTAAACTGATGATCAAATAGAGTGAGTTAACTGAATATTGGAAGATCTTCTACGAGCTCGTGTATTGGTTTTTAGAGAATCGAGGGAAGACCAACTTCATTTAGTCGAGTTTGCCTACAATAATAGCTATCACTCGATAATGCACCGTATGAGAACTTGTATGGTAGACCATGTAATTTTCCCTCTTGTTAGACTGGTGAAAAATTGGTACTTTGGACATAAATAATAAAGGAAACGATGGATAAGATTGAGACCATTCAATATCGAATGAAGGTGGTCAAAGATCGCCAAAAGAGTTATGTCGATAAACGACAAATATGATTAAGGTTTCACCTCTGAGGAATGTTGTTCGATTCATAAAGAAAGACAAATTAGCTCCAAGATTTATTGAACTGTTTCCTATTATAGAGTGTATTGGGAAGCTTGCTTACAGAGTGGATTTATCTCAGAATAAGGTAGGTGTGCACAATGTTTTTCATATCTCATACCTACGGAAGTTTGTGCATGGCTCGAGTGTGGTAGTATATGCATATCATATGGAAGACTTAAAGGTAGAGCTAGAAGTTTCTAGACCTTGTAAGCCGATTTGCATCATTGAGAATGACACGAAACAGTTTAGGAAGGAGGTTGTTAAGCTAATCAAGGTACAATGGAGTGAGATGATGACGACTGCACATGGAAAACGGAAGAGAATATGAAGTCGACATATCCAGAACTCTTTGAGTGGTATGTCCCATATATCGTAACTACTTATGCCATTGAGTCTTGTAGTACTAGAATTCTACATGTTAGGATATGATATTTGCTTCCATGGATTGTTGAATGCTAGATTGGCTGCCGGTGGATGGTTAGACATGTGGGATGTTGTGTTTGCTCGTGTTTATTTAGGATTTTAGGGGCGAAATTCCTAAAGAGAGGAAAATGTAACGACCTGTATTTTACGCATTGGAGGATCATAAAATAATTATATTAAATTACCTAGTGGTTGTATCATTCTTCTATTTTAATATGCGGTTCATAGGGATGTGATACATGTCCATGATTTGTATCAGATCATTTTATGACCATTTTGCCCTTATGATTTAATGTTTTCACCATGACTTTTGTTAGAGTCTGGATTAGGTGTTCTAATTAGTCTCATTAGATTGGAATGGTGGTTGGTCATTCCGTAGAATGGTCAGATTAAAATTTGGCTCAACGATTTGGGAGAAATCGTTATTTTAAGCTTTCATTTCTCCATGACAGATTATTGAGTAGCTAATGAGCTAACTAGTGAGCTCATTAAGCTAATGATTTGCAGCAATAAATGAGGATTATGCAGAAAGAATTAGAACTTTTCTCCTCATTATAACATTAGGTTGGACGCTTGCGATTCCCCGATTTAGTCTGATCTCAAATCTCTAGCCTCATCTTTATCAAATCATTTGATATTGCATATATAAGATAGGTCTACATCAAAGAAGATTCGATCTCATCATTCAGCATCATTTTTGAGAATATTCATTGCAATTCAGATTGGATCATCAACACATTATGTTAGATCTAGGTTTTGTGAGTGATAGATATCTTTAACACGGCTATTATGGGTTATACATGTGATTAAGTTGATTAAAACACCGCATATGATAATTCTACCATAAAACTAGATCATACATCTTAATTTTAGGTCTAGACACCTAAGATGATCTAATTTTGACATTTATGAAGTAATTTGTTATATCCATCATGTTTAATGTGAAATTAGTCTCAAATTATTATAGATTTATGATTGTTATGACATGATTCATGCTTGTATGTGTCCAAATAATTGTATATGTTTGAAATTGTATGAATTGCAGTGTATGCTTGAAATTGTGTGTGATGCTTGAATTAATTGTTTTGGATATTTTGAATAAGACTTAGAATTGAAGATAAGTGCAAATCAGAGGCTTGGATAAAGCTTGGCAAAGGAGCCCTGAAGGTTGCCGGGAAGCGACATAAGAATTTTCACTCGAAAATTCGCTAAGTACATGGACTGGTACCAGTTCATAGCCTATGGACTGACATCGGTCCATCGTTTCAACTCGGATGGAGCTGGAAATTGTGCGTGGCATCAAGGGGTCTCGGGAGGCTGTGGATGAAGTTTGGATTGAATTGGATGGATTGAAGTGCAAAATATCGAGTACACGTTGAAGGACCAGCATGTAAAGCTTCGAGAAGGAGATTAGGTATGTGAATGAACCAACGGGGAAATAACCGAGGCTAGGATGAAGCAAATGCAAATACTTAGCCAAAATTGACTAAATGTATGGACTGACATCGATTCATAGGCTAGGACCAGAACTGGTCCATCAAATAAACGAGATAGGGTCGGGGTTCTAGGGGTGGAAACCGGGGGTTTTCAAAGGGTTGCTGGTAGTCTCTATTCATCGATAACATCTATTGGATGAAAGTTATCACCTTGAATGTGATGGTTTTTAGATTGTGAACTCAAGCGGGAATGGTCGAAGGCGGATATGATAGGGAGCTCCACGTGGAACGAGGTTGCGAAATAATGGAACAACTCGAGTGAGACTCGAATAAGAGATGGAATTATGGATGGTTTATGTGATTGGAAGCGATAAAGAACCATTGATAGTTCAGATAATTCTAGCGGACTTAAAGTAGGAGCGGGGACGCCTATTACGATCTAAGAGATCTTGTACCTTAGATCGCTTGGGAAATGAACTAGTTGTGTTGGGAAGACAAACTTATGTGGGACATACAGTAGTTCGACTAGAACCAATATTCTCCATTACCCCTACCCGGATGGCAATGGTCACACTCATTCGGATATCAACGTACTCAAAGCTTTAGATGGTGATAGTTAGGATATTACTTGATATGGGTGTTATGGTTATTGTGTGGGTTCTCCTCTATTTTCTCTGGATAGACCATCGTCGTAGGATACTAAAGAGAAATGAATTAGGAATCCTTTTCTAACTAGTGTATGTTTCTGTGTTGTATGAATAACATATTTTATATGATTATTATGTGCTAACTTTTTGGTTGCAGGGATAAATCATGTGAGACTTGAACTGTCTAGTATCATATTTTTCGTATTATTGTTGATATTTGTTTATTGTTCACAACAGACTATTGTTTGACTCAAGCTTTTTTGTTTCCTCTTAATACCAAGGAATGCTCATCAACAATGTCAATGAGTAGACAGAGTAGCAAATAGCAGGGTTGGTGACGATACTGCAATGCAGTGATGTGCCGGAGGCTTATGTATTATTACCTTATTATTTAGCTACTAGGGTGATTTCCACTGTTTAACTATTATATACTATGATGAGGGATGCGGTGCAGGGCCAGCCCTGGGCCTGTGCGACTGCCCAAGGCCCAATTGAGAGATCAGGGCCCAAGTTCCGAAGATATATTATATAAACATGCATTGCTACTTGCTATTGTGAACCAGCTTGGGTTGTTTGGTAGCATCCTTGACTAGGAAACGTGAGGTGTTGAGTTCAAGTCCTTCTTGTTGCAAGTTTTACCCTTTACATGATCTATTTTTTACCTTTGCCCAGGGCTCAAAAACAACTTGGACCGGGCCTAGTATAGTGCAAACGTCATGCAAGTAGATGTTGAATAGATATTATGCATCTCTTTTATTACAAATTTTGTGTTCATGCTTTCTAACCCTTGAAAAGTATATGCACTGCTAAATATTATGCATCTCCCTTTTATTACAAAGTCCCCTGCTATTATTGTAGAACAAAACCAGTTGTTCATTTTTGAATTGGAAGTTTTACCCTTTACTTGATCTATTTTTTACCTTTGCTCATGACCCGAAAACAACTTGGATCGGGCCTGATGCAGTGAGGCTTGATATATTCGAATATTGAGAAACTAGTGAGACTTGATATATTCGAACATTGAGAAATATTGTATATGATTTCCGGGATTTTATGAAGATGATATTTTCTAAGATACATTCAGTGATTCAGATATAGAACGATTCCAAGACTTAAATAACATAAGATGAATTCACAAATTCATGAATCAAATTCTCAAAACAGCATCGAAAACATCAGGAATTAGAGCATCAAAATCAAGCAAACATCAAGGAGCTAAAACGATGGATGAACTGGCATGACTGACATTGATCTCCTTCGCTTCTGGAGCACTGGTTTGGCTAACTTGCAAGCATGTAAACATGTACAGTTGGATGCAACTAATGGCCATATGAAGTGAGTTTCAGCAAACTGTAAGTGGTACAACAAACGATAATACAGGAGACTGAAACTAATTCAATATCAAATTCATCCAAAATAATAAACAACTAGCATTCACTTGCAGGCTAGAAGTGTGAGTTTAGCTCATCTAAATAAACTTAAACTGGTTGCAAAAGACCTGAATTCTCCTATGGTAGCTTCCCTTGGTAACCACTTAGGTTAATTTCAAAATTTGGAAGAAAAAAAATGTCGAAACTGAGATCAAAATTCAATCGGGTGCAAGACACGATGGAAAAGAATAGCCTGGCTATAAATTTTCAGTTACATATTAAAAGCCCTTTGATTTGCACTTGATTTGAGAAATCATTTAGGCTTCTAGAGTTCGCAATCAAAGGAGTTTAATTATTTTTATTTGAGTTAGGCTGAAAAATATTATTGTATAGGAGAAAATGGATGCACATGCTCATTCTAGCCTACCACATGGGCCACCAAGGATATCTATGTTGATCAAATAGCTCTTCTTCTTTCTTTTTTTTTTTTCCTCTTTTTCTTTCAACCACCATCAAACTCATATCATGTTCTTGATAATCCTATAATTTGAATTTAAACCTCCGAAAACAGACAATATATCTGCTTGCCTTTTCTGTGCATCAAAAATACAAATCAAACTTCCAATAATGGCACAGGCCGATGACCATCCCCATTGTTCCATCATTTTTGTTAGAAAGTCCGAATGAAATGCTGACAATTTATACAAGATAGATATAATTTAAATGCTGACAATTTAACACTCTGCATTGCATTTTCGGGCCACCTTGTTTCCCACACACATCCAAAGCTCATGCCAATGTTTTGCACTCATAAATTATATGGAAATGTAAAAGATCAAAAGCAAATTAGACATTTTGAAACTCTGTGAAAGCAAAAGGTTCGTATAAATATATCAAAAATTATTACAGAGAACTCAATGTTTATTAACACCACCTCTAAATCCGGTGGCACTTTTCCACATTTGGGAATTTACTAATCATGTACAGTAGCAGCTATAGAACTAATGTAAGCAAGATGTATAATGAAGGTTTGCCGACTAATCCTCGTTGACCTTGAAAAAGGTATAAGACAAAATTATGTTATTGATGCCATCCATTTTGGGATCCATCTCAAATTCTGGGTCAATGTAGAAAAATACCTGCATTACTTAACTATTATTAGTAAGCAGGATAGCTGAATATGTGTCTGTGCATGCTCGCTCACACACGTTCTAAGGCGCCTATTTCTGAGCACCTCAATTGCCTATCTACTTCAACTACCCATTTATAGTTAAATAACCTGTGACTGAGAGGGAATTAGTGTGGGTAAAAAGACAAATATGGATATGTGGATGAAATCAAGGAACTGCACTGTTTGAGGTGCTGCAAATTGTGTACAATTGGATTTGTTTGTCTTTATATGGAAAGTAGAATTCAAAATTGTGTGTGTGTGTATGGGAGCGGCTTTTTGGGTACAAAAGTTTAACACAAATTAAAGGACAAAATGTAAACCACATAATTAATTTGTCTTTTATGTAAAGGGTGGAAATCAAAGAGCAATCCAATGATTGAAATTTTGAGTCTATCTATCTATATATATATATATATATATATATATATATATATATATATATATATATATATATGAGGAGCGATCAAGAGCACCCCAAATAGTCCAGCACCCCTTTAGCCCCCCTGATTTCCACCACACAATCATCTTTCTCTCTCCTTCCACTAATTCTCTCTCCCTCCACTTAATAAATAATAAATGAGAGGCTATTATAGAGATGCAAAAAGGATGCCAACAAAATGGGGTGCTATATATATATATATATATATATATATATATATATATATATATATATAAGTGTGTGTGTATGTGCGCGCACGAGCAGAGGCAGACATAATCAAGAGCGCCCCCAACACTGCAAAACCCCTTTTGCCCCCTTGATTTTCACCACATCCCGGTTTCTCTCCCTTCCCACTAATGCTTTCTCCCCATTAACTTATTTTATTATGAATGAAGAAAACAGAGGAGCTAAAAGAATGCTCCATTTTTCGGGTGTTGTTGAGCGCTCCTCATATTTAAATAAGAGGCCATCGGTTCAAATCTTACTATAACTAAAATTAACATCTATCTTCCAATAGAAAAATTTAAAATAAGTGCAGTACTTTCGGACATACTGCGTCAAACTGTATGAGGTACAGAGATGACAATAACAAAAGAAACTCTATCTCGGATAATGTTAGGATTTCAACATCTAATCGGGCACGACAGCGAATTAATACTGGTCCTGGTTTGGCCCGCCCAAGCCCTGAGTGGACGAAGGTAATGGGCAAAAGGAAGTAACAGGCAGAAAATCTAATTTGAGTAAGGAGAAACTTAAAGAAAAGTCAAGGGTAGGTGAAACAAGTAATAGCAGGTATGAGGTGCTTTCTGCTTTGCAAGAGGAAGATATACTGATTGATGAATGTGAAGAGGGTGAGATAAGACAAGTTAGCGAGCTGCTTTCGCGTGTTTTCCCTCCTTTTGTGAACGAAAAAGATAGTGCTTCCACTCTGCGTAGAGCATGCTCTAGTAATAAGGCTGATAATGTAGTTGAAAAAATTGGAACTGAAATTGCAAGTTTGCATGGAAGGAATGCTACTGGAAATGCTATTTTAGAAAATGCTACTGGAAATTCGAGTTTGCTTGATGCTAAAAAGGTTGTCCCTGAACATCTGGCCAGCGTCCAAATAGACATAAATACAAAAGATGGTGAGCATGTACCAATCGATAGCAAGGAAGAACACTTTGATGGAAATGGGCAAACTGATGCAGTGTTAGAACCATGGTTTGAAATCTCGTCCGAAACACCGAGATCTCGTTGATTTCGTTCCGTTCCCGACACTCACCAAAACGAAACCATGGCAAAATCTCGTACCGGTCAAAACAGTGCAAAAAAAATCACGAAACAGAAGAAGAAGAGATGACAAAGAAAAACATAAAGCGTCGACTAATCGAAGAAAGCAAACCCTAACTCTAGCAAAGTCGTCGATCTCAGCAAATTCGAGCATACGAAAACCCCCAATTCGAGCATAGCAGCCTTCAACTTCGTCTTCGAGCACCGCAGGCTTCAACTTCGTCTTCGATCTTCAAGAAGGTTTCGCTTTTTTCTTTTTTGCTGCTGTGTTTCGCTTTTTTCTTTTTTGCCGCTCGATATTGTTTGTGCGACAGAAGTGGGTGGACGATGGAACGTGGAAACTGACCTAGCTAATACAGACATTTGAACTAATATTGTTTTGGGCTGGGCTTTGGTTAATAAAGATGGGCTTTGGCTCACTAATTATTTTATTTATGTGAAGAGGATTAGTACTTCTGCTTGCTAATATACGAATAAATTATCCGTTTTATATCTTAGATCGAACAAAGTTGTTATTATATTTTTGTAAACTATATTTCTACGTGGATTTGCAATATTTATCATTATCTTTTTTATAAAAAATATATAAATGTTTGATTTTGAACCGAAACCGAAACCGCTGAAACCGTCCGAAACTAGTAAATTTTCAAATGACCGAAACCGAGTTTTCAAACCTTGGTTAGAACTTGATAGCTTTTTGCAAACAAATTTCGACTGTGTAAATGAGAGTGAAAAAGTGGGAAAGCAACATTCTAACACGAAGTCAAAAGCTAAATCCAGATATCAAGACAAAGGCGTGAGAGAGAATATTGAAGCATTGCGTATGGAAATAAACAGTGGCATGATCGATCCGTTTGTATGCTGTAGAGCGTGAGACGTTGGGTTTAATTCAGAATGAACCAAGCTCTTCCAAGCCCATGCCTCCAGTTTTCAAGCCGGGGTTCCTGAATTGTATTAGCAAGGAAAGCAGGATCCATAACAGCTCAAAAGAAGAAATCTCTTCGAATGTTGCGTGTAGCAGCAATCCACTAACCACTGTTCCTGGTAGCAAAGTTACTGAAAGAACCATGAAAAAACCGGGGCCGTATGATCACATTAAACCTCTTCCAGGTTACAAAGCGCCTCCGGATCCGATCGTCAACACTCCGATTGCGGTATCTACTTCTGGCCGCACTTTGGGTAGTGCGCCAATTACGAGAAGCAAAAAGATTGAGCTTCTCAAAGGTCTCGATGACGACATGGGTTGATTAGCTGAGTGCTTTTCATCTTTCTTAAGGTCATATTGTAATGTATTGCTATTTGAAAACATGTTATGTTTCTGTATGTCATATTTGTATGGTTTTGGTTCTTTGGGTGGTTTCTTCCGTGTGTGGAAGAACCTTTAGCTGATATGTAGATTACATATCACCTGGACTAATTTGTACTTTTTTTGTGAAAAATAAAAGTGTTACGGATCACTATAAAAGCCGGTCGGCTTTGCCAAAAAAATAAAATTAAAATTAAAATATTAACGAACTTACAAGTTCAACCTCTATTTTAAAAATAAATGACATCTTTTCTTACTGTTTTTCCATTAATTTCTTTCAAACACCATGAAAACCTTAAATTTAATAGTTTAAGTAAGGGAATTATATTCACCTGCATTGCACGTGCCAAAAAATCTCATACATACACACACATACAAGGAGCGCTCTTACGACACCCTTGTTTTGCTGCACTCCTTTAGCACCCACACTATCGATCGTGAGCTATAACATCTCAAATATAACAAAATTTTGTGGATGTTTAATTTTAACCCACGTGTAGAGTATCATCTATGTAAAATTTTGGCTCATTTCAATATTTGTAGTCTTTTCATAATATTAACTCAATTATTCACCCATTGTTATCACGTCAACGACAAGTTGACCTGTCGGTCGATCAAATTCGACGACAGTCGACTTGTTCAATTCAACGATGTTGGGCTTAAACCGGCCCAAAAACCCTAGATCGACATCGATAGAACCCAAATTGCTCCTCGTCGCACCTCGATAACAGACGAGATCGATAAAAAAAGATAACAGACGAGATCGACATCGGTAAAACCCTAATTGCTTCTCATCGCACCTCGTCGCTGCTCCTCGCCGCTGCTCCTCGTCGGCTCCTCCTCGCACCTCGTCGCTGCCAAGTATGTATAATTAAAATTTATATATACAGTTAATTATATTATACCCTAATTAATAATTATCTGATTTGTTTTTAATTATATATGCAACAGTTGAAATGGAGAGTAACACGGACTTGTTATATATGCAGCAGTTTTAATTATATACGCAGCAGTTGAAACTTATATATTTGTTTTATAATTAACCGATTTGTTTTTAATTATGGATATTATGGGTATTATTATGTTGTGACTAGGATCTATTATGGATATTTGTTGAATTTGAACATATTATTATGTTATCTTTGTTGAATTTGAGCTTATTATAAATTTATAATTATATCTAATTATATTATTTAAGTCTAATAAATATATGTATATAAAAGACTTGTCGACTAGTCACGACTAATCGGGCGATTTGTCGACTAGTCTTCTAGACGGTAGTGGCTCGACATGGCTCGACTTGGCGTCGTGATAACCATTCAAATATTAACTTGAACCATCAAGCTTAAATATCAAAACTATTATGCTACAAAAGTCGAAATGAGTCCAAGTTCCAAATTTCACATAAATGGCCCTCCATGTGCGTACCGAACATCTATAAAATTTGTTAGAATTAAAATGATGTAGCACACGATACGATAGAAGAAGATGCAAAATAGAGGTGTCATATAGTACTTCTATATATATGTGTGTGCGTGTGTGTGTGTGCGCACGCGCGCGTGTGTGTGAAAGGAGGAAGAAAATTGTGGAAAGAACAGCAAATGGAAATATTCTTACAGGCATGTCAATTTGCTCTCCAGGAAGCAGTTTTTGCTCCTCGAAGCAAAAGCACTGGATTTTGTTGAAATAAACAGCTGCCTGCAAAAGAAAATACAAGATAAATGTTTTCCTTCATAAATTGTGTAGAAATTGCTACTCTAGCATGGATGCTTATTGAATTTAATAACAAAAGGGCCATATATAACTGTAAGCAATGCGGATCTGTTCTCCAACTTTGAAAACCAGATTTAGGCATGATGAAACCTAAACTATCCAAACAGTTTCACTTTTTATTTTTGGTTGTAAGTGCTTAAAAGTTACAATTCATACCAATCTCTTAATTATTACATATACAAATGATAAGTACCCAGCGGGATCTGAATGCTAGTTTCCTCATTATTATATTCAACAGATATAATTACCAATGCTTATTCTGGCAGATACTCATCAACTTTAGTTTTCTCCCTTAGGGTTTGGATGTGAAATCCGCCCTCTTTTTGGGTATATGTGTATCATGCATCTGGAAGTGAACTGCATTTTATTGGAAACATTGTAGTGGCTGTGTATTTCATAAGTCATAAAAATGGAAATATTTTACGAAGCTTTTTGGAGTTCTACTGTTTTGGGTTCAAAACTTAAATGTATAAAATATATATTATCTTCTTTTCTATCTTATTTATGTTTTTTTACTGTGAAACAAAAAAAATCTAGGTCTGTGAACCTGGAATATAGGGAGAGCAATTTATCGGTACCGTTACTCAGTTCTCATGCTTCCCTCCTGATTTCTTCTTTCTTCATCATAAATCCCAAATTAACAAATACTAACCGTTATTGCAAGTTGATTTCTTCTTTCTTCATCACAAATCTCAAATTAACAATACTAACTGTTATTGCAAGTAATGGTAGAGACTTGATAATGCAAGCTTTTTAAATTCCCCTACAGTTTATAACTTTGAAAGAGAGCATTCATGTATTAGGAAGGCTGATATCACGGTTCATTACTGAATATGAAGTTACATTAACTATTGTGAGCTAAGTAAAAAACATTTCACACATTTTCTTTCAACTGATATAATATGATTTCGTTATAAATATATAATTGATAAGTGTTTAACCCTAGCTGATTTGAAACGAATTTGTGAAATACAACACTAAGTAATAAAAACTGAATTGAGCAATCAACTGATGAACATCAGGTGTACGTTTCTTATGGGTGTAGATATTATGCAGTTTATACACCAAAAAGCAAACTAAAGACATTAATACGAAAGCCTTTTTTTAATCTGCTAAATTTGATGACATGCTTAGAAATATCGAGTTACTGCCAATATTAGAGATAAACTTTATTTGAGCACATTACCATAATCCAAGATTATCAATAAACAATCAAGTGACAAATACCAGTATCTTTTATCGTGTTCAGCTTTGGGCAAAGGAGTTAAAAGGGTGAAACTTCTAGCCATGCTTCCTGCATGATAATTATTTACCATGCTTCCTGCATGATAATTATTTACCATGCTTCGCATCCCCTAATTATTTACCATCATTGACAAGGCCAGTCACTTAGAGACAAATTACAGCACTACTGATCAAATTACATGCAAAACTATATCAACGAATGTTTGATAGTGGAAACAAGTACCTTCATTGGGGTAACATTATAGGTGGAAACACCAGTTATAGGTTTTGCACTGAAGTTTTCGGCTGTGTAAAAAGCAAGTGCACTTTCACCAGGCTTGACCCTTACCTGTGTTATAAGAGAATGACTAACTGAATGCGATCGCAAATTTTTAGGGAATTAAACATACTGTTGTTCAGAGTTCAAACCTCCCTCTGTGTAGGAGTGAATTTCCAAGGCATCCCATCAGCAACATCAGCATTAAACTGAACAATGATCTGTCTGAAAATAAATAGATTGCATATTGAGTAATTTTGATTAAGGGCCCGTTTGGAAAGTTAAAAATAAGCTGCTTTTCAGATTTTAAAAAGCAGAAGGTATTAAGCCCGTATGGACGTAATAATTAATTGGGCTTCAATATGTCGCTTCTCTTCTTATTTCAGAAGCAGTTTTTTTTTCTGCTTTTTGCTTTCAAAAGCCCAAAATACCATTCCGACTTTCTGGCCATGTCCTTTGAAATCAGGGCTTCTGTCTATAGGCATTTTTTCGGTTTCTTCATTCATCCAAAACGCGATTTTCTTTCATACTTCCGACAAAGGTATGTTTTTTCTTCTTCGATTCGTTCTTATTGATTCCAGTCTTCGACCGTTCGTTCTCTATTTTGAGTTTTTTTCTTATGTTAATCAAAATTATAATATATGATCGATTTGTATGTTACATTTATTTCAGACCGACTTACTATGAATTTTGAGGCTTAGATTAGCTTTTGTGATTGTATGTTGTGGGTTGCAGTTGCCATATTCATTGTTATTTCATTGGCACTGTGTAAAATTTTAGCTTCAACATTGATATTTGAAAGCAATTTTTTTTTTTTTTTAATCATGCAATAGCTGCATAAGCTGCGGTTGCTCATAAATTTGGCTTTAAACAAGTATTAAGCAGTGTTTCTCTTTATGCAATAGGCTCCTGCAGTTGTTTCAAGATTATGAATATATTCATGCAATAGTCGTACTCATCTTCAACAAAAAAATATAAACTGATTTAAAGAACTTTCTTGACGATTCAAGCGAACCCTTGTGCTATAATTTGCAACAGATTAGAGTTTAAGTTTTCAAAGTGAATTTTCCATTGATAATGTATTATAAAAATTCTGAACGTAAGTAATAAGAAATATAGTTTATAGCTATCTTTATGTTCATACTTCACAAGCTTTTTTATGTAATGGTTTTTTTTTTTTTTTTGGTTCAAAAAGTCTCTTTGAAAAAGAAGAAAATAGCTGTAATAAGCGGTGAAATAAGTTGTTGATGAGTTTGATAACTTACAGGACTGACAGACTATATAGTTGTTTCTTTGATGTTTATTGCTCACTGCTCACCAGTAGTGCTTAAAAGTTACAATCATGAGAAAAATATATTATCTTCCAGGTACCGATTTCTGTTATTTAATTTAATTTATTTATGTTCATAGGTATTGAGGACGAGTATTTCATTTATACCAGTTTTAACTCAGTCACTAACCTATTTAGGGTTGTTATGGTAATGGTAACCATACCAGTACCAAACCAGTGGTAACCAATATTGAGCTGCATCGGTATACCAATGCTATCGGTATGGTAACGGTAAGTTTTACCATTATTAACGGTAAAATAGCGGTAAAGAAATGTCAATACCAGTGGTAACGGTAAATTTATCAATCATATTAATTTTGTTTTTTTTCACTATTTTAATGAATTCCAACCTTTATTTTTTTGAAAGTTTAACATATTTTATGTAAATTCTTATAGATTTATTTAGGATGATTATTCTTTTTGGCTTTATTAACTTCAAAGTTTAAGATTAAAATTATTATTTCATATATTGGTGTAAATATCTTGTGATAAGCTAAGTAAATTTTCTATGCCAATTAAAATAAGTTTAAATATTTATAAAAATATAATAATTATAAATCTAATTAATAGGGTGATAGCATTTTTCCGGCTTATTATTTTCGGGGACGAATTTCTTTTAAGGGGGAAGGAATGTAACATCCCAGATTTTTAGCGATTTAATAATTAATTTATTATATTGGTTCGATAATTTAAATGGTTTGAATTCGAATATTTTAAATATTTAAATTAGTATAAATAAATAGGATAATATATCTATTTCCGAAATAATCGGAAATAACTGAATTGACAATATTAAGCAAATTGGGTAATAAGGTATTCAATCTAGTTTATATTCGAATTATATTAACGAATATATTTATAAAAACGACAATTGAACGTATTGATTATAATATAATTAAAGTCGAGCCCGTAATGTCGCGATAGTTCGTAATTTAACGTTTTGAACTTCAACTGAGTGTACATGATTCGTTTTAAGTCGGATTTCTTCAAAACAAGAAATGTTCGAATCTGTTAAGCTGTATTTTTCTAATGGAAGTGGAAAATCAAGATTTTGTCTTATAGATTTCAAGTTATGTCCAAATCAAATATTCGAATAGTCGCTATGAAATCGTTTATAAGCCATAACGGTATATTTTAATTATAATTAAAATATTGGATTCGAATTTGGACAAGATTTTTGAGACGTATACTTAATTTAATTTATAAAAAAATTCTATAATTTTTTATTTTGAAAAATAAAACACTTTTTATTTGGAGTATTTTACACTCTATATCAGTATTTTGTGGTTTTACGAAATGAGTTAACCAGTCTATATTATTATATTTTTGGGACCGTGGCACATTGCACTTCACAGCAGTCCTCTTAATGTTTGAGTATGCCCCCAATCAATCTTTGAGTTGCAAAACTGGGTTCCATTAATGTTTTTATAAATATTTAAACTTATTTTAATTGGCACAGAAAATTTACTTCGCTTATCCAAGATATTTACAACCATATATGAAATAATAATTTTAATCTTAAACTTTGAAGTTAATAAAGCCAAAAAGAATTTCCATCCTAAATAAATCTATAAGCATTTACATAAAATATGATAAACTTTCAAAAAAAAAAAAGATTGGAATTAATTAAAATAGTGAAAAAAACAAAATTAACATGATTGGTAAATTTACCGTTACCACTGATATTGACATTTCTTAACCGCTATTTTGCCGTTAATAATGGTAAAACTTACCGTTACCATACCGATAGCATTGCTATACTGATGCAGCTCGATATTGGTTACCACTGGTTTGATACTGTTATGGTAATGGTAAATTTACCATTACCATAACAACCCTACGTGAGGGGGACAAAATTCTAAGACCGGTGTATTATGTGAATAAAAAGTTGGAGGTAGCAAAGCGCAACTATCCAAATATTGAAAAACTTGCTTATAGCTTATTAGTGGCCTCCAGAAAGCTCTGCCATTATTTTCAAGCTCATTCAATCGTTGTATACACCGATCAACCGCTTCGACAGGTCCTACAACGACCTGAAGCATCTAGACGTTTGCTTAAGTGGAATATTGAACTGAGCCAGTTCGACCTAAACTTCCAACATAGAAAATTGATAAGGGGGTAAGCATTAACCGATTTCATTGGTGAATTCACGATCCCCGAAGAGGATGTGTTAGATGAAGAGGCTGGCCCCTCAGAACAGAAGTTATAACTTAGCCCCAAGAAGCTATATACATATGGTGCTAAAAATGATCGACGGTCCGGCGCCGGAGTCGTACTGATAACTCCTGAAGGACGATCAATTTACTATGCTTTGCAGTTAGAGTTTTTTTTACTAACAACGATTCCGAATACGAGGCCAAGCAAATATTTCCTTCTTTTTCGGTAGGTGAGTCACTTTGCCTTAAACATATTGGGAAGGTGTCAAGTTCTGCTTCAGAGAGAAATCCTTGTTCTTTCTCTCGGTATCGGCTTTAGCTGGCTCAGGTTGTCGGGTTGAAACTCACTAAGGAGTTGGTGATAACATTGGACATTTTTCATGACTCTAAAATTATTGTTTGCCAGGTTAGAAAGGAATTTCAGACAAAGGGATTATGGCTCACAGCTTACTTGGGAAAGGTAGAGGAGCTACTGGATGGCGTGAAACATTATATCATGTCCCATATTCCACGAGCAGAGAATCAAAAGGCGGATAGTTTGGCCAAGCTAACTAGCTCCGACAACCCACAAGAAACAAAAATAGTCCCGATTGAAACGCTAGAAACGCCAAGCATCGACCAAATGGAAGTTGATCTAGTGCTGGAAACCGAACCGAAAAGAGAATCATGGATGACGCCGATAAATAACTTCCTGCAAAGCGGAACACTCCCGACGAAAAAGAGTGAGAGACGGGTCGTAGTTCGTAAGGCATCAAAATATGTTATGCAAGGTGAAGTTCTTTACTGACAACGATTTTCCGTACCCCTACTCCGGTGTATAGCCCATAATGACGTCAAGCTTGTATTGAGAGAAGTGCATGAAGGCGAATGTGGGGACAACACCGGAGGCCAGACATTAGCAAAGAAAATTTTGCGATACGGCTACTTCTGTTCCACGGTAAATCGAGATGCAGCTGATTATTCACGACGCTGCGATAGGTGCTAGAAATTTGCGAACATTCCGAGAGCACATCCCAACCAACTCAAGCCAATGGTGAGTTGTGGCCATTCCCCGTGTGGGGATAAACATCACTGGAAGCCTACCAATCGCTAAAGGTGGAGCAAAGATGCAATCGTGGCTGTAGATTATTTTACTAAATGGGCAGAAGCTGACCCATTAACTACGATCACGAAAAAGCGGGTGATTAATATAGTAAAGAAGTGAAATGAAGAACCGCCAGCATCAAATTTCAAAATAGTGAAATATTAACCAGTACTCATTATTGTATGTTTATTTTTATTGAACCAAAAAACCAATTAGATAAGCTTTAGGAAATATGAAAATTGTACATATATTTTTAGTTATAAAGAAGAATATTTATCGAATGATTTATATATATTTAGGATATTAGCGGCATTTCAAAATATATTTAAATATGAATTTAAATAAATAAAAATGCAATTGATTTTTTAGTGTAATTACATTTAACTTAGTCAAGTAAATATGTGTGTGTATAGTATATACGTATGTATGTATGTGTGTGTATATAGTATATATGTATGTATGTATGTGTGTGTGTGTATGTATGTATCATGAACATCTATTTTCTTAGCGCTTCAAGAAAAACTTAATGATCAGGCCGTGTTCCATACAAGAAGCAGGATAAAACGCCAAAGCAAAAAAAACAAAAAAAGAAGAAGAAGAAGCAAAGCGTTAAAGCTGCAAAATAGCATGGTTCCCCGATGGCTCCATTGACAACATAGTTGTTGATAACATTGCTATCAAAAATCTTAATTTTTACAATTCAAATTCCATTCGTTCAAATCTCTCATTTTGTGTGTTCCGATCCATATTCGATTAAAATCATAGTCTGGAAAATATATTCAGTTCATACATATATATTCAATATGCTTATTTATATCAATAATTCCAAATTTTAGTGTTTTCTAAACAAAATAAAAATGGAACACTTGAGAAAACTGAGTTTTAGATTTACACATGGAAAGTTTAAAATTCATAACCAATTTGAAATTGTGTAAAACCCTAGAAATGTTGACCTTTCACATGTACGATTTAAATCTTGTTTCACTTTAAAGTTTGAATTTCACAATTTACAATGTGAATCTTGTTTTGAAAACCTTGGTCCATCGAACTAGCGGGTATTAAAAAAGAGTGTGAAATAAGTCATTTTTATGGTAAGAGATCATGGACTAGAGTGCCAAAGCTAACATCCAGACCTCAGTGCACTACAAAATTAAGCTTATTATTATAGGGTAGGCAACAAAGCCACTTAATATTTGACATATGATTAAATACTGAATATCTTTGTTTACTTGAAGTCACCCAAATTTAGAAAATGCTTCTGTAGTTTGATGACATCCTTGAAATAATGATACATGAATAGTATCACTCCCCACGAATATACATATGCTTTTCAAACAACGAAAGCTCACACCTTCCTCGCATCCATGTGAGAAAATGACCATGTTCTATCCAAGACTATGTCAACTGATCCACGGACTGATGCAGTGCATGGATCGAAAAAAAGAATGAAAAATGGTACACAGTGCAAAATCAAACGTTAGGAGAATGGTTAATCCGAACAGATTATGTAGCTGAAATGCTGAACAATTTTTAAAAACATTTGAAAAAATAAAACAAAATATGCAAATAAAAGAACACTGGATAAGATAAATGGAGGGCTCCTAAATATAATACTAGCAAGTTAAAATCAAGTAGGAGACAAAACCATGGTATAAGGTTCCGGCCGGAACAACGAGATTCCAACCATCTCGGATCGGTTCCAGCCGACGGCAGGAAGGGATTAAGTCAAAATCCCATCCCGTTGAATAAGATCCCCCCTCCCCCCCATCTCGGATAAAAGAACACTGGATAAGATAAATGGAGGGCTCCTAAATATAATACTAGCAAGTTAAAATCAAGTAGGAGACAAAACCATGGTATAAGGTTCCGGCCGGAACAACGAGATTCCAACCATCTCGGATCGGTTCCAGCCGACGGCAGGAAGGGATTAAGTCAAAATCCCATCCCGTTGAATAAGATCTCCCCCCCCCCCCCAAATAAATAAATATGTATACACACACACACACTGCAGTAAGAAGAACAGATGATAAGCGATAGGAAATAGCAACTGAAAGTGGAATCCAACAACAAATAATTAGTTTGAACTTGCCAATTCGAGCATCGTTGGGTCAAGAGGAGAGGAGAGCAACACTGGTTTGAAGAATGTCCAACAACGCAGAGGAGATTCGAGGAACGCTGATTTGAAGAATGTCGAATTCTCTCATTGAATTGAGAAGGAGAAGAAGGGTTCCGTGTGTGATTAATTGAGTGTGGGCAGAAATTATTAAATGGGCTGAGATTTAATATGATGTTGGACTTGTATTTTAGATTGTTAATTTTTGGACCATTAATAGATTAGTAAATGCTGAAATTTGAATGTTGGCCCATTTTTCCATAATAGATAATGCATTCTTGATCCAAAGGGATATAAAATTAAAAGAGAATATAAGTTAAACATTATTATTTTTTGTCAGCTACATTTACGTATGATTTGCAACATTTATCATCACTGAAAATACAGAAATCTGATACCAGGACAGAAACAAAAACCGAAATTTCCAAAAATTGACGAAATCAATAAAATTTCAAATGACTGAAACCAAGATCTCAAATCTTGGGCAAAACATAGCTTTCCCGAGATTAAATTGAAATTCTTCTTTGCTTGCTCATGTTTTTCATAGCTGGTCATTATTAGTTTATTACTTACTGTATTTTAACATGACATATTAAGAATCATCCAAATGAGTCTTATAGAACGTCAAATTAAACATTTTAAAACGTCAAATTCACACTATGGAGCATTGGATTCCATGTTCAAATCCAATGTGCACATCATTTCGACATGCTAGTTTACTGTGTTTCTACACACATATGCCCAAACAAAATACGATAACCGTAGTGTTAATGGTGGTTATATAGATCTAGGGTGAGCTGGAAGTGAAATTAGATATTTACTTGGAGAAAATGAATGTAAAAACAAAAACAAAAACTAGTTTTTACTGACATCTTTACATGATATCTACGATAGATTTCGACTGGAGTTTAGAAAAGAGTAAATACCTCAATTATAGTAATTAATACAATTTGAATACACTGCCACAACCAATCGAGGTTTAAAACATTCTGATAGAATTTGCACTGTATTTCGAACTGTTGAAAAGGAAACTTTGAGAGTAATCCCTCTGACCATGGAATTTTAGATACAGTATCCATATTCAAAAGTACCTTGCATATGATATTAAATCTTGTTTGCGTACATATCATATTTCTAAAACATTGTGTGTCAGTATTGAGCACAGCCAAGCTACGACATTGATTAACTATAGATAACCACAAAAACACTGCTTGAGTAGGATGAAGATGTGAGACAAATTGCTTTATCATTTTGCATAAAACTCCGACAAAGCAAATTCAGTGTGCTTATATCTGTAGAAGTGGAAAGGAGACAGCCACCCACTATATGTCATCTAGCAAAAGCTAACCCTGTTTGATATAGGGATCCTTTTTTTTGGAGTATCGGTTACATCCATAGGCCGGTGCTAATAACTTATCGTTTGCTAATAATGCAGACATCTCCTACTTATAAAATAGGTCAATTGTTGTAGGTTTCATAGGCAGTATAAAGTTTTAAAGTTTAGTCTTTAAAACAGACAACTTGTTCTGAAAATAAGATTGAGTTATCTAACAAAAAGATCACAAAACTAATACCCAATGTAAAACACACAACCATGTTTACATGCATATATATACATACATACATATGCATATTCAAACATGCATGCATACACATACACCCCCCCCCCCCAACATGCATACACATGCATATAAGCAGGGTTCAGCACCCCTAATTTGTTGCATCATGTTTGCCCATTAACTTCCCAAGATTCATCAAACAAATGGATGAATTTGAATAAAAACAAAAGTGAATAAAGACGATTTTCTATCTTGTATATGACATTTTTCGCTTTTTCATATCCACAGATCTGATGAATCCAATGGTGGAAGTTGAAGGACATCTAGGGTGCTAAAAACATGAGCGCAATTAAACCTCGCTCTCTCCACACACACACACACACACACACACACACATGGATAATGAACCTACTACGTCTACACTCCTCTTGATCAAGGTTGTAAAAATCGTTGGGGGTAAATTTGGACTAGTCATCTAGGCAAGTTTAATTATCAATAGGAACTAGGCATTTTCAATAATTCACGCATTTTGAATAAATTTTCACTTTTTTATTTAGTGTCAACTAAAATAAATTAAAATTTCAGATGTGTTACAAGTAGCCAAGGAGACAAAACCATCTAAAACTAACCCTTATGATTTTAAAGCTTCAGCATTTAAAACTAAATGAAACTTGGAAATACTCGATCTACACTGTAAACACCATATCCACAAAAAATGAGATCATTCTGAAACTAATAGCATTACAAAATATCTAAGTTAATATTAGCCGGTAAAACATTCATTTTAATTGTTGATTTGAAGCATTATTTTGAAAATGGTAGGATTATTAAACCAATCAAAAGCTTGGGGACTCTGGGGAGGTGATCTTGAGACATGAATAAATATATTTACGTATTTACTCCACCCCCAAACAAAAACGCAGGCGCACGGGGTTTTCAAAACCACAAAGTTTAAGCTTTAAATCGAAGTGAGACTTAAATTGTAGATCGTAGATTCAAAAGATCTATACTTTAAAGTTTGTGTACACTTGAAGTTTATATTTTTACTTCTGCACCTAAACCTAGAACTCAATATTCTTTCTTGTCCCACATAGAAATATCCGAATTTGAATTGTGGATCCAATAAGTATGTTGAGTATACCAACATGGATTGAATATCGGACGATTTTTCTCAATTGTAATCTTAACCAAGTTTGAATCAAGATATAAATTAAAACGTAAAGGAAGAAATCTGATCTAAAATGGCATTTAAATTGTAAAATTTCAAGATTTCTGTTGACTAAGTGTGTGTCAAAATGCATGTTAAAAAAACTGAATACCTGGAAGTGGTGGTCCCATCTTTACTGTGCCGTGCAATCTTTTCTTCCACGGTCTGCATATATTTATTCCTTGTCATAAACCACGGTTCATAATGTTTGCGGATATTTATTCCTTTTGTAAACCACGGTTCATAATGTTTCAATCCAAACTAAATGTAATAGCAATAGTATATACTTGACTTAAATTACAATAAAAACAGTTGTGAACATAGGAAAACCCAACTTAAATTCCCCTCTCTATACCATAACAAAAATTAAAGTTTTGTGAATCATATAATCAGATAACTTCATTATACCTATTAAATACTTTGTTCCTTCTTGAATTGTACTAGCATTTCTGTTTTAGTAAAGTAATGGCTTCTAATGCAATAATTCAAGTCTAAACTAATGCATAGTATTTCTCCAACCAGGATAGCTTGGTTTGTTTCAGGTATGTAACAGAAATGTATCATGCACAAGATACAGTGGCAACATTGACAAACTCTGCTATGCAAACAAAGACACGTAGCATCTACCACATATGCAAACTTAAGCCTTACCACATGAAACTGAACAAATACCCCAACAAATCAACTCTACTATTAACAAAAGAAACGCACTTCATAAGATTCAAGGGTCCCTTTTGAAAAAAGTATCATCTCCAACTTATAACCTCATCTTTATCTATGCAAACTAAAATCTATAACCCAAAATACCAATGGGTCTTGCACTTCATACATTTTTAATCTTTTATAAGAACGTTCCCATTTTTGTATTTTTTGGTATATAATATATAACTGTTTCTTATCAAATTTTCAAAAAAAAAAAAAAATAGAATTTTAGTAACACACACATGAACCAAAACCAATTACACATACACACAGTTCATACTTATTAGTTTTATATTTTATAATTCAGATGAAATAGGAAAAGTAAGGAACATATTCGCACGACATGTTTGTCGATATACAACGATGAAATCATAAAAATTACTAAATTACCTCACGGCGCTGTACAGTGCCACCATACCCAGTGGCCTGGCAGAACCTGCGATAAAGAGGGACAGCAGCGTAGCTTGCCCCGACCATGGCTCCAACAAGCCCCAGAAGATAATACAGAGTTTTACGATCACGTGCGGCGGCGGCAGAAGTTGTAGTCGTTGATGCATAACGGCAGCGAGAAGCCGAGAAAGAAATCGGTGCTGGTGGTGGTCGGAGATTTAGGAGACTGAAGGAGCGGATGTGTTTTGGGAATGGAGGCATTTTTAGGGGCTGATTTTGGCAATGGAATTGAAATATCAAAGTGGAAAGTTTTGATTAATCAAGCAGATTTCTGTTTTACCTTTGGATTCTGTTTGGGAAAGAAGAAGGCACTCTCGAGATGTATGCAGGGTTGAAGGTATTTAGTAGACCAGGCAGCGTTTGGCCTAAGAACAATTTAGTATTTTATCAACAGCGTGGACTAACTTCTGGATTTGGATTTTCTATTAATCAATAAAATGGAAGATTTATTGCAATTACTCATCAAAAGACAAATGCTACTAAAAAGAAGAAAACGGTTGGTTGACAATAAAAACGATAACAAATAAATGTGCACACGTAACCATATATAAAATCGATGTAAAAAGATTTCATTGCTGATGATATTAGGAAGATTAAGATCCATAATACACAAACGAAACCTACGAATTTATGAAATATTGAAGTTCTATTTATTTATGAAAAGCTCTAAATCAACAGATTTCCCATGCTGTACGAAATTTACATACCACTTTTAATATCCACACAACAAAATAATTCGGATTCAAATACAAAATAAAGCTTATGTACATCTAACTAGTCTTGATTAGCTTATATATCTAGAACTTCAAGCTATCTGGACCTTGCTGAGGTACACATAGAATTGGAGCATAACTTAATAGGAACCAACGAACGAGGGTCAACTATAATTTTTATACAGTTGAACAATACTAATTTTAAATCCAACTCAAACTCAATGCCAAAAACTGAACTTTTGAACACCAATTTCATCATCTATTATTTCAAAATAATATTTTCTATAATAAAACTAACCATTTACAAAAATATATGCTAGCTTACGTATTTAATTGTAGTAGCACCAGAATTCTGAAACAAAGCTATTATATTATTCATTATATATATATATATATATATACACACATATATGAGGGAGGATCCAGGGCACCCTTATTATTTGGCACCCCATTTGCCTCTTAATATTAGCCAAGTATTTACATTAAAATAAGTTAGTGGATAGAGAGAGAGTGTTGGTGGGAGGAGAGAGAAACGGGATTGTGTGGTGAAGATCGGGGGCTATAGGGGTGCTGCACTATTTGAGGTGCTCTTGATCCCCCCCTCCCTCTCTCTCTATATATATATATATATAGAGAGAGAGAGAGAGATCAGCCTCCTCCTGCCCTTAAACTAAAAATGGCTTTAATCTTAAAATTTTGCATTTAAAGTTATACAATCAAAATAAATACCTGCTACCGGACGTGCATAATTCAAATGATGGTGCAGAAGTTTCCCAAAAAAACCACAGGTTGGCAATGATGAAACACTGAACCAAGAAACCCAAAAACACTATTATATAATACCACTTCTCCAAAACACTGTCCTAATCATGTTAGAGATATCGGCCGGTACCCCCATTTTCAGGGGTACCGTACCGCCGGTCGACGATCAACGAGCCGAAACTAGGGTAGAAATTCGGTTTCGGCAATCTTCCTTAACAAAAATCACGTAATCCTAAATTTAAGCAAGCGACAAAGAATCATGGGTCGAGAAAGAAACGCCGAAAAGAAAAATAAAAGGCAATTTGAATACAATCAGCAACAGGAAATTCAAACATGGTTATGGGAAATGATTCGATTTCTCCATTTATAAGTTAACACAAATTTGATGGATGAAATCACACAAAATACAGTAGAAACTTGCCTTCAATATCTCGAAGTCGTGCGGCAATCCCAGAAGCAGGCGAAGGCGAACGGAAATCTCGAAGCAGACAAGTCGAAAGGGGAACCAAGTCGTGATTTTTCTTTTTTCGAAGTACTGCACTTTTTTCGAACGCCCTAGTTTGAAGTTTAAACTGTAAGGCAGCGTTGCTTTTGTTGGCAGCTCACTTGTCGGCCGTTAATCCCACCAAACTGCACCAAAATAACAAGTTACCGGGACTTATTGTTTTTATTATTATTTGGGCGTTGTGGGCAGTTATTTTTTATTCACTGGCACCAAACTGCTTGAACTATTATTATGAATTACAATTCATAACATTATATTTTAAATAGTTCAAGCAGTTCTATGATTCATTTTCATAAAATAAGATGGTGCTAGTGAATCAAAAATAACCATTTATCCTTATAACATGACATGTCTTTTTTATACGTTTATAGGAATTGTTGTGCATATCTGAAGCGTATGATACTTGTGTTCGAGTTTGATGATTTAATAATAATATGAAATCGAAGTCAACACATAAATGATAAATAAGTTAAAAGTTGTCACCCATAAAAAGTTAGAAGTTAGCAGGGAATTCTTTTTTCGGATATGATAATAGGGTCTGATAATAGGGAATCCAAGTCAACACATAAATAGTTAAAGTTGTCTGCTATATGAATGTAATGACTCAAATCCGCATCAGTTATACTAATAGCCTATGATTCATTTTACATACAACTGTTAAACCATGTCACTAAAATAAGAAGACAAACTTATACGAGCACATCAAAGGAATGAAATCCACGATAATCTACTTATACGAGGCTACGAGCACATCAAACTAGAATTATAAAATACACGATAATCTGAATCTCTACAAAATTAGAATTATAAAACTAGAATCTAAAATAATCTACCTCGTTTGGACTTGAAAAAGGAATGAAATCCACGCTCAACAAAAGCTGCGACTTGAAGAGGAGATGGATACAATCATACAGCTGCGATTTGGAGAGGAGGCGCCATGAAGCTTGAAGATCGATGAATCGCCAATTGTTTTTTTTTTTTTTTTTTTTTTGGTTAGGTGAATTGGGGAAAAGTTGTGGCGGCTGTAAAAGTAAAAGTGAAATGAACGTAATGAAACAGAACCTAAGGCCAAGGGTGCTGAATATTCAACCCGTAATATTCAACCCGTAATATTCAGGGTGCTGAATATTACGGGTTGAATTTAACAAAATTCTCCAATAGTCAGGCGCCTACTAATTAGGCGGCTGATACAAACAAAGAAAAAAAAAGGCGGAGAGTAAAATGATTGGAAAAAAAAAGGCGGAGAGTAAGATGATTGATTGGGGAATGAATCCTGACGCCTACTAATTAGGCTCCAGGATCCTGGCGCCTACTAATTAGGCTCCAGGATTTCGTTTAATATTACGTTTCCAATTCAGGATCCTGAATTGGAAACGTAATATTAACCTTAATATTCAGACTGAATGTGACCACTGGAGATGCAAACTTTAATATTACGGTTGAATAAACAACCACTGGAGATGCCTGCGTAAGTACCGGGTAAATAAAATAATAAATGCTAAATGGGTTTGAGTTTTGAAATGGGAATACATTTTGGGCCGCGGATAAATGATAAATCCCCAATAATTTTCAATTTTTTTGAGAAAGTGATCCGGTCCGGTTTAATACGGTCGGTTTCACCTTCCAAACTGCAACCGGACCGCAACGCAACGGTTCGGGTCGGTTTTATAAATCAGGTTTAAATAAATAAAACGGAGCGGTTTTCCGCACCAATTTATTGGTTTGGGTCGGGCGGTTTCCGCTTAGCGGTCCATTTATGCCCACCCCTAGTAATTTTTTTAAGGTCATACTACTGAAATATTAAGTGGGGTTTCGAGTTAGATTTAAGAAGGAAAAAAAACTTATGGCACCCCAACGTGTCTTAAACAAATTCCTTCAAATCAGTCTGAAATCAATGACACGCATGAAGCAGACAAAACACAAGGGTCCCGATCACATATTCAAGGAGCAAAGCTTAATTAGGTAAGTAATTACGTTTATTCTGTTTTTACATTCATTCTGATCTAATGGGTTCAGTAATTTGGACATTAGTTTATGATCTGCGTATGTGATTTGGGGAAGACGGACAAAACGGTGGCAGTATTCTGAATTTCAGAAAGTAAAATGTTGATCCGTTGTCATATAGTAGTTTGAAAAACGGAAAAGAGTGGTCGTTTGCCTGTTGTAGTATTAGGAATACAGTAGCATCTGACCGAAGTTAATATGCAAAAATGGTGAAGAGCGGCCATTTAGCTGGTGTAGGATATTCGATGGTGTATGATCGAAATTTAGTTGTGTAAACAATCATCTCTTATCGTTGTATGTATTAGAGGATTTTTATAGTCACTGTAGTAAACAGCAGTAGTTGGTCATTTTGTTTATTTGGTCAAATCTTACCGTTTACCTTAAATGGCCATGTTCTACGTAATATGTTTGCTAGGTACATTGGTTTTTATTCTGAAATCGATGACTTTATGTTGTTTTATCACTTAATGTTCAGCGATCTCCAACCGTTATTAAATAATTTTCCTTTTCTTTATCTGCAATACACATAATGTTTCTACCTCGATTCATGTACCATTAAGGACTCCGAATAGGTAGAAATTAGCAATAGAGAGAAAAGGACGATTGGATCAGGAAAAGGAAAAGGGAACGTAACTTAATCAAACCTATAAACATCAATCTTAAGCAAATTTAAACCCAAAGTGTAGAGAGTAGTGGTTCTGATAAGGAAGTAGCAGAGGTGGTTTTGAAGGCGATAATGTTGATGAAAACATTGAACATGAAGAGGATAAAGGCGGTGATAAATGATCAAAATGAAGAAGAGGAAGGACAAGAAGAAAGCGACGACGATGAAAATGTAGAGCAGGAAGAAGAAGAAGAAGAAGAAGAAGGGGATGGAAGCGGAAGTGAAGGTCGAGAAAGTGAAGGGTATGTACATGAAGAAAAGTTAGAGCCATTCGAAATCGAAAACCAATACAAAGAAAAGTAAGCGTGCATGAAAAGATCCATCTCCGCAACTTTCAGAAGTTGAGAACCATGCATTCAAAGATCATACAGCTCATAAAATATGGAACTCGTATGTAAGTTTTTTTATTCGATTGTGGATACAATTATTATTTTGTACGTAATATCATTGTGCATATATCCTATGAATCACGGGGAGAAGCTATAATTGCTAAAATTCATGGTTATGTTAGAACATAAAGATCATGGGATTATAAAAAAGTGTTCTTCTGTACAAGATGTTGTAGCACGGTCAGATATACAATAGTTTGTACTTCATACTCACGAACAAACATTTTCACCTACCTTCTAGTGAAACGAGAATAATCACTGATGAAGTTGTGCACATCACAGCCCTTCCAGTTGAAGGAAGAGCAAGCATAGGATTACATGATCGCTCTAGGGGTATTACATATCATGTTGCCCATCAGCAGTTGGATTAACGTCTTAGGATAGACAAACCAATTGTTGTTCTTGTATTACTGATAATAAGAGGATTAGGTTAGAATGGTTAAGAAGTCAATTTGAAGGTTCCAAAGATTCGAATTGTGATGAACAGAATACATGTTGTGCGACAGCTTTCCTTTTGTATACGATTGACTGTTAATATGTTGTAATAAGTCTGTCATAAAGGTTTTGTTCATTTTTAATAATGTACTACATATTTAAAAGAAATAAGTTGTTATTCTGAGGCAACTGCTTCTTTTAGTTGGTTGTTGCGAAACTCAGGTCAATCTATTAGAAGAGATGCGCACTAAATGGCTGACTGTTTGATATTGCTTCATGTAAACGTTATAGGTAAATCATGTTCAATGTTTACTTAAATCGTTTACTTATGTATTTTTTACATGACTGTAGGTTTAGATTTTTGAGCATTCCCCAACGCTTAGAAGACACAATCGCTATATTAGTGTAGATGGCGTTACTATAAGAGCTGCCTTCCTACTTTGCAGAGGAAATGGGTATACAATTAGCCTCTAATTTAGTTACACTGAGGGAGAAGATTGATGACTTATAGAGCTATGATGTGACGGCCCGCCCCACACCAGCTGACATTTCCCTAGAAATGCGTTGTGTCAATGTCCAACTAGCACGGGACGGTCGTCAGAAGAAAGTGATTTGAAGCTATGAACCACCAAGAACATGTGGTATATCTCTCAGCGAATGGAATAAAATATAATAGTAACATAACTTGATATAAAACAGGCGAGACAGTGCATAAGCTGAAAACTAAACCATCATAGTAGCGGAATCCGAAATACAGTTTATGATTCAAACCATCGTTATTACAACTTCAAAATACTTTCTCTAAAACAAAATAGAAAAGGTACACTGCTAATGCCCAAAGTAGTGACTAACAACAACACAGGGAGAATATATATAAATAGTACGCGGAAGCCTCCTACTCATCTTCGGACAGCTACTCGTGCATAATTACGTAACTTGTCTCTAGTCTGCTTATTTAGGAGCACGCAGAGTAATAAGAAAAGACATAAAACTCTAGGTCAGACAAAAGTCTAGTATGAGCAATAGCAGCAAAATAAAACAATAACAGGTATAAATAATCATACCTGAACCTGGATCTGCAACCAAAGAGTTAACACAACTAGATGTACAGTACTCTAAGGTAACGCTAACATAAAGTATAAGGTGGAAGTGTGCATGTCATGGTGATAGAAAACATCAAACATAGCAATCATCTTCACCTCTCTCACTTAGTGCGTAAAGCATACGATATCCACCACTTTGATCACTAAATCCTTTGCTACGACCACCTGCCCTTGGAAGTCTTAACGGTCCCATTGCGCTGGTCCATAGCCACTAATCATTTGCTATGATCACCTTGCCCTTGGGAGTCCTAATGGCCCCATTGCACTGATCCATAGCCATGCTACGATCACTTGCTCTTGGGAGTCTTAATGGTCCCATTGCGCTGATCCATATCCACTAATCCGTCTCTCAGTGGTGAACTAAAGCTATAAATATCGATAACCCCTTGCATACGTTCCACATCAAAGCCCAATCATGAAGTTAACCCGTCGGTTCCCATCTGGATCCTGAGTTCTAACTTCTCATCTGGACTTCCTTTGCATCTTGGGTTTTGGTTGAATTGGAGTTGATCCTCAGAAGAGTCATCGCGTAGAAATAGAAGTGCACACTCGGTTCGGTTCGGTCACCCTCGGTTTGATTCAGGTGTATAGTATTCAAGTCCCCCATTCGGCTCGGTTCGGTTCGGTCACCCTCATTCGGCTCGGTTCGGTACGGTCACCCTCATTCGGTTCGGTTCGGTCACCCTCATTCGGTTCGGTTCGGTTTCCATCTAGTTCGTGTGTGTGTGGAAGCATGCGGTTCAGTTCGAAAACTTCCTCTCCGATCCGACCCCACTCCCCCTCGCCTTGGTCCGATCTGATCCCAATTCAACTCAGGTGGCCTTCCTTTTTGCCATGCTTTCTCCTGTGCCAAGGTTCAGTTCGGTTCGGTCCTTCCCCTTCCGATCTGATCCGAAACCCTGCAATTTTTCCAACGAGCTATCTTCGTCCATTTTCGCCATACGATGACATTTTCAACCATTCTAACTTTACTAAGCAAATCATAAAACATTCCAAACAACAGTAATAGCATATAGAGTCAATCAAGAACATCAAAACATCAAGCATATGAGTTACTTAGGATCAAACATACCCCAAAACCATGAATTTTCCCTTAATCCCCTTAACCATGTTTTAACAATAGGATTAGCAAACTTAATCCAAATTAACCCAAATTTTTATCAGAGCCATAAAATAATATTTCAGAATTTTTACATAATCTTCCATATTTTTCTTAGTAATAATTTCGCTAATTATCACTAATCACCCCTAATTGGTCGTAATTAGTGTAAAAACATGCTAATCACTCATCTTAGCCACTAATAAATTATAGATTTGAAAACTCCGCTGATTTGGGTCGAATTACTATGTGTTCCAACAGCTCTATCTCTGATTTAATGCTAATCCGCCTTGATTTGACGTAGTTTTGCTTAATATGTGATTAGAAAGTGATTTAGGATTGATTTAGAGGATGAAGGCCATTGTTAGGGTTCAAGAGGTGTAAGTGGCGGCTAGAAAACTGAAATGAAATGTTTTCCCAAACTCTTTCAGCCCTCCCAAACCCTAATCCCGAAATGGGTTATGGGCCTAACCATTAATCAATTAATTAAGTCCGGTTAAGCTGTTTTTCCATCTTCAATCCTTATTTCGGTCATATCTCCCAAGCAGTAAGTCCGTTTGATTAATGTGACCACTCTATGGAAAGGTAAACCATCATCTGAATCCAATGGAAGTGATTTTAGATCAAAACTTCTTACCATTAAAAAGTTATAGGCGAAACAAAATTCGCAAGGGGCAAAACAGTCATTTAAAATAAGGCAAAAATCGTGAACATGGGAAATGACCCCAGTAGTTATTCTCCAAAGTTACACGACCATACGACTTCGTATGTGAATGAAATAAATATTCTACGATCCTCCGATGCGTAGAATACGGGTCATTACGCTCTCCTCCCCTTAAGAAATTTTGCTTCTGAAATTCCTTAACCAAAACATACAATAGTGGTCCGCATGCCTATCAACCATTTACAAACAATCAAACATACATAACAACACAACAAGCCTATCCTAGCATGCGGTTTACTAACAAGGGAATAACTATATCAATTAAAACCTTACCAGGCAAAGAGTTCTGGATATGACTTCATTATGCTTTCCTTGGTTTCCCAAGTATAGTCATTCTCATTATTGCCCTACTGAACCTTGACCAGTTTCACCGTCTTCCTTCAAAGTTGTTTTGTATCGTTCTCGACAATACGAATCGTCCTACGGCTCCCAACTGCCTCGGATTCTAACTCGATATCATCCACCTGATCTGGTGAAATAGTCATATCAAAATCGTGCACGAACTTCCTTAAGTGAGAAACATGAAATACGTTGTGCACTCCCGCCATCCTGTCTTGTAATCCAACTTTATACGCCAAATTCCCAACTTGTTTGGAACTGGAAATGGACCAACAAACCTTGGTGCTAATTTACCTCTCCTACCAAATCGAATCACACTCTTTAACGGAGAAATTTTGATGAATACCAAGTTGCCAACGGAGAATTTCAATTCTCTTCGTCTTTTATCAACATAACTCTTCTACCTATCTTGGGCAGCCTTCATTCGTCGTTGAATAACCTTGATCTTATCTGATGTTTCTCTTATTACATCTGGTCCAAGAATAAATTTCTCACCAGTTTCCAACCAACATGATGGTGAGTTGCACGATCTTCTATACAAAGCTTCAAATGGAGTCATACCAATACCGGATTGATAACTATTATTATATGCGAACTCAACCAAATGCATATGGTGATCCCATGAACCTCCAAAATCCAAAACACAAGCCCTTAAGAGATCCTCTAATACATGATTCACCCTCTTCGTTTGACCATCGGTTTGAGGATGGTATGCGGTACTGAGATGTAATTCTGACCCTAAAGCCTCTTGTAAACTCTTCCAAGATCCATTAGTGAATAATGGATCTCGGTCACTCATAATGCCTTTAGGTACTCCATGAAATCTCACTACCCACTTCATATACAGTTCCACTAACTTAGTTGTCGTTCGGTTCGACATGACCGGTATAAACCTTGCACTTTTCGTTGGTCGATCCATAATCACCCAAATACTATCATGACCCGATCTAATTCTTGGTATACCGTCAATGAAATCCATTGAGACTTATTCCCATTTCCATTCGGGAAGTTCCAGCGGTTGTAATAAACCACCAGGCTTCTTTTGCTCCGCTTTAACTAGCTGGTAGTTCATGCACTTGGATATAAAATTCCCAACTTCTCTCTTCATCCCTTCCCAGTAGTAGGTCTGCTTCATGTCTCGATAGATTTTGTTACCACCGGGATATATAGTCAGTTTCGAGTGATGACACTCTCTAAGCACTTCATCTCTCAACCCATTAACGTTGGGTACAACTAGTCTCCCATCCTTTCGAAGCCATCCATCTCGATCAAGACCATACTTGTTCATTTCCTCACCGTCTATACCCATCTCTACCTTGGAGGTGATTTCCAATAGATTAGGATCGTCCTTCTGGATGGAGCCGATCTGATCAATCAAAGTCGGTCTGATCATCAAACTTGCTAACATTTCTGGATCCAATTCACACTTGGGTCTGAAACCATATCTAGCGATATACTCCAGTTGCTTCCATTCCAGAAACATAGCCCCCAAACTGGCATGTCTCCTACTCAATGCATCAAATACCGCATTGCCCTTCCCGGGTGTATATGCGATATTGAAATCATATGAAGCCAAAAACTCTAACCATCTTTGCTGACGAAGATTTAAATACTTTTAAGAGAAAAGATACTTTAACGATTTATGACCGGTAAACAACTCAAATATTTCTCCCAAGAGATAATGTCTCCACATCTTCAACGCGAACACAATCGCTGCCAATTCCAAGTCATGGATAGGATATCTTTTCTTATGCGGTTTCAGTTGCCAACTAGCATAAGCTACAACCTTACCTCCTTACATCAGTATGGCACCTCGTTCGGTACCACAGGCGTCCATGTATACCGTCATCTCCTCATTCCCCTTAGGAATGACTAACACTGGTGCGCATGTCAACTTTTCCTTTAGACTCTTAAATGCATTCTCACTCCTTTCATCCCAAACGAAAGCTTGATTCTTCTTAGTCAACTGAGTTAACGGTGCTGCTATCTTGGAGAAGTCTTGGATAAACTTACGATAGTATCCAACTAACCCCAAGAAACTTCTTACGTCTGTTGCATTCTTGGGCGTAGACCAATCTTGCACCGTAGCCACCTTCGCTAGATCCACGGCAACACCATTCTCTGAAACAACATGGCCCAAGAACCTCACTTCCCTCCTCCAGAAGTGACACTTAGAAAATTTCGCTTTCAATTGGTGTTTCCTCAACACCTCCATCATTGTCCTCAAGTGTTCCTTGTGTTCTTCCTCCGTCCTCGAATAACTAAGATATCGTCCATGAACACAAGAACAAACTTATTCAATTGATCCTTGAATACCCTATTCATAAGATCCACAAAATATGTTGGTACATTGGTCAACCCAGATGGCATGACCAACCACTCATAGAATCTAGACGGCGTCTGAAATGCCATTTTGGGTATACTTTCAGCTGCTACTCGGAGCTGATGAAATCCTATCGCAAGATCTAACTGGGAGAACACTCTCACTCCATTTAACTGATCAAGAAAATCATCTATCCGCGGAAGAGGATACTTATTTTTCCTCGTCACTTTATTCAGCTCGCGGTAGTCTACACATAAACGAAGGGAACCATCTGCCTTAGTAGCAAATACAACTGGTGCTCCCCACTCGGAAACACTTCTTCGGATAAATCCCTTCTTCAAAAGTTCGCTTACTTGCACCTTGAGCTCTCGCTGCTCCATTGGCGCCATACGATGAAGTGGCATCACTATAGGCTTGGCATCTTTCACTAAATCAATACAAAACTCGATCTCTCGATGTGGTGGAAGTGCGGTCACTTCCTCGAAGGTGTCTGGATACTCGCCAGCAATAGGCACATCTGACAACTCATCATGCTGGATGTCGAGGGAATTTAGAAAACTAGCCATCACCCCATCACTAGGTAGGCAACCAAACAGTACCCTCCGCCCATCGACTGCTCTAATGGTCACCGAAGACCCCTCACAGTCTACCACCACCCCATACCTTTGGAGCTAATCGACTCCCAAAATAATGCCAAACCCAGTAAAGCCCAAAACAAAGCAATCACAAGCAAACATACATCCATGACTCGATAAGACCAAATTACGACAAATCATACTAAGGCTAGTCGAACCACCGATCGGGTTCGTCAAAACTAAAGGTCTATCGACAATCTCAGTTTCCAATCCCAACCTATCTACCAGGTCACTAGATATGAAGGAATGGGAAGCCCCAGTATCAAACAATACTCGAACATGAACATCATAAATGGAAAGCATACCTTGAATAACGACGGCCTTTCCTTTCTCCGCCGCAGTTGGGGCATTCGACGAAGAAGGAACAACATTGATAGCATATGCTTTCACGATCTGCTTCTCTTTAAGAGGTTGTGGACATTTATCTTTGTGATGTCCCACTTGGCCACAACTGAAGCACTTCCTGTCCGTTGGCTTTGCTCGACAATTTTTGGCATAGTGGACCTTCTTGCCATAACTATAGCACTTAACATCTTTCTTATTCCTCTTTTTCTGACCATCCTTGGTTTGGTTCTGTTTTCTCTTATTCTAGGAATTATTCTTGCCTCCACCGCTTGCATGCAGCTTTGGCTCCTCTGTAGATGTAACAGCAACCTCAGTCTTCGAATTGGGGAAAAGGCTCTCTGATCTCTCCGATCTAAATGCTTTTCCCACAATCGATTCGAAAGTCTCATCAATATAGTTTATGAGTCTTTCCCCCAAGTACTCATCTAGGCCAGTTATGAACTTCTCATTCTTCTTCTCGGCAGTATCGATAAGAGATAATTCATATTTCGATAAAGTATCGAATTCAACAATATATTCTGAGACTGCCCTACCATTCTGCTTAAGCTCCAAGCATTTCCTAAACAATTCTGATTTCTAAGTAGCTGGGATAAACTTGTCACTAAAGTGGGTCTTAAACTAATTCCAAGTAACTTGATCCTCAGGAGTATCCGCTTTGATATCATTCTACCAATTCATTGCCCGTCCTTGAAGTTGATGCGATGCTAACTTTCTCTTCATTGCATCCTCGATTCCCAAATCCTCGAAGATACGCTCATAACTATCAAGCCAATTTTAAACATCCGTAGCCGACTCCGTTCCGTGGAACGGCTTTAAACCAAGATTAGTATAATCCTTGTTAAGCTTAGCGAAATCAGCTCTAGGCGCCCGCACCACTGCACCACCACCGTTAGCAGCATTACGAACTGCTCCCTGAACATCCCTAAGCATCTCCCTCATGAAGGTAGTAAACATCGTCCTCATATCAGGGACATTCCTATCATTGGCCCCCGAACCCGTACTCCTCGTATATCGGCTCATCGTTAAATCTGTAAAGAGAAAACGATTAACCATCTCCATAGTGGTGCCAGTGCAGTGCGCCTTCATCCTTAGATATACTAATAGTGTGTATATATATAGCTTTTGAAAACCAAAATAATACAAATACGCACTCTCATATACGTATACTATCTCTCCCTAATGTCTTCCCCTAGGTTAACTACGCAACCTAGGCTCTAATACCAAGTGTGACAGCCCGCCCCGCACTAGCCGACATTTCCACGAAATGCGTTGTACCAATGCCCGACCAGCACGGGACGATCGTCAAAGGAAAAGGGTATTGAAACTATGAATCACCAAAAACCTGTAGTGTGTCTCACAGCGCATGGAATAAAATATAATAGTAACATAACTTGATATAAAACAGGTGAGACAGCGCATAAGCTAAAAACTAAACCAACATAGCAGCGGAACCCAAAATACGGCTTATGATCCAAACCATCATTATTACTACTTCAAAATATTGTCTCTAAAACAAAATAGAAAAGGTACACTACTAATGCCCAAAGTAGTGACTAGCAACAACACAGGGAGAATATATGTAAATAGTACGTGAAAGCCTCCTGCTCGTCTCCGGACAACTACTTGTGCATAACCACCTAAACTGTCTCTTGTCTGCTCATTTAGGAGCACCCAGAGTAATAAGAAGAGACATAAAATTCTGGGTCAGACAAAAGTCTGGTATGAGCGATAGTAGTAAAATAAAACAATAATAGGTATAAATAATCATACCTGAACCTGGACCTGCAACTAAAGAGTTAGCACAACAAGATGTACAGTACTCTAAGGTAATGCTAACATAAAGTGTAAGGTGGAAGTGTGCATGTCATGGTGATAGAAAACATCAAACATAGCAATCATCCTCACATCTCTCACTCAGTGCGTAAAGTAGCATACGATATCCACCACTTTGACCACCAAATCCTTTGCTACGACCACTTTCCCTTGGAAGTCTTAACACTCCTATTGCACTGGTCCATAACCACTAATCCTTTTATACGATCACTTTTCCCTTGGGAGTCCTAATGGCCCCATTGCACTGATCCATAGCCATGCTACGATCACTTGCCCTTGGGAGTCTTAATGGTCCCATTGCGATGATCCATAGCCACTAATCCGTCTCTCAGTGGTGAACTAAAGCTATAGATACCGATAACCCCTTTGCACATGTCCCGCAGCAAAGCCGAATCATGAATTAACCCATTGGTTCCCATCTGGATCTTGAGTTCTAACTTCTCATCTGGACTTCCTTTGCATCTTGGGTTTTGGTTGAATTGGAGTTGGTCCTCAGAAGAGTCGTCGCGTAGAAATAGAAGTGCACACCCGGTTCGGTTTGGTCACCCTAGGTTCGGTTCGGGTGTATAGTGTTTAAGTCCCTCATTCGGTTCAGTTTGGTTCCTTCACCCTCGTTTGGTTCAGTTCGGTCACCCTCGTTCGGTTTGGTCTACATTCAGTTCATGTGTGTGTATGGAAGCATGCGGTTCGGTACGAAAACTTCCTCTCCGATCCTACCCCACTTGTAACGACCCGGGTTTTCGCGATCCTGAGTAACCGACATAAAACTCAATGTCGACTATTCAAGCATCGGAAACACCGGATAGTCCATGGAAGAAATTAGAGGGTGAGAATGGATAAGATGGAAACTTAGAATAGAAGAAGGAGAAGAACATACAACATCAGAGTAGCACGAATCTCACAGCGGAACGATCAACATATAATAGATAACATATCTTTGAAATAAAATAGTATCTGTATACAATACGATTATTAGAGTATAACACTTACAACACAGCGGAAATAACAATAGCTATATAATCGTGAAGACTCCTACTCCAGCTCTTCAAGTATCTGTAAAATCCTGATTACTTGACTGCCCGTACAAAATTGGGCACCCAAGAGTTTAGGGAAAACAAACAAAATAAACTCTGGGTTAGTCAAGTGACTGGTGTGAGTAAACTCCAACCATTTGTTTAAATTTTCAAATCCTTTTTAAAAGAAAGAATAATCGTAAGACTGATCCACACATAAACACAGATGGTTTTTACTTTACGATAACCCAAAACAATCTTTTAAAACCCATACTCTTTTGATATTATAATAATGTCTAAATCAGATAAATAGCAATCTAGTGGAAACGCTTTCATCTCACATTCCACATATATTATATACAATCAAATACCGCGGGTGCTTATTGGGTAATGGATTTCCAACTATGACAAGGTATGGAACCACCTTCCGATCAGTGTACTCTAGAAGTGATACACTGGAGTTCAACAAGAACATCTTGTAACTCGGCCACACATGACCGACCATTCATTTCGCTTGAATGTTCCGAATATATTATCACCTTACGGTTGGTATACCAACATAACCGTTCCCGGGAGATATAAAATCAAAAGAAGTAACAAATATGAATATTCTCTATATGGTGACAATATACCCTACTTGGGTGCGACCCACTTAGCCATGTTGCCTGCCCAATTTGTGTCATTTCCCAGTTGATGAGGCTTGAGGTCATAACGTATCTTTTAACAGATCACTCCTTCATTTACTTTGAATGCCACATCGTCATACCGTCAAATCACAAATTGATTTCCCCAAAAATACCACAGGTATAAGGTAAGAGAAACGAATTCCTCCGCCACCAACGTAAATACGTTTGAAATGATCAACTTACGCGATCTACCAGACATACTCTGTCAGACATTCGTCCATACTGGTTGTCCTGGGACTGGACAAACTAAAGGTACTATTCTGTAAATAGGATAGCTGTTGCATAACTCCGTCTTCAATTATCTTCATCATATTTGATTCGCAATGCTAATGCCATACGGAGTGGTTTTCAGATAATATATCTGATCCCGGTCTCTCCGTATTGACGACGGAAAAATGGTCAAAAACTTCGATAGTCGGTGAGTTAACTATCAAAGAAAAACACGTATGCAAACAACGATATTATTTCCAGATGGAAATTCTATCAATCAATCATCAATCAACATTTATTCATTTCCCCAATTCTCGTTTCTATATATTCATCAAATCCTTATTTTCTAATTTTAGAAAATATACGTTATTAACTTTGGTAAACGTTTCCATTTTTGATTAACGCATCAATATCTTCCCACCTCTATCAATCTCTAACTGTAAACTAGTGAGAGAATAACCCGCTACGTATTAACCTCGAAGGCCGAAACCAACATCAGATCAATACCCAGACAACTATTCAACTTAACTAATCTCCAGTCAGTTTCTAATTCCTTTAACTCTATTTTAATTCCTATTTCAAACCCCATTTCCTTTATAAATATTTTATTAGCAAAATATTTACTTAAATCCTTTGTTCACATTAAATGTAAGTAATATTTATTCTTTGCAATAAAAAACAGTTTGATTTCGTATTTAAAACAATATCCCAAATCCAATTTCCCTTTATACTTCTATTTATAGAATTATTCATATAAAATCTCCTTTTTATTCTTCTAACACTTATAATCCCATTTATAATCACCTTTAGATAATTCTATTTATTCTATACAAAGCCTTTTATATAATTGTATTGATATCACAAATATTTCCTTTATACAATTCTATTTATTTCATATAAATATTTCCTTTATACAATTCTATTTATTTTATAAATATATATTCCTTTTTATAAAATCTTTTTATTTTATAAATATTTCTTTTTCAATATAACATTGAAAATTTCCTTTTTAACATTCCAGTATACCTTATGGTATTTAACGTGCCATATAACAATGATCGGTATCATTCAAACATACAAAATCAGCAACAGATTTCATATCACATCATATAACACAATATATGAAAAATAGTAAAATAAATATTGAGGAATCCAGTTAGATTCCTCCCACCTGTTTCCCTGCATCCACAGATGTTAAACAATATAATAACATTGATTTCATTTTGATATGAAATATTCTGATAAACAGAATCAATATTTGATTAACGATTTATATATATATCGTTACCTATAATTTCAACCAATACATCAGCAATTCAACCAAGCAATCATCACACAGCAGTCAATCAGCATTTATCATATATAAACCGGTAGAGTTAGTGAGTTTTACTCACGTTGGACGATCATCGTTAAATAACGATAACCATCGATTGATTCAAACCGACAATTTATTTCGTTATAAGTTGTAACAAGCTCCAATTCACTCCCCGTTAGCTTCATTGTGGAGCCGCCGTCCATACGATCCCAACGTGACAAACGCTTTGTTAATCTGATATCGTATACAAGAGATATTACAATTATTAGTTAATGTAAATTAAATTCCTACTAAATTTTATTTAAGTATAAATGGGCTTCACCATTTCAAAGCCAGCCCAACCAAAGTACCCAGACCCGCTCCTCTCTGGTCTTCATTCCAGAATTTGGAAAAACCCGATCTGCTTCACAGAGTACCAAATTGTCGAACCAATTCATTTTTAATGGTTTCTATTTCTTTCTACTTCTTTAAAATCCACGTATTAAACCTTTACTAATCTCCTACAACAGACATCTCACCACACACCCATCAATACCGCCCCCACGATCACTGATTCTTTTCGGTTAATCATCTTCTTCTTTCAGGAATGAGACTTCCTGCTTTCCTTAAGTATAGTTTCAAGTTAAACTAACCTATTAATTAATAGTCCATCCCCAACCCGTTTAAAACCTTCAATACTTTTCTTCCTAAACACACAGTACCACATTTCCTGAAACAAACTAGGCCTCGAGCTTCTCACCGTTGCCGAAATTCAAGCCTCCACTCCGTTCTCTTCGCACGAACTCCAAACCCGAATCCACTACGACATCCCCACCTCGCCTTCGTGAATCACGACTCGTACTGTTTCATCCACCAGAACAGTAACTCGCGAATCCTATCAGCACCGAAAATCACCAATGATTAAACAGTATCACCTCCTAGGTATCGCGACTCACGACCCTATCATCATTCGCACAGTGCCAGTCCTCTTCCACTCCTTCACGAGCTCTATCACCCCATACCACAAACGAACGAAGTGCGCTTCAGATTTCCGCACCGTGTTAAAGCAAAACTGGAGAAGATACACAGACCTCGGCTTTGGAGTGTAATGACCCGGATTTTAAGCGACTTTGGTTATCGACATAAACACAATGTCGATAACCAAAACACGGAAAAATCCTGGTAATTAGTGAAAGAAATTAGAGGGTGAGGAAAGATAAGATAGAAACTTAGAATAGAAGAAGAAGAAGAACACAACCTCAGAGTAACACGAATCTCACAGCGGAACGAATAACATATAATAGATAACATATCCTTGAAATAAATTATTATATTTATACAATACATTATCAGAGTACAATACTTACAACACAGCGGAAATAAACTATAGCTATATGATCCTGAAGCCTCCTGCTCCAGCTCTTCAACTATATCTGTAAATCCCAACTACTTGACTGCCCGTACAAATTTAGGCACCCAAGAGTTTAGGGAAAACAAAACAAAATAAACTCCGGGTCAGTCATGGGACTGGTATGAGTAAATCAGTTTAAAACAGTTCAAGCAGGTAATCGATATCTCATAAGACCACGCCGCATAACGGAACGGGTTTTTCCCTTATGAGAATCCAAATTATCTTTATATCAAAAACCTTTTGATATTATAATAATGTATATCAACACAATGTAATAATCATCTAGCAGAAACGCTTTCATCTGACGTTCCACATATATAGTATACAATCAAAACCGCAAGCGCGTATTGGGTAATGGATTTCCAACTATGACAAGGTATGGAACCACCTTTCGCTAATGTACCTCTAGAGAGGAATACACTGGATTCAACAAGAACATCTTGCAACCCGGCCACACATGACCAACCACTCATTTCGCTTGAGTGTATCGAATGTATATCACCAACAGTTGGGATCAGCAACCGTTTCCCGAATGGGACAACATCAACAATAGATTTTTAGAAATAAATGAAACTCTAGATCAGGTGATTATACACCCTACTTCGGTGCGACCGACTTAGCCATGCTGCCTGTCCGATTTCTGTCATTTACCGGTTGATGAGGCAAGAAGCTACGCTTTATCATCACACTAGATTCACTTCGAATGCCACATCGTCAAATCCATCAAATCACCGATTGACGTCCTCAACAATACATTATGTGTTAGCTAAAAGAAGTTTCCTTCTCCGCTTCCACTCTTGGTACGGTTGGAGAAATCAATATACGTGATCGTTTGGAAATACTCTGTCAGACATCCGTCCATACTCGTCATCCAGGAACACGATAAACCGAAGGCACTATTCTGTAAACAGGACAACCCTTGCATAACACCGTCTTCAATTATCTTTGGCATATATGATTCACAACGCTTATGCCAATACAGAGTGGTTCTTTGGATAATAATCCAACCGGTCTCTCCATATTAACAACGTTAAAATGGTCAAAACTTCGATAGTCTGTGATTTAACTATAGAAGAAAAATAGGTGTGCAAACAACGATATTATTTCCAAATGGAAATTTATATCGATCAACATCATTCAACATTTATCTCCTTATTTCATTAATTTACTTATCTCCTGTTTTCCCTATATTCAATATTTCTTATTTTCTAGAATTGGAAAATATACGTTATTAACAATGGAAAACATTTCCATTTCTTGTTTTCTTTATTAGAAAACATTTCTGGTTTCTTATTTGGAAAACATTACCAAAGCTTCTTCATTGGACTTAGACAGATGTTTAAACAAACATCGCTATGCCAACTCAAACCATTTCCTTTACTGCCGAACCTTAACTATTCCTTAGTTAAAAACGAAGCCAATCAAGTTGGGGTAGAACTACCTCTCAGACCTTAACTGAACAACATTTCTAACTTTGAAATAGGCAAAGTTCACTTTATATCACTTTTACTAACTTCCTTACTTAACCCTCTTCGAATAGCTATATTCGATTTACTCTTTTCACTTAACTCTATTCGATTAACCCTTATCCATTAACTCTATTGGACTAACACTTTTGGATTAACTCTATTTGACTAACGCTTGTTGATTTACTCATTTCACTTAACTCCTTCGAATAAACTATATTCGATAACTCCTTTTACCTTCTTCGAATAACCTATGTTCGATTAACTCATTTGCTTCTATTCGAATAAATTATATTCGATTAACTCCTTTTCTTTAACTCTAATCGATTAAACTAACATCGATTAACTCCTTTGCTCTAACTCTAATCGATTAAACTAACATCGATTAACTCCTTTGCTTAACTCTAATCGATTAAACTAACATCGATTAACTCCTTTGCTTAACTCTAATCGATTAAACTAACATCGATTAACTCCTTTTCTTTAACTCTAATCGATTAAACTAACATCGATTAACTCCTTTGCTCTAACTCTAATCGATTAAACTAACATCGATTAACTCCTTTGCTTAACTCTAATCGATTAAACTAACATCGATTAACTCCTTTGCTTAACTCTAATCGATTAAACTAACATCGATTAACTCCTTTTCGAATAAACTATTCATTTATAAAGATTTACTTTTAGTAACGGTTCTTCACTTTACAAATGATTTCCTTTTATTCTAACTTATCCCTTGATTTTATAAATATTTCTTTGTAAAAATCCTTTTCCTTTTCTATATAAAATCCATCGATTTTATATAAATAATTCATTTTCAAAATACACTTTGAAAATATTCCTTTATCAACATTCGGTATGTTATGGTATTCAACATATCAAATCACGATGATCAGTATCGTCCAAACACATATAATCGACAACAGATTATATATCACATCATATATCACAATATATGAAAAACAGTAAAATAAATGTTGAGGAATCCAGTCGGATTCCTCCAACCTGTCTCCCTGCATCCACAGATGTTAAACAACATAAATAACATCACTTTCATTTCAGTATGAATTATTCTGATAAACAGAATATATATATAACGGTTTATATATATATATATAATTTAAACTAACTGACTAGCAGTTCAATCAACCAAATCAACACACAGCAAATCAACAGATGATTAACAGTTCTAACAATACGTTATAAAAATATAACTGTTCAGAGTTGGTGAGTTTTACTCACATTGGCAGTTAATCATTAAAGAACGATAAACTGTTGTTTGATTTGAATCAAACAGTTTATCTCGCCATAATTTCAGACGAGCACCAATCCACTTCCAGTCAGCTCCATGGTGTAGCCCTCGTCCATACGATCCCAACAGATCCGTCCGTTCGTAATTCATTTGTATTATACGACCCACCCTTATTTGCAAATGCCCAGACCTGTTTACCCTTCTTCCTCAATCTTAATCCCATCGCCTCCTCATTCAACAACCACTGCAGCTTCTTTCTCTTCCGATCCATTTCCATTTATAACTCAACGCAAACCATCCCGGACATCATCCACTCACAAGCAAATCTCTATTTCCTCCCTACAGGTTCGAATACTGCTGGACATATTTCCCTCCATCATCGAATACTTCGAACTCCCCTTTGCTCATCTTCACAACTTCCTCACCACATCTAGCTCGAACTTCCTTCGCACCCATCAAACTCTTACCTCAACCAATACCAAAACCATTCACTTGAAATCGTAAAACAAGATGTGACGTCGCCCTTTCTTGCTCAACATCAGAAAACTTCCGCACCCAATACTCAAACAAGAACGAAACACCAATCGACTCCTCCTATCTCAGTACGTTTCTTCCCTCTACAATCCACTCCACCCTAAAAGTGAACCCAACTCCCACACTTCACAAATCAGTACCCCTGAACCACCCCTTCTCTCACACAGCTCCACGCCACACCTAATACACAAACATGTCACACCCATATATAATAGTATATAGGTCCTTCCCCTTTCAAAACTATTCGGCTCCTCCATATAACTTCGAACACCCCACAGTAAGCTGGAAACCACGTCCGAACTCAACGCTACAGGCCCACTTCGCACTGACTTGCGCCCCTCCCAGATCTTCACAACCGAGCCTCTTTTTGCTTCAGCACTCCACGCCAAAATCGAATACAAGAACCAACACGACACTTCCCCCAAATCAAGGACCATTATCCCACCGCTTCACAAATTCGAGCAATAAAACAGACTGTCGCACCTTACACCACTGATATAGAATTTAAGATAGACTCTCCCAGGATCCAAATAATCTTGTTTCATATTTACTGGATTTTTCTTTGATTTTAGGAAGATTTTTGAAGTATGAAGTTAACGTTTTGATTTCTCTTTTGGGGTATTACTTCTCGCGACTGGAAGAACTTGGCGGCGGCCTAAAGTTATTTACCAGAAAGTGAATCTCCGTTTTAGGTTTAGAGTGAGGTGAAGTTATTATATAGGACTTTGTTGTGAGGATGTTTGAAGTCCACATAACTGTGTTGAGGAACGAGAGCTCTATGTGGTTGAAAAGGAAAGACGTGGACTTTGTTTTGTCCATAAGAAAAGAATGGAAAAGGGTCTGAGTGGTTAATGATATCATAAAACTTAACGTACGTTGTTTCATAAAATTTCTTTGATGTACAGACTGAAAATAAAGATACCGTTGTATTCAGTAAGGTGCCACGATCCCAGAAATATAATAATACCGGTAGATTAACTCATATTGTGGAACCCCAAAATGTCGATACAGGGTGCCAAATACTTCAAATAAAAAGTTGCTTATTAAATTAATTAAAAATTACTAAAAATTCTAAAAATTATTTTATCGTTATGTCTCAAAAGAACCTTGTCTAAATTCACACTCGATATCTAGTTATTTTGAAATAATCGTTATGGCCATGAACGAATATACCGCTGTTTTTTTGAATATTTGATTTGGACATAAATCAAAATCTACACGATGAAATCCCGATTTTTCTCTTCCACTAGAAATATAAACTCCACCAGCTCCGTACGTTTCTTGTTTCACAGAAATCTGATTTAAAACAAACCCTGTACATTCAGTTGAAGTTCGAATCGCCAATTTACGAACTACAGCACCATTTCGAGCTCGATTTTAATTATATTATAACTCTACGTTCAAACTGTCGTTTATATAATATATTCGTTATTCTACTTAAATTCTAAACTGAATTAAATATCACAGATGATCCAGTTCACACCATATCTCCATTTCAGCCAATTCTGATTATTGCAGAATTAAATATATTATTTAACTAAATATTCACCATTATTTTATTCCACGACCATTAAATCCTTTTAATCACTTTTTAAATAATTAAATAAATTAATTATAATACCTCTGCCAATGCGGGTCATTACAATCTTTCCCACTTAAAATAATTTCGTCCTCGAAATTGCTAAAAGGTAGAGGACGACCCTATCGACTGGTTAGAACATATTTGTTCACTTTCTACATTCGGTTTCAACTGAACCAATTTAATTTCAATTAAATTATTCATTAATTCTTATTAACGAAAATTTTCAAAAATCCTGAAAATTTTCTAACGCTTAACTTTTCGAAAAATTTCGCCAGCCCCTCCTTTGTACTGGTCAAACTCCAACTCGCCTCTCTGGGCCATCTCCATCCCAAAAGAAAATCAAACAGCCAAGCGGCTTGCCAATTCGGCTCATAAACCTTATATCCAATAAAAATATAAACATGTACCTTTTGTCGGCATATCATTATATCCTTTCCACCTGAGCGGATACAAGGGTCATCCCAATCAAATTCCAATCTGCTTTTATCCACAACACAACCATTCGCTTATATTCGAGTCAAATATCATTTCAACTCGAGTTTCTTCTCGATTCCCAACTCTTAACTTGATTATCACATTACACTTCAAATTTGAATCTCACAATCCAATTTGCCTTGATATCATTCTAATTCAATCTCAGTTACCACTTAACTGACTTTACTTTAATTCAAATGTTCTTTCACAAATTTCTGTTAAATTTGTTTTTAATTCAAACAGTCTTTCCCTGAGAGTCCTTTTTTTTAAACAGTTTACTCTTTTCAAAAATCAAATTTTCCTTTTTGAAATTCAACTGAGCCCATAATCAATATTCCATTAGTTAAATCACTTCTCTATTTCTTTATCAATATTTGTTAACCAAATATTTTCAATAACCATATTGGCCTTTTATGTTATTTGGAAAACATTTCCGAATATCGCCTTCCTTTATTTTCTAAATCAATAACCTTTATAATCCTATTTATAATTGGAAAATACTCCAATTACTTATCTCTTTTCCGATCTCATTTATTTCTATACTTAGGAAATGTTTATTTTTCTATTTCCAAGTTTACACATATTTGGGTTAAAACAGATGTTGTGTAAAACATCGCTACGACAACCCAAATACTATATTCAACTAACTCTTATTCAACATTGATCTTCGAGCCTGAAATCTCACTATTTATTTATTAATAATGAAATCAATCAAGTTGGGGTATAACTACCTCTCAGACCTTGACTGAATAACATTTATAACATCAAAACAGATATGACTACTTACTCGAATAATCAATACCATACAACTACTTATTCACTTTTAAACACGTATACGCTTCCTCTTTCTATTCTTACTAGATTTTATTCTTAGTCTTCCTTTTTGATTTTTCTATTATATTTCTAAGTTCATTTCCTTATCGACTTCTATATATATATATATATATATATATATATATATATATATCGATACGTTGATTTTTAACTATCAAATTATCTTAAAAATATTCTAACTCCTTAAATTCCTGGAAAAATTCGCCATAACCTCCTTTGTACTAGGAGCATCGGGATATTTCAAATAGCCTCTCATGGCCCTCACTAATCCAAAAGAAAAAGAAAAAGCCAAGCAGCTAGCCGATACGGCGAATAAAATCTCATATATGAATTAAATACATACCTTTTGTCGAGCAATCTATTTATAACTCTTGCATTATCCTTATCCATATGTAACACCCCGAAAATTCTATAACTGTGAAATTCATGAATTAAGGTATAATCAAATTGAAATCAAAGAACTAAGGGAAACGGGATACGCCATTGCGTTCGTCTCGGAAAAATACGCGAAATAGAGTCCGAGTTTTCGAAAAACGGAGTCCGTATGAAGAAGATATGGCCTTCGGAAGTTTTTGAATTAAATTTAAAATTCAAGCAGAATTAAATAATTAAATATTCCGAAGTGGGGCCCATTGGGCCAGGGTGGAAGAACACCCGCCTGGGCCACCCAGGTCGACTGGGCTGTCGACCTGGGCTACCCATGTCGACAGGGCTGTCGACAGCCCTGTCGACAGGGGTATCGACCTGGTCGAGCCCAGTCAACCTGGCTGGCCAGGTCGGTGTGTGGTCGAATTTCTGTGGTCTGCTTTGTCATTAGGGCTAGGTGGCAAGTTTTTATTGGTCTCTCTTCCTAATGAATGGCTACGATCTAACCTAGCAACATCAAGTGTCCTAATCAATTCCTAACCTCTATATAAACAACCCTAGACTAAACCCTAATCTATTCATTCAAAATAAGATTATAGCCGCCATGTTGCTGAGGAACGACAAAGATTAGCCACCGACTAGAGAGAGAATTAGGAAGAAAGTTCTAAAGCCTAAAGCAATTCAAAGCAACCTAAAGCTAATCAATTCAACAAAGGAATCGTATCTCTTAACTAGAGAATTCATCAAACCATTGTAAGTAGAGTATTACTTTGGTATTAATAAACAACTGTGTTGATGTGTATGCTTGAATTGTGGCAATGAAAGTAATTCATATTTGTGCAAAATTATGTTATTCATTATAAAGAACTACATGCGGTAGTTCTATGCAAATATACGTTTGGAATATTGCGCAAATTATGTAATCTATGTTGAAGCTACATGTATGTAGTTGAGTGAAATTTATGCAAGTTTGGGGCTTTGTTATTATGTCGTCATGATGTATATTTTTGTGCATAAATCATTTTGCAAGTAATTGAGACAAGTTTGGTTGTTATAGTTCATATGAAACTATGTTGGAATTTTGACACCATAATCCATATATTAAGTCATGCTTTTGCAAAACTTATGAATATGGCTAGGCTATGAATGATATTTGGCATAATTGAAATCTATGATTAAGTCTATCTTGTTTACAAGAATTATATGATGACATATGTGAGACATGGCTAAGTTAGACTCAAAAATCCCTTTTTGCAAGTTTAAAGCAAACACCATGTTTAGGAATATTTATGCATAAGTATGTTTATACCATCGTTATGTGATTAGGCTTAAATCATGATTAAGTTGAATTATGCAAGAAGTATTTTATGCCATGCTTATGTTTGACAATATGCCATGCCTATGCTAGAAGTATTTTATGCCATGCTTATATTTGACAATATGCCATGCCTATGCAAGAAGTATTTTATGCCATGCTTATGTTTGACAATATGCCATGTTTATGCTAGAAGTATTTAGGCCATGCTTATGTTTGACATTATGCCTAAATAAGAATATAGGTTCATGTTGTAGTTAAACCTATGCAAGTTTACATGCCTTGATTTATGTCACCTATGTTTTATGACCAAAATACATGTCACCACTATGCAAGTACACCAATTTCTATTATGTATTTTCCAACGTCATATGCAAGTTCATGCGCTCACTTTCCCCTCTTTGTGTATACGCCATAAGCCTCCCCTTTTCGCATGGCTAAATTGGGCTTTAAAAGGCTAAGCCCAATATATATAAACGGACGTGTAAAACGGGGGAAAATAACGTTGGGTTAAAAATTAATTAATGAATGAAAATATGAAATAGAAGGGCCCAAATTCAAGTATGGGTTGGGCCCATGGTTGGTGTAACCTTTACACCATTAACATAATAATGGGCCGCAAATATTTACATATAAGAAATAAAGAAGAATGAAAAAATATGTAAATGTAGAAAAGACGATGTGTTTAACCCGAGGTTGGATTGAGTTGTGATGTAAACCTGCCCGGAACCACCCGGCTGTCCAGTAGTCACAACAATACCTATCCAATGTGGGAGGTTAAACATGGAGCCCAGCAAGGACCCGAGGTTAGACTGAGTTGTGGCGTAAGACTGCCTGGAACCAACCGGCAACAGGCAGCCACAACAATACCTGTCTAATGTGAGAGGTCAGGACCTTAATAAGACAATTAAGGCTGAGTCAGGATTGTTAGGATTAAGTGAACTAAAGACTTAATCAAAATGGAACATGCTAAACTAAACGGACTGGTGGGGTTAGGTTAGGAAACACTCAACCAACTTAGCATGTTGGCTAGAGATAGAAAACCTAGTAACGGGGGACCCTTTTCAGCAGTAACCCTAGAAGGTGTATCAGGATACCCTGAAACTAGGCAGGGTGGGGCACGATTACTGGGCTGATTGTAAGAGGTCAAATCGACGGCGGTGGTGTAGCAGTGTAGGTTCTAACGGTGTGCGGGCGTGCACGCACTCCGGCGCAGAAAAATAAAGCACTGGACACCAGTAGCATACCTTTGCACTCTAAGGTTGTGTCGGGTTGCCACTATGGGACTTGATACACCCCATGGTGGGACCAGCATAGGTAACTACAGACATCGGGGGCCGTAAGACACATGTAACTATGCGAGTAGGAGCCGATCATCGTAGAATGGATCACATCACCCTGATTTTTGGGGTGCAAATTGGAAACTAGTTTATATGGGTTCAGAGATTAACATGGGGTACGATAGTATATTCGACCCTAGATAACTTAACCAAGTTTATAATGTTGCCCACTTCCTGTTTTACTTATCATGCCCAGTTCTTTATTCATAAACAAAGTAGTACTAGACTTACTCAGGCTTTATGTCTGACTCTATTTTTCTTTCGTCTTCTTTCTTTCGTTTCCCCCCCCCTCCAGGTCCTCAGGGAGGGAACACAGCAGTTTGACCTACCTCAACATCCAGCTTGAAGAAGAGAAATGTATTGCTTGGACTTTCCTGTTTTGAACTATGGCTTTGGACAATCCACTATGGGGCTTTGGCAGTTTGTCTATGTTTTATTTATGCTTCTTTAAAAATAATGTACTCAAGACAGATTATGAAGTGTTATGTTATGTTTTTGGAAAGGATGTTGTTGTAACACGTATTTGACTTTATGAAATAAAGTTTGTTGTTCTTCCGCTGTTTACAAATATGTGTTCTTATATCTGTCTTGTATATCTGTGACTTGTACTTATAAACCTCCACCAAAATTAGGGCATTCCCTTTGAGAGTGACCCTAACGGAGGTGGGGTGTTTCACTTGGTATCAGAGCATAGGTTTACCAGATAAGATAAAAAGTTTTGAAAAAAATTATTTTCAAAAAGGAAATTTAAAGAAGCATTTTTAAAAGATAAAAATATTATTTTATTTTAAAAAGGCAAAGTCCACTCCCCAAAGCCATAGGAACTATCTCTTATCCTTCGTTTTGAATCTATCCTTTTTGTTTCAGCATGTCCCAAGAACTTAACTTGCCGGAAGGGGTGCCAATACCTGGTTGGTTTAGACGGTTCTTAGAAGCAAGGGCCACTCAGCCAGGTCCTACCATTCCTCCTCCCCCAGCGGAAGGAAACCATCCAGCTGCAGCAGCACCTTTTCCTCCACCTCCTCCTCGGGGAAACAATTTTGCTAAGATATGTAAAGATTTTAAAGCTATGGGAGGAAGGGATTTCCATGGAACTGAGTCCTTCGTGGCAGCTAGGAATTGGCTGAAAGAAACTGAAGACCTATTCATCATCTTTGAGGTAGAAGATAGACAAAAAGTACAGTTGGCAGTGTGGCTATTGAAGGGTGAGGCTTCCTACTGGTGGGAAGTCACTAATGCTGAAAGACCAGTGGAGACATGGGAGGACTTTAGGGCAAGGTTTGAGACCAAATTTCTCTCAGATGCAGAAAGGAGTTTGCAGTTAGAAAAATTCCTATTTCTTAAACAAGGGGACAAGACAGTCAGAGAATATGTAAATCAGTTCGATGAGCTGGCTAGGTTTGGACTTGACCTAGTCAATACCCCGCACAAGAAGGCTCTCCGTTTTGTCAAAGGGTTAAATGAGCCATTACACAGTTTGGCCATGACCCATATACCCATGGGAGCCACGTATGAAAGATTGGTGCAAATGGCATTGCTGAATGAGGAGGATAAGGGCAAGAAGGAGACGAAGGCAGAAAGCTCTCAAGGGAAGAAAGAGGGTTTGCAGCCCAAGAAGACAGACTTTAAGAAGGGCGGGAAAGGCAACAAAGAGAAGAGGAAGTGCAATTTCTGTGGCAAAGTGGGGCACTTAGTAAAGGACTGCCGGAAAAAGAAGGCCAAGGAGAATGGTGGGTGCTTTTCATGCGGTCAGACAGGCCACAAGGCTAAGGACTGCCCAAGGAAACGAGGACAGGGGCAGGGCGCTGGATCCACCCCAGGGGCACAGGTTCATGTGCTAGAAGCGCCACCATTGCAACAGCGAGGTACAAACACTTCTGTAGAAAGTGTAGTTTATCTTTATGATCACCCCGTTCGCACTTTATTTGATTCCGGCGCATCACACTCCTTTATCTCGTCTGCTTTAGTAGAATCTCTGCACCTAAAAACTAGTATGGTAGAGGACCCCTTAATTGTTTCAAACCCAATTGGGGGCCCAGCTCATTTGTCTATGATCTGTGTGGGATTGAAAATTTCTATCCTAAGTGTTGAATTTCAATGTAGTGCCTTTGTTTTGGGCTTTTCGGGGTATGGTTTGATTTTGGGTATGGATTGGCTATCCAGTAATGGGGCCATCCTTGATTGTGAGAAAAGGGTTGTTAGGCTCCTAACCCAGCTCGGTAATACTTTGGAAATTTCTTGTAATCCCTCGTATGCGGTTATGCTTAGTTATCTTGAATCGCTAGATGCCTCTGTTGAAAACTTGCAATCAGTTAGAGTGGTCCGGGAATATCCGGATGTCTTCGAAGAGGTGAAGGGCTTGCCTCCGAAGCGGGAAATAGACTTCCGCATATATCTTGTAGATAATGCAAAGCCCGTTGCGTTGCCCGTTAGACATATGGCTCCACGAGAAAGGAAAGAGCTCAGTAAACAGATTAAAGAGCTTCTAGAGAAGGGGTTCATTAGGAGGAGCATTTCAGAATGGGGCGCTCCAGTGGTGTTCGCTACAAAGGCGGATGGTTCACTCCGTCTATGTGTTGACTATAGGGAGCTCAACAAGCTAACGAAAAAGAATAGGCACCCTCTCCCTAGAATTGACGATTTATTTGACCAGCTTGTAGGGGCGTCTATTTTCTCCCAACTCGATTTAGCAACCGGTTTTCATCAGCTAAGGGTGGCTGAAGATAGCATCGATAAAACGGCGTTCAGAACCCCAGACGGCTTCTTTGAATGGCTTGTCATGCCTTTCGGCTTGACAAATGCACCTGCTTACTTCGTGGACCTGATGAGTAGGGTATTTAGAGATTTCCTCAACAAATTCGTAGTGGTCTTCGTAGATGATATCCTTATCTTTTCAAAGAGTGAAGAGGAACATGCTCAGCACCTAAGGGCAATCATGGAAACTTTGCGAGTCCATCAACTAAAAGCCAAATTCTCCAAATGCCACTTTTGGAGAGAAGAAGTGAGGTTCCTTGGGCACATAGTATCCAAACAAGGGTTAGCAGTGGACCCTGCTAAGGTAGTGGCGGTACAGGATTGGAAGACACCAAGGAATGCGACTGAGGTCCGAAGCTTTCTAGGACTAGCGGGTTTCTATCGAAAATTTATAAGGGATTTTGCGAAAATCTCAGCTCCGCTCACGAAATTGACTAAGAAGAATCTAGTGTTTAATTGGGACTTGGATTGCGAGTTTGCTTTCCAACGACTGAAAAGGGCTCTCACAACGGCCCCAGTTTTGACGCTGCCAGATGGGAGCAAGATGTTCACTGTTTATACGGATGCATGTGGGACAGGGCTAGGCGCCGTCTTAATGCAAGAAGGAAGGGTAGTAGCTTATGGCGGGAGGCAGTTGAAGGTGCACGAAAAGAACTACCCAACCCACGATCTTGAGTTAGCCGCCATCGTCTTTGCACTCAAGTCTTGGCGACACTATCTCCTAGGTGAGAAGTTCGAACTTTACACTGACCATAAATCGTTGAAATATATTTTCTCGCAGAAGGATTCTTAACTTGAGGCAACAAAGGTGGATGGAGTTTCTTGCCTCGTACGATTTCGAAATCTCCTATACTCCGGGCAAAGGCAACGTAGTGGCAGACGCGTTGAGCCGAAAGAAATTGACCCTAAGCCCGTTGTTTGTTGAAAGACAAAGCCTAGAGTTTATAGCCAGCTTCGACTTTAGGCCCTCCTCCGATTTCGTACCAGGCTTGCTAGCATCTCTCGAAGTGCGCCCAACTTTAGTGGATTCAGTAGGGACAGCACAACGCGAAGACCCTCAACTTTTGGAAATAATTGATAGGCTAATTAGGGGTGAGACTTCAAGTCACCTCAACAGATACTCCATCGATGATAAGGGTTTGCTAAGGCGAGACGGAAGACTATGCGTCCCACAGACAAACGATTTAATAAAGAAGGTTCTCGAGGAAGCACATCACTCCAAGATGACGATACACCCAGGCGGGGATAAAATGTACAAAGACATAAAAAGGACTTTCTTCTGGAACGGCATGAAAAAGGACGTGGCAGAATTCGTTTCCAAGTGTATGGTGTGCCAACAGGTTAAAGCGGAACAGAAAAAGCCGGGCGGACTACTACATCCTCTGGAGATCCCGCAGTGGAAGTGGGATAGCATCTCAATGGACTTCATCGATGGGCTGCCTAGGTCTAGGAGAGGCAACACTAGCATTTGGGTAATAGTGGATAGGCTTACTAAAAGCGCCCACTTTTTACCCGTCAAAAGTAAGAGAACTGCCTCATCCCTAGCATCACTTTACCTTAAGAAAATCGTGCGACTCCATGGAATACCATCTAGCATCATTAGTGACCGAGACCCCATCTTCACCAGCGAGTTTTGGCGGAGTCTACAAGAAGCAGTAGGAACGCAGTTATGCTTGAGCACGGCCTATCATCCCCAAACCGACGGCCAAACAGAGAGAGTGAACAGAGTTTTGGAAGACCTTTTAAGGCTATGCGTCCTCGACTTCGGAGGGACATGGGAAGACCACCTTCCTTTGGTTGAATTTGCCTACAACAACAGCTATCAAGCAACCATAGGAATGGCGCCCTTCAAAGCTTTATATGGAAGACCGTGCCGATCGCCCACTTGTTGGTGGGAGTCCACGGATAAGCTCATACTTGGACCAGACATGATCCGAGAGACCTCAGAGAAAGTAGACTTAATACGAAGAAGGATGAAGACGGCCCAAGACAGACAAAAGTCCTATGCCGACAAGAGAAGGACCGACCTTGAATTTGAAGTTGGAGACAGAGTTTTTCTCAAGGTATCACCGCTAAGAAACGTTGTTCGTTTTGGAACCACAGGAAAGCTAGCGCCAAGATTCGTAGGGCCATTCCCTATTATCGAGAAGATTGGGAAAATGGCCTATAGATTAGAGCTACCCGAGAAGTTGGCTGGAGTCCACAACGTTTTTCACGTTTCACATCTCCGAAAATGTCTGCATGAGTCAGCTGAAGTGGTAGAGCCAAACATCCTCGAAGAGGCCGAAGTGGAACGCGAAGCAACCATAAGGAGAGTTCCTACCCGCATCTTAGGAACAGAAGTGAAGAAGCTACGCAACCGTGAAGTCAAGCTCGTCAAAGTTCAGTGGAGCGACACCGAGGGAGACGCGACTTGGGAAACTGAAGCTAAAATCCGTGCAGCCTACCCTTTTCTGTTCGAGGGTACATCCTTGATCTTTCTCTTTCCTTAAGTTGCGCTTTTATCTATCTTTTTAGGCATATTTCCTCGACCTTATCTTTTAGGTAGAATCTTTTTGGATGGAAACATGTAATTGAAACATGTTATGTATGATGGTTGCAAGTGGTTGCAAGTGATTGCTAGTGGTTGCTCGTGGTTGCATACACACACACAATCTAGGTTTTAGATCGGCTCAATCACTTCATATTGCATATGCATATATGTTTGCTTTCATATGTGGTTGAACTTTAATGTGTTGTCATGTGGATGTTGCATTTGTATTGAATGATTGTGCACTCATGTAGAATCAAGAATAGGAAAATTTGCATACATAATGGATTCATGGCACTTACATAATTCGCATTAAGGAGGTCAACTGAATCAGTAGACCGCCTGATTTTGCATTAGATAAGTACATGTACACACACACTTTGCATATGATCATGAAGCATTAGAAGTCTTTTAAGGACAATGGATGCTCGTGTTTGATGGATGAGTAGATGGATTATTGGATGTTAGGATTTACATTCCTCCTAACTTGAAGATTTCGGGGACGAAATCCTTTTAAGTGGGGGAGAATGTAACACCCCGAAAATTCTATAACTGTGAAATTCATGAATTAAAGTATAATCAAATTGAAATCAAAGAACTAAGGGAAACGGGATACGCCATTGCGTTCGTCTCGGAAAAATACGCGAAATAGAGTCCGAGTTTTCGAAAAACGGAGTCCGTATGAAGAAGATATGGCCTTCGGAAGTTTTTGAATTAAAATTAAAATTCAAGCAGAATTAAATAATTAAATATTCCGAAGTGGGGCCCATTGGGCCAGGGTGGAAGAACACCCGCCTGGGCCACCCAGGTCGACTGGGTTGTCGACCTGGGCTACCCATGTCGACAGGGCTGTCGACAGCCCTGTCGACAGGGGTATCGACCTGGTCGAGCCCAGTCAACCTGGCTGGCCAGGTCGGTGTGTGGTCGAATTTCTGTGGTCTGCTTTGTCATTAGGGCTAGGTGGCAAGTTTTTATTGGTCTCTCTTCCTAATGAATGGCTACGATCTAACCTAGCAACATCAAGGGTCCTAATCAATTCCTAACCTCTATATAAACAACCCTAGACTAAACCCTAATCTATTCATTCAAAATAAGATTATAGCCGCCATGTTGCTGAGGAACGACAAAGATTAGCCGCCGACTAGAGAGAGAATTAGGAAGAAAGTTCTAAAGCCTAAAGCAATTCAAAGCAACCTAAAGCTAATCAATTCAACAAAGGAATCGTATCTCTTAACTAGAGAATTCATCAAACCATTGTAAGTAGAGTATTACTTTGGTATTAATAAACAACTGTGTTGATGTGTATGCTTGAATTGTGGCAATGAAAGTAATTCATATTTGTGCAAAATTATGTTATTCATTATAAAGAACTACATGCGGTAGTTCTATGCAAATATACGTTTGGAATATTGCGCAAATTATGTAATCTATGTTGAAGCTACATGTATGTAGTTGAGTGAAATTTATGCAAGTTTGGGGCTTTGTTATTATGTCGTCATGATGTATATTTTTGTGCATAAATCATTTTGCAAGTAATTGAGACAAGTTTGGTTGTTATAGTTCATATGAAACTATGTTGGAATTTTGACACCATAATCCATATATTAAGTCATGCTTTTGCAAAACTTATGAATATGGCTAGGCTATGAATGATATTTGGCATAATTGAAATCTATGATTAAGTTTATCTTGTTTACAAGAATTATATGATGACATATGTGAGACATGGCTAAGTTAGACTCAAAAATCCCTTTTTGCAAGTTTAAAGCAAACACCATGTTTAGGAATATTTATGCATAAGTATGTTTATACCATCGTTATGTGATTAGGCTTAAATCATGATTAAGTTGAATTATGCAAGAAGTATTTTATGCCATGCTTATGTTTGACAATATGCCATGCCTATGCTAGAAGTATTTTATGCCATGCTTATATTTGACAATATGCCATGCCTATGCAAGAAGTATTTTATGCCATGCTTATGTTTGACAATATGCCATGTTTATGCTAGAAGTATTTAGGCCATGCTTATGTTTGACATTATGCCTAAATAAGAATATAGGTTCATGTTGTAGTTAAACCTATGCAAGTTTACATGCCTTGATTTATGTCACCTATGTTTTATGACCAAAATACATGTCACCACTATGCAAGTACACCAATTTCTATTATGTATTTTCCAACGTCATATGCAAGTTCATGCGCTCACTTTCCCCTCTTTGTGTATACGCCATAAGCCTCCCCTTTTCGCATGGCTAAATTGGGCTTTAAAAGGCTAAGCCCAATATATATAAACGGACGTGTAAAACGGGGGAAAATAACGTTGGGTTAAAAATTAATTAATGAATGAAAATATGAAATAGAAGGGCCCAAATTCAAGTATGGGTTGGGCCCATGGTTGGTGTAACCTTTACACCATTAACATAATAATGGGCCGCAAATATTTACATATAAGAAATAAAGAAGAATGAAAAAATATGTAAATGTAGAAAAGACGATGTGTTTAACCCGAGGTTGGATTGAGTTGTGATGTAAACCTGCCCGGAACCGCCCGGCTGTCCAGTAGTCACAACAATACCTATCCAATGTGGGAGGTTAAACATGGAGCCCAGCAAGGACCCGAGGTTAGACTGAGTTGTGGCGTAAGACTGCCCGGAACCAACCGGCAACAGGCAGCCACAACAATACCTGTCTAATGTGAGAGGTCAGGGCCTTAATAAGACAATTAAGGCTGAGTCAGGATTGTTAGGATTAAGTGAACTAAAGACTTAATCAAAATGGAACATGCTAAACTAAACGGACTGGTGGGGTTAGGTTAGGAAACACTCAACCAACTTAGCATGTTGGCTAGAGATAGAAAACCTAGTAACGGGGGACCCTTTTCAGCAGTAACCCTAGAAGGTGTATCAGGATACCCTGAAACTAGGCAGGGTGGGGCACGATTACTGGGCTGATTGTAAGAGGTCAAATCGACGGCGGTGGTGTAGCAGTGTAGGTTCTAACGGTGTGCGGGCGTGCACGCACTCCGGCGCAGAAAAATAAAGCACTGGACACCAGTAGCATACCTTTGCACTCTAAGGTTGTGTCGGGTTGCCACTATGGGACTTGATACACCCCATGGTGGGACCAGCATAGGTAACTACAGACATCGGGGGCCGTAAGACACATGTAACTATGCGAGTAGGAGCCGATCATCGTAGAATGGATCACATCACCCTGATTTTTGGGGTGCAAATTGGAAACTAGTTTATATGGGTTCAGAGATTAACATGGGGTACGATAGTATATTCGACCCTAGATAACTTAACCAAGTTTATAATGTTGCCCACTTCCTGTTTTACTTATCATGCCCAGTTCTTTATTCATAAACAAAGTAGTACTAGACTTACTCAGGCTTTATGTCTGACTCTATTTTTCTTTCGTCTTCTTTCTTCCGTTCCCCCCCCCCTAGGTCCTCAGGGAGGGAACACAGCAGCTTGACCTACCTCAACATCCAGCTTGAAGAAGAGAAATGTATTGCTTGGACTTTCCTGTTTTGAACTATGGCTTTGGACAATCCACTATGGGGCTTTGGCAGTTTGTCTATGTTTTATTTATGCTTCTTTAAAAATAATGTACTCAAGACAGATTATGAAGTGTTATGTTATGTTTTTGGAAAGGATGTTGTTGTAACACGTATTTGACTTTATGAAATAAAGTTTGTTGTTCTTCCGCTGTTTACAAATATGTGTTCTTATATCTGTCTTGTATATCTGTGACTTGTACTTATAAACCTCCACCAAAATTAGGGCATTCCCTTTGAGAGTGACCCTAACGGAGGTGGGGTGTAACACCCCACTCCCGCTATGATCACTCACTAAGGGAATGCCATAGCATCGGTGGAGTATTTTAGTGAATATAGAACAGAAAAATTACAACAAGACAGATATAAATAGTACTTGAAATTTTAAAACATCATCTCATAACAGCGGAAGTAAAACATGTCTGGTTACATCATAAAACCACAATAAAGGTCAAGTACAATATCCATCAAAATAAAGAAGTACATAATCCCACTCTCATACAATAGCCAAACAAAAGAAAAGATAACTGGATAACTGGAGCTTTACATCTATCCAAGCTCCTAAAGACTGGAACAGCAATCCGATCAAGCTCCACTACTGCTAGGATCCACCGTAGGACCTGAGGGTTGGGAAAAAGATAAAAACAACAGGGTCAGACATAAGTCTGAGCGAGTCCTATAACTTTAACAATACAATCGTTAAAGTAACCAGAGAAGACATAAACTGATATACGGTAACATATAGGGATGAATGGCTACCCTAAGCAGTCAACTAAACGAAGATAAAGGATAAAGACGCATCTACCCTCCCTAAGGTAAATTACTAAACTGCACCACACCAGTCGTTCCTAACTTAAAGGTTGATCCCACCCAAGGACTTATAAAATTTACTAATTAGTACCTGCGTACCCCTAGGTGACCAAGTAGGCGCCACGGGGCCCTACAATCCACTAGGTGTACACACTACTTCCCATTCGATCGGCTCCCTAACGTAGATACCCGTGCTGGCCCCACCGTGGGATGTATCATTCCCCAATGTGGCAACCTGATGAAACTAAAGGTGCACGGCTTATATCTACTCGATGCAACAACGGCTTACCTACCAGCCCGGGCCCACTCACGCATATGAAGCCCGTTGGACTTGCGTTGCCACCGCTAACCCGTTTGCCTCTTACAGTCAAGCCCAGTATGCGTGTCCCGTCCTCGACATGGGTCGAGCCCACAAAGATACGTATGGGTTACTGGTTGAAATGGGCCTCCACAAGCTACCCACCTAAGCTTGTCCCTTTTTCTAGTATATCCCACTTAACCCTTTAATCATGTTTTAATTACATGTTCTATTTTGGTTAAGTATTCTAATCGTATTTTCTATTGCCACCCAAGGCAACCACTAGATTTTCTCATGCCACCCGAGGCACCCACTTAACCCCTCATGTCCCTCTACATGCTAATGTGGTTAAGTGTTTCTTAATTAATTAATTAAGAACGTAACCTTTGTAAAGACCTCTCACATTAGACTGTCTTTTATGACCGCTGGTTAAGCCGGTTGGGTCCGGGCAGCCTTATGTCATAACAGAGTCTAACCTCGTGTCTTTACATTAATTACGTATTTAGTTTGTGCCTAAGACCTCTCACATTGGGCTAACATTTGTAGCAACTGGTTAAGCCGGTTGGGTCCGGGCAGTTTTACGCTACAACTGAGTCCAACCTCGTGTCTTAGTCAATTAATTACACCTAATTAATCACCCTCATAATTTTATATTAATTATCCCTAATTAATCAAGTTTTCTTAACATGGGTAGACCTAACTTAATAGGTAAATTCCCATGGGGTAGACCTAACTCAATAGGTAAATTCCCAACACATAGTATGGGTACACCTAACCAAATAGGCAAATTCCCATACTATGTTTATTTATTTTGTGTTATGCATAATTATATTAATTTCACACAATCTTATTAACTTATGCATTTAATTACCCCATCGTTCCCACGTAATTTCGTTCATGATATAACACATATAAAAGGTGTCAACTTGCATATGAATGAACATGTTTCAAAGGTGCCATCTTGCATATTAACAAACACATAACTTGCATATGAACTTGCATAACATGTCACATAACTTGCATATAATATGTCACATAACTTACATATTCATTTTGCATAACAAACTTGCATATTAGCTTATAGACTTGCATAATGTGTCATCATGAACTTGCATATTAATAAACATGTAACTTGCATATTTACATACATGTAACTCGCATATTAACAAACATGTAACTTGCATATAAAGAAACATGTAACTTGCATATTTACATACATGTAACTTGCATATTAACAAACATGTAACTTGCATATTAACAAACATGTAACTTGCATATTTACATACATGTAACTTGCATATTAACAAACATGTAACTTGCATATTAACAAACATGTAACTTGCATAGCATATTACCATGAACTTGCATAACATGCATATGATTACATAGCCCACAACTTGCATATTTAGCATCATGCAAACATAACATACATCATATTAAACTTGCATAAGCTTACATACTCAACATGCATAAACATAAGATTAATGCTAACATCATATCATATGATTCAAAGCTCATTAACCCACATACAAAACCATAAATCTCATCACATCTCATCTAATTAGTTTACCAAAAGATCATCAAAGTGATAGAAACTCACAACTAGCAACTTTGAACACCAAATGAAGAAGATTAAGATGCTAAGAAGGGATTAGAAGTTGATTAGAGAGTGATTAGTATGCAACCCTCTTCATAAAATTAGTGGAGGCCATGAGAGCTAGCATTTTGCCATAGTTTAGTCACTAGGTTTAATTATGAATGAATTAGGGTAGGTTAGGGTCTTATTTATAGATTAGGCAAGTGTTTTAGGCCATAGGATTAACCCTAGATTCAATCCAAGCCATCAAAGCATGTCTTGGGGAAGAAGTCAAGTGTAGGAACCATCTAGGGCCTTTAGATTAAAGATGGACCATGAGAACCATTCAAATGCAAAATCTGCACTTGAGCGAATCGGCCCACGGGTTGACAGCCAAACACCCTGGATTAACCCCTAGTCGACTCAAAAATCGGCCGGTTCGGTTATTCCCCTCTCCCAATTCGCTGTTTTGAGCATTTTTGCATATTTATTTATTAAATTTTCAATTATATATATATATATATATCAATATATATATATATATATATATATATATATATATATCTACACAACCCATTTCACTTAATTAAGTATACTTTAATTTGGGAATTTTCGTGAAACTTCGCGAGGCCATATCTTGGTCATACGGACTCCGATTTTCGAAAACTCGGACTCTATTTCGCGTATTTTTCCGAGACGAACACAATGGCATAGCCCGTTTCCCTTGATTCCCATTTTAGAATTAAATTCTGCCTCGATTTATGTTATTACAGGTTATTGAAAATACGGGTTGTTACATTCTCCCCTCCTTAAAGGATTTCGTCCCCGAAATCTTCAAGTTAGGAAGAACGTATCCTACCATCCAATCATCCATCTACTCAAAGCATCATCCACGAGCAATCATTGTCCTTACAAGATTCTAAATGCTGGATGGATATATGCAAAAGTGTGTGTATATGTACTTACCTAATGCGAAAATCAGGCGGTTACTGATACAGTAAACCTCCTTAATGCAAACCATGATAGTGCCATGCATCCAATATGTATGCGAAACCCTATTGACACATACAAATTTCTACATGCGTGCACAACCATACACAAAAATGCATCATCCATATGATAACACAGCCATGATACATCCATCAATCTAACTACCACATCCATTTATGCAATATGCAACATGAAGTGACTGAGCCGATCTAGTGCCTAATGTGTGTGTATATGCATCCACGAGCAACCACTAGCAAACAATTGCATCCATATGCATCCATCAACCATAACATGTTTCAAACACATGTCTCAACCATAGGTTTTACCCTATCTAAAGGTCATAGGTATTAGCGAGAGGATATACTAAAGATAAGATAAGTACTAGACAAGCAATAAAGGAGAAGTTAAAAGACATACTCTCAAAAAGAAATGGATACAAAGAACGCATCTTTGCTTCCGTCTCCCAAGTAGCATTGCTTTCGTCATCTCCCCATTGCACTTTAACTAGCTGAACTTCTCTGTTCCTCAACTTCCTAGTTTCTGACCCAAGGATGCGAGTAGGAGCTCGTCGAATCGTCGCATCACGCTCTACCTCTACATCTCTAAGCAAGCTCGGCTCTACCACCTCCGCGGTCTCATGTAAGCACTTCCTCAAATGTGATACATGGAATACATCATGAACACCACTAAGTCTGTCGGGCAACTCCACCCTATATGCCATCCGTCCAATCCTTTCCTTAATAGGAAACGGCCCAACAAATCTCGGTGCTAACTTCCCTACGGACCCAAAGCGAACAACATTTCTCAATGGAGATACTTTGACAAAAACCATGTCCCCAACCTCAAACTCAAGATCCGTCCTTCTCCGATCCGCATAAGATTTCTGTCTATCTTGCGCTGCTTTCATCCTTTTTCGAATTAAATCAATTTTCTCTGAAGTCTCTCTAACCATATCCGGCCCAAGCAAGATCTTATCCGTAGATTCCCACCAACATGTAGGAGATCGACAAGGCCTTCCATAAAGAGCTTCGAAAGGAGCCATACCAATACTGGACTGAAAGCTGTTATTATATGCGAACTCCACCAAAGGAAGATGTTCTTCCCATGTACCTCCAAAATCCAAGATACAAAGCCTCAAAAGATCTTCTAAGATACGGTTCACCCTCTCGGTCTGACCGTCCGTCTGAGGATGATATGCGGTGCTCAAACACAACTGAGTCCCTACCGCCTCTTGCAAACTTCTCCAAAACTCACTAGTGAAAATCGGATCTCGATCACTCACAATGCTGGATGGTACGCCATGCAATCTAACAATCTCTCTAACATAGACTGAAGCAAGCCATGGAGCGGTCCTCTTACTCTTTACGGGTATAAAATGGGCACTCTTTGTAAGTCTGTCTACCACAACCCAAATTCCCGTATTGCCCTTCCTCGATCTCGGTAACCCGTCGATGAAATCCATCGAGACACTATCCCACTTCCACTGTGGAACTTCCAATGGGTGTAGCAACCCACCGGGTTTCCTTTGCTCCACTTTAACTTGTTGGCACACTAAGCATCTAGCCACATACTCGGCCACATCTTTCTTCATACCGGCCCAAAAGAAAACTCTCTTCATGTCTTGGTACATTTTGTCTCCACCGGGATGAATAGTCATTCTTGAACGATGTGCATCATCCAAAATAGCCTTCTTCAAACCCTCATCTTGCGGTACACAAAGTCTACCGTCTCTATGCAACCATCCCTTATCATCTATGGTGTATCTACCCAAATGGCTGGACGACTCCCCTCTTATAAGCTTCTCTACCAACACAACCAACTGTGGGTCGTCTCGCTGAGCCTCGCCAATCCGTCTCAAAAGAGTAGGTCTAACCTCCAAGGATGCCAACAAACCAGGTACAAAATCAACAGAAGGTCTGAAGTCAAACAAAGAAAGAAACTCCAAGCTTCGTCGTTCCACGAACAATGGACTCAAAGATAGCCTTTTTCTACTTAAGGCGTCTGCCACCACGTTACCCTTACCAGGGGTATACGCTATCTCGAAATCATAGGATGCTAAGAACTCCATCCACCTTTGCTGTCTTAAGTTTAAATCCTTCTGAGAGAATAAGTACTTCAATGATTTATGGTCGGTGAACAACTCGAATCTCTCACCAAGAAGATAATGGCGCCAAGACTTAAGTGCGAAAACAATCGCGGCCAACTCTAGATCATGGGTAGGGTAATTCTTCTCATGCACTCTCAATTGTCTCCCTCCATAGGCTATTACCCTTCCCTCCTGCATCAAGACTGCGCCTAATCCTGTTCCACAAGCATCGGTATAAACAACAAACGGCTTACTCCCATCTGGAAGCACTAAAACTGGAGCGGTGGTCAAAGCTCTCTTTAACCGTCGGAAAGCATCATCACAATCTACATCCCATGAGAAAACCAGATTCTTCTTCGTCAAGCGGGTTAATGGGGCTGATATCTTCGCGAAGTCTTTGATGAACTTCCTATAATATCCTGCCAACCCCAAGAAACTTCTTACCTCGGTAGCATTTCTAGGAACTTTCCAATCCTGGATAGATACTATCTTTGCGGGATCCACAGCTATCCCTTCCTTAGAGACCACATGCCCTAAGAATCGCACTTCTCTTCTCCAAAAATGGCATTTAGAGAATTTAGCTTTAAGACTATGCGCTCGAAGAGTCTCCAACACTTCCTTGAGATGTAAGGCATGCTCTTCTTCATTCTTGGAAAAGACCAAGATGTCATCCACAAAAACTACTACAAACTTATTCAGATACTCTCTGAACACTCTACTCATGAGATCAACAAAGTATGCGGGGGCGTTTGTCAACCCAAATGGCATCACTAGCCACTCGTAAAAACCATCCGGAGTCCGGAAAGCAGTCTTCTCTATACTGTCCTCCGCCACTCTTAACCGATGAAACCCTGTAGCTAAGTCCATCTGCGAAAATACTGACGCGCCAACCAACTGATCAAAGAGATCATCTATCCTCGGTAATGGGTGTCTATTCTTCTTCGTGAGCTTATTAAGTTCCCTATAATCCACACAAAGTCTGAGGGACCCATCCGCCTTCGTGGCAAACACTACTGGAGCTCCCCACTCCGATATACTTCGCCTTATGAACCCCTTCTCAAGCAACTCCCCTACTTGCTTATGAAGTTCTCTTCTCTCACGAGGAGCCATGTGGCGTACTGGCAAAGACACTGGTTTGGCATTATCCACCAAATAAATTCGGAAATCTATCTCCCGCTTCGGAGGCAAACCCTTTACTTCTTCAAACACATCCGGATATTCCCGGACTACTCTGACAGAACACAAACTTTCGACCGAAGCATCGAGCGATTCAAGATAACTTAGCAAAACAGATTCCATGGGATTGCAAGAGATCTCGAGAGTGTTACCCAAGCGGGTCATGAGCCTGACAACTCTCCTTTCGCAATCAAGAACGACACCATTACTGGATAACCAGTCCATGCCCAAGATCAACCCATAGCCCGTGAAGCCCAATACAAAAGCATCACATCTAAACTCAACGCTAAGTATAGAAATCTTCAAACCCAAACATATCATAGACAGATATATGGAGCCCCCAATTGGGTTTGAGACAACCAAGGGATCATCAACTAGACTGGTGTCTAAGTGCAGTGACTCAACTAACGATGATGAGATAAAAGAATGCGATGCGCCAGAGTCAAACAAAGTACGAACTGGATGATCAAACAGAAAAACCAGACTTTCAACGGAAATAGTTCTACCTCTCTGCTGAATCGGTGGAACTGAGAGAACCTGAACTTGCCCCCCTGACTGAGGTGGTGCTATAAGAGCTTGCACCTGGCCTCCTGAGGTAGACCCCGTCTTCTGCCCCTTCTTTGGGCAGTTTTTCACAAGATGCCCTGCTTCACCACAATGAAAGCAACCGGTCTTCTTCTTTTTGCGACAATCCTTACTGAGGTGTCCTGGTGTTCCACAATTGAAGCACTTCTTCTTCGTCTTCTTTTTGTCACCATTGCCTTTTCCGCCCTTGCCTTGTTGTTGCTGTTGCGGTTTCTTCTGATCCCCCTTTTTCTCTGGTGCCTTAGAATTCTTATCATCCTCATGCATAAGTGCCATGTAGACAAGCTTCTCAAAAGTGGCCCCCATAGGAATGTGAGTCATAGCTATTCCTTGCAATGGTTCGTTCAAGCCTCTAACGAACCTCAAAGCCTTCTTCTCCGGTGTATTCACCAACTCTATGCCAAACCTTGCTAATTGATTGAATTTGTTGACATATTCTTTCACCGTGAGATTCCCTTGCTTCAAATTCAAGAACTTCTCCATAAACAGATTCTCTTCCGCCCTTGAGAGAAACTTAGCCCCAAACCTTTGCTTAAAATCTGCCCAAGAGTCAACAGGGCGTTCTCCATTAGTGACCTCCCACCAGAATGAGGCCTCTCCCTTCATTAACCAAGCCGCCAACTTGACTTTCTTTCCCTCTTCCACTTCAAAGATATCTAGCAACTCTTCCACTTCCTTAAGCCAATCTCTAGCCTCTACGAAAGTCTCTGAACCAAGAAAAGGTTTTCCTCCTATAGCCTTGAACTCCTTGCAAACCTTAGCAAAATTATCCACTCTAGGCTGAGGAGGAGGAGCGGTTGTCTCTGGTGTAGTAGCATTGGCCGGACCCGCAGCCGCGGCCCTAGCCTCTTGCAACCTCCTATACCATAGTGGTATAACTAAACCCTCCGGGATGTTAAGATCTTCAGCCATGCTGAAACGAAAGAGGAAAGATTCAAAAAGGAGATTCCGAAAGATAAAGATATGGCTATTGGGGATTATGCTTTTCTTTTTCAAAAACTTTTTCTCTTAGAAGACATGCTTTTAAAAATACTTTCTTCGAAAATACTCTTAGAAAGTAGTTTTTCTCAAAAATTTTATCTGTTCTGGTAACCTTAAGCTCTGATACCACGTGTAACACCCCACTCCCGCTATGATCACTCACTAAGGGAATGCCATAGCATCGGTGGAGTATTTTAGTGAATATAGAACAGAAAAATTACAACAAGACAAATATAAATAGTACTTGAAATTTTAAAACATCATCTCATAACAGCGGAAGTAAAACATGTCTGGTTACATCATAAAACCACAATAAAGGTCAAGTACAATATCCATCAAAATAAAGAAGTACATAATCCCACTCTCATACAATAGCCAAACAAAAGAAAAGATAACTGGATAACTGGAGCTTTACATCTATCCAAGCTCCTAAAGACTGGAACAGCAATCCGATCAAGCTCCACTACTGCTAGGATCCACCGTAGGACCTGAGGGTTGGGAAAAAGATAAAAACAACAGGGTCAGACATAAGTCTGAGCGAGTCCTATAACTTTAACAATACAATCGTTAAAGTAACCAGAGAAGACATAAACTGATATACGGTAACATATAGGGATGAATGGCTACCCTAAGCAGTCAACTAAACGAAGATAAAGGATAAAGACGCATCTACCCTCCCTAAGGTAAATTACTAAACTGCACCACACCAGTCGTTCCTAACTTAAAGGTTGATCCCACCCAAGGACTTATAAAATTTACTAATTAGTACCTGCGTACCCCTAGGTGACCAAGTAGGCGCCACGGGGCCCTACAATCCACTAGGTGTACACACTACTTCCCATTCGATCGGCTCCCTAACGTAGATACCCGTGCTGGCCCCACCGTGGGATGTATCATTCCCCAATGTGGCAACCTGATGAAACTAAAGGTGCACGGCTTATATCTACTCGATGCAACAACGGCTTACCTACCAGCCCGGGCCCACTCACGCATATGAAGCCCGTTGGACTTGCGTTGCCACCGCTAACCCGTTTGCCTCTTACAGTCAAGCCCAGTATGCGTGTCCCGTCCTCGACATGGGTCGAGCCCACAAAGATACGTATGGGTTACTGGTTGAAATGGGCCTCCACAAGCTACCCACCTAAGCTTGTCCCTTTTTCTAGTATATCCCACTTAACCCTTTAATCATGTTTTAATTACATGTTCTATTTTGGTTAAGTATTCTAATCGTATTTTCTATTGCCACCCAAGGCAACCACTAGATTTTCTCATGCCACCCGAGGCACCCACTTAACCCCTCATGTCCCTCTACATGCTAATGTGGTTAAGTGTTTCTTAATTAATTAATTAAGAACGTAACCTTTGTAAAGACCTCTCACATTAGACTGTCTTTTATGACCGCTGGTTAAGCCGGTTGGGTCCGGGCAGCCTTATGTCATAACAGAGTCTAACCTCGTGTCTTTACATTAATTACGTATTTAGTTTGTGCCTAAGACCTCTCACATTGGGCTAACATTTGTAGCAACTGGTTAAGCCGGTTGGGTCCGGGCAGTTTTACGCTACAACTGAGTCCAACCTCGTGTCTTAGTCAATTAATTACACCTAATTAATCACCCTCATAATTTTATATTAATTATCCCTAATTAATCAAGTTTTCTTAACATGGGTAGACCTAACTTAATAGGTAAATTCCCATGGGGTAGACCTAACTCAATAGGTAAATTCCCAACACATAGTATGGGTACACCTAACCAAATAGGCAAATTCCCATACTATGTTTATTTATTTTGTGTTATGCATAATTATATTAATTTCACACAATCTTATTAACTTATGCATTTAATTACCCCATCGTTCCCACGTAATTTCGTTCATGATATAACACATATAAAAGGTGTCAACTTGCATATGAATGAACATGTTTCAAAGGTGCCATCTTGCATATTAACAAACACATAACTTGCATATGAACTTGCATAACATGTCACATAACTTGCATATAATATGTCACATAACTTACATATTCATTTTGCATAACAAACTTGCATATTAGCTTATAGACTTGCATAATGTGTCATCATGAACTTGCATATTAATAAACATGTAACTTGCATATTTACATACATGTAACTCGCATATTAACAAACATGTAACTTGCATATAAAGAAACATGTAACTTGCATATTTACATACATGTAACTTGCATATTAACAAACATGTAACTTGCATATTAACAAACATGTAACTTGCATATTTACATACATGTAACTTGCATATTAACAAACATGTAACTTGCATATTAACAAACATGTAACTTGCATAGCATATTACCATGAACTTGCATAACATGCATATGATTACATAGCCCACAACTTGCATATTTAGCATCATGCAAACATAACATACATCATATTAAACTTGCATAAGCTTACATACTCAACATGCATAAACATAAGATTAATGCTAACATCATATCATATGATTCAAAGCTCATTAACCCACATACAAAACCATAAATCTCATCACATCTCATCTAATTAGTTTACCAAAAGATCATCAAAGTGATAGAAACTCACAACTAGCAACTTTGAACACCAAATGAAGAAGATTAAGATGCTAAGAAGGGATTAGAAGTTGATTAGAGAGTGATTAGTATGCAACCCTCTTCATAAAATTAGTGGAGGCCATGAGAGCTAGCATTTTGCCATAGTTTAGTCACTAGGTTTAATTATGAATGAATTAGGGTAGGTTAGGGTCTTATTTATAGATTAGGCAAGTGTTTTAGGCCATAGGATTAACCCTAGATTCAATCCAAGCCATCAAAGCATGTCTTGGGGAAGAAGTCAAGTGTAGGAACCATCTAGGGCCTTTAGATTAAAGATGGACCATGAGAACCATTCAAATGCAAAATCTGCACTTGAGCGAATCGGCCCACGGGTTGACAGCCAAACACCCTGGATTAACCCCTAGTCGACCCAGCGGGCTCGGGTCGACTTCAAAAATCGGCCGGTTCGGTTATTCCCCTCTCCCAATTCGCTGTTTTGAGCATTTTTGCATATTTATTTATTAAATTTTCAATTATATATATATATATATATATCAATATATATATATATATATATATCTACACAACCCATTTCACTTAATTAAGTATACTTTAATTTGGGAATTTTCGTGAAACTTCGCGAGGCCATATCTTGGTCATACGGACTCCGATTTTCGAAAACTCGGACTCTATTTCGCGTATTTTTCCGAGACGAACACAATGGCATAGCCCGTTTCCCTTGATTCCCATTTTAGAATTAAATTCTGCCTCGATTTATGTTATTACAGGTTATTGAAAATACGGGTTGTTACATGGGGTGTTTCACCATACCTATCTCATGTATATTTATACCTGCCCAATCTATTTTAACTATACCAATCGTTTTAACTAAATTTGTTAATTAAATTTTGTTGATTTACTCCTTTAGTCTATTTCACTTTTATATTTGAACATGATATGTTCAAATATATTTTAACTTGCTTACAACTAATTTGAACTCCGTTTTCAACTTACGCTTCATATTCAATTTCGAATATAAATCCTCAAATCCCCTTTGAATGCTATATTCAAATTCCATTTGAATTCTATTTGAATCCTATATTCAAATTCCTTTTTAACTCTATTTGAATTTTCCTAATTCAAATTCTATTTGAATTTCATATATTTAAACTCCTTTAAATTTCTATATTCAGTTTGAATTACAAATATTCAAATTCCTTTTCAAAATCCTTTTCAAATCCTTTATTCAATTTCTATGTCACTTCTCTTATTCAAATTCTATTCGATTTCTCTTATGTCAAATTTCTATTCGATTTCTCTTATGTCAAATTCTATTCGATTTCTCATATGTCAAATTCTATTCGATTTCTCATATGTCAAATTCTATTCGATTTCTCATATTCGAATTTCCTCTATTCAAATTCTATATCACTTCCATTGAATTTCATATATTCAAACTCCCTTTGAATTTCTATATTCAATTCCTATTTCAATTCCATTGAATTTCATATATTCAAACTCCCTTTGAATTTCTATATTCAATTCCTATTTCAAACTTTCTTTATTCATTCTTTATTATAAATCCCATTTGAAATTCAACACAACTTGTCTTTCCCAAAACAAATTCAAAACAGTATCTCTGGTAGTAATTCGTCACTTACAACTCGAAAATGAATACTGATGATGCAGCTGTCATCATCAGAATCTATTTTCCAGCGATCGAAGTGAGTTCAATACTATAAAACCATTTCTAAACATTTCCACTTTGAAATTCATTTTAAAATATAATTCACATTGCTTGTAAAACAATTTAAAATCTCCCAGGATCTTAAATTTTCCTTATTTTTAATCCCAATCCATTTACAAACACTTATCCAGTTTTCCAGAATTTTAATTCAATTCCTAGTTTAAATTTAGATTTAACTCATTTCGTAACACTTATACGAATTCTGATTGGTTATTTACATAACCATTTAATTTATAATCTTACTCGATTATAATCACGACCAATATATCCAATATATTATAATCATTCCAATATAAATCCTTTATATCAAAAATATAATTTGGGTAAAATTATTTTGTTTACCCTCTTTTCAAAACATATCATGACGGTTCATCGTATTCAAGTGTTTACCAACTCCTACCGATATAGTGGATCAAACAAATCGACCAGAACTCATAAACAACTCAACCAATGAATCTCCATAATATAAAACAATTTTTATATCATCTACAAATACGTTCACTCGTATATATACACTCAAACTCAATCTAGGGTATTACTAACCCTATCTCTACCGAGTCACGCCCCAGAGCCAAGGTAATAACTAAACCAATGCTCTGATACCAACTGTAATGACCCGGATTTTAAGCGACTTTGGTTATCGACATAAACACGATGTCGATAACCAAAACACCGAAAAATCATGGTAATTAGTGAAAGAAATTAGAGGGTGAGGAAAGATAAGATAGAAACTTAGAATAGAAGAAGAAGAAGAACACAACCTCAGAGTAACACGAATCTCACAGCGGAATGAATAACATATAATAGATAACATATCCTTGAAATAAATCATTATATGTATACAATACATTATCAGAGTACAATACTTACAACACAGCGGAAATAAACTATAGCTATATGATCCTGAAGCCTCCTGCTCCAGCTCTTCAACTATATCTGTAAATCCCGACTACTTGACTGCCCGTACAAATTTAGGCACCCAAGAGTTTAGGGAAAACAAAACAAAATAAACTCCGGGTCAGTCATGGGACTGGTATGAGTAAATCAGTTTAAAATAGTTCAAGCAGGTAATCGATATCTCATAAGACCACGCCGCATAACGGAACGGGTTTTTCCCTTATGAGAATCCAAATTATCTTTATATCAAAAACCTTTTGATATTATAATAATGTCTATCAACACAATATAATAATCATCTAGCAGAAACGCTTTCATCTGACGTTCTACATATATAGTATACAATCAAAACCGCAAGCACGTATTGGGTAATGGATTTCCAACTATGACAAGGTATGGAACCACCTTTTGCTAATGTGTCTCTAGAGAGGAATACACTGAATTCAACAAGAACATCTTGCAACCCGGCCACACATGACCGACCACTCATTTCGCTTGAGTGTATCGAATGTATATCACCAACAGTTGGGATCAGCAACCGTTTCCCGAATGGGACAGCATCAACAATAGATTTTTAGAAGTAAATGAAACTCTAGATCAGGTGATTATACACCCTACTTCGGTGCGACCGACTTAGCCATGCTGCCTGCCCGATTTCTGTCATTTACCGGTTGATGAGGCTAGAAGCTACGCTTTATCATCACACCAGATTCACTTCGAATGCCACATCGTCACATCCATCAAATCACCGATTGACGTCCTCAACAATACATTATGTGTTAGCTAAAGAAGTTTCCTTCTCCGCTTCCACTCTTGGTACGGTTGGAGAAATCAATATACGTGATCGTCTGGAAATACTCTGTTAGACATCCGTCCATACTCGTCATCCAGGAACAGGATAAACCGAAGGCACTATTCTGTAAACAGGATAGCCCTTGCATAACACCGTCTTTAATTATCTTTGGCATATATGATTCGCAACGCTTATGCCAATACAGAGTGGTTCTTTGGATAATAATCCAACCGGTCTCTCCATATTAACAACGTTAAAATGGTCAAAACTTCGATAGTCTGTGATTTAACTATAGAAGAAAAATAGGTGTGCAAACAACGATATTATTTCCAAATGGAAATTTATATCGATCAACATCATTCAACATTTATCTCCTTATTTCATTAATTTACTTATCTCCTGTTTTCCCTATATTCAATATTTCTTATTTTCTAGAATTGGAAAATATACGTTATTAACAATGGAAAACATTTCCATTTCTTGTTTTCTTTATTAGAAAACATTTCTGGTTTCTTATTTGGAAAACATTACCAAAGCTTCTTCATTGGACTTAGACAGATGTTTAAACAAACATCGCTATGCCAACTCAAACCATTTCCTTTACTGCCGAACCTTAACTATTCCTTAGTTAAAAACGAAGCCAATCAAGTTGGGGTAGAACTACCTCTCAGACCTTAACTGAACAACATTTCTAACTTTGAAATAGGCAAAGTTCAATTTATATCCTTTTACTAACTTCCGTACTTAACCCTCTTCGAATAGCTATATTCGATTTACTCTTTTCACTTAACTCTATTCGATTAACCCTTATCCATTAACTCTATTGGACTAACACTTTTGGATTAACTCTATTTGACTAACGCTTGTTGATTTACTCATTTCACTTAACTCCTTCGAATAAACTATATTCGATAACTCCTTTTACCTTCTTCGAATAACCTATGTTCGATTAACTCATTTGCTTCTATTCGAATAAACTATATTCGATTAACTCCTTTTCTTTAACTCTAATCGATTAAACTAACATCGATTAACTCCTTTGCTCTAACTCTAATCGATTAAACTAACATCGATTAACTCCTTTGCTTAACTCTAATCGATTAAACTAACATCGATTAACTCCTTTGCTTAACTCTAATCGATTAAACTAACATCGATTAACTCCTTTTCTTTAACTCTAATCGATTAAACTAACATCGATTAACTCCTTTGCTCTAACTCTAATCGATTAAACTAACATCGATTAACTCCTTTGCTTAACTCTAATCGATTAAACTAACATCGATTAACTCCTTTGCTTAACTCCTTTTCGAATAAACTATTCATTTATAAAGATTTACTTTTAGTAACGGTTCTTCACTTTACAAATGATTTCCTTTTATTCTAACTTATCCCTTGATTTTATAAATATTTCTTTGTAAAAATCCTTTTCCTTTTCTATATAAAATCCATCGATTTTATATAAATAATTCATTTTCAAAATACATTTTGAAAATATTCCTTTATCAACATTCGGTATGTTATGGTATTCAACATATCAAATCACGATGATCAGTATCGTCCAAACACATATAATCGACAACAGATTATATATCACATCATATATCACAATATATGAAAAACAGTAAAATAAATGTTGAGGAATCCAGTCAGATTCCTCCAACCTGTCTCCCTGCATCCACAGATGTTAAACAACATAAATAACACCACTTTCATTTCAGTATGAATTATTCTGATAAACAAATATATATATATATATATATATATATAACGATTTATATATATATATAATTTAAACTAACTGACTAGCAGTTCAATCAACCAAATCAACACACAACAAATCAACAGATGATTAACAGTTCTAACAATACGTTATAAAAATATAACTGTTCAGAGTTGGTGAGTTTTACTCACATTGGCAGTTCATCGTTAAAGAACGATAAACTGTTGTTTGATTTGAATCAAACAGTTTATCTCGCCATAATTTCAGACGAGCACCAATCCACTTCCAGTCAGCTCCATGGTGTAGCCCTCGTCCATACGATCCCAACAGATCCGTCCGTTCGTAATTCATTTGTTTTATACGGCCCACCCTTATTTGCAAATGCCCAGACCTGTTTACCCTTCTTCCTCAATCTTAATCCCATCGCCTCCTCATTCAACAACCACTGCGGCTTCTTTCTCTTCCGATCCATTTCCATTTATAACTCAACGCAAACCATCCCGGACATCATCCACTCACACACAAATCTCCATTTCCTCCCTACAGGTTCGAATACTGCTGGACATATTTCCCTCCATCACCAAATACTTCGAACTCCCCTTTGCTCATCTTCACAACTTCCTCACCACATATAGCTCGAACTTCCTTCGCACCCATCAAACTCTTACCTCAACCAATACCAAAACCATTCACTTGAAATCGTAAAACAGTATGTGACGTCATCCTTTCCTGCTCAACATCAAAAAACTTCCGCACCCAATACTCAAACAAGAACCAAACACCAATCGACTCCTCCTATCTCAGTACGTTTCTTCCCTCTACAATCCACTCCACCCTAAAAGTGAACCCAACTCCCACACTTCACAAATCAGTACCCCAGAACCACCCCTTCTCTCACACAGCTCCACGCCACACCCAATACACAAACATGCCGCACCCATATATAACAGTATATAGGTCCTTCCCCTTTCAAAACTATTCGGCTCCTCCATATAACCTCGAACACCCACAGTAAGCTGGAAACCACGTCCGAACTCAACGTTACAGGCCCACTTCGCACTGACTTGCGCCCCTCCCAGATCTTCACAACCGAGCCTCTTTTTGCTTCAGCACTCCACGCCAAAATCGAATACAAGAACCAACACGACACTTCCCCCAAATCAAGGACCATTATCCCACCGCTTCACAAATTCGAGCAATAGAACAGACTGTCGCACCTTACACCACTGATATAGAATTTAAGATAGACTCTCCCAGGATCCAAATAATCTTGTTTCATATTTACTGGATTTTTCTTTGATTTTAGGAAGATTTTTGAAGTATGAAGTTCACGTTTTGATTTCTCTTTTGGCGTATTACTTCTCGCGACTGGAAGAACTTGGCGGCGGCCTAAAGTTATTTACCAGAAAGTGAATCTCCGTTTTAGGTTTAGAGTGAGGTGAAGTTATTATATAGGACTTTGTTGTGAGGATGTTTGAAGTCCACATAACTGTGTTGAGGAACGAGAGCTCTATGTGGTTGAAAAGGAAAGACGTGGACTTTGTTTTGTCCATAAGAAAAGAATGGAAAAGGGTCTGAGTGGTTAATGATATCATAAAACTTAACGTACGTTGTTTCATAAAATTTCTTTCATGTACAGACTGAAAATAAAGATACCGTTGTATTCAGTAAGGTGCCACGATCCCAGAAATATAATAATACCGGTAGATTAACTCATATTGTGGAACCCCAAAATGTCGATACAGGGTGCCAAATACTTCAAATAAAAAGCTGCTTATTAAATTAATTAAAAATTACTAAAAAATTCTAAAAATTATTTTATCGTTATGTCTCAAAAGAACCTTGTCTAAATTCACACTCGATATCTAGTTATTTTGAAATAATCGTTATGGCCACGAACGAATATATCGCTGTTTTTTTGAATATTTGATTTGGACATAAATCAAAATTTACACGACGAAATCCCGATTTTTCTCTTCCACTAGAAATATAAACTCCACCAGCTCCGTACGTTTCTTGTTTCACAGAAATCTGATTTAAAATGAACCCTGTACATTCAGTTGAAGTTCGAATCGCCAATTTACGAACTACAGCGTCATTTCGAGCTCGATTTTAATTATATTATAACTCTACGTTCAAACTGTCGTTTATATAATATATTCGTTATTCTATTTAAATTCTAAACTGAATTAAATATCACAGATGATCCTGTTCACACTATATCGCCATTTCAGCCAATTCTGAAATATCAGAATTAAATATATTATTTAACTAAATATTCACCATTATTTTATTCCACGACCATTAAATCCTTTTAATCACTTTTTAAATAATTAAATAAATTAATTATAATACCTCTGCCAATGCGGGTCATTACAGGAGTTTATAGGTTTTTGTTTGAGTTATATTTAAATTTCAGATTTTATATGGAAGAATGGGTTCTTTCGTTGCTTGTTTTTTCTCTTCGGTTTTCCATGGAAAAGACAAGGTGGTTACTGTTTTGAGAAGAGGCGGTGAGCTTAGGGAAAAGAAATGTTTTTATGAGTTGTTTGAACGTGTATGTATATACAACGGACTTTACTTTGATCTGAAGTAAACAAATTGCTTTGCTGCTAAGAAATAGTGACATACTCTTTTGGGCAGAAAAAATTAAATGGATATCCTTGGTGATGTGTGACTACACATCTAATCTAGATAAAACAGTTACAGACTATACTCCTAGACTAAGAAAATGCACCACTATATACTTCCAGGCCAAGTATACTTCAATGCAAAGTACCAGTTCTGTCTATATTATTTATATTGTTACTTAACCCATCATGTGGACACAGTTTTGATCATGTAAACGTTAACGAGTTTTGGTCAGTACATCATACGTTTTGGTTCGAAAATACATTATAGTGTGATGGGCATCGGTAGTTGCTGACCATAGAGATATTGTAGGTGCAAGACTTAGTTGCTAAGCTTGGGTAGAATAAAGTTGTGATCTCCAATTATGTTTACACGATCTCAGGCTTGTAACCAGTAGTCCATGCTACAAGTTGTTCATTCTTTTCCGCAAGTTATGTTTTCATATGTTGTTTTTATTTGCTTTGAAAGTTATGTAGCCTGATGTATCCTATTCCGTTTATATAGGGGTTGTTACAGACAGAAATAAGAACACCATCGTGATGAGCGAGATGTCCCGACTCCAGAAATATAATAATATCGGTAGGTTAACTCATATTGTGAAACCCCAAAATATTGATATAGGGTGCAAAATACTCCAAATAAAAAGTGCTTATTTTTCAAAATAAAAATTACAGAAAGATTCTAAAAATTAAATTATACCTACTTCTCAAAGACCATGTCTAAATCCGAAGCCAATATTTAATTATTTATATTAATTAAATATCCAAAGTTATTTTAATTCAAACCATTTAAATCACGAAATCAATATTTAAATAATTAAATAAATTAATTATTGTACCGTAAAAATACGGGATGTTACATTCTTCCCCCCTTAAAATAATTCCGTCCTCGAAATTGCTAAGGTAGGAAACAAACCCTATTGACTGGTTAGAACTTATGTGTTCACTTCTTAACTTCAGTTTCAATTGAACCAGTTTAATTTAAATTAAATATTTATATATTCCTACTAACGAAAATTTTCAAAAATCTTGGAAAAACATTAACACCTTAACTTTTCGAAAAATTTCGCCAGCACCTCCTTTGTACTGGTCAATAGCTCAAACTCCAACTCGCCTTTCTAGGCCTTCTACAACCCAAAAGAAAATCAAACAGCCAAGCGGCTTGCCAATTCGGCTCATCAAAATCTCAAACCCATATATAAGATAAAATGGTACCTTTTTGTCGAGCATATCAATATATCCTTTCCATGTGTTACCAATTCTGCATATACCAATGTCATCCCAATTATTCGGTAATACCCAAGCCGAATTCTGTTCTTAACTCAGATTCCAATATTCATTTCAACTCCTAACTTACTAGTCCAATTCCATTTCGTATTATCTCTAATCCAATCTAATTCGATACTTTCTATCTCAATTCATTTTCCACTTAACTGGTTTTCAATTCAATTTCTATTTGCTTTTTCAAATTCTAATTTAATTTGTTTTAATTCAAAGAATCTTCCCCAGGGAATTTCAAACAATTTAGCTTTTCTAAAACCAGATATCCCCTTTCAGGATTCAAAACAGCTTGCTTTCCACAAAACAATTCAAAAACAAAATCTTTGGTTGTAATCCATCACTTACAACTCGAAAATGAACACCGATGATGGTCGACTTTATCATCGAAATTTATTTCCCAGCGATCGAAGTGAGTTCAATACTATATCACTTTCAAAGCCATTTCTAAACACTTTCATTTTGAAATCCATTTCAAAATATCCTTTTCAATGCTTGTAAAACAATTCAAAATCTCCCAGGATTTTAAAATTTCCATATATTTAATTCTATTCCATTTATAAACACTTTTCATGTTTTTCCAGGGTTTTAATTTCAATTCTGATTTAATTCATTTCGTAACACTTATATGCATTTTTATTGGTTATTTACATAATTGTTTAAATTATAATTTTGTCTGATTATAATCACGACCAACACATCCAATATACGATAATACTTCAAATAACTATATTTTGTTTATATCAAAATATATTTTGGGTAAAATTAATGCATTTACCCTCTTTTCAAAACATACAGTGTTAGTTCATCGTATTCAAGTGTTTATAAACCCCTACCGATACAGTGGATCAAACTGATCGATCGGAACCCATAAACAACTCAATCAATAAATCCCCATAATATAAAACAATTTTATATCAAATAACAAATACGTTCACTCGTATATATACACTCTAATCAATCTAGGGTATTACTAACCCTATCTCTACTGAGTCACGCCACAGAGCCAAGGTAATAACTTAACCTTCAGCTCTGATACCACTGTAACGACCGCGGTTTTCGCGATCCTTAGTGACTAACATAAAACACATTGTTGATTATTCAAGCATCGGAAACACCGGATAGTCCATGAAAGAAATTAGAGGGCGAGAATAGATAAGATAGAAATTTATAATAGAAGAAGGAGAAGAACATACAACATCAGAGTAACACGAATCTCACAGTAGAACGAACAACATATAATAGATAACATATCTTTGAAATAAAACAGTATCTGTATACAATACCATTATTAGAGTATAACACTTACAACACAACGGAAATAACAATAGCTATATGATCCTTAAGACTTCTGCTCTAGCTCTTCAAGTATCTGTAAAATCCTGACTACTTGACTGCCCGTACAAAATTGGGCATCCAAGAGTTTAGGGAAAACAAACAAAATAAACTCTGGGTCAGTCATGTGACTGGTGTGAGTAAACTCCAACCATTTGTTTAACTTTTCAAATCCTTTTTAAAAGAAAGAATAATCGTAAGACCGATCCACACATAAACACGGATGGTTTTTACTTTACGATAACCCAAAACAATCTTTTATAATTCATACTCTTCTGATATTATAATAATGTCTAAATCAGATAAATAGCAATCTAGTGGGAACGCGTTCATCTCACGTTCCGCATATATTATATACAATCAAACACTGCGGGCGCTTATTGGGTAATGGATTTCCAACTATAACAAGGTATGGAACCACCTTCCGATCAGTGTACTCTAGAAGCAATACACTGGAGTTCAACAAGAACATCTTGTAACTCGGCCACACATGACCGACAATTCATTTCACTTGAATGTTCCAAATATATTGTCACCTTACAGTTGGTATACCAACATAACCGTTCCTGGGAGATACAAAATTGAAAGAAGTAACAAATATGAATATTCTCTAGATGGTGACAATATACCCTACTTGGGTGCGACCCACTTAGCCATGCTACCTGCCCGATTTCTGTCATTTCCCAGTTAATGAGGCTTGAGGTCATAACGTATCTTTTAACAGATCATTCCTTCATTTACTTTGAATGCTACATCGTCATACCCGTCAAATCACAAATTGATTTCCCCAAAAATACCACAGGTATAAGCTAAGAGAAACGAATTCCTCTGCCACCAACGTAAATACGTTTGAAACGATCAACTTACGCGATCTACCAAACATACTCTGTCAGACATTCGTCCATACTGGTTGTCCTAGGACTGGACAAACCAAAGGTACTATTATGTAAACAGGACAACCTTTGCATAACTCCGTCTTCAATTATCTTCATCATATTTGATTCGCAATGCTAATGCCATACGGAGTGGTTTTCAGATAATATATCTGATCCCGGTCGCTCCGTATTGACGACAGAAAAATGGTCAAAAACTTCGATAGTCGGTGAGTTAACTATCAAAGAAAACACATGTGCAAACAACGATATTATTTCCAGATGGAAATTCTATCGATCAATCATCAATCAACATTTATTCATTTCCCCATTTCTCGTTTCCATATATTCATCAAATCCTTATTTTCTAATTTTAGAAAATATACGTTATTAACTTTGGAAAACGTTTCCATTTTTGATTAACGCATCAATATCTTCCCACCTCTATCAGTCTCTAACTGTAAACTAGTAAGATAACAACCCCCTACGTATTAACCTCGAAGGCCAAAACCAACATCAGATCAATACCCAGACAGCTATTCAACTTAACTAATCTCCAGTCAGTTTCTAATTCCTTTAACTCTATTTTAATTCCTATTTCAAACCCCATTTCCTTTATAAACATTTTATTAGCAAAATATTTACTTAAATCCTTTGTTCACATTAAATGTAATTAATATTTCTTCTTTGCAATCAAAAACAGTTTGATTTCGTATTTAAAATAATATCCCAAATCCAATTTCTCTTTATACTTCTATTTATAGAATTATTCATATAAAATCTCCTTTTTATTCTTCCAACACTTATAATCCCATTTATAATCACCTTTAGATAATTCTATTTATTTTATACAAAGCCTTTTATATAATTCTATTGATTTCATAAATATTTCCTATATACAATTCTATTTATTTCATATAAACATTTCCTTTATATAATTCTATTTATTTTATAAATATATATTCCTTTTTATAAATATTTTTATTTTATAAATATTTCTTTTTCAATATAACATTGACAATTTCCTTTTTAACATTCCAGTATTCCTTATGGTATTTAACGTGCCATATAACAATGATCAGTATCATTCAAACATACAAAATCAGCAACAGATTTCATATCACATCATATAACACAATATATGAACAACAGTAAAATAAATATTGAGGAATCCAGTTGGATTCCTCCAACCTGTTTCCCTGCATCCACAGATGTTAAACAATATAATAACATCGATTTCATTTAGATATGAAATATTCTGATAAACAGAATCAATATTTGGTTAACGATTCATATATATATATCGTTATCTATAATTTCAACCAATACATCAACAATTCAACCAAACAATCATCACACAACAGTCAATCAACATTTATCATTACTAGATTATCTTTATAAAAATATAAACTGATAGAGTTAGTGAGTTTTACTCCCATTGGACGATCATCGTTAAATAACGATAACCATTGATTGATTCAGACCGACAATTTATTTCGCTATAAATTGTAACGAGCTCCAATTCACTCCCCGTCAGTTCATTGTGTAGCCGCCGTCCATACGATCCCAACTGACAAACAGTTCGTCAATCTAATATCGTATGCAAGAGAAATTACATTTATTGGTTAACGTAAATTAAATTCCTATTAAATTTTATTTAAATGTAAATGTGCTTCACCATTTCAAAGCTTACCCAACCAAAGTACCCAGACCCGCTCCTCTCTGGTCTTCATTCCAGAATTTGGTAAAACCCGATCGGCTTCACAAAGTACCAAATTGCCGAACCAATTCATTCTTAATGGTTTCTATTTCTTTCTACTTCTTTAAAATCCACATATTAAACCTTTACTAATCTCCTACAACAGACACCGCACCATACACCCATCAATACCCCCTACGATCACTGTTTCTTTTCGGTTAATCATCTTCTTCTTTCAGGAATGAGACTTCCTGCTTTCCTTAAGTATAGTTTTCAAGTTAAACTAACCTATTAATTAACAGTCCGTCCCCAACCCGTTTAAAACCTTCAATACTTTTCTTCCTAAACACACAGTACCACATTTTCCTGAAACAAACTATGCCTCGAATTTCTCACTGTTGCCGACATTCTAGCCTCTACTCCGTTCTCTTCGCACGAACTCCAAACCCGGATCCACTACAACGTCCCCACCTCGCCTCCGTGAATCGCGACTCGTACTGTTTCATCCACCAGAACAGTAACTCGCGAATCCTATCAGCACCAAAAATCACCAACGATTAAACTGGATCACCTCCTAGGTATCGCGACTCACGACCCAATCATCACTCACACAGTCCTCTTCCACTCCTTCACGAGCTCTATCACCTCATACCACAAATGAACGAAGTGCACTTCAGATTTCCACACCGTGTTGAAGCAAAACTTGCGAAGATACACAGACCTCGGCTTTGGAGTTTACGGGATTTTGTTTGAGTTATATTTAAGTTTCAGATTTTATATGGAAAAATGGGTTTTTGCGTTGCTTGCTTTTTCTCTTCGGTTTGCCATGGAAAAGACAAAGTGGTTACTGTTTTGAGAAGAGGCGGTGAGCTTAGGGAAAAGAAATGTTTTTATGAGTTGTTTGAACGTGTATATATATACAACGGACTTTACTTTGATCTGAAGTAAACAAATTGCTTTGCTGCTAAGAAATAGTGACGTACTCTTTTGGGAAGAAGAAATTAAATGGATGTCCTTGGTGATGTGTGACTATACATCTAAGCTAGATAAACTAGTTACAGACTATACTCCTAGACTAAGAAAATGCACCGCTATATACTTCCAGGCCAAGTATACTTCAATGCAAAGTACCAGTACTGTCTATATTACCTATAATGTTACTTACCCCATCACGTGGACACAGTTTTGATCATGTAAACGTTAACGAGTTTTGGTCAGTACGTCATACATTTTGGTTCGAAAATACATTACAGTGTGATAGGCATCAGGAGTTGCTGACTTTAGAGATATTGTAGGTGCAAGACTTAGTTGCTAAGCTTGGGTAGAATAAAGTTGTGATCTACAACTATGTTTACACGATCTCAGGCTTGTAACCAGCAGTCCATGCTACAAGTTGTTCATTCTTTTCCGCAAGTTATGTTTTCACATGTTGTTTTTTTTTCTTTGAAAGTTATGCAGCCTGATGTATCCAATTCCGTTTATATAGGGGTTGCTACAGACAGAAATAAGGACACCATCGTGACGAGCGAGATGTCCTGACTCCAGAAATATAATAATGTCGGTAGTTTAACTCATATTGTGGAACACCAAAATATTGATATAGGGTGCAAAATACTCCAAATAAAAATTGCTTATTTTTCAAAATAAAAATTATAGAAAAGTTCTAAAAAATAAATTATACCTACGTCTCAAAGACCCTGTCTAAATCCGAAGTCAATATTTAATTATTTATATTAATTAAATATCCAAAGTTATTTTAATTCAAACCATTTAAATCACGAAATCACTATTTAAATAATTAAATTAATTAATTATTATACCATAAAAATACGGGATGTTACACCACTCCCCCTCGCCTTGGTCCAATCCGATCCCAATTCAACTCAGTTGGCCTTCCCTTTTTCCATGCTTTCTCCTGTGCCAAGCTTCGGTTCGGTTCTTCCCCTTCCGATCCTATCCGAAACCCTGCAATTTTTCCAATGAGCTATCTTCGTCCATTTTCACCATGCGACGGCATTTTCAACCATTCTAACTTTACTAAGCAATCATAAAACATTCCAAACAACAGTAATAGCATATAGAGTCAATCAAGAACATCAAAAAATCAAGCATATGGGTTACTTAGGATCAAACATAACCTAAAACCATGAATTTCCCCTTAATCCCCTTAACCATGTTTTAACAACAGGATTAGCAAATTTAATCCGAATTAACGCAAATTTTTATCAAAGCCATAAAATAATATTTCATAATTTTTACATATTTTTCCATATTATTCTGAGTCATAATTTCGCTAATTATCACTAATCACCTCTAATTAGCCGTAATTAGTGTAAAAACATGCTAATCACTCACCTTATCCATAAATAAATTATACATATGAAAACTCCACTGATTTGGGTCGAGTTTCTATGTGTTCTAGCAGTTCCATCTCTAATTTGATGCTAATCCGCCTTGATTTGACGTAGTTTTGCTTAATATGTGATTAGAAAGTGATTTGGGATAAATTCACAGAGTGGAGGCCATTTCTAGGGTTCAAGAGATGTAAGTGGTGGCTAGAAAACTTAAATGAAATGTTTTTCCAAACCCTTTCAGCCCTTCCATAACCCTAATCCCGAAATGGGTTATGGGCCTAACCACTAATCACCTAATTAAGCCAGGTTATGCTGTTTTTTCATCTTCAATCCTTATTTTTGCCATATCTCCCAAACGGTAAGTCCGTTTGATTAATGTGACCACTCTACGGAAAGGTAAATCATCATCTAAATCCAATGAAGTGGTTTCACGTCAAAACTCCTTACCAATCAAAAGTTATAGGTGAAACAAGATTTTTAGGGGCAAAATGGTCATTTAAAATTTGGAAAAAATCGTGTACATGCGAAATGACCCCAATAGTTGTTTCCCAAAGTTACATGACCATACGAATTCATATGTGAATGAAATAAATATTATGCGATCCTCCGATGCGTAGAATACGGGTCGTTACATATGACATTATTTAGGATTGTTTTAAAGATAAACGACAACTCTGCCTATTCCACCAATGTTATTTTTTCAATGAACTTGTTATTTGCTTTCAAACCAAAGAATTATACATCTCTCAAAGATTTTTTGCAATAATTTGAATATGTACGTCCCATTTCAACCACTCCATTCATCCTTAGCAAGAAGAAATATAAATTGTCGTCTCGAAATTTTAAAGCGACTTACTATAATCTAGGTGATTTTGGTTGGAGTGATTGGATAAATCATCTCCTTAATGAGAGTTTGACCTAGCGAGATGCTGCATATCCTTGTGATTGTGATGAAAGCTACCTGAAGTGGTACCAAATGTCATCTCATCCTCTCCTGGCCAATCCAACGAAGAGAATAATTGAACCAGTAAACGCTAGTGATCAGAATTTGCTTGTTCGCATTGTATGCATTTTTTTACTCTAATATGTTGATCGTATAGAGCATTAATAGTATAATTATTATCAGAAATGACGTCTTCGGCACGTTGCTAATTTTTATTTGATCATGTGATCCTAGTGATTTCATGGCTCAACTAGGCAAAAGGTCAAGTGTATATAGGAGCCTGAACCGTTGGAGACATATGACGAGACCTTGGTGGAAGAAGATGAGAATGTCGCTGCGTAAATGACCAATGGTAAAGTTAAAGAAAGGCGGGGGGAAAATTGCAAGTAAAAAGAAAGATGGAACTACGAAAAAAATAGATTTGAAGTTTAATACTGGAGTTTGGGGAAATCTGGTTTTATTTAATATTTTGGTGGTAAACAATACATGTGGTTGACTTAGTTAGTAGTATATTTGTGGTATATGGGCAATATAACTTGTTTTGATGGTGGGTTTATTAAGTTTGTGGTATGCTTGATTTAGTATTTGATTTGAATATGAAGATTGATATAATACGTGTTTGATTTGTATGTATGATTTATGGTATGAACTTTGTGGCATTTACGACATCGAAGTTTGTGGTACTATCAATTGATCTTTGAATTTTATTTTTTCATTTTTTTCTATATGTATTTTTGGATATTTCAATGTTATATCAGTACTCTATATGATTTGAAGTGGTAGAATTATGAAACCAAAAAACCGTAGAGAGTAATTGAATCACTGCATATCTCATGTGATACATTCGCCACATTGAAGTACTGGGGACATCCGACGATGTTATGACAAAGTGCTTCCTTCTCTTTTTGTCGAACATAGCGGTTATATGGTTCAGGCGACTGGAATAGAACTCTATCAGAAGCTGGAGTAACCTAGTGAAGAGATGTGTTGAGCAATTCCGGGTCCACAATATTTGGCCCAAAAATGTTATGACACTTACAACTATTAGGCAGAGAACCGAAGGAACTCTACGCAAATTTCTGGTTTCGATTCAATGTTGCAGTGGCTTCGGTGGATCAATCAGATCCATCTGTGGTTCAAATGGATGCAGTGTCTGGCATCTCGAACAACTTTAAGTTCGAGATTTCATTGGAAAGAAATCCCTTGTGGGATCTCGGGAAATTTCACGTTGAAGCTGACATATTCCTAAAGTAGGAATACGCAAAGGTTGATCGTGAATCTCTTCAAATCAACCATGTCAAGAAAGGGGAGCCGTCCAACTTTGTAGTAATAAAAGGAAACAGAAGCAGAGTGCAATCTAGGTCCCTAAAATCGAATCAAAAGAGGCCGAAGATATGACACATATATGAAGTTAAGTGTGAGTCCGGAGCAAATATTAATGGATATCAAAGACCTCCTTCCAACAAGAAGGAAAATTAGATGAGAACCTACTGAAAAAGAATTAGCTTTCCGAAAGTTATGTTTGTTTCATGAGAAACTTAGGCATGAAACGAATGAATGTTGGCGCTTGCAAGAGGTCATCGAAGACCAAGTGAGAAACAGGCAACTGCAATAGTGTAATGCCTATAGGATCAATGATGGCCAATATATATTTGTAGAATTGAAGCGCAGTAGTTACAGCAATAGTAAAAAAATTGTAATAGCAACAGAGAATACAAATGAAAGTGCTTATAGGAACGTGTAATATAGAATATATGTATAATAAACTAATAACTAGTGTAGAGTATAAAAACCAGTAAAGTAAAATGGCACTAGGGATTTTTATATTGGTTTGAACTCATGTTTTACATCTAGCCCCAAATTCCCACCAGAATTCAACTAACAACAACCCTCTCTTAACCCGAGGAATATGTTTACACTGCCTGAGCAACCAAACAGGACTTCTATCACCTGAGCAACTGAACATGATTTTCTTGTTTAAGAAAACAAACATGACTTCTACTGTCTGAGCAATCGAACAGGGCTTTTATTGCCTGAGCAACCTAATAAGACTTGAATAAATAGTAAAGATTGTTTGACTTAATGTGTTTTATAATGCAACACTAATTTGTTAAATTGAAGTACACCCTTCCTATAATTTTCAAGGAATAGTCCAGAAAAAATCTCTTTTGGTAATACCGGAGGGTATGTCTTACGAGAAAGCATATTTCAGATATAAGCACCAAGGCTTAGATTCTAAGGAAACCTCCGTAGAGAGGTCGAAAGGATTGAATGCTCCGAAGAAGTTGAGGAAATAGGCATAGATCTTATTGATCTAAGAAAAACTGTTAAAGTGGGTAAAACCTGTAATCAAAAGTAAAGAATAAGTTAGTCTGCTTTCTCAACAATAGTAAGGATATCTTCGCATGGACACATTCCGACATGATAGAAATTGACCTTGAGTCATATGTCACTCGCTTGACATTGACCTAAGTGTTACACACGTATGACAAAAGAAAAGGCAATTCGACGAGATACAGATTGATGCCTTAAAAGAGGAAGTAAGGAAATTTCTTGAGAGTGGATTAATCTGAGAAGTCTTTTACCAAAAATGGTTAGCAAACCCTGTTTTAGTACAGAAATCCAATAGGAAGTAGTGAACGTGTGTCGATTACACAAACTAAAACAAAGCTTGCCTAAACAAGTATTATCCCTATCGAGGATGGATCAACTCATGGACGTCACAAGTGGACATAAGTTATTATCCCTCATGGATGCTTATTCGAGATATAACCAAATACCCATGTTCAAACCATACGAATAACATACAAGCTTTATCACAAACAATGGGACATATTGCTATAAGGTCATGCCTTTCGCATTAAAAAACGCAAGAGCAACATATCAAAGGCTAGTCAATAGAATGTTATATGGTCAAATCGGAAGAAACATGGAAATCTACATGGATGACATGTTGGACAAATCCTTAGAAGTGGAAAGCCATTTGAAGGATATTGAGGAAATGTTCAGGGTAATGATAAAATGCCAAATGAAATTGAATCCTCAAATAATGACTTATTGCCTACAAATAAAAAGTGAGGCCTGGAAAATTAAGCGGCAGGACTAAAATTTTGTAATGTGCCCATGGTCGTTCGATGTGTGGAGAATAGATCATATCGGCCCATACCAATTTTGAAAGGAGGTGCAAAATATGTTATGGTAGCCATCGACTATTTCACCAAATGGGTAGAAGCTAAACCACTTTTGGAAATAACTTTCGGCAAAGCTCTAATATTTACCGTCAAGAACATAGTTACTCATCATAGTTCATTATAAGGTTATATCTGAAATGGAACGCAATTCAAAAGCGAGGAATTCTCGCGGTTCTTCTTTAATACTGGTATCATAAAGGGTTTCTCTTTTATCGCACATCTAAAGGCAAATGGTTTCGTAGAAGCTGTTAATAAGACAATTAAAACCATACTGAAGAAATGGTTAAATAGAGCAAAAGGAAATCGGGAAGAAGAATTACCCCTAATGTAACAACCTAAATTTCAACAGGCCCGAATTTTTCACAAAATGCTAAAAATCCAAGTCTACTGAAACCCGAGTTGATTTGTCTGGTATCCTGCAAAATGGAAAAGATAAAATATATCAGAGCTCGTAATAAAATATCTCACAGCGGAATGAATAAAATATAATAATAAGTAAATACTTACTCTAACAATTACACTGTCTAATAAGTGTCTCTAAGCTTAATAACCTCTGCCACATATCTAATCTGCGGTTTTTTTTATAAGAAGCGGGTCAAAATAGAAGTTCTGGTAAATGGACGAATCACACACACACACACAAACACACACACAAACACACACACATATATATATATAACTAGATGCCTAATATTTCGAGGTACTCCCCATAGTACTCTCCTCGAGTGTTCTCCATCGTCGTGCTACGAAAACGTGCACGACCTCCATCGTCACGCTACAAAAGTGTACTAGACCATGCTGTGAAAGCATACCATGTCTCCATCACTACGCCATGAAGCGTACTAGGCTGCGCTACGAAAGCGAATAAACTACTACTGCGGTGCCAAAGGGTCCCTAAACCTGAGTTCTTCCATGGAACTCGGGTGGGGGCTTTCTATATCTATCAAGAATGGCTTCATTAGACCCACAATAGAGATATCAAAATTGGGTCTATCTCTTTATGGTGGATATGGCCCCACCCGTCCCCCCAACTAATGAAAGACCATTCAAAGAGCTAAGTGACCACCTTAACAACGAATCTAAACATCCACGTAATCCCTCATGTAATGACCTGATAGTGGAGATCATCGGCCTCTTGGTTTAGCTCAAGTCTTTCCCGTACTCGCTTCGACTGACGATGACAGGTGTCCGATGACCTACTATTCGTTGTTGGGTCCTGACCACGAAGACTCCCACCCTGACGCAGCCATCAAATCATCATAGAAATCAACCTAATCAGTGTTTAGGCTGCCCGCAACGACATATATAGCTAAGGCATACTCGTCAGATGGTACCGTACAGACCATGCCTCTGTGGGTACAACTACGTTAGGCCTACCACAGAGCATCCTCACGTTCCATCGAAGTTTACACTTCCTTCCAGTTCCATCAAATAAGTTAGACGTGCTCCCACCGCGTCTCCGAACGCCTATGATGATTTACCTTATTAGGCTTCTCATCCCCACAGACTGGTCCAAATGCATATCGCTATTTTAGTTAGATCTTTTCTCTAATTTATCATTATGTGTTTCACCTTTTCCCTTTTTTCATTGGTTTACGACATTCATTGATCCATTTAATCGAATATTATTTATTTATAAATCAACTTTACTAGTTACCATAGAGCCACCTACTCGCAATGCCAAAATAGAATATCTTTAAGCTTTTCAAACTTAATTTCCAAACCATTACTTATTTATAATAAAATTTATTTCTTATTTTCACTTTCCAAATTATAGCCTTTATGTTATAATCTTTCTTACACGTTATTCCCACTAAACTGTGCTTATTATATTCCAGTTATAAGTCTACATTCAGCCTTTATCTTTTATAACCTCTTTTAATTATGTTACATTTTCTTCTTATCTTTACAATATATTCTTTTAGGAAGTTTGGTCTATTCCAAATTGATTGGTTATCAAAACTATATAAAATTTATCTCCATAGTTTAAGGTGATGACTGCCATAGAAACCCATAATTGCAAGACATGTCTTTCAATAATTTTTAGGCTACCGAATAGTGCGCAATACAGGTAAATCCCTATTTTGCACTAATCCATGCCTTTATTTGTTTTTAAACTTGCAACTACGTTTTCCACTTCTTTTTCAAACCAAACTATGGAAATATATCCTCTTTTTTCTTACCAATTAATCTAGTTTTTTTCTAACTTTCTATTTTAATCGGTATACATAAATTCCTGTTTTAACTTATTTTCCCCCTATTTACATAATTACAGTAAAATTGAATACAATTGGTTTATATTCCTTCTTTAATCCCAACAATTTCTATATTCATTCCATTCTAAATACGAAAGGTAATCTTTCCAACTAACATAGAAATTCTCAGATTTACCATTTAACTGCAAATTTACTGTCCATAATATTAATTATGTCGAGTCCACAATTATTGAATCCTCTTTTGTTTATAATTCCAATTAATTTATGTTTTCCAACGCATGCGAACAATTTTTTTATAATCAGTCATATAAATTTGGTACACAATTCAATCATATATATATATATATTAACGTAATTTTCAAAAAAAAAAAAATCAACATTTCAGGTTTATATATTATTTTGCGCATAACCAAAATTCAACATAAACTAATATATTCCGATGTGAAAGGAAGAAAAGAAGAAGAAGAGAACATATTATAAATTCTAACAGGAATTAAACGATATCATATACTTTTATAAGAAAATACAATTTAAATCTACTCACCTAAGATTTACGCTCTAAGTTTTGAATCTGCGTTTAGTTTGTATTACACACATTTATTTTCTTGTTTATTAAATGGTTAAATTTGTTAATATGTTAATGTTAATAATCATCTTTTACTTTCAAATTCTAACACACATTGTTTATACAATTAATGTGCACATATATTTCCTGATTATTTGATAACGTATCATTTAGTAACTTCTATTCTTTTCATTTAATGTTATACATATATACCATTGCTATAACACCCCATGATTTTAAGAACACTAAAATGTTAAAATAAGGAATACTTAATTAAATATTTGGAACTGAGTGAAACTGATGGCACCATTGCGTTCGTCTCATGATTCTGCTTAACATAGAGCCTGAGTTTGTGTAAAACAGACATTGTATAAAGAACTTATGAAGCCTAGAAGTTTGTATGCGAACAAGAGAATTATGTATATACAAACCAATCAAACATTTCAAAATAATTCGAAAAACAGTGACGTGGGGAAGAGCGGGAAATCGGCCCGTTAGGGGTCAACCCCGTTCCCCATGGGTGTCGACCCATGGGTCGACCCCATAACGGGGGTGTCGACCCTTGTGTCGACACAGTAAGGGGAGGGGTTGACCCCCATACAGATCTGGGAAGAATTTGGCTTCTGAACCTGGACACCTTTCTGAGCGAGATTCGTTGACCATAGGCTATAAATAGAACCTCATTCACATTGTTTTTACACACAAAAAACAATGGAGACAACTAGATGTTGCCCCAGCTCGGATTGAATTAGCCTATTCTTCAGCAGCAACAAGAGTTATACGTATTCAAGGATCTGTGCAACAACATCAACAGTCATTCCTTTGTTCTTAGATCCAGTCCTTGTGAGTTTATGTTATTTTTAGACATAAGCATTTAAAATGTATTCTTGACATGTCTTTAAGTTGGATCTAAGCCTATGCCTATTAATAACTTGAACCATAACAGATCTACCATTACTTGTACATCTGAACCATTGTTCTCATATGCCCAAGTTCTGCTATTATATGCCTATCTTGTTATTATGGTCAATTTTATCCTCATATAACTATTTTGTTATTAGGCATGTTCTTATTATCTTCCCTTCCTCTTTCCCTTTTTATTTTTATAGCCAGGCTACCTTCGAGCCTAGGCGTACCACTGAAATATGATAACGCGTGAAATTGGAAACGATATGGAATGTTAAAATTGGGGCATAACTTGTACTGGGAAATTGGGGCATAACTTGTATTGGGAAATTGGGGCATAACTTATATCGGAAAATTGGGGCATAACTTGTATTGGGATTTTGGGGCATAACTTGTAATAAACATAAATAATTGGCTAGGAATGAATATGCCTAAAACTATAGCAATTAGAAACTGTAGCTACACTTCGACACGAGGTTAGATTACACTTATGGTAGAAGTCTACCTAGAACCGCCCGGCATATCCAGCAAATGCAAGTGGTTAATCCAATGTGAGGGGTCGAGGGCATAAATGCACATGTAACAGTACTAAGACACGAGGTTAAGTCTTGCTTGTTGTAGAAGTCTGCCCAGAACCGCCCGACATATCCAGCAACCACAAGTCGTCGACTTAATGTGAGAGGTCTGGTGCGTAAATGAAAAATGAAAAGAATCTGTTAACCAAAAACACTTAACCTATTTAAACCTATGTGGTTACATAGACATGACGAATCGAGTAGGGGTTAAGTAAACTAGCTTGAATCAGCGGGAGGGGTTAAGTTATTGTAACAACCCGTATTTTTATAACATGTTAAAACAAGAAATCAAGGAAGAATTAAATTTTAAAGTCAGAATCAGGGCAAACAGGTTACGTTATAGCATTCGTCTCGAAATTTTACATGAAATAGAGTCCGAGTTTTTGAAAATCGGAGTTCGTATGACCAAGTTATGACCTCTAGAAGTTTCAGGAATTTTCAGAATAAAAAACAGCTCGAAATTCGAATTCGAAATTCAAATTCGAACCCCGGAACAGGCTGGGCGGGAAACTTCCCGCCCAGGGACCAGGTCGACCTGGGGGTTGACCATAGTGTCGACCTCCCAGGGACCAGGTCGACCACAGTGTCGACCTGGGGGTCGACCTGCCTCCCGAACCACTTTTCTGAACCAGATTCATCCTGACGTATATAGACTCGTTTTCTGACCAGATTCATCTGCCCAACCCTATATAAACAACCCCCCTAGTCTCATTTTCTCCACACCATTTCTTTCTACCCTTATGCTGCTTCTAAGATAATCAAAATAAAAAGATAAAAAGGAAGAAAAAGGACTGCTTCTTCTCCATCAAGACTACGCTTAGAGATTTGCAAATTGGGGGATTTCAATTGGAACACAATCGATCAAATAGAGATTCAACAATCAAATTCTGCTTTCTAATTCTCGATCCACGCACTGTAAGTTCAAGTTACTTTTAGATAAAAGTTGTAAAGTTAATATCCATGTTGTAAATTGGAATTGGATCTATGTATGGTGATTGATTCTTATCTATTCTTGTTCGTCTTGGATCTTGACTTTCAGACCTATTCATGTTGTAAATCAAACTCTCTCGTGTCTATAACCTTAACATGCCTATGACGTTGAATGTATTGTTAATGGACAAGGGCTATGACTGAGAACATAAGACTGCCTATGACTAATATGACTATGCCTGTGACTATGACGGTGAACATAAGACCGCCTATGACTAACAAGACTATGCCTATGCCTATGACGGTGAACGTAAGACTGTTGCCTATGACTATGACAAGGACAATTGTGGTTAATCACCTATGACCCTTAACTATGAGGAATATTACCTATGATTATGAACATAAGAGACCATGACTTTGAAACTATTAATTGTCCATGACTATTTGCCTAGAACTATTTTTGATAATTATCCATGATCATTGTGATGAGTCGCTTATGATTCATAGCTATGAGATTTGTACCTATGACTGTTGGGGTTAATTGCCTAAGACTATTATAGTTGATTGCTCATGCCCATGACACCATAGTTGAAAACCATGTTATGCACCGAATATACATTTTGTTGTATCATATACCTAGGGTGTGATTTGCTTAGTTTATTCGCAATTATGTACACCAAAACCACTGGATCCATTATTCTTTTATTTGGCTTGCTTTTGCACGCCTATTCTTTTATGTCGGTGTTTATCATGACCATCGCCTTATCTTGCTAGATTTGGAATCCTATATGCCAGTGATGTTGTAACCAATTATCTCAAGTTATGTCATGCTAGTCTTGTAACCCCCTTTTTATCGCTTTATGATCGTCTCTTTTGCCTATCATAGTTTTGATGCTATTCCCTCTATTTCGAGATTTGGATTTGTTTGTAGTATAGAACGATTCACGTTCACGTGCGATGGGAATACGATTTGGGTTGAATAGGCAAAAACATGAATTGGTTATGAACATGAATTATGAACTCGATGATAGGCAAAACTTGAAACATGAACGCTGTTATAACTTGAACCTGGATAGGGACATGAACCTGACATCGACTTGATATGAAACTTGCCTTGAAAACTTGACACGATTTGACATGAAACATGACATGAAAACTCGACATGAATTTTGACATGAAAACTTGAATGTGGGCATGACAATTAGAAAAACTTGAAAATGGCCAACTCGAGGTTGGGTTGAGTTTGCAGTGTAAATCTGCCCGGAACCGCCCGACAAATCCAGTGGCTGCAAACAATAGGATCCAATGTGGGTAGTTGGTCATATCGCACGTAAAATCCAAGGTTAGACTATGTTGTGGTGTAAATCTACCCGGAACCGCCCGGCAAATCCAGTAACCACAACAGTTAGTCTAACGTGAGAGGTTGAAGTGCATTAATGAATTAATGCCACATGATAGGGTTAAGTCATGAACCACTTGAATATACTTAACCAATTTACCACAATGATTTGATAGGGTTAAGTCATGAACCGCTTGAATATACTTAACCAATTTGACACGATGACTTGATAAGGTTTAGTCCTGAACCGCTTGAATATACTTAACCAATTTAACATGATGATTTGATAGGGTTAAGTCGTGAACCGCTTGAATATACTTAACCAACTTGACACATGATTCGTAGGGCTAAGTCGTGAACTTAAACGACAACACTTAGCCAATTTTACATGACACGTAGACGGGTTAAGTCACGAACTTGAATGACAACACTTAACCAACTTGACAAGTTAGACCGATGGGGTTAAGTCTCGAATTTAAATGACAACACTTAACCTACTAGACGGAAACATTAGTTACGCGGTCCGTTTCAGCAGTAACGCACTAGATGTATCATGGTACCCTGGAACTAGGTAGGGTGGGGCACGATTACTGGGCTGATTGTAAGAGACCAGAACGACGGCTGAGTAGGTGCGCCATTGTAGGTTCAGGCGGGCTATGGTCGTGCACGTAGTCCGGAGTTGAAAAAGCAGGCATTGGGCACCCGTAGATTTACACTGTGCGTGCTTGATTCGTGTCGGTGGTTAGCACCATAGGACCTGATACACCCTATGGTGGACCTAGCACAAGTAACTACATTTCTGGATAGGGCCGTATGACACAGACACATGAACAAGCTAGGACTTGTAGGGAGCCGATCGATTAATAGATCGTTACGTGGAATTCGTTAGGTAGCATAATCCCTAGTGGTCCTAGGTGGCATAAATCCTAATCGAATCTAGAAAATGTTCAATAGGTAGCATAATCCCTAGTGGCCCTAGGTGGCATAAATCCTAGTTGAACACGCGATAGTTCATGATAAGAAAACCTAGACAGAACAAGGGTGGCAGTCCAAACGATTTCAAGAATGGTGGCACTATTTTGAAGTAGTATAGATATACGTGATGAAACCCGTACGATACGCGGCAAGGGACTGTACATATACATGGAAAGGATGATACGGGTTGGGATACTAGTACACTTGGTGCAGAGAATTTAGGAAATCAGAGCAAATAGATATCGTTTTAATGGTGAAGCAGAGAAATCTTGCGATGCTTGATAGAAATCGTGCGAAACTATACTTAGTTCATCCTGAACGGGAACCTTGCAATGTTATACATGATAGAAATCCTATTATGTTATTCTTAGTTATCATGCCTGTAGCTTATCTTGTCACCATGCTTATGTTTACTTTCAGTTTATTCATGCCATGTTATCTTTACCTGTTTTTATGCTGAAAGTCACTAGGACTTACGAACTTAAACTATATGACATGTTACTTGGGTCAGTGGGAGTGGTTAAGGTATCTTGTATAAAACCGACAAACTTAACCTATATTACATGTTGGGGTTATGTAATCTTGTTAAACCGTTAGGCATAACCTAGGCGGGTAGCTTGCATCATCTATGTGGGACCCTTATCAGTCAGTAACCCATCTTGGTATCAAACAGGGAACCTCGAACTAGGTCGGGCTCAGGGCATGCTTACTGAGTTGATTGTGAGAGGTTCAAATAGGCGAGGGTGTTGTCAACGCAGGATCCAACAGAGTCATGTGCGTGCATGGTTCCGGCTTGCTTGTGGAAGATTAAGACGTTGTGACATCAATAGGTATTGCTATGCATCTTGAAAATAAATGGGTGAATGGATCGTTAAGGCAAAGCAAACACTAGAGGGAGGGTGAATAGTGTTTGTACGAATTTAAACAAAATTTAAATCTAATGTTAACTACAAGATGAATCTAACACCAAAAACACAATCATAGACACAGATTCTAATACAAATGCAAAATAAACAGAAATAAAAATGTAGAAAAGGAAAGAACACACTGGATTTTATACTGGTTTGGATTACTCCTACGTCTAGTCCCGCACAACGCTGGATTGCGTAGAGTTTTATAACTATTTCCAATATTCAAATACACCATCCTTGATTTCACGGCTCAACAAGGAGACATCAACTCTTATTCCTTGATTTCACGGCTCAATAAGGGCACACTGACTCCTACTCCTTGGTTTCATGGCTACAAGGATACACCGATTCCTCTTTGACTTACAAACAAGGTTTATTCAACCCAAGCAATTACAAAACAACCCTATAACTTTTCAATATCACTTGATTCAGAGAGTAGAGCGTGTAATGAGAAGAAATTTTATCAAAACAGAATTAAATTCGGTAGAGTATAAGTGTAAGAATCATAAAAATGACTAAGAATAATGGTGAGAGAAAGAGGATGAAGTTAGAGAAGAAGAGATGATAAAAGAAATTGGTTTTAACCCCTTTTTATAGAGTATGAAAGGTTGCAACGGTTCTGAATCGTTTCAAATAGTGAAAAGACACTTCCTTTCAAAATTGGAAAAGTGACAGTTATATGTCGACATGGAGTTTTTGTTATGTCGACATACTCCTTTCAAAATTTATTTTTTAAAGCATTTTTCAAATGTTTTGATATAAAAATAATTTTGGAAATTATTAAGTAAAATTCTAGTGTTGTAAATTAATATTATATGATAGAAAAACATATAAAAACATAAATTTAAACTATATAAATATATATCAGGTTTTAAACTATATAAAGTATAAATATAAAGTATATAAAATACTTAAGTTTGAAAACAAAGAAGAATAAAAATAGAAACAAATAGAAAAATAAAATAGAGAGGATTGAGGATAAAATTGAAAATCAGAATTTGAAAATTAGAATTAGAATTTGAAAATTTGAATTTGAATTTGAACCTGGAGAGCTAGTCGGAGTCTTACAAAATCTAGACTCTATAACTATATTAATCTTGAACTCTTGAAATCTTGATTACCCATGAGTCTTGAAATTTCTCTGATCTTTGAATCTCTATCATCTTTATAACTGTACAGTCTTCATTAATATTTCCTGTATATAATTCCTGCACACACACACACAAAAAAAAAACCTCCCCCTTTTTGATGATGACAACCTTAGTTTATAAAATATCATAACTATATATACCTATTTGATGATGTTTGTAACAACCCGTATTTTCAATAACCTGTTATAACATAAATGGAGGCAGAATTAAACTGTAAAATCTGAATCAAGGGAAATGGGCTATGCCATTGCGTTCGTCTCGGAAAAATACGCGAAATAGAGTCTGAGTTTTCGAAAATCGGAGTCCGTATGACCAAGATATGGCCTCGCGAAGTTTCATGAAAAATTCCCAAATTAAAGTATACTTAATTAAGTGAAATGGGTTGCGCAGAGAAATATATATATAATTGAAAATTTAATAAATAAATATGCAAAAATGTTCAAAACAGCGAATTGGGAGAGGGGAATAACCGAACCGGCCGATTTTTGAGGTCGACCCGAGCCCGCTGGGTCGACTAGGGGTTAATCCAGGGTGTTTGGCTGTCAACCCGTGGGCCGATTCGCTCAAATGCAGATTTTGCATTTGGATGGTTCTCATGGTTCATCTTTAATCTAAAGGCCCTAGATGGTTCCTACACTTGACTTCTTCCCCAAGACATGCTTTGATGGCTTGGATTGAATCTAGGTTTAATCCTATGGCCTAAAACACTTGCCTAATCTATAAATAAGACCCTAACCTATCCTAAACCCTCATTATTCATTCATGCAACTAAACTATGGCAAAATTGCTACTCTCATGGCCTCCACTCAACTATCCTAGCCTCCACTTCATTTCTATGAGAGGTTTCATGATCATGAGAGTATTAGAGAGTCCCTATGTTAGTATGAGAGCTTCTCAAGTTGATCTCAAGGCTAAAGCTTTGATCTTTGTTCATAAAGATGGGGTTTTATTGATTTGGAGTGTTCATCTTTGGGTTTTTGGGTGATGGCATGCATAGGCTTCATCAAAATCTTTGTTTTGCATTTCGATTTGTGCCTTCATAACAATGTAAGCCCTTCCCTACTCTTAGATATTAACTATGAAGTTAAATGTTCATGTTGAAAGTTTGGGTTTGATTAATTAGAATGATGCATGCTATCATGTTATGCAAGTTTATGAAGTCATTATCTTGATCTTATGAGCTAAAAGCCACAACCTTTATGTTGAAATGTTGCATTATGCAACATGAGAATCTTCATAATCATTATGTCAACTTGCATATGAAGTCATAATCCGTATATGATGATATATGCGAGTTTCTAGCCATCATTCCATGTCTTTTGTCACCATGATTCGCTTATGTGCCAAGTTTGGGTTTATGCATGTTTTTGAGGCTTAAGAATGTAACATGCAAGCTAATGAACACATTTGTGCCTCATTTGCCACCATGATTAACTTGTGGCTTAATACCCATTTTTGTCATTCCTTTGCCAAGTCTCTTCTTTTAATCCATTACGTTGTTGCGAACGTATATGCGAGTTTAAAAGCATTGGGTTATGTTATGGGTAATTTCTAATGACATGAAAATACAACTTGAAAACATGACTTGAAATATAACATGGAAGTTGACATGTAAGTATGCATAAAAACATAAGCTTGGGAATTTACCTATTAAGTTAGGTCTAACCATTGGGAATTTACCTATTAAGTTAGGTCTACCCAATTGCTTGAAAACTTGACTATGAACATGACACTAGACTAAACATGAAAGTGGCCAACTCGAGGTTGGGTTGAGTTTGCAACGTAAAACTACTCGGAACCGACCGGCCTAACTAGTAGTTGCAAACAATAGGACCCAATGTGAGAAGTTGGTCATGTTGTGCTTGAACCCGAGGTTAGACCAAGTTGTGGTGTAAAGCTACCCGGAACCGACCGGCTTAACTAGTAACCACAACAAAGTCTAATGTGAGAGGTTAGGGTGCATTAAGTAATTAATGGCACATGATAGGGTTAAGTTAATTTGATTAATGACTCTTAACCAAATATGACATGGGTAAATGGGTTAAGTAAATTGGTTAGGCTAATGATACTTAACAAAACATGACAAGGTTGGGTAGGTTAAGTGATTTGATTTGCCTAATGACGCTTAACCATTTTTATACGACTAGTGGACGGGGATTAAGTTAACCAACACTTAATCAATCCAACATGATAATTTGGCAAGGTTAAGTAAGTTTTCTTAATGACACTTAACCATACAAGATGATTAGGGGATGAGGTTAAGTAATTTACGCTTAACTAATCCGACACGGTAATTAGATGGGGTTAAGTAATCCACACTTAACTAATCTAAACACGGTAATTCGATGGGGTTAAGTTAAACACTTAACCAATTTAAACTCGGTAATTCAATGAGGTTAAGTAACCAATACTTAACCAACTTAACGTGATAATTTAATGGGGTTAAGCAACTTATACTTAACCAATTATACATGATGATTTGATGGGGTTAAGTAACTTACACTTAACCAATCTAATACGCGGACTTGATAAGGTTAAGTCACAAGACCTTTTTAGAATATACTTAACCATTGTAGTACGATTAGAGGATGGGGTTAAGCCAACCTATACTTAACCAATCCGACTCGATAATTTGATGGGATTAAGATAATCTATGCTTAATCGATCTAGCAAGATAATCCGATAGGATTAAGGTAAGCTAGTACTTGACCAATTTGACTTGATAGGGTTAAGTCATGAGCCTCTGGGTACACTTAACCAACTTGTGGGACTAAGTCTTGAACTTAAATACTTACCCAATCTTTGACGTGATTCGTGGGCGGGTTAAGTCATGGACTTGAATGATAACACTTAACCCAATAGACAAACCCTAGCTAGAAGAACTAGGTAGAAAACCGTGGTTGATCAAGGATAACGGGAAAGGAAGCTAAGTGGTAAACCTTAGTTAAGGGTAACTAAGTAATAATTCTTAGCTAAGGACATAGGACTAATTCTCAAAACGATGAGTAATCTGATACGGTAGGTCATCGCTTAGTATACGAGGGGGAGCAAGTTATCTGACTTGGATAAAAGCTCCAGCGCACTGGGTGCCGAAGTGGAAGCTTCGGGGGACGTGAGGATATTCTTGGGATCCCTCTGTGGGCTGCCAGGTAATTGTACTAGGCCCATGAGAGGTTAAGGTCTGCGTTAGAAGGACCAAGAGTATGCCTTGGTTGCTATGCGAGCAACCTAAAGACTGGGATGGATTAGCGTGGAGTCGACGATTCTTGTTTTTGCCCTGGATAGCGCATCGCCGACTACCTACCATCTTTAGTCAATCGTGTACGTGCGGAAAGGCAGGGAACCCCCAACAGACCATGTGCTTGCTATCGAGTCATGGGTGAGGTTGGCCCGTAGGAAAGTGGGCTATAGTGGGGCCGTGGAGTGGTTCTTATACATGATTTTTCTTGGATTGCCTTTCAGTAGTTGAGGGAGGGGTCACGTGGGACCATAGCCACGGGTACAAAAACAGACCTTGATATCTGCATCGGCAGACGATTTAAAGCTCCCGACCGAGTTCCATATTTCTTGATTTGCCCTGGCACGGAACTCGGATGGCACATTGGGGAACATGTGCATCTAGACATGGAAAACGATTCACGATACATACGTGGGATCAAGGGCGCGGTTGACGGGTGGCGTAATCCCTAGTGGTCCTAGGTGGCCAAAACCCAAACCGAGACACGGAAACGTTCATTAGGTAGCATAATCCCTAGCGGTCCTAGGTGGCATAAATCCTAAGTGGACGCGCGATAGTTCATGGTAAGGAAACACAACTAGATCAAGGGTTGCAGTCCAAAACAACTTCAAGGATAAACCGTTTACATGGGAAAGCCCGTACAGCCTACGGCAAAGGACTGAACTTATACATGGAAAGAAACATATGAGTTGAGTAACCTATATATGCGACATATTAGGTTGACATGGACCATTACACGACTTTTGAGTAAGGGTCATTCACGGATAACACGTAATACAGTTGGGATACTAGTACGGTAGGTGCAGAGCGGATATACAGGATAGATGCCATGGGACGTTATACGCGATAGATATCTTGGGATATTATACTTGATAGGAACCTGACAATGTGATACCTTGTTTTATCTTGACATCGTAGTTTATCACGACACCCTAGTTTATCTGAGTTCAGTAGTTCATCCTGTTATTTTGATTTAATTGACCTATCTTGTATCATGCTTATGTTCATCTCAGTTTCTCATGACAGTTAACTTTACTAGTTTTTATACTAATAGTAGATAGGGCTTACTCAGTCTTTTTGACTGACCCGTTTTGTTTCGCCTCTTTTCTTCCGTTCCCCCCCAGGTTACAGGGAGGAAACACTGCTGTTTAGTTCGGACTTCTTCTGCTTGAAGGTCATCATGGATGGCTTGGACTTTTCCTGGCTATGGCTACTTTACTGTTTTTATTTGGGGAATAATTTATGAAAAAGTCTTTATGCTTCTTTACTATTGCAAAACAGGTTTTGATGTACTCTGATGTAAAAGGCTTTAGACCTTATGTATTCATGTTTACGAAAGTTCGATTTTACTTCCGCTATTTTATATGTTCTGTCTTGTGATATTTCTGTGCATGTTTACCAATAATGCCCCTCTAAAGCTAGTGCATTCCTTTGCGAGTGACCCTAGCGGAGGTGGGGTGTTACATTTGGTATCAGAGCAGAAGGTTACCAGATTGGGCAAAAGTTTTTAAAGACCTTCTGAAAACTATTTGAAAATCGTTTATAAAGAAGCATTTTTCAAGAAAGTTTTCTTTTAAAAAGAAAAGGCTATTCCCCAAAGGCCATTAGCATTATCCTTATTTCCTTAATTAAATCTCTTTTCCTTTCTTTCCTCCATCTGTAGTCACAGTGGTTTTAACTGCGACTAGTCTTTTCTATCTACGAAAGTGCTTTCCATGCGATGGAGGTGGTTTTCAAGAGACCAGTGGCCGCGTTATAAGAAAGGATAGTGAGAAAGAGGATAAAGGATACGAGCTTAAGGATGAGCAACTTGTTGGTATGGCTTAGTCCTCAAAGGAGGGAGAAAGATGAACAATGAAACCCATGACGAGAGAGTACCTTTGGCATGGTAAAACGGGGCGGATAGTTAAGTATTATGGGACAAGGACAAGATCATCGGGAGGGCAGTAGTATTCTCTCATTTCTAGAGTACCTCGGAAGGAGGGTAACGATCTTGTTAAAGGTTTAGCTTTTCTTCTCTATCATCCCGTTAGGACTTCGTTGTTCGTATCATTTAAGTCTGCTTCGATAGTTGAGTCTCTGCACCTTAAGTACTAGCGTAATAGAGAATCCCATTTTTGTCTCAAAGTCCTATTGGAGAATCAGTCCATTTATACATGACTTGTTTTGAATTTGGGAATGTCTATGCCAAGTGTTGAGTTTGGAAATAATGCTTATGTTTATAAGCTATGGATGGATTCTAGGGATGAAGTGGTTATCCAGTAGGGGGTGCCACTCTCGGTTTTGATAGGAGGGTAGTTAGACCTTTTGACTAGCCTTGGTAATGCCCTCGAAGTACCGGGTAACCTTTTTGAGGTTCTGTCATGACTAGTTACTTAGAATCCCTTGATGCCTTTATTGGAAATTTGAAGCCCGATCGAGTGGTGTTCGCCGATAAGACGGATGGTTTACTTCACTTATGCGTGGGTTATAGAAATCACCCTAGTAAGTGCGCTTGATAACCTGGTTGGCATCTGTTTACTTTCAAGTGAAAGTTCTTCTACGTGGAATACCTTGTGGTACGAGGTCCGAGATTCACTAGTGAATTTTGGAAAGCTTGCATGAGATCATGAGTACGCAGTCATGTTTGCGCCAAGTGTGCAAGTGGAACGAGAGGCGACGAAGAAATGAGTTCCAGCTCATGTTATGGAAACAGGAAATAGGAAGCTACGAAATCGCGAAGTTAAAAGACGGTCAAGGCACAATGGAATTAAGCTCGAGGAAATACGACTCTGATGGTCAAAGACTATATACGCGCATGATATCTCTTTTGGGAGTATATCCTTGATCCCTATTTTCTGTAGAGCTTACTTGTAGGCTATCTTTTGTGGACATCCTCTCGGTCCTATTTTCTGTTACAAACCCCGTAAGGAGTTTGTCTTGTTCTTCTTCTCGACCCTGTTCCAGGGAATCCTAGGTAGAACCCTATGGATGTAAACATGTATTTGAAACATGTTATGATTGATATGGTTGCAAGTGGTTGCAAGTGGTTGCTCGTGGATGCGCGAATACACATTAGATACTAGCTCGACTCGGTCACATTTCATATTGCATATGCACGAGTATTTATACTTGTTTATGGATGAAATCGAATGTATTATCATGCGGTTGTTGCATATGAATGAATGATTGTGCACGCATATAGTACCTATATGGCTAGGACAATTTGCATACATGTTGGATTCATGGCACTATACATATTTTGCATTAGAAAGATTATTCAGGCCTGATCATTAGCATTAGCTAAGGAACATGTACACACACGTTTTGCATATATTCATACAGCATTAGAAATCATCTAAGGACAATGGTTGCTTGTGGATGATGTTTTGAGTAGATGGATGATGGATGGTAGGATATGTTCTTCCTAACTTGGAGATTTCGGGGACGAAATCCTAAAAGGTGGGGAGAATGTAACAACCCGTATTTTCAATAACCTGTTATAACATAAATGGAGGCAGAATTAAACTGTAAAATCTGAATCAAGGGAAATGGGCTATGCCATTGCGTTCGTCTCGGAAAAATACGCGAAATAGAGTCTGAGTTTTCGAAAATCGGAGTCCGTATGACCAAGATATGGCCTCGCGAAGTTTCACGAAAAATTCCCAAATTAAAGTATACTTAATTAAGTGAAATGGGTTGCGCAGAGAAATATATATATATTGATATATATATATATAATTGAAAATTTAATAAATAAATATGCAAAAATGTTCAAAACAGCGAATTGGGAGAGGGGAATAACCGAACCGGCCGATTTTTGAGGTCGACCCGAGCTCGTTGGGTCGACTAGGGGTTAATCCAGGGTGTTTGGCTGTCAACCCGTGGGCCGATTCGCTCAAATGCAGATTTTGCATTTGGATGGTTCTCATGGTTCATCTTTAATCTAAAGGCCCTAGATGGTTCCTACACTTGACTTCTTCCCTAAGACATGGTTTGATGGCTTGGATTGAATCTAGGTTTAATCCTATGGCCTAAAACACTTGCCTAATCTATAAATAAGACCCTAACCTATCCTAAACCCTCATTATTCATTCATGCAACTAAACTATGGCAAAATTGCTACTCTCATGGCCTCCACTCAACTATCCTAGCCTCCACTTCATTTCTATGAGAGGTTTCATGATCATGAGAGTATTAGAGAGTCCCTATGTTAGTATGAGAGCTTCTCAAGTTGATCTCAAGGCTAAAGCTTTGATCTTTGTTCATAAAGATGGGGTTTTTATTGATTTGGAGTGTTCATCTTTGGGTTTTTGGGTGATGGCATGCATAGGCTTCATCACAATCTTTGTTTTGCATTTCGATTTGTGCTTTCATAACAATGTAAGCCCTTCCCTACTCTTAGATATTAACTATGAAGTTAAATGTTCATGTTGAAAGTTTGGGTTTAATTAATTAGAATGATGCATGCTATCATGTTATGCAAGTTTATGAAGTCATTATCTTGATCTTATGAGATAAAAGCCACAACCTTTATGTTGAAATGTTGCATTATGCAACATGAGAATCTTCATAATCATTATGTCAACTTGCATATGAAGTCATAATCCGTGTATGATGATATATGCGAGTTTCTAGCCATCATTCCATGTCTTTTGTCATCATGATTCGCTTATGTGCCAAGTTTGGGTTTATGCATGTTTTTGAGGCTTAAGAATGTAACATGCAAGCTAATGAACACATTTGTGCCTCATTTGCCACCATGATTAACTTGTGGCTTAATACCCATTTTTGTCATTCCTTTGCCAAGTCTCTTCTTTTAATCCATTACGTTGTTGCGAACGTATATGCGAGTTTAAAAGCATTGGGTTAGGTTATGGGTAATTTCTAATGACATGAAAATACAACTTGAAAACATGACTTGAAATATAACATGGAAGTTGACATGTAAGTATGCATAAAAACATAAGCTTGGGAATTTACCTATTAAGTTAGGTCTAACCATTGGGAATTTACCTATTAAGTTAGGTCTACCCAATTGCTTGAAAACTTGACTATGAACATGACACTAGACTAAACATGAAAGTGGCCAACTCGAGGTTGGGTTGAGTTTGCAACGTAAAACTACCCGGAACCGACCGGCCTAACTAGTAGTTGCAAACAATAGGACCCAATGTGAGAAGTTGGTCATGTTGTGCTTGATCCCGAGGTTAGACCAAGTTGTGGTGTAAAGCTACCCGGAACCGACCGGCTTAACTAGTAACCACAACAAAGTCTAATGTGAGAGGTTGGGGTGCATTAAGTAATTAATGGCACATGATAGGGTTAAGTTAATTTGATTAATGACTCTTAACCAAATATGACATGGGTAAATGGGTTAAGTAAATTGGTTAGGCTAATGATACTTAACAAAACATGACAAGGTTGGGTAGGTTAAGTGATTTGATTTGCCTAATGACGCTTAACCATTTTTATACGACTAGTGGACGGGGATTAAGTTAACCAACACTTAATCAATCCAACATGATAATTTGGCAAGGTTAAGTAAGTTTTCTTAATGACACTTAACCATACAAGATGATTAGGGGATGAGGTTAAGTAATTTACGCTTAACTAATCCGACACGGTAATTAGATGGGGTTAAGTAATCCACACTTAACTAATCTAAACACGGTAATTCAACGGGGTTAAGTTAAACACTTAACCAATTTAAACTCGGTAATTCAATGAGGTTAAGTAACCAATACTTAACCAACTTAACGTGATAATTTAATGGGGTTAAGCAACTTATACTTAACCAATTATACATGATGATTTGATGGGGTTAAGTAACTTACACTTAACCAATCTAATACGCGGACTTGATAAGGTTAAGTCACAAGACCTTTTTAGAATATACTTAACCATTGTAGTACGATTAGAGGATGGGGTTAAGCCAACCTATACTTAACCAATCCGACTCGATAATTTGATGGGATTAAGATAATCTATGCTTAATCGATCTAGCAAGATAATCCGATAGGATTAAGGTAAGCTAGTACTTGACCAATTTGACTTGATAGGGTTAAGTCATGAGCCTCTGGGTACACTTAACCAACTTGTGGGACTAAGTCTTGAACTTAAATACTTAGCCAATCTTTGACGTGATTCGTGGGCAGGTTAAGTCATGGACTTGAATGATAACACTTAACCCAATAGACAAACCCTAGCTAGAAGAACTAGGTAGAAAACCGTGGTTGATCAAGGATAACGGGAAAGGAAGCTAAGTGGTAAACCTTAGTTAAGGGTAACTAAGTAATAATTCTTAGCTAAGGACATAGGACTAATTCTCAAAACGATGAGTAACCTGATACGGTAGGTCATCGCTTAGTATACGAGGGGGAGCAAGTTATCTGACTTGGATAAAAGCTCCAGCGCACTGGGTGCCGAAGTGGAAGCTTCGGGGGACGTGAGGATATTCTTGGGATCCCTCTGTGGGCTGCCAGGTAATTATACTAGGCCCATGAGAGGTTAAGGTCTGCGTTAGAAGGACCAAGAGTATGCCTTGGTTGCTATGCGAGCAACCTAAAGACTGGGATGGATTAGCGTGGAGTCGACGATTCTTGTTTTTGCCCTGGATAGCGCATCGCCGACTACCTACCATCTTTAGTCAATCGTGTACGTGCGGAAAGGCAGGGAACCCCCAACAGACCATGTGCTTGCTATCGAGTCATGGGTGAGGTTGGCCCGTAGGAAAGTGGGCTATAGTGGGGCCGTGGAGTGGTTCTTATACATGATTTTTCTTGGATTGCCTTTCAGTAGTTGAGGGAGGGGTCACGTGGGACCATAGCCACGGGTACAAAAACAGACCTTGATATCTGCATCGGCAGACGATTTAAAGCTCCCGACCGAGTTCCATATTTCTTGATTTGCCCTGGCACGGAACTCGGATGGCACATTGGGGAACATGTGCATCTAGACATGGAAAACGATTCACGATACATACGTGGGATCAAGGGCGCGGTTGACGGGTGGCGTAATCCCTAGTGGTCCTAGGTGGCCAAAACCCAAACCGAGACACGGAAACGTTCATTAGGTAGCATAATCCCTAGCGGTCCTAGGTGGCATAAATCCTAAGTGGACGCGCGATAGTTCATGGTAAGGAAACACAACTAGATCAAGGGTTGCAGTCCAAAACAACTTCAAGGATAAACCGTTTACATGGGAAAGCCCGTACAGCCTACGGCAAAGGACTGAACTTATACATGGAAAGAAACATATGATTTGAGTAACCTATATATGCGGCATATTAGGTTGACATGGACCATTACACGACTTTTGAGTAAGGGTCATTCACGGATAACACGTAATACAGTTGGGATACTAGTACGGTAGGTGCAGAGCGGATATACAGGATAGATGCCATGGGACGTTATACGCGATAGATATCTTGGGATATTATACTTGATAGGAACCTGACAATGTGATACCTTGTTTTATCTTGACATCGTAGTTTATCACGACACCCTAGTTTATCTGAGTTCAGTAGTTCATCCTGTTATTTTGATTTAATTGACCTATCTTGTATCATGCTTATGTTCATCTCAGTTTCTCATGACAGTTAACTTTACTAGTTTTTATACTAATAGTAGATAGGGCTTACTCAGTCTTTTTGACTGACCCGTTTTGTTTCGCCTCTTTTCTTCCGTTCCCCCCAGGTTACAGGGAGGAAACACTGCTGTTTAGTTCGGACTTCTTCTGCTTGAAGGTCATCATGGATGGCTTGGACTTTTCCTGGCTATGGCTACTTTACTGTTTTTATTTGGGGAATAATTTATGAAAAGGTCTTTATGCTTCTTTACTATTGCAAGACAGGTTTTGATGTACTCTGATGTAAAAGGCTTTAGACCTTATGTATTCATGTTTACGAAAGTTCGATTTTACTTCCGCTATTTTATATGTTCTGTCTTGTGATATTTCTGTGCATGTTTACCAATAATGCCCCTCTAAAGCTAGTGCATTCCTTTGCGAGTGACCCTAGCGGAGGTGGGGTGTTACAATGTTCCTTTTATACTCCCCATGTCTGTAAGAATCCTATAAACTGTGCCAATATTTTATGATTTCTCCCCCTTTGGCATTATCAAAAAGAAATTCTAAGAGTACTCCCCCTAAATCCTATAACTGTCCAAATAATTCTTATACTAAAGTAAAGTACTCCCCCTAGGTCCTAAATCTATAATCAAAAAATACTCCCCCTAAATCCTATGTCTATCTATACATATTCTATTATGATATTCTATATAACTATCCCTGATTCTATGATACCCTTATATCTCCCTCTAACTTTATGATTCTAAGCCTAAAAGATTATAAATCCCCCTAAAATTATGACTATACTAGTCTAATAGAAGAATAATAAACAAGGCAATCTAGTCCATGTTTATAATCAATTCTAACAATCAATCCAAACAAGCAATTCAAGCAAGCAATTTGAGCAATTAATTCAAGCAATCAATGTAAGCAATCAACCAAATCAATCAAATTAAATAATATGTGTTAATAAACACTTCTTGAACCTTTAATTAAACCTAGAAACTATAAACTCCCTCTTAATCTAATACAAGATTAAACCTCCAATTGTTAGGGGTCATCACCAACCAGTGGCCTTTCCTATACTCTAGTTCCCTTAAAACTATAATAAGACCTTAATCTAAACTTAGGAATAACACTGATAAGGTATCCTTAAAATTATGATATAAGTAAAGTGATTCAATCCAATCAATGAATCAAAGTTTTGTTGTCACAAAACATCAACTCAAGTTGAAACTAAACATTTCTTGTAACTTCTATCTATCCTAAAACCTATAAAGCTCCTATCAACTATAAATTCATAAGTATATTTCTAACAAACCTATCAACCACTAATGAAATTTAACCATGTCAAGTAAGCAAATCAAGTTATTCAAGTCAAACAAACAAACCAAATAAGTCAATCAGTTCAATCAAATTAATCAAGACGAAGTAAATATGTTATGTATTTAATTAATAATCCTATATTTCTAATAAAAAATATTCATACTATATACTTGTTATGTGTAGAGTTAGAGTTAACAAGTAATGCAGTGTATGAAGTATGTTGATTATAATGTAGTATGAAATGTATGTCATATGCAATACAATATGAAATGCAATTTATGGTGTGAATAATATTGATTTGAAATGCAATTGTAGTTTATAATGATGATATGAAATAAGATGTATAATAATAGTATGTAGAATGATTCGGTGATAATATCTATTTAGGTAAAACATATTCAAAGTATTACCTAACTATTATAAATTATTTGAATCAAACAAAGATAATGTTAATTTCTAGACTTAGGTTAATTATTTTAATGAAATTGATTAAAAGAATAATAAAGATAAGAGTTTAATTTTTAAAAAATATTCTTGATAACTAGTAAAATATTCAGAAAAATCATGAAGTTAAATCATATTAGTAGGGTAAATATTGTAAAAAATTGAAGATCTTTCTAAAGAGAATATAAAATTTGTATAATATAAAGTAAGCTATATAAACATATATTCATAAGTATATATAAAACTAATTTAAAAAGAACTTAAAATTTAATTTATGAGATATACATTAATATTTTGATACAAATCAATTTTAAATTTAAACTTTAGAAATCAAAACATATTTATTTGCTAAAAAACCATTTATACTTTAGAAGAAAACATTATAAAGTAATCTATTAAACTTCTTAAAAAAAATCATGTATATATATTTCTTTATATTAAGTAAAATATACAAGTTTTACAAATAAGTATTAAGTTACAAATAGTATTTGTGATAATGTAACCCAAAATTGTTATGAAATCATAAGAATAATACATAAGTTAAACTATGCATGTTTAAACTATATAAAAGATGAATAAATTTATATTTTATAACAATATCAAAAAATTATATTTACTCTGTATATCATATTAACATGTTTATATAATTTACTAAATTATATATTTTAATATATATATTTTGAAACATGATATAAGAAAATAATTATACAGATAAATTTAATAACTAGAATTTTAACTGGCATTTTCTAATTGAAAAAGATGGAGGGAAGTTTGAAAGTTTAAATCTTTGAGATAATAAATTTGAATTTCATTCTATAGGCTGATATGTTAACATATAGATATATGTATGTTGACATATATGTATTATTTTAAAGAGAATATTGTTTTGTGACTTTGGTTTTAAAATATCGATTTATATTTCAGGTTTAACTATTTCCTGAAATAATATTAATCCTAACAATCATCCAAAATTTATTTTATTACTATATTAATTTTATTATAATTATTTTTGAATTTCAAATTTGAATTTTTTTAAAGTTTAAATTTCAAATTTAAAACAAAGCGAAGCAAGCAAAACATCCATTCATTCAAAAATTTAAAAATCAATTAAGGCGTACTCGGTTTTTAGATCCATTTCTTCAATATTCTTTGAATTCTGAATTGATCTTCTGGAATTTGATGATGAGATTTGCTTTATTGCGACGGTTTCATTTTTCTGAACAGGATAGTATATTCATTTGCTGAATTTGAACACCGTATGAGAAAGATGTTAAAGATTTAGTAGTACAACCAACTTGGCGCCAAAATTTGAATTTGAATTTTGAATGAATGGATACTTCTACTACTATATAAATGCCCAAAAGTTATGTCCCTTCATAATCACTTCTCTTCTTCTTCTTCTTCTTCTTCTTCTTTTTGTTTTTTATTTTTAATCAAACTTTCAAGAGGCATAACTTCTTCGTTTCTTGATCAAATTGGACGAAATCAGCGGCAAATCGAAGAGGAATTCGATCTAGTAGCAGTTTGGGGATGAATTTGGATGGTATTGAGGTGCAGCAAGTCGAAACAGTAAGAGACATGCATAAAATCCCGCAACAATTTCCACTTTTGAATCGCCAACTTCTAACTGCCATATCTCACTCAATTTTGATCGGAATTTGACGATATACCCATCAAATCGACCGCAAGAACAAGAAATACAATCTGGAAAATGACTTGAGACATAATAGTCTAATCTGTGGATGCAATTTGAAGATAACCGTCAACAGTTTTGGTTTCCTTCTCTCTTTATTCACCAAAACTTCATTTGATCATTACTTGATCAGTTCTTGACGGATTTACATGAAACCAGTGGCATTGTGAAGAAAATGAAGAGAAATACAGTATGAAATAAGTTGTATATGAAAATCCAAAGTTATAAAGTGATATGGTACCCATTTCTTTGCTGATTTATATTATATATTTCCATTTCTTCTGGATGTCTCTTCGCCAACCGTCATTACTCTTCTCCTCTTTTTAATTTCATTTCAGAAGTTGAATTTTCAATAGCCATCATTTCAGAATTTGAATTTCCAACAACCACGTCAACCATCTTTTCAGAGTTTGATTATCCAATAGCCATATAACACATCTTTTCATGTAAAATAATACAACATTTCAAATGATCAAATAACTTTTCAAATAATTCAGATGTCTTTTCAAATAATCAAAAGGCTTTCCAAAGTAACTAACTACACTTTTATCATGATGGTTTTGTAACATATCCAAGATTTCAAAATTCATAATTCAAAAATCAAATAATAATTTGATTTTTCAATAAAATTGAATGCAGACTTATCTAATACTGATTCAATACATATATTTAAACTAGTGTTATAAATCATTTCAAAATTTGTCATTTAAAATTTTCAAAAATCAGATTATGAACTTTTTGAAAGACCTTGCTTTGATACCAGTTGTTAGGGAATGCGGAATGGATCGTTAAGGCAATGCAAACACTAGAGGGGGGGGGGTGAATAGTGTTTGTAAGAATTTAAACAAAATTAAAATCTAATGTTAACTACAAGATGAATCTAACACCACAACACATTCATAGACACAGATTCAAATACAAATGCAAAATAAACGGAAATAAAAATGCAAAAAAGGAAAGAAGACACTGGATTTATACTGGTTTGGATTACTCCTACGTCCAGTCCCGCACAACGCTGGATTGCACAGGGTTTTATTACTATTTCCAATAGTCAAATACGCCCTCCTTGATTTCATGTCTTAATAAGGAGACACCGACTCATATTCCTTGATTTCACAGCACAACAAGGACACACTAACTCCTATTCCTTGATTTCATGGCTACAAGGATACACCGATTCCTCTTTGACTTACAAACAAGGTTTATTCAACCCAAGCAATTATAAAACAGCCCTATAGATTTTCAATAGCACTTGATTCAGAGAGTAGAGAGTGTAGAGAGAATAAGTTTTATCAAAACAAAATTGAATTCGACAGAGTATAAGTGTAAGAATCATAAAAATGATTAAGGAGAGAAAGAAGATGAAACTAGAGAAGAAGAGATGATAAAAAAATCGGTTTTAACCCTTTTTTATAGAGTATGAAAGGTTGCTACGGTTCTGAATCGTTTCAAATAGTGAAAGGACACTTCCTTTCAAAATTGGAAAAAGTGACAGTTATATTTCGACATGGAGTTTTGTTAAGTCGACATACTCTTTTGAAAATTTAAATTTTAAATCATTTTTCAAGTGTTTTGATATAAAAATAATTCTAGAAATTCTTGAGTAAAATTCTAGTGTTGTAAATTAATATTATATGATAGAAAAACATATGAAAACATAAATTTAAACTATATAAATATATTTATAAATTTATAAGGTTTTGAACTATATAAAGTATATAAAAAAATTAAATTTGAAAACAAAGAAGAATAAAAATAGAAACAAATAGAAAAATAAATTAGAGAGGATTGAGGATATAATTGAAAATCAAAATTTGAAAATTGGAATTTGAAATTGAAATTAAACCTGGAGCGCTATTTAGAGTCTTACAAAATCTAGACTCTATAACTATATAATCTTGAACTCTTAAACTCTTGAAATCTTGATTACTCATAAGTCTTGAAATTTCTCTGATTTTTGAATCCCAATCATCTGTATAACTGTACAGTCTTCGGTGATATTTTCTGTATATAATTCCTGCACATATATATATATATATTCTATACAAAAAGTGTTAGCATATATTTTATAATCAATGATAATTGAAATAAAGTTATTGTCATCAAAACTCCATTCTCCAGCACGGGTTTCCATCTTAGGAAATGATACATCCTACAATGGGCCAGCATGGGGTATCTACAGAGTAGGGAGCTAATCGATTGGGGGTAGTAATTAGGGTACATCAATCTTGTGTAACAACCCGGAAATCTGGGCCAGTTTAAAAATTTTATTTTGGCAATTTTAGCGAATTTTGATTATTTAAAATGAATTATTTTAAATAATATCTATGAGAAAATTTCTTTAGAATGAAATTCAATCGTATATAGTTATATAGATCAATGTTAGAATATAAAAATTTATTTATAATTATAAAAGGAATTGAAAATGGCACGGTAGTTCGATAATTCGATTTCTAACTTCAATTGAATGTACCGGGTGCAAAACAAACCGGATTTTAGTGAAACCAAAAACGATAGGATCTAATTGGGAATATCTTTCCAACGAATCCGGAAAATCAAAATTTCATAGTAGGAATCAAAAGATATGTCCAGTTGAAAATTCTGAATAGTCGCTATGGAATTCAGGCCCTTAAAATGGAAATTTTGCAAACCACCTCGGATTTCGACGAAACCACTTTTGTTGGATCCGCAGTGTGAAGTTATTGCTAGATTCCAAATTTCATAATTTTCCGAATCAATATGTGAGCGTGGCAAAGGAAAACGCGTTTGACCAGTTTCAGTTGATTTTAATCGACTGGAAAATGGCCATTTTTCAAACAGTCTCAGAATTTGACGAAACTAGTTTTGTTAGGACTGTATCGACAATACAAAGCTAAAAATAATTTTTCTATAATTTTTTGAGTTAGTGTGTGGCCCCGGTAATTTGAAATGTGCGTTTAAATTGGATATATAAAGGATTATATTTTAATTTAAATCAAAACTGATCGAAACAGCCAAACGGGATCACGATACATATCCCATTGAGTTCGGAATGGGGGTATTATGCTAGGGACGACAGTCGTTGGATTTGATTTTGAATTCGGATCAATAAGCAAACAATGGGAGGATCAATTAATAAATAATTAAAATAGAATATAAATAACCAACACCCCCCGTTACTTTTCTCACCTCAGAAGTCAACCCCCCTCTTAAAAATTCGATCTTTCCACTATTAAAAATTCGTTCTTTCCACTACTAAAAATTTGTTCTTTCTTATATAAAAAAAATCAGTTTTTAAAGTTAACTAAATTCGGTTTTTAAACTTAACAAAATCAACTTTCGAACTAATTAGGGTACATCAATCTTGCTTGTGTAGAAGCCCATTATTCTTGTTGGGGGTAATACCTGTCATTTTTGTTGGGCTGGATTATTGGGGGTAAAACACATCACTAGAAGTACACCTAAGTCTACCATCTGTTTTTGTAGGGATCATCTTGTTCTGTTATACTAGTATTAGTGTAAAGAAGAGTATTAGAGAAGCGCAATATATTCCATCATGTTTATTCTGCCTATCCTGCTTAGTTTGTTATACCTGTCATATAATATTGTTATCTCTCTCATCCAATATATATGCATGTCATGATGCTTTTACTTATTTATATGCTAAAGGTAACTGGACTCTCCAGACTTTATGTTTGACCTATTTTGTTTCCTCTTCTTTCTCTTCCATTCCCCCTAGGTTCTCAGGGTGGGAATACTCAGGCTTGATTTGGATTCTCTCTTTCATTCTGTTTAGAGCTTCTTAGATGTACGCTTGATTCCATATCTTCTCTACTATGGCTATATTTTGGACACTATGCTCTTTTTATGTATTATTGTACTCTGATGATGATTTTAGTTCAACAAAGAAGTTTTATGTTGATGTAATGAATTTTCAGTATTTCAGACTTATTATGTAATTGAGTTTGGACCACGAAGCTTTCCAATTAAATAAAGTTTTAATTTCGCTCTTATTTTATATCTGTCTTGTGATGTTCTGTTTTTGTTTACCTATAACGCTTCATGAAACTTAATGCATTCTGATAAAGAGTGAAATTAACGGACGTGGGGTGCGATACTTGGTATCAGAGTTGAAGGTTACCGGATTGGATAAAATATTTTGAAAATTATTTTCAAAAATATTCTAAAAGAGTGCACTTTCAAATGAAAAGTCTATTTTGAAAAACATATTCCCCAAAGTTATAGGAAATATCTTTTGATTCTCTGTTTGAATCCCTTTTTCCTTTTCTTTTCAACATGTCTGGGGAATCTAATATTCCTGAGGGCATTCAAATACCGGTTTGGTTTCGTAGGTATCTAGAGGCTACGGCACCGGCCGAAGGCCAAGAAGACGCCCCTCCCCCAAATGCAGCCATTGTTCCTCCTCCTCCTCCACGTGCTAATGATTTCCCTAAGATATGCAAGGACTTCTGTGCTATGGGAGGAAAGCTATTCCGAGGAACTGATACTTTTGTAGAAGCAAGGAATTGGCTCAAAGAGATAGAAGATCTGTTTGGAATTTTCAAAGTTGACGATCGTAGGAAGATTCAGTTAGCCGTTTAGCAGCTAGAGGATGAGGCCTCGTTTTGGTGGGAAATAACGCAAGCGGGACGTCCAGTTGAGACTTGGGAGGATTTCCAACAGAGATTCAAAATGAAGTTTCTTTCTCAAGCCGAGCAAAGTGTGCAAATGGAAAGGTTTTTGGCACTTAAGCAAGGAGGAATGTCTGCCAAAGAGGATGTTAATAAGTTCAATCAATTGGCAAGGGTTGGAGCTAGTAAATTCCCCGCACAAGAAAGCTTTGAGGTTTGCCAAAGGTTTGAATGAACACCTTCATGGGTTGGCTATGTCTCATATTCCGATGGGAGCAACTTTTAGGAGACTCGTTGACATGGCATTGCTGCACGAAGAGGATAAAGGAGAAAATAAAGAGGCCAAGGTCGATGAATCACAAAACAAGAAAGTGTGGCCCAAGAAATAACAATAGCAACAGAAAAAGAAGGAATAAAAGAACAATAAGGGCCAAGAAAAGAGGAAATGCTATAATTGTGGGCGTGTGGGTCATTTGGGTAAAGATTGCAGAAAAAGGAAGAATGGTTGCTTCCAATGTGGAGAGGTTGGACATCTTATTAAGGATTGCCCGAAGAGACAAGGACAGGGCCAAAGGGCAAGATCTTATGGAGGGCAAATGCATGCTCTCGTGGCTGATGTACTGGATAGAGGTAGGAAAGTTTCTATTGAAGGTTTGATTTCTCTTTCCGATCATCCTGTTAGAACTCTTTTTGATTCTGGCGCTTCACATTCTTTTATATCTAATTCTGTGGTTGTGTCTCTACACCTTAGTACTAGCATGGTTTTGGATCCCATTGTCATCTCAAACCCCATAGGAAGTACGACTCATTTGTCAAGGTTTGAGAATATCTGTGTTGGGAGTCGAGTTTGAATGCGACACATATGTGCTTGGTTTCATGGGTTATGGTTTGAATCTAGGGATGGAATGGCTAGCCATGTATGGTGCCATTCTAGACTGTGAAAGGTGGGTCGTTAGACTTTTGACTTGCCATGAGAGGACCCTCGAGGTTTCTTATGACCCCAAAGGGTCTGTCATGCTTAGTTTCCTAGAGTTGCTTGATGCATCTATTGATGATTTACGATTTGTACTAGTAGTCTGTGAGTATCCTGATGTGAGTTCCAAAGAATTCAATGGAGGTGAGGAGTTTTCTTGGATTAGCGGGCTATTATAGGAAGTTCATTAAGGAGTTCGCAAAGATATCAGCCCCACTCACCAGACTGACGAAGAAGAATCTGACATTTTCTTGGTATATAGACTGTGAGGATGCTTTCCAGCAATTAAAGAGGTCTCTGACAACAACCCCAGTTTTGACTTTGCCTGATGGGAACAAAGTGTTCCCGGTAAACACTGATACATGTGGTACAGGGCTTGGTGCGGTTCTGATGCAAGAGGGAAGGGTAGTATGTTATGGAGGTAGATAGTTGAGAATTCATGAGAAGAACTACCTTACCCATGACTTGGAGTTAGTTACCACAGGATTCGCGCTTAAGACATAGCGCCATTATCTGCTAGGAGAGAAGTTCGAGTTGTACACCGATCATAAGTCTCTCAATCACTTGTTCTCACAGAAGGATCTCAACTTGAGGCAACAAAGATGGATGGAGTTCCTAGCATCCTATGACTTTGAGGTTTCTTATACCCTTGGCAAGGGTAATGTGGTAGCAGACGGCAGAGGATGACCTTGAGTCCTCTATTTATAGAGAGGCAGAGCTTTGAGTATATATCGACTTTTGATTTCAATTCCTCTACCGAGTTTACACCTGGTTTATTGGCATCATTAGAGGTGCAACCTATTCTATTGGACCAGATAGGAACTTCGCAATGAGAAGACCCACAAATAGCTGATATCTTGGATAGGCTCAGTAAAGGGGAGACTTCCAGTCACCTCAGTTGGTATTCCACGGATGATAGAGGATGGTTACTATGAGATGGAAGGCTTTATGTTCCCCAAGTTGGGAGTTTGTTGAAGACAATCCTTGAGGAAGCCCATCATTCTAGGATGACTATTCATCCCGGTGGTAATAAGATGTATAAGGATATGAAGGGGGTTTCTTTTGGGCTAGATGAAGAAAGATGCGGCAGAGTTTGTTTCTCGATGTTTGATTTGCCAGCAAGTTGAGGCTGAGCAAAGGAAGCCCGGTGGTTTTCATCATCCTTTGGAGGTTCCACAGTGGAAGTGGGAGAGTGTCTCGATGGATTTCATTGATGGTTTTCCTAGATCGAGGAATGACAACACCAGTATTTGGGTTATAGTTGACAGGCTTACTAAGAACGCTCATTTCATTCCTGTTAAGAATAAGAGGACGACAGCATGGTTGATAGCAGTTTATCTTCATGAGATAGTCCGTCTTCATGGAGTACCTTCCAGTATCGTAAGTGATCATGACCCTATATTCACTAGTGAATTTTGGAGGAGCTTGCAAGAGGCAATAGGTATACAGTTATGTTTGAGCACCGCTTATCACCCCCAGACCGATGGATAGACGGAAAGGGTGAATAGAGTTCTTGAGGATCTTCTAAGACTGTGTATCCTAGACTTCGGAGGGACTTAGGAAGTGAATCTTCCTTTAAAGTGGAGTTCGCCTATAACAACAGTTATCAGGCTAGTATTGGCATGGCACCTTTTGAGGCACTATATGGACGACCCTGTAGATCACCGACTTGTTGCTGGGAGTCTACAGATAGGCTTCTACTTGGACCTGAGATGATTAGGGAAACTTCAAAGAAGATAGATCTTATTCGAAGACGCATGAAGACAGCTCAGGACATGTAGAAGTCCTACGCAGACAAAAGAAGGACTAATATCGAGTTCTAAGTAGGAGACATAGTTTTCATCAAGGTATCACCCTTGAGGAGTGTGGTTCGCTTTGGATCTGTAGGGAAATTGGCACCAAGATTTGTAGGGGCATTTCCCATAACAGAAAGGATTGGCCGAATAGCCCATAAAGTAAAGCTACCAGAGAGATTATTCGGTGTTAATGATGTTTTCCACGTTACTCATTTACGGAAGTGCTTGCATGATGCCGCAGGAGTTGTTGAGCCGAGTATGCTTGAGGAAGTAGAACGGGATGCGGCAATTAGACGAGTTCCTACTCGTATTCTTGGATCAGAGGTTAAGAAGATACGCAACCAAGAGGTCAAGTTGAAGAAGGTTCAATGGGAAGAAGACTCGAGAATGCAACTTGGGAGACTGAAGACAAGATTCGCGCTTCGTACCCTTTTCTTTTCAAGGGTATGGTCTTAACTTCTTTTCCGAAGCTTTTATCTGTACTTGCTTCTGTCGTTTAAATAAATCCTATCGATCGAATATTCAACCTTTAAGTAGAAATCCAATGGATGTAAACATGTTTTTGAGACATGCTATATTTGATGGATGCAAGTGGTTGTAAGTGTTTGCTAGTGGTTGCTCGTGGATACATATACACACACATTAGGCACTAGATCGGCTCAATCACTCTCATACTGCATATGGATTATGTGCATTTTCTTCTTTTATGGATGGAAATGGGTGTATCATCATATGGATGTTGCATTTGGATGGATGATTGCGCATTCATATAGTATTTACATGATATATTAGGGCTATTTGCATACATGTTGGATTCATGGCACTGACATACATTGCATTAAGGAGGTCGACTTAATCAGTAGACCACCTAATCTTTCGCATTAGTGTAAGGGACACATACACACACCTTTACATATGTTCATATAAGAATTACAATATTTTAGGAACAATGGATGCATGTGATTAGTGGATGAGTAGACGGATGATGGATGTTAGGATACACTTTTCTTAACTTGGAAATTTCGAAGACGAAATCCTTTAAGTAGGGGAGAATGTAACACCATGTGATTTTTAAGAACACTAAAATGGTAAGCTAAGTAATACTTAATTAAATATTCGGAACTAAGTGAAATGGACCATGCCATTGCGTTCATCTCGGAATTCTGCTTAAGATAGACTCCGAGTTTGCGTAAAACGGGCATCGTATAAAGAATTTATGAAGCCTAGAAGTCTGTATGCACACAAGAGAATTATATATATATACAAACCAATCAAACATTTTAAAATAATTCAAAAAACAGCGATGCGGGGAAGAGCAGGAAATCGGCCCGTTAGGGGTCGACCCCGTTCCCCATGCGTTTCGACCCATGGGTCGACACCATAACGGGTGTGTTGACCCCTGTGTCGACACAGTAAGGGGGGTTGAACCCCATACGGATCTAGGTAGAATTCGGCTTCTGAACCTGGACACCTTTCTGAGCGAGATTCGTTGACCATAGGCTATAAATAGGACCTCATTCTCATTGTTTTTACACACCAAAAACAATAGAGACAACTAGATGCTGCCCTAGCTCAGATTGAATTAGCCTATTCTTCAGCAACAACAAGTGTTATATGTATTCAAGGATCTGTGCAACAATATCAACAATCATTCCTTTGTTCTTAGATCAAGTCCTTGTGAATTTATGTTATTTTTAGATATAAACATTTAAAATGTAATCTTGACATGTCTATAAGTTGTATATAAGCCTATTCCTATTAATAACTTGAACCATAACAGAACTGCCATTACTTGTACATCTGATCCATTATTCTCATATGCCCAAATTCTGCCATTATATGCCTATCTTGTTATTATGGTCAATTTTATCCTCATATGTCTATTTTGTTCTTATGCTTGTTCTTGTTCTCTTCCCTTCCTCTTTCCCTTTTTATTTTTATAGGCAGGCTACCTTCGAGCCTAGGCATACCGCTGAAATATGAGAACGCGCGAAATTGGGAATGACGGGGAATGTTAAAATTGGGGCATAACTTGTATTGAGAAATTGGGGCATAACTTGTATTAGGAAATCAGGGCATAACTTGTATTGGGATTTTGGGGCATAACTTGTAACGAACATGAATAATGGCTAGGAACGAATAGGCCTAAAACAATAGTAATTAGAAACTGTAGCTGCACATCGACACGAGATTAGATTACACTTGTGGTAGAAGTCTTCTCGGAACTGCCTGGCATATCCAGCTATTGCAAGTGGTTAATATAATGTGAGGGGTCAAGGGCATAAAAGTATACATAATGGTGCTAAGACACGAGGTTAAGTCTAGCTTGTGGTAGAAGTCTGCCCGGAACCGCCTGGCATATCCAGCAACCACAAGTAGTCGACTAAATGTGAGAGGTCTGGTGCATAAATGAAAAATGACAAGAATCTGTTAACCAGAAACACTTAACCTATTTAAACCTATGTGGTTACATAGACATTACGAATCAAGTAGGGGTTAATTAAACTTGCTTGAATCAGTGGGAGGGGTTAAGTTATCTTGTATAAAACCGATAAACTTAACCTATATAACATGTTTCTTGAATCAGTGGGAGGGGTTAAGTTATCTTGTATAAAACCGACAAACTTGACCTATATGACATGTTGCTTGAATTAGTGGGAGGGGTTAAGTTATCTTGTATAAAACCGACAAACATAAACTGTATTACATGTTGGGGTTATGCAATCTTGTTAAACCGTTAGACATAACCTATCAAAATCCTAGTAGTGGGGATACAAGCTTAGGCGGTAGCTTGCACCATCTGTATGGGACCCTCATCAGTCAGTAACCCATCTTGGTATAAAACATGGAACCCCGAACTAGGTCCGGGTTAGGGCACGCTTACTGAGTTGATTATAAGAGGTTCAAATAGGCTGGGGTGTTGACAGCGCAGGATCCAATGGAGTCATGTGCGTGCATGGTTCCGGCTTGCTTGTTGAAAATTAAGACGCTGTGACATCAGTAGGTATTGTTGTGCGTTTTGAAAATAAACGGGTTGCCACCTTAGGAAGTGATACATCCTACTGTGGGGCCAGCACATGGTATCTACAGAGTAGGGGGTTGATCAATTGGGGTAGTAATTAGGGTGCATCTAGTCTTGCTTGTGTAGAAGCCCATTATTCTTGTTGGGGTTAACACCTGTCATTTCTGTTGGGCTGGATTATTGGGGTAAAACCCATCACTAGAAGTACACCTAAGTCTACCATCTGTTTCTTTAGGGATCACCGTGTTCTGTTATACTAGTATTTGTGTAGATAAAAGTATTAGAGAAGCACAATATATTCCATCAAGTTTATTCTGCCTATCCTTCTCAGTCTGTTATACCTGTCTTATAATATTGTTATCTCTCTCATCCAGTTTATATGCCTATCATGATGCTTTTACTTATTTATATGCTAAAAGTAACTGGACTCGCCAGACTTTATGCCTGACCCATTTTGTTTCCTCTTCTTTCTCTTCCGTTTCCCCTTCCAGGTTCTCATGGTGGGAATACTCAGGCTTGATTTGGATTCTCTCTTTCATTCTATTTGGAGCTGCTTATATGTACTGTTTGATTCCGTATCTTCTCTACTATGGCTATATTTTTGGGACTATGCTCTTTTTATGCATTATAGTACCCTGATGATGGTTTTAGTGCAAGGTAGAAGTTTTATGTTGATGTAATGAATTTTCAGTATTCCAGACTTATTATGTAATTGGGTTTGGACCACGAAGCTTTCCTATTAAATAAAGTTTTAATTTCGCTGTTATTTTATATCTGTCTTGTGATGTTCTGTTTCTGTTTACCTATAACGCTTCACGAAACTTAATGCATTTTGATAAAGAGTGACATTAACGGGCGTGGGGTGTCACAATTGCAATGTTATATTTGCATAATGCATGGCATATTTCTATTTTTTTGATCATTTCATAACATGCTTTCGTTTTCGAATATCAAACGCATATTATTAATATAATTGTTTTGATAATTTTATTACTAAAATAACGGTATGTTACACTTGGTGCTTTGGGCTTACCGAACATATACTAAAACGACAACTAGCCATATGCCCTATTCACTGACCTTTGGATGTGAAGCAATGCTTTCGATCGAAATAGAAATTTCGTCACACCGAAGGGTGGCCTATTTCTTCAACAAAATCAAGAGCTAAAGAAGGAATCTTTAGACTTAACTCTCAGCTTTAGGGACGAAGCCGATGCTTGCACGGAGTATCAAAGAAGAATGACCCGGTACTATAACACAAGATTAAGGCTAGAAGCTTTTAATGAAGGGACCTAGTTCTCTGAAGGGTAATGGCTAAAACTAAAAATACGGCAAATGGGCCATTAGGGCCAAATTGGGAAGGACCGTTAATCGTACACACAATAATACCTCCGGAGCTTACTGCTTTTGCCACCCCGATGGAAACATGGAATGCCTAACACTTGAGATTATACTTCCCTTCTATAAGTGAATAAATTTAAATAATTCCATAAAGGATTAAAGGAATTTGTCCAAGTGCAAGGGAAAGGGAATTAAGACATAATATGTTTTTTCAAAGTCATTCACATGGATAAAATAATGAATAAACAACTTCTAAGTGGAAAATAAACATAAGAAATTATACTTAGTTAGGGGTAAAATGTCCTCTCATAAATATATAACCTTAAGAAGCCCTTGATGCATCAAGGCGTTTCCCAAAAGAGGTGAGGGGATCCATGAGATTCCTTGATATACCACAGCCCTTCCTCAAAGAGGAAAGGGGGTAATTTCAGGGCAAATGCATTTGGTCCCAAGCCCTAGCTATAGGTTAGGCACCTCCAGGGAGGAGGGTAAGCCTGAGGGATTCTCCCAACACCATAAGTTCTTGATGTGTCAATGCGCCCTCTGGGGGAGGGACGGGTAATACCGAGGGAAGCGCCTAGTTCCGAAATAAAGTAGGCATTGCCTCTGATCTTTTTAAAACAAGCCATGCCTCTGGTTTGGCATAAGCATGCTGCCTCTTCTCTAAAAGTTGAGTATACTGTGCCTATTCTTGTGCCTCGTCTTGCAGAAGGGAACAAAAGCTTAAAAGGAGCACCTAAGGCACGCCAAGCCTCTACTTTAGGGAAATCCTAAATGACAAAGAGTCAATCAAAACCGAAACTGCTTTCGTATCTTCATTGTCTGGAAGAAACGTGTCTCAATCTCCCATAGTAACCGAAAGAGGCTTCGTATCTCCAAAGAAAAGTTTCTAGGTTTCTAATATTTTAATTCCTAAATTTGGGATTCAGGATTTCTAGTAGCCGAAAGATGGGTTCGTATGTCCAAAAAAGGTATTTAGACTGATAATATTTTAATACCCAAAACTGGATTTTGGGGTTTCTAATAGCCAAAAGCGGCTACTAATTTCTATAAAAAGGTTCTAGACTCCTAATATCTTAACACCCGAATCTGGGTTTTGGGATTTCTAGTAGTCGAAAAAGGCTTCGAATTTTTAGAAAAAGGTTTCTAGACTTCTCATGGTTCATTACCTAAATCTGAGTCTTGGGTTTACTATTGAGCCAAGGTGTCTTCATATTTATTTCTGAAAGATTTTTTGACTCCTGTTCAAATACATGAATCTAGGTTTCACATCTTACATTAAGCGGAAATTTGCTTCACTCACACTATTTCTAAAAAGAAATTTTTTGGGTTTTTATTGCTTTATTACCCAAATAGAGGTTTCCGATTTCTGTAGACTGAAAGGAGTTTGCCCAAATTGATAATGTCCTAATGATTACTTTTAGACTTTCCACTTAATTGCCTGAATATGGGCTTTGGATCTGACATTGAGCCAAGATCAGCTTCACGTCTATTTTTCCAAAAAAAAAAATCTGAAATTTCTATCTAAATCTAGGTTTTGAATTTTGGAAACAACGTTGTCCTTCTATCGTTTCTAATCTTCATCAGATTAAAGAACTTGAATCCAAGTTACAAATTTTTTACACGACGAAAACGGTTTTAGTCAAACCAACCTATTATAGAAAAATATCTTTGGGTGTTCTTTTCCAATATTAGGATTTACTCAGAACCCGAAGAGGCTTCAGTAAAGCCCATGACTGGTTGTTTTCGATCGTATTAATTTTCATCACTAAAAATTCTATCTTCTAGTTCAATACAATTAAGTGGATTAATATACATGTTTTATTAAAGTTTCTAACCAATGCCAACATGATTAGATTTGTAGGTAGAAGTAAGATGAAAGCATTCACGGTCATTATCCTAAGGACATAGGCTTCTTTCACAATAAGGTGTGGGGCTAAATGTTAGCCAAAATTCACCCCTTCAAGATTATAGGGTAAGAAGGTCGAATAGAAGGAAAAGTATCATAGAGAAGTAGGGAAAAGAGAAGCGCTTTGAAAAACTATCCAAAGAAAAGGTTCAAAGGGATAACAAAAGCTTCATACAGGCCACTGAAAGTACCACTGTCGACATGTAAGGAAATGATGAAAAGATATCATTTTGGCGCGGTAAAGAAAAAGGCCTTTCCAGTAATATGGAGGGCATGTCCTGAAAGAAAGCATATTTCAAATTTAAGCACCAAAGTGAAGATTCCAAGGAAACCCAAAAGGTTGTTTCGGTAGAAGCTCACACAGAAAAATCCATAAACCAGATGAAAGGTTCATCGTACTGGATGACCATCTGTACAAACATAGGTTGTTGACAATCCAAGAGCTTGTATGAAAACATGCATCCCGCAGCAAACCAAACCTGCCTCCTAGAAGATATACTCTATATGAACCGCAAGCACTAGTCCCACCTTCACTAAAAATCTTAGAGAATCCTTTGGAAAAGCTCCCGTATGAAGGCTTGCAAACAAAAGGGGCCAACCCATATCTATAATACGACCCCAGGGGTCCAGAATCAAGATGATCGATTCATTCCAAAAAATTATAATCATAATTTTGCAGAGCATAACCATAATTTTTGAACTAAATTAGGGATCTTCTCTTATTCTTGTAATCTTATTTTGTGATTTGTAATAAACAAAGGAGGATTGAGGATCTTGACTTGTAGAGTTTAATTTTTTTAAAAAAGTAGCCCGATCATTTTGGATATTAGTTTACTTAATATCCCATTGCATATGATTCTAAATTTCAACTTCTTATTCTAACCAAAATCATATTGCGAAGCACGTGAGAAGGGATATCACAATTGGGTCTGAAAGAAGTGACACTTATCTGAAAGGAATATGATAGACTATTATCGAAAGGGCCGGTTTTTCCTCTATTTAGTTTCACGACATCAATTCTTATTTTATTATGTTCTAAAATAAGCCTACCTAGTAGGGTTGATAATCCCCTAAAAGGAGACAGTTTTCTGTGCATTAAGCAATTTTGATCCAGTTAAACATACAGAACCTTAGCTTAATATGCCTTTGGTAGCTCATCCCTCGAAATTCATAAATTTATGTCCGTGTTAAATAAAAAATTTCCGATACAATAAAAGCCGAAGCATATTACCTTTTTGGGTTGCTTAATTAGTACAAAAGCCAACCTTTTTGGAAATTATCTATCATAAGCTACTTCGGGATGTTAACCATTTTTATAGCTAACAAATTGATGTGTTATATAATATAACATTGATTTGTTAAATTGAAGTACACCGTTCCTATAATATTCTCCTCAAATATACGTTTGGTAAGTGTGTGTATATGAAGATTAAGAAGGAATGAATTGCTTTGAAGTCTAAAGATTGTAATATGGATTTCAGGAATTCAAAGCAATTTGAATATAATCGAATATGGACGTATTAGATCAGAGAATTCAAGAACCATAATAGAATATTTGTAAGTAAGAGAAGTTAGCTAGTTGTTTGATTCAATAATTCATGTGATTTTGTAGTAATAGAATGGTTACAAGTACTGGTAAAAAGATTTTAGTCAAATAGGAACAAAAGAAACTCTTAACAAACAAGAAAACTATTTTGAAGAGAAACGTCTGTTCAAAAAATTAACAGTTGGAAGAACTTCAGTCGACTGAATATTCATAGGTAGTCGACTAAATTTAATAGTGCGCACATGCTATGTTTTAAATAGGGTGAGTCGACTGACTAGGCCAGTTCAGTTGATTGAACTAGAAGTTTTTCAAATTTGTATTTTAAACTATAAAAATATATGTTTGATGAAATGTGTATGGACTACTTGAGGATAGATTTTAATATGAATAAACTCTAACTAAGACTCTGAAACATATATATATGTATATATACTTGTACTGACTCAAGAGGCTAGTAGCTTGTTATAGTTCCTTTGTCGAGTGATTTTTGAATATATAATGTTGTCATCCATTGCCTTATCTTCTGAAATTGGTTTTTGTATTGTCATAAATCAAAACTCTTGATTCAAAAAATAGTATGTTTAGAACAAAGCAACATCAACACTTTTGCAGATCTTATTGAGGCTATTGACTATATAATGATCTAAAGAGATCGTGATTATGGCTCTGAACATTCATGGAACTTGGATCAATCCGGAGAGATTACAGAAACTAAACTGATAGAAAACACATCTTCCACATAAAGACATGTTTTGAGGGGGAAACTGTTAATCCACCTTTCAACAATACCTTTACGCTTTAAATTTGGACATTTGGATCGCTTGTGACTTGAGCACGAACTCATACAAAGTATAACTAAACTTCAGAATCGACGTTCGCTTGGAAATCAAAAATTAACTCAACTCGGGTCGATTACCTCCAAGCATCGTCTGATCACTCAAAAAAGGCCTTGATCAACTCATTAGATCACACAACTTTCACTTGATTGATCATGAGAAGGATCAAATCGATCACCTCAAAAAAGCTTGATCGACATGTCGATCACCTTGAAAATCAAGGATCAGACTGATTCGACACTTTCCTGATCACTTGGAAAAGTTGGGATAGGTATGCACAAAAAAGACGATCGACTCTCATCGATCACTCAAAAATTATGGATCTACATATGAATCCATCTCCTGATATTCTGCCTGGTCTCTTTATGGGATCGTATTGATATTAAACCATGGGATCACTCTTATTGTCGAAGCTCCAGATCAGACCAAAAATGGATGGATCAACATAGATCGATCACTTGAAAAATGATGGATCCATGTAGAAGGTCGGATAAGTAAAAGGCAACATGCATCAAACAAAATAGAGGATCGACCCATGGATTTGCGTAAAATTGAGCTAATCGATGCAACAATCGAACACTTGGATTTGGTAAACAAGGTTGGATCGATGTAACTCCCATCTAATTAGTTTGACGTTTTAGTAAAACACTTAAGCAACTCGAATTTTGGATACTTAGGTGGATCAGCTAAAAATTCACGATCAACAGGGGATTTATCTTAGAAATAAGATGATCGAGCAAGACTTAGGATGGAAGTAGAATACCAATCCCTCGAGGGATCGAATATGAAAATTTTCAACACTCGGTGAAAAAACGATCCAATTTTACTCCTTGATGTATGGCCGATATGCTCTCTTCTACAACTATAAATAAGACACAAAATGGCTCATTTAAGGAATATTTTGGCACTTATACGCAGAGACTTTGCCATTGCCAATATCAGATTTCTTTCACTTTTCTTTCTTGTAAACATGCAGACTGTAATTGTCATCAAACAATATAAACAATTGATTAACTCACAACATATGTAGTTACAACTTGTTGAACCACTATAAATCTCTGTGTATTTTTTACTTTTATGCACTTTTTGTTTAAATTTACATCATTATTTACCGATTGCTATTTGGAATTTGGAAGCTGCATTTGATTGATAAAATCCAAATTCAAAAGGGTGCAAGTTTAAAAGTTGTTAAAAAGGCTTTATTCCCCGAAACGAAGATGAAGAAATTTGGAGGATTACATATTAGTCCACTCTGAACCCTTAAGAAAAACTTTAGAAACTGAAAACTGACTTCCCGAAGCCCTACTAAAACCCATTTATGTACCATCGATGCACCCAATTTCTATGAAGGTCAATAATAACTTATAGATTGGGTGCTTGATATTTATGATTATTATAAAGTCATGATGAAGTACACCTAGAAGTTGTCATACATTATTAGAAAATAGGAAGTCGAGATTGAAGGTATAAAACTTTAAGCCAGCATGGATCAAAGAAATATGGAAGCGATGGATGAGGAGATTGTTGTGTGTAAGCGATATTTGGAAGAGGCCAAAAAGTCAATGTCTATGATGATGGAAGAATCCACTCAAACTCGAGATCGATTTTGAGAGGAGTTAGATTGTTCTTCTCTTAAGATGTCATCTCTTGAAATGAACACAAGCTCCTCATGGTTGAGACTAAGAAAATGAAAAAAGACCTTAAGGAGCTCAGGAAGGAAAGAGTGGAAAATATGGCCGAGGCCGAATCAACTATAAAGGCTAAGGAAGAAACCGAAGAAAAAGATAAATCAGTTCTTGATTAGGCTAAAAAATTTAGAAAAAGTTTAAGGTAGAACTCAATAAACTTAGGGCTAAAGTTCAAGAGATGGAAGGAAATAAGAAAAAACTCGACCCAACCATAATGGGATTCTACGCTCAAGTTAGTTGCCACCGCAATCTATCTTAGATAAATAAATATGAAAAGACATTTTTTCTGGCTTGGGAGTGGTTTCTGGACAATGAAGCCTATCATAGAAATAGTGAAAAGTCAACGAGGAGGAGCTAACACGCAATACCCCTATTTTTCATGCCGTAACAATTGTTTTGATAACCTGTTAATCGAAAAAGTTATTTTATATACATGCAAATATTTTGAGATGCTAAATAGATTTTGTGTAATTGAAATGGCTAAAAGTTAAATTTATTTTATAATAGTACAAAGAGTTATCAAATAAATAATATTAATAACAAGTGAGCATTAATTGAAAATATATATTTGGTCATTAGAATATAATTTGTATGATGAGTTGTACATACTTTTATACTAAATTGTAATTTAGTTGTAAATAAAACTTGAAGGTTATTAAAGGAAAAGTGAATTAAAAAAGGTGTTTTAAATGAGATTTGCATAAAAGTTTATTTACATTTCCCTTCTCGCTAGAATTTTTTTTAGGTTGCTTCACCTACAAAATCTTTTATTCGAAGCCCAAATCAATTTGGAAAAAAGGTCCTGACTAGGGGATAAACAATAAAACGTGTGACCTTGAATCAATGATGTAGCCTTGGAGAAAACCGCAGGCACAAGCGCACACCAATAGATGTGGCGTGAGCGAAGTCGAGATCATGCATTGCTGAGGACCCGCGACTTTTGGAAGTAGTGTGATTCGCTAAAGGTGTTGCGGCTTTTGATGGGAAGACGGTTTAATGAGGAGGACGACTATGTGGCTATGTTGTTATATAGAAACAATAACGTGGAGGATGATGACAATATGCGTGAACAGTGTAGGAGGAGCTGACTAGATATGATTTTAGGTGGTGAAGGGAGGGTGCTAGCGTGTATGCCGATGATAGTAGGAGGTGAGTAGCAGCAGATAATTATGGATTAATTGAACGAGCAACGCTGCGGTGAGTAATTCACTCACGTTAATATCTAAATTTATTTTCATTCTATTATACACATGTACAACATCTTTACAAATATGTACCGAACCCTGGATTGGAACTATTGATTATATAAGATTGATTATGAACATAAGAATTGATTGCATGGAATTTGTTTGATTGATGTAATTGCTGGGTTAAATAGAAATTAAATACCAGTTGAAATTAATGGTGGAGATTTATAGGTTCGTAGGATGTTAATAATAAAAAGGAAACACTACTTATGAGGTTCATTATGATTTGATGTTTGTTATATTTTGTGATCTTAAATTAACTGTGAAAGACTATATAAATCATTATGAATTTTTATTATATAAATCAAAGTATTTACTTATTTCTAAATGTTGATTTGTAGTCCAAAATTATAAATATATGGGATTTAAATAATATATTTTAAGTAAATATTGGTATTTTACTCTATATTTCAATAATTATATTACTAAGATCAACTAAATCGATTTTACGAATTCCATTAAGTTTTATTTATCATACTGGGAAATATTAGAATTATTTTTCTTAATTTTACTAATTTGTGCCAAAGTGAATTACAATTAGTTTTAAATAAATTATTTGAGAAGTTTATATATTTTAGATTATAAAATATTCTTTATATAATATCCAATTAATTTTGACAAGTGATTTTATTGATAAAATAAATTTTATGGATATGTGTATAAGTATTAATATGCTAAATGACTGAAATACTCTTTTTGAAAGATTTTTAAATATACTGTTATTATTATTTCACTTTATAATTGTATTAAATTTTATATATTATTTCTATCTTTTCCGGTTTTCCTATTTATTACGATTTCTATCTTTCCCGATCTTCTAATTTGCTATGTTAATTTCTACATTGTGGATGACTAGATGTTGATTTAATTTTATTAATGATTTAAACATGATATAGTGGTGCCATCTTTTATATGATTTTTTAACACTTATATTCTATGCAATGAGAAATTTGAATAAATAGTTAGTGAAATCGTCTGGTATGGAACTTTCGGAAATGGTTTCTCGGCTTCATGGACTCGTTATATAGAGTATTGAAAGGTAAATGTAATGTATGAGCAACTGGATAAATAATTCAGTAAATGTGGTGGTACAAGACACCAATGAGTTATTTATATGGCTATCTTTCATACATGTATGACACTTAATACGGGGATGAGCGATGGAGTATACGCTGCGGTGAATATGTGTGTGTGTGTGTATATATATATATATGTGTGTGTGTGTGTGTGTTTGTGTGTGTACATATATATGTAGTGTGCAGGGTGTGTATGTGTCTAGTTGCCATTTACTGATTTATGATTATATTTAGCTATGCGTCAGCAACATAGTATATGCTACATTATGGCATAAGTATTTTGTATTAGATGGGTATTCACATAGTTTTATGTGTTGCGCTGCATTTGCTATTCTACTATATATATATATATATATATATATATATATTAGTTTAGTTACTTAGTAGCACTTGGTATCACTGACCAACATCCTATCTGTTATGGAAGTGATCTATAATGGCCAGTATTTGCCCCTGAGACCCAATTATGGGGCCATGCCCTCGACCTGTGATACATTTGTCTATTTAGTCAGGTACTGTGTGCTGGTATATGTGTTGCTCCTAGTGTCATCTTGGCCACCGTACCATAGGGGTCAATATCAGTATAATGACCGAAAAGGTTACGCGTAGACGAATCAATGTGGATCATTATCACGATACAAGTGGGTGAGAGGTTGTAGTAACCGATGACCCTAGGAGACGGTCTGGATGGATTATGTTTATCATTTTCACTAGACCAATGTGAGTGTGACCTCTTGAAGCAAGTACGTCCATCAGTCTCCCTTTCTTGTTTCGTTATAGCGTATAGTCAAGTACAAGATTATACCAAAGACAAGTTTTTGAGTATGATTAATCCTTGTTTCGTTCATTGATGTGCATCATCTAACGTTCTTATTTGGCGTATTGTCAATTACCGTTGTTTTATATGTTGTATAATGATACTTTGGTGTATTTCCAAGTACTCTTATATGGTAATGTTTATTCCTCATTTTAGATTTTTATTTGTTTCTTATGTCCTTCACTAACATCCTTAGGTCATTTTCTGTGATTTTTTGTATTAACATTTGTTTTGTGGATGTGGAGGATATTATATTTGCAGTGACCGAGTAATAATTGGACATATTTGATTATTAGTCCATTTATATACTTTGTGAAATCATTTTGGAGATGATTTTTGGATTTGATTGAGAATTAACCGATTTATATGATTTCCATTATATTGATTCCATAATTCAATTTTAATAGATTTCCTAAGTGATGATAATTTGAATTAGATTGGGGTAATATTTCTTTCTGTTATTCAATATATTCCAAACACCATATGTTATTAGGTACTTTTGGCACAGGTCCTTATTACAGTTTAAAATACACAAAAATTCCTTCACTAAATTTCAGTGTAAATTAGGTCCCTATTTTTTATCCTCGATTGTTGCAGACACATCAGCAACATTTCATAAAAGTTGCTGACATATCAGCAACTTTTCTGTACACGGTATAAAAGTTGCTGACATATCAGCAATTATTTACTAAAGTTGCTGACATTTCAGCAATAATTTTTCACTTTTCTGTACACCGTATAAAAGTTGCTAACATATCATATTTGTAAGAGTTGCTGACATTTCAATAATTATTTCTGGAAAACAGGGACTGGATTTACAATGAAACTTTGCTGACATATCAACAATTATTCAACAATAATTTTCTTTATTTTTAGAAAATGAGGACTAGATGTACAATTAAACTTTGATAGGGACCGACTTTACAATATGAAAGTATAATAGGGATGCCTCCATAATTTTCACTGTATATAATATAGTGGCAATTAGGCACGCATCCTTATTTCAAAATTTCATTTGAAAGATATCCTCCACTAAAGACTGTTATAAAGCGGGTCCCTCTTTTTGGATACTCCGTGTTTTTCTACATTTTTTGGTGCTTTCAAAAAATTGCAAATATTCATGGAAGTAATCTGCGAAAAAAACCCTGCAAAATCAACAATTATAGTAAATAATTGCTGATATGTCAGCAATTATTCATCTTGAATTTTAGTTGAAAATTGGGATAAATAATTGTTGATATATCAACAATTATTGTATATAATTACTGATATATCAGTAACTATATTTAATTTTTTAGCAACAGCTGAATGGATTATTGCTGATATATGAGCAATTATTGTATATAATTGTTGATATATCAGCAACTATATCAAAGGTGATGGAAGACTTATAAATACGTACTGATATATCTACAATTATTGTATATAATTGCTGATATATTAGCAACTATATTTAAAATTGATGTATAACTGAAAAAATATGAGGCAAATGAAAAATTGTAGCAAAGTCTGCAAATATTACTACGAATTACTGATATAACAACAATTTTTTCGCAGTTGATGCAAATAATTGGAAAAGTTGCTGAAATATTAGTAATAATTGCAAATAGTTGCATTATTTGCTGCAATTTACTAGTGTGTGCATGTTTTTTATTTTTTTTGTTTTTGAATCATATTTTTTGTTATTTTACTGCATGAATACGGTGATGATTCATAAAAAAATCGTTCTTTTGATGATTTTCGAAAAACATGGACCTAATTATAAAGTTTTTAGGCACCGTATTTTGAAATTTATTAGGGACCTGAGCCAAACTTACACTATTATTTATATAATACTCGAGTTAGTCTTAGACATTACATATTCAGGGACATTGGGACTAACTTATTTTTTACTAGACTCATAGGAGATTAGATACTTATCATATTATTTGTTATCTTGTATTGTATGGATTGATGTGTCGTATATTAAATGTGTAAGGTATATTAAATACTGAATAATATATTGCATTACTGCGATTGACTATATGATCTCTGTTACTAACTCACTACTATATATATTATGTATTGTTCTATAGGCATATGTGTTATTGTTTTGTACCAATAATAGATGAGTTATATTTCAGAAATTTTAACATGTACTAGTGTAAGTTCAAGAGAATTTTCACGTATGTTCCCCTATAGCCTCATCTTTGTATTGTATGACAGTATTGCTTTGAAATACTCTTAGATAATATGAGTATAGAAGTGGGTTAATTACAGTTCAGTATTAGAGCAAGGTTTAGAGCAATACATCATGTATCTAAGACACTAGTTTAGTCCTTAGAGACTTAAGGTCCTTAACCCTATGGGTGTATAATATATTTTTGTTTATAATTATTATATGATAGTACGATTACTAGGGTAATCGTCTGGTGACGTATGTGAAAATTTTCTATTACATATATAAGTAATATTTTCCTGTGTCATTCAACGATTATCTTTAATAAAAAAAATCAAAACCGAGGAGGTGGATAATAAATAAGGAGGTATAAGACTGACCAGTAGTGTTGGTATTATTGAAGTTGATTTTTTTTACTATATGGCGTATTTGTGATTATATTAATCCTTGCACGGATCGAAGTTGCCTATCGGAAATTAAAACTTAAATTTCTGCTGAAAGCGTTGTTTGTTAATTGAACGAATGTACTGTTAATGATTTTTGAATTAAATAAAGAAAAATAAGAGTTTAAAAAAATTATTATAGTTAAAAAATATAATAATTTAGAACTAATAATATGAATTTAATTTTATATAGATACTGAAATTATTTTTGGTAATTAAATTGGTAATAATTTGTCTACTAAGTTGTTTAAGGATTCTAGATGATGCGTCTAGCCAATTTTACTAATAGAGATTCTTAAATGCTTACATGAGACAATCTTACATAATATTAAAAAAGAAAGATTAAAACTAATAATCATTAGATAAAAGTGAAGGCGTATTCGTGTAAGCATATGCAAGTATTATTTGTTCCTATTGAATAATAATTTACAAAGTTGTATTTATATAACATACGAAAATAAAACTGATGTCGATTTTTCCATTAAAGTGTTGAGAAAACTATCCATACTGGTGCACACATATTCCATAAAGGTTCTTAAACACTACGACAATATATTTCAACATAATAATCCGCAACAATTCTAGTGTTTTGAGAAGATTAAACGCTTTGGTACAAATCAAGTATTTTTAATAATAATGGAAATACTACTTTGAGGAAAGCTTAATATTTTGAAATGAGCAAATATTCAAGAGGAAGAAGAATTACTATTTTGTAAGAGGCATGTAATCTAAAAGAACAAATAAAATGGATTTTTTGCAAATTTTTCTTGACTTAAGTTGTATACATGAATATAAAAATTACTTTTCTATTTTTTTACAATGAATGCTCAGATTTATAACTGTGAACATTTTTCGACATTCCTTCCAGTTACTATGTAATATAATAAATCTTAATTTCACGTGGTGTTTTACTAAATGCCTCAAGTCAAACATTGTAGCAACGCTAATTTTAGGTACTAATGTAAACAGATTTTAATAGAATTTTATAATTTAAGTTTAGTGAAAACAAATTATAGTTCAAAGTGAATAACTCGCATTATCATTTAAGTGTATACCTTAAAGAATTCGGGGGTTTAATGAGTAATTGTGTTAAATTGAAAATAAATCGATGTAACAACCCGGAAAATCAGAACCAATTTAAAATTTTTATTTTGGCTATTTTAATGGATTTTGAATATTCAAAATGATTTATTTTAAATAATAAAGACTAAAAATTTATTTTGAACGAAGTTAGAACGAATAAAATTATTTTAATTATATAAAGAGCCTGAAATGGCATGGTAGTTTGAAAATTCGATTTCAAATTTCAAATGAATGTACATGATTCAAAATAAATCAAATTTCAGTAAAACCAGAAATATTTGAATCTTTTTAATAATATCTTTCTAATGAATGTGAAAAATCAAGATTTCATAATAGGAAAAACGTTATGTCCAGTTTAAAATTTAGATTAGTCGCTATGGAATTTATATATTTTTTATATAGTATATAACCCTTAAAAATAGCCATTTTGCAAACGACCTCCGTTTTTTACGAAATCACTTTTGAGGAATTCGTAATGTCAAATTATTGCTAAATTCCAATTTTCATAATTTTTGGAATAATATGCGAGCGTGGTGAATTTAAACGCATTTGGTAATTTCAGCTTGAATTTAATCGACCGGAAAATGACCCTTTTTCAAACGGTCTCCAAATTCGACAAAATTAGTTTTGTTAGAACCGTACCGTCAAAACATAGCTAGATTTAGTTTTCGGGAATTTATAGAGTCAGTATATGGCCCCGGTAATTTAAAATGTACATTGAAATCAATTTTGAATGTTATATTAATTTATATTTTAATTTTGATGAAAACTGGACGAAACAGTCGAATTGGCTTACGGGACATATCCCATTGTGTCCGGAAGGGGGGTAGTTAGGGACGTCAGTCGTTGGGTTTGAATTGGAGTTCGAATTAAAAAACGTACTTTCTGATATTAAATTAAATATATTATTAAAGCAAGTCAACCCCTATAACTTTCTCTCTCCCCCCTTCGTTTCAGATCGAACAAAGAAAGAAAGAAAAAAATAGCTCGTCGCTCCTTGTCGCCCAGCCGCCTCGTGCCACCGCCACTCCCTTCCCGCCGCCTGACGCCGCCTCCACCGTGCCTTCGCCCGTCCTCGCCACTAGCCCCGGTGAGCTGCACTCCTCTCTCCCCATTCCCTAAATCGAAACCCCCAATCCCCCTTAAACTGCCACCTCCTGGCACCACAACCGCCACCTGACCCCCTCACCCCCTCCGCTGAACCCCCTCCCCCCGCCAACTAGCGCTGCCAGTGGGCCCCCTTCAAAGGAAAAAAACATAAAAAAGAGGTAAATAACATTGAATTTTATTCTTTTTATTTTGTTTTCAGTTTTATATATAACACTGGAATAAAAAGATGATTTTTATAAATATATATAGCATCATAAAAATTCAATTATATATATATATATAACATAAATTTGATTTTATATATATATGTAGCAGTATAAAAATTTGATTTTTAATATATATATGTAGCGTTATAAAATTTTGATTTTTAATATATATGTAGTGGTATAAAAATTTAATTTTTTTATATATATGTAGCAGTATAAAAATTTGATTTTTTATATATATGTAGCGGTATAAAAATTTGATTTTTAATATGTAGCATGATAAAAATATGGTTTTTATTATTTGAATGACATGATAAAAATATGATTTTTATTATTTTAGTGGCATGATTAAAATATGATTTTTATTGTTTGAATGGCATGATAAAAATATGATTTTTATTATTGGAATAGCGTTATAAAAATATGATTTTTATATATATAGTAGTGAAGGAGAAATATGATTTTTAAAATTTATATACACTACAACAAAAAACACCATTTCACAACTATCAAAAATAGTTGTAATAGATCTATTACAACTGTCACATGCCAGTCTTTATATCCAGAGTGGTAATAGCATCAGAATTTTTTACAACTATTTTTGGCAGTTGTAGAAGTTCTATTTACAACTTCCTTGACTATTGTAAAATGCTTTTTTACATGTGCTTCTAGCAGTTGTAAAAATCATCTTTATAACTGTTTTTTGCATTTAAATAGCTCAAAAGAAAAAATAATTCCAAACACATTTTGCAAAATAAAAGCATAAACAATGTAATAAGATTAATAATATAGTATAAACAAATTAGGTTTTACACTATAAGAAAATTGTATCAAAAACAATTGCACTATATAAATTACTTCTTTCATTTACAAAAACCAATTCTAAACAACATTCCTTACTACAAAAATACAAGTCAAAATGGTAGAATATGAAAATTAAGCAAACAGTCACTGCTCTACAACAACTTACTTCACCAACACCGACTTCACCAGGCAACAACACCACAAACTAAAAACCTAACTCCTCCACCAACATACCAAAATGGTCACTAATCCACCACAGTCCTCTAGTTACCATCAACACATCTACTTCACTATCATTAGAACAATCTGAACAATAACTCCCCTTCTGCCAAGCCCAGCCTCACTATTGTAACCCGACATCAATACCTTCCTACCACAACATCACTTTATATCCATAAACAAGAATCCAACATATAGAGCTATCACACCCAAATCACCTTTGTTTACACATTCCTGGTATCGTAAACTCCTCTTCGTCAACATCGCCCCCTTACTAGAGCTTAAACTGCTCCCGGCTACAACTGTCCAACAAACGTACAAGTCAAGCAGACAAACCCAATAAAAGCATCAGCATCTCACATTCCAATCGCAAAAAAAACCCAAAGAAAATCTATCAAAGAACATTGAAATCCAAAAGCATCAAAGAATCATTATACCTTCCTGCTACCAACCCCCTAAACCCAACGCCAAACTCTCCTACTCCTTACTCTCAAACTCTAACAGCCACCGCTAACTTATCAAATCTCATACCAGCAGGAACCCTACTCGTCTTCCAACTCTTAATCCTGTCATTCACCAACATTGGTTCATGCGATCCCGTAACACACCCTTTGACCCAAATCCTTCTTATTGTGCTTGCATCTTCAGCATTCATCGCATGCTTTATGAAAGCTTCACACAGGTCGGAAACGTGAATTGTGGACTAGTGACCAGGCGTGGGATGTGGGTGTTCGACTAGAACAAGAATCGAAGCCCTAGATTTGCGCTTACAAGGATTCTAATTTTTTCAATTCGAAGAAGATTTATTTTGAGGTAATTTTTTATTTTATTTTTATGTGGAGGCAACATGTTATTCAGATCTGAACATGATAAAGAGAGAGAGAGAGAGACGAAGGAGTAATAACGTGTTTTTAACCGAGGAGCCAGGTAGTGAATGAGCGGTGGATGGATAAAGGCGAATAAAATATAAGGGTAGATGGTAAAAGTGGAACAATATGGAGCTAGAACTTGTGGATAACGAAGCAGCATAATTTTGGGTTTGGAGGGAAATTTTCGCCTGGTGCCAAGATAGAAAAAAGATTCAATTCGGAGGGAAAAATATAAGCTAAAGACAAAACTTCTTCTATGTAATGTAAAGCGAAGGAATATTTGTGTATATACTAATAACAAATAAGAAATTCTAATTAATAAACAAAAATTAATCACTAGTTGTTACATTTACAATTAATTATCATTTATTAATTTTTATTTATTAATTTTTATTTATTAACTCTTACTTATTACATCCTAATTATAATTCATATAATATTTGTAATTGAAAGTTAACTATTATGTATATATTACAAATTATTAATTATAAAATATTTAATAGCAATAATTGAGAGCTAATTACTATTTATTAATTATTATCTTTAATTATTAATGATTAATAGTAATTATTGATTTGTTAGGTTACTATTAAATATGATTCATTCTTGAACATTTATATTGCTGATAATTAATTATTAAATATCAAGTATATAATATTTATAATCAATAATATTTCTTAAAAAACTTTTTGATTATTAATTCTTAATTATTTATAATGGATTGTCAAAAAATTAATATCAAACAATATTCCTAATTATTAAAAGTAAATTCATATTTACGAATTATCTAATAATTACCGTATAACAATTATTTTAGTTATTGATATTAATTGTTAAAAAAAATATTGACTATTTAATTAATAATTATTTAGTATTACTATTAAATTATAATTGTTTGACTGATAAAAGAGAAAAACTTAACAGTCAAATATTATGACTGACAAAGAGAAGAATGATTAAAAACAAACATCTTCTGCAGTTGACAAAAAGAGTTGTAATAGACATCTATTACAAATGGAAAAAAGTAATTATTTTAAAAAATATCTTTTACAATTGATATAAAGAGTTGTAATGGACATCCATTACAATTGACAAACAAGGAGTTGTTAAAACAGGCATTTTTTACAAGCGACAAAAATAGTTGTAATAGACATCTATTACAACTGGCATAAAAAAAGTTGTAAAAAATAAGTATCTATTACAACTGACCATAAAGATCAGTTGTAATAGGCACTATTACAACCGGCAAAATGAATGGGTTGTTGAAAGCTAATCTATTACAACTTGCTGAATAAAACAGTTGTAAAAAACCTCTATCGCAACTGACATTTTAAGACAGTTGTAGTATGGTCATTTTGTTGTAGTGATAGCGTTGTTAAAAATATGATTTTTAATATAAATCGCGTGAAGCATATCTCGTTGGAAACACGGTGAAGAACACAACACAATGAGGCAAATCCAAATCCAAACCGTCCAATAAAGAATGGCGGAGTGGATACCAAAGGTGAGAACTTCTCACTCTAATTTTGTTTGTAGTTAAATATATACTAGGATGCAAACGGTGCTTAGTAGCACTCGACACCAATAATTGAAATCATGGATGTTTGGTTGTTTGTTTTGATTGATTTATTTGTTTGAATTTGGTTTAGGATGTGAATGGAATCGATTGGAATTGGTATGTGTATGGCGCGAGCCAGTATTAGGCGAGGGATAAGGCTAGACCTTATTCCGGTTCTAGTATCACGCCGTTATGCTGCCAAAATTTTCTAAAATATGTTTGAACAATAAATTTATCATTTTTATTGTATAAATGAAATGTATAAAATATTCATGTTTTGAAATAAATATTTTATCGTTAAAAGTATAATTTTTAATGTGTATATGAATGAAAGTAATATTCATTTACTAATCGGACAATTTGTTTATGTACACTCATTTGACTGATATTGATTGGGACGAAATATTTACACATCGCCCAACTGCACAAATAAAATCTGTGTGTGTTGATTGAAACCCCACACGGGTATTGGGATGATATTTGACATACACTAATCTCATTTGTTTAGTTGTATGTCAATCGATTGGTTGACAAACTGTTGTAAAGCGTTAATTATTTATATTTAATGCTTATGCAGTTGTGTAGTGCACTCTGGATGATGGTTGATTGTTTATCATTGTTGTTGTATACATATGATGTATGAAATCCATATAAATAACATTATATGGTAATTGACTGTGTCTGCTTCTAATTCGGAAAGAACAAATATTTTAAAATAAGGAATATTTTAAAATAATATTCAATAAAGGATTAAAATATGATTTTAAATGTTTGATTTTGGATGGACACTAAAATATTTAAATATGTGAATATTGATTAGATATTCTCCATTTTGATGCGAACGATATTTACATTGATTTTATTCATTTTTATAATCAATATCGAAAAGGAAATGATTTCAGAATCTGATATTTTGAAAATATTATCATTTAAATAATATAATGATAAGGAGTATTCAATTTTGGTTTAAAATTGAAAATGAAGTTGGAATTGTTTTAAAACGAATTTAAAATGATTTATAAAATACGTTTTAAATGGAAATCGATGAAATATATATAATATATATATTATATATATTTAATGGCCTGAATAGAATGCGCCGCGTCGCACCGCGACCGTTCGCGAATTTCGACCATTGACTTCGAATTGACATTATGGGATATCCCACACCTTTGGGTTCATATCGAAAAGAGATTTCCAACGAATATAAGAGATTTGAAATCTAGCAGTTGATTTGGAATTATGTCCAAATCAAATTTGGAAAAGGTTGCTGTAAGTGCAATTCGATTACCGTTTATTGAAATCGACTGAAAGGGCCTTAATAAAATTATTTAAAATAATAATAATTTATGTAAAATCATAATAAATGATTTGGAAAGAATTGGGATGAAAAACCCTATATTTGAAAAGAATTTTTTTTTATCGAAATGAACTAGTTATTAACTAGTATAATCCAATTATTTTTAAATAAATAAATTGGATTGTGAATGGGTTTTAATATAACTAGAATTTCCAATATATGAATTAAAGTAGATTTGAATAGAAATAATCTTCGGAATATTTCGATATTGGATTCCGTGATTATACGGATATTGTGGAGGAATTTGGAAGAGATATATATATATATATATATATATATATATATCGTAATTCCTAAAACGATATTTGTTGGTTTCAGAATTTAATATTGAATATAAGCCGATATAATTTCTATTTAGAGCCTTATTTTTGATATCAAATTGGAATTTGGGTTTGTTGTGAACGGTATCTTAAATAACACTGTTCTTAAACCCAGTTGAGAAAAGAATAAATCTTTAATTTAAGATTTAGTGAAGTTTTCCAATTAATTAATATTTAACTGGAATTGAATTAAAATTGGATTTTTGGGTTTATCATGAACCGTGTTTTAAATAACATTCGTTCTGTAACTCGATTAACAGTGAAATGTGATTTGTAATTTATAAATCTTTTTATCAAGATTTAATGTGAATTTGCCAAAGTAAAATTTTCCAATTTAATAAAATAAATTGGAATGGAATGGAATTCGATTTAGTAATATTCGAAGTGAGCTTCTGTGGAGGAAGACCGTTAATATATATGGAATTTAAAAGGCATTGTCTTTATTCCATTTATATTATTAGTCGGATACGGAAATTGATATCGATTATATATTGATCTGTTTTCCGTGAAGATTCCATGGTTAATGGAATGTGATTTTGGGTTTATCGTGAACTGTGTTTTAAACGACATTAGTTCTTTAACCCAGTTAAAGACAGGATTACATGTCTGACATTGATTCCTTTATACCGTATTCGATGATCTCTGCTAAATATATTTCTTTTTGGTGGCCGAAAATTTATTCTCTTGCTTAACACCCTTCTCTAAGGTGTACGAGCTTAGAGGTTATATATAGGCAGAAATCAATGGTACAATGTAGACTGTCGATGCGACATGTTTGATTTCCCAAAGTTAAATAATCATTCATATTGATTTTTGGGAAGTTTAAAACTAAGTGAAGTTTTAATGAATCTTTAATTAGATTGAAATGAGAATGTGATAATTTAAATTATCAAATTTGGGAAATGATCGAGAATGGAGTACCTTTTACTCCAGGCGATAGTTAAATCTTTAATTATATTTGAACGTGAAATGGTAATTAAATCTACCGATAAAATAGTGGTGTTAGTTATGGAGTTTACAAGTTTTGCTTCATGGGATGAATAGGTTGGGATTGGGAAATTAAACAAATGATTACTTCGGTAAGGTGCGCTAATCTGACTAGTTTGGATAAACCTTAATTTGGTTTGAATTGATATCCAAAGGAAGATTAAAGAATAAATTTAAAGAATTTATCTTTGATAAAATTAATGGGAACCTTTCCCTAATAATGTGAACATTTGAACAAAATATTATTCTGAATTGGAATAAGGTGTATGTTGTTGTTTGTGTAGCACTTGTTTATTATATACGCGAGTTACTCGGAAAGGCCGGGTTTACACCCATTCTGAATAATTGATTCAGCGATAACTCGACGATGAAGACGGTGGTTGAAGACTGGAGGTCTTCACATCATTTGGATGATTACTGATGTCTTGATTGGGTTGTACACCCAAGACAAGGTAATAAGTGGTGATTGTCCAGACATACTTGGAGATCGACCAGATATGTGAGGACCTCTCTCCTGTATTGGACATATGAGACGAGGAATAAGGTGCCTCCGATTTCGTTCAGACCCAGAACGAACTAGTAAAATGATGTGTGTCTGACATTGTATTTTATTCTGTGTTGAATGATCTCTATTAAATATATATCTATTTGGTGGCAGAGAATTTATTCGCTTCCTTAACACCCTTCTCTAAGACGTACGAGCTTAGAGGTTGTATATCGATAGATATCAGTCGCATGGCGTGAATTGCCTTTGTCGCATGCAGAGATGAAAATGATCAAGACTTTTGTTGAAAAGCAGAGTCTTGTGGTTGATGATCAAAGCAAGGCCTTAAATGGCATAACTTTGTGTATAGCGTTAATTCGCGAGCCTCACACCTTGGTATGAGTCAAAAAGGGATATGTGACCCAAGGAGTGCATGATGTTTCCTTCTAGCTATGGGTGGGATCATAGTATGGAGCCCAGGAATTTATTATATTTTTACCTATGTGGATGATGGATAGCGAGGCGCCTCAGATATATCGGTTACTACGGAGCCGATGGATAGATCCTATAGGACCGGAAAACGTGGTTTCAGGTACTGCCAATCTGCTATGTGTGGACCGGCCGTGGAGGATCCAAGGGTTCGCCAGCGTCCGAACCTTGAGGCATTTGCTAGAGTGTCTCGAAGCCGACAAGGAGTACATTCCTTGCCTCGACTCATGACGGAAATCCAATTTCCAATACGTGACATTTCGGTTTTAGTTGTAAACCTATATGGCGACATAGTAGCATGGGATACTATGATGTCTATGATTGATACATTTATATTTGAAGCTATTTTGATACTATACACTTATTATAGTACCAAATGATTTGTTTTAAACGTACCAAGCATGTTTGGCTATTATAAGGGAAAACCTTATCCTCCATCTTGCGTTGCATTGTGTGATGGGACCTGCGTCTTATAATAGCTTTATTTTTTCAAAAAGCATTGTGCTGTTTGTTTTATGCACTGGTAATCTTAGGAGGAAACACGTTCCGTGTTATATGGCGTGGTCCCTTGATTTACTTTTAAAGTAAAAGATTTAATAACTGTTTTTAGTTCTCACACCGGCCACATGACTGACCTGGAGTTTATTGTTTTAACCTAAACTCTGGATGCCCCTATTTTCCATACAGGCAGCTAGTAGTTGGATTTCTGCAGATATTATATTCACAGGATCCTAGATATACAGCTGCAACTATACTCGGAAAGCTCTGTATCCATATATTTCTTTCAATTGTGTTATGTATTATTATTCCGCTGCATTGTAATTTTAAATCTCTAATATTTATCAATTGTATATTATTTATTCATACTCTGTTATATTCTTGTACTCTGTAATTGTTGTAATAAGCAATGAAGTGTTCTGTCGTTTGTGTTCCGATTTGTCGTGTTCTCAACTCAATCCAGCCTTTCCCGTCTCTTCGGAGATCGGGGAACTTTGGATCGCTTCATTTGGTATCAGAGATTTGGTTTACAGAGCTTGAGAACAAGACATATTAGAATCGAACGAGAGAATTCATCATAGGTTGGATTAGTAATATCCAATAAGAATGACTCGTTAGAGATGGGATCTATAGTATCCTAGTACGAGTGTAAAGAGTGTTATTTTTAAAATAAAAATGAAAACAAATTTAGTTTTGAAAATTTAATCTTATTATACGTATATGAATGTTTTATTTTAAATTTATTTGGACCATCGAGTATATAGAGATTTTAATACACGTCTGATCCACGTGTATTCGAAGCATCAAATATACTGGATAGATATAGAATCACACTCTAGTCGCTCGGGCTTGATTCTGATGATGGCGTTCCATCATCAGTTTGAGCTTCGAAAGTGGGATATCTATATATTTCCAATTGACTCGTGTGAGAATATATTGTTGTGATTTGGCATCAAAAATATATTTTTGAATATATTAAAGTTATATGTTTGAAAAAATAATCAACAAATTGATTGATGTTTGTGTTGTATGATAATTAGTTTGATTGATTGAAATGTTGAACCAATAAGAGAACAAAAGGTTAATTAAGCCAAATTGAATCAAATTATTAAACTGAATTGAAAATTGATAGAAATTGCATACATGTACACACACACACACACGCATATATATATATATATATATATAAATATGTGTGTGTGTGTGTGTGTGTCTGTGTGAACAGGTCATAGCTTGGAAGCTAAGAAGAGGAATAAAATTGTATGCCCAACAAATAGGTATATGTTTAATAATTTATTGGGTTTTGATGATTTTATGAGCCGATTGGCTTTTTATTTTTCTTTTGGATTGGTGAGGTCCATGTGAGGCAAGTTGCGGTTTTATAGGTCTCCCCGTACAAAGGAGGTTATGGCGAAATTTTTCGAAAATTTAGGGTGTTAGCCAAATTTTTGAAAAACTAGAAATTCTTAGAAACTGAAAAGTTGAAGAATGAAAGCCAGAATGAAAGTTGAGTTAGTTAGTTAAACAACTTTCAGCTCTGTTCCTTTTCGAGGACGAAAAGATTTTAAGTGGGGGAGATTGTAATAACCTGAAAAATCAGAACCAATTTAAATTTTTTATTTTGGCTATTTTAATGGAGAATTTTTAAAATGATTTGTTTTAAATAATAACGACTAAAAATTTATTTTAAACGAAGTTAGAACGAATAAATTATTTTAATTGTATAACGAGCCTGAAATGGCATGTAGGTTGAAAATTCGATTTCAAATTTCAAATGAATGTACAAGATTCAAAATAAATCGGATTTCAGTAAAACTATAAATATTTGAATCTGTTTAATAATATCTTTCTAACGAATGTGAAGAACCAAAATTTCATAAAGAGAGTAAAAATTTATGTACAGTTTAAAATTCAGAATAGTCGCTATGGAATTTATATATATATATTATATAATATATAGCCCTTAAAAATAGCCATTTTGCAAATGACCTCCATTTTCGATAAAACCACTTTTGTTGAATCCGATATGTAAAATTATTGCTAGATTCCAATTTTCAGAATTTCCGGAACTAATATGTGAGCATGGTGAATTTAAACGCGTTTGGTAATTTCAGTTTGAATTTTATCGATTGGAAAATGACTATTTTTCAAACGGTCCCCAAATTCGACGAAATTAGTTTTGTTAGGACCGTATTGTTAAAACATAGCTAGATTTATTTTTTGGGATTTTTGGAGTCAGCATGTGGCCTCGGTAATTTAAAATGTACATTGAAATCAATTTTGAACGTTATATTAATTTATATTTTAATTTTGATAAAAACTGAATGAAACAGTCGAATTGGCTTACGGAACATATCCCATTGTGTCCGGAAAGGGGGGTAATTAGTTAGGGACGTCAGTCATTGGGATTGAATTGGAGTTCGAATTAAAAAACTTACTTTTTGAAATTAAATTAAATTAAATATATTATTAAAGCAAGTCAACCCCTATAACTTTCTCTCCACCCCCCATTTCAGATCGAACAATGAAAGAAAATAAATTAAAAAAACTGCTCGTCGCTCCTCGTCGCCCACCCGCCTCGCACCACCGCCGCTCCCCTCCCACCGTTTGACGCCGCCTCCACCGTGCCTCCGCCACTAGCCCCGGCAAGCCGCCCTCCTCTCTCCCTATTCCCTAAATTGAAACCTCCAAACCCCCTTAAACCGCCACCTCCCGACACCGCAGCCACCACCTAACCACCCCCCCACTGAACCCCCCCGCCAACTAGCGCCACCAGTGCGCCCCCCGCAAAGGAAAAAAATACAAGGAAAAGAGGTAAATAACATTGAATTTTATTCTTTTTATTTTATTTTCAGTTTTATATATAACATAGGAATAAAAAGGTGATTTTTAAAAATGTATATAGCATCATAAAAATTTGATTTTTATATGTATATATATGTATAGCATTATAAAAATTTGATTTTTTATATATATGTAGCGGTATAGAAATTTGATTTTTAATATATATGTAGCGTTATGAAAATTTGATTTTTAATATATATATATATATATATATATATGTAGCAGTATAAAAATTTGATTTTTAATATATATGTAGCGGTATAATAATTTGATTTTTTATATATATGTAGCGGTATAAAATTTTGATTTTTTATATATATAGCGGTATAAAAATTTGATTTTTAATATTTATGTAGCATGATAAAAATATGGTTTTTATTATTTGAATGGCATGGTAAAAATATGATTTTTATTATTTGAATGGCATGATAAAAATATGATTTTTATTATTTTAATGGCATGATAAATAAATGATTTTTGTTATTTGAATAACACGATAAAAATATGATTTTTATTATTGAAATAGCGTTATAAAAATATAATTTATATATATATATATAGTAGTGAAGTAAAAATATGATTTTTAAAATATATATAGCGTTGTTAAAAATATGATTTTTAATATAAATAGCGTGAAAACAGATCTTGTTGAAAACATTGTGAAGAACACGACGCAAGGAGGCAAATCTAAATCCAAACCGTCCAATAAAGAATGACGGAGTGGAAATCAAAGGTGAGAACTTCTCACTCTAATTTTGTTTACAATTAAATATATACTAGGATGCAGACGGTACTTAGGAGCACCCGACACCTTTGATTGTAACCATGGATGTTTAGTTGTTTGTTTTGATTGATTTATTTGTTTGAATTTGGTTTCAGATGTGAATGGAATCGATTGGAATTGGTATGTGCATGGCGCGAGCCAGTATTAGGCGAGGGATAAGGCTATACCTTATTCCGGTTCTAGTATCACGCCATTATACTGCCAAAATTTTCTAAAATATGTTAGAACAGTAAAAATATCATTTTTATTGTATAAATGAAATGTATAAGATATTCACGTGTTGAAATAAATATTTTATCATTAAAAATATAATTTTTAACGTGTATATGAATGAAAATAAACATTCATTTACAAATTGGACGATTTGTTTATGTACACTTATTTGACTGATATTGATTGGGACGATATATTTTACACATCGCCCAACTGCACAAATAAAATCTGTGTGTGTTGATTGAAACTCCACACGGGTATTGGGATGATATTTGACATACACGTATCCCAATTGTTTAGTTGTATGTCAATCCATTGGTTGACAGACTGTTGTAAAGTGTTATTTATATTTAATGCTTATGCAGTTGTGTAGTGCACTCTGGATGACAGTTGATTGTTTATCATTGTTGCTGTATACATATGATGTATGAAATCCATATAAATAACATTATATGGTAATTGACTGTGTCTGATTCCAATTCAGAATGAACAAATATTTTAAAATAATGAATATTTTAAAACAAGGAATATTTTAAAATAATATTCAATAAAGGATTAAAAGCTGACTTTAAATGCCCGATTTTGGATGGACACGAAAATATTGAAATATGTGAATCCGTATTGATTAGATGTGCCCCATTTTCACGCGAACGAAATTTATATCGATTTTATAATGAATATCGAAAAGGAAATGATTTCAGAATCTGATATTTTGAAAACATTATCATTTAAATAATATAATGATAAGGAGTATTCAATTTTGGTTTAAAATTGAAAATGAAGTTGGAATCGTTTTTAAAACGAATTTAAAACGATTTATAAAATATGTTTTAAATGGAAATCGACGAAATATATACAATTTATATATTATATATATTTAATAGCCTGAATAGAATGCGCCGCGCCGTGACCATTCGCGAATTTCGACCATTGACTTCGAATTGACATTACAGGAGATTCGACCGTCGATTCTCCTAAAATTGGAAATAATTGGTTCGAAAAGAGCTTTCCAACGAATATAACAGATTTGAAATCTAACGGTTGGATTTGGAATTATGTCCAAATCAGATTTGGAAAAGGTCGTTGTAAGTGTAGTTCGATGACCGTTAATGAAATCGACTGAAAGGGCCTTAATAAAATTATTAAAAATATTATTAATTTGTGTAAAATCATAATAAATGATTTGGAAAGAATTGGGATGAAAAATTCCATATTTGAAAAGATAAAAATATTTTTTTATCGAAATGAACTAGTTATAATAGAATTATAATCCAATTATTTTTAAATAAATAAATTGGATTGTGAATGGGTTTTAATATAACCGGAATTTCCAATATATGAATTGGAGTAGATTTGAATAGAATAATCTTTGGAATATTTTGATATTGGATTCCGTGATTATATGGATATTGTGGAGGAATTTGGAAGATATATATATATCGTTACTCCCAAAACGATATTTGTTAGTTTCAGAATTTGACATTGAATATAAGCCGACATAATTTCTATTCAGAGCCTTATATTTGATATCAAATTGCATTTTGGGTTTGTCATGAACGGTGTCTTAAATAACACTATTCTTAAACCCAGTTGTGAAAAGAATAAACCTTCAATTTAAGACTTAGTGAAGTTTTCCAATTAATTAATATTAATTGGAATTGAATTGAAATTGGATTTTTGGGTTTATCGTGAACTGTGTTTTAAATAACATTCGTTCTTTACCCCGATTAACAGTGAAATGTGGTTTAGAATTTATAGATCTTTTTATTAAGATTTAATGGGAATTTTTCAAAGTAAAGTTTTCCAATTTATTAAAATAATTTGGAATGGAATGGAATTCGATTTAGTAATAATTGAAGTGAGCTTCATTGGAGGAAGACCGTTAATATATATGGAATTTAAAAGGCTTTATTGTTATTCCATTTATATTATTAGTCGGATACGGAAATCGATTATATATTGATCTGTTTTACGTGAAGATTCCATGGTTAATGGAATGTGATTTTGGGTTTATCGTGAAATGTGTTTTAAATGACATTAGCTCTTTAACCCAGTTATAGGCATGATTACATGTCTAATATTGATTCCTTTATACCATATTCGTTGATCTATGCTAAATATATATCTGTTTGGTGGCAGATAATTTATTCTTTTGCTTAACACCCTTTTCTAAGACGTACGAGCTTAGAGTTTATATATAGGCAGAAATCAATGGTACAATGTAGATTATCGATGCGACATGTTTGATTTTCCAAAGTTAAATAACCATTAATATAGATTTTTGGGAAGATTAAAACTAAGTGAAGTTTTAATGAATCTTTAATTAGATTGAAATGAGAATGTGATAATTTAAATTATCAAATTTAGGAAATGATCGAGAATGGAGTACCGATAGTTTTACTCCAAGCGATAGTTAAATATTTAATTAGATTTGGGTGTGAAATGGTAATTAAATTTACCGATAACACCGTGGTGTTAGATATGGAGCATTACCAGTTTTTCTCTATGGGATGAATAGGTTGGGATTGGGAAATTAAACAAATGATTACTTCGGTAAGGTGCGCTAATCCAGACTAGTTTGGATAAACATTAATTTGGTTTGAATTGATATCCAAAGGAAGATTAAAGAACAAATTTAAAGAATTTATCTTTGATAAAATTATTGAGAACCTTTCCCTAGTAATGTGAATATTTATTAAAAGAATATTCTGAATTGGAATGAGGGATATGTTGTGTTTGTGTAGCACTTGTTTATTATATACGCGAGTTATTCGGAAAACCCAGGTTTATACCCATTCTGAATAAATGATTCGACGATAATTCGACGATGAAGACTGTGGTTGAATACCAAAGGTCTTCACATCGTTTGGATGATTACTGATGTCTTGACTGGGCTGTACACCCAAGACAAGGTATTAAGTGGTGATCGTCTAGATGTACTTGGAGATCGACCGGATATGCAAGGGCCTCTCTCTTGTATTGGACATATGGGACGAGGAATAAGGTGCCTCTAGCTTCGTTCAGACCCAGAATGAACTAGTAAGTGGACGTGTGTCTGACATTGGATTATATTCTGTGTTGATTGATCTCTATTAAATAAATATATATGTTTGGTGGTAGAGGATTTATTCTCTTGCTTAACACCCTTCTCTAAGACGTACGAGCTTAGAGATTATATATCGATAAATATCAGTCGCATGGCATGAATTGCTTGTGTGGCATGCTGAAATGCAAATGATCAAAACTTCTGTTGAAAAGCAGAGTCTTGTGGTTGATGATCAAAGCAAGGCCTTAAATGGCATAGCTTTGTGTATAGTGTTAATTCGCGAGCCTCACACCTCGGTATAAGTCAAAAACGGGGTAAGGGTCCCAAGGAGTGCATGACGTTTCCTTCTAGCTATGGGTGGTGTCATAGTATGGAGCCCAGACATTTATTATATTTTTACCTATGTGGATGATGGATTTTAAGGCGCCTCGGATATATCGGCTACTACAGAGCCGATGGATAGGTCCTATAGGACCGGGAAACGTGTGTTTAGGTATTGTCAATCCGCTATGTGTGGACCAGCCATGGAGGATCCAAGGGTTCGCCATCGTCCGAACCCTAAGGCATTTGCTAGAGTGTCTCGAAGCCGGCGAGGAGTACATTCCTTGCCTCACTCACGACGAAAATTCAATTTCCAATACTTGACATTTCGGTATTAGTTGTAAACCTATATGGCGACATAGTAGCATGGGATACTATGCCATCTATGGTTGATACATTTATATTTGAAGCTATTTTGACACTATACACTTATTGTAGTATCAAATGATTTGTTTTAAATGTACCAAGCATGTTTGGCTATTATAAGGGAAAACCCTATCCTCCGGCTTACGTTGCATTGTGTGATGGGACCTGGGTCTTATAATAGCTTCATTTTTCCAAAAAGCATTGCGCTGTTTGTTTTATGCACTGGTATTCTTGGGAGGAAACCCGTTTCTTGTTACACGGCGTGATCCCTTGATTTACTTTTAAAGTAAAAGATTTAATAACTGTTTTTAGTTCTCACACCAGTCACATGACTGACCTGGAGTTTATTGTTTTAACCTAAACTCTGGGTTCCCCTATTTTCCACATGGGCAGCTAGTAGTTGGGTTTCTGCAGATATTATATTCACAGGATCCTGGATATATAGTTGGAACTATACTCAGAAAGCTCTGTATCCGTGTATTTCTTTCAAGTGTGTTATGTATTATTATTCCGTTGCATTGTAATTTTAAATCTCTGATATTTGTCAAATGTATATTATTTATTCATACTCTGTTATATTCTTGTAGTCTGATGTAATTGTTGTATTAAGCAATGAAATGTTCTGTCGTTTGTGTTTCGATTTGTCGTGTTCTTAACTCAATATCCGGCCTTTCCCATCTCTTCGGAGATCGGGGAACTTCAGATCGCTTCAATTGAGTTTGTTTATTGGAATAGAAATTAAATTAATATGTGAATATAAATAGAGAATAAAATATAAAAATTTCATGATTTGTATTTGAACTCAAAACATGTGTTAAAAGGTTTTATTGTGATGAAGTGCTATAAGTGAATTTTATTGTGAAAGAAGAGTTGCTTAAAGTGAAACGATATGCAAATAAAATATAGAGGAGTAAAATATTGATGAATATCAATATTTGAGCAATAAAATAATTTAAGTATGGTTGTATATGTATTTTGCTGTAAACAAGTGCTTTGTGTAAATTAGTGTTAAATTTGCAAGCTTTGAATAAATAATATAGGAAATAAATATTTTTTAAGTGTTCCAAATTAAAAATTAGTGTTAAAAGGGTTTATAAATACTTGTTACAATTTTATAAATTGAGATATAAGTTTGTGTTAAGGGTATAGTTTTAAACACATAAACATGTGTTAATGGTGTAAAAGTTGAGTTAAGAGTTTAATTAAAAGAAATTAAGTAACATTTAACCAAATTGAACTAACTATGCTCATTCCTTAACTTAACTAAACGAAAAGGAGAAATACAGGAAAAAAAAACATATAGGTCGTATATTTCTTTGGGAAGCTTCTTCTTCCTCTCTGGCTTTTGCTTTACCAAGAAAGAAAAATTACCATTTTCTCCTCTAAATTAACAATGCTCAATCCTAGAAAATTAAAATAAAAAGAGAGAATTATATTCTCCATTCAGTAAGCAATCTAGTCCTATTTAAGAATTCAAGCATCAAGTTTCTGAAATTCATAGGGAAGAGTTTGCATGGAGATTTGGGTTTGCATGTCTCTGCTATGCATTTCTTTGGGTTTTAAAGCTCTAAATCATCTTTTAAACAAGCCATATCGTTCTCACTGTAATCAAATCAAGGTGAGTGCAAACTCACACCTTCTAGCATAACCATATTTTTTTGTTGAATCTATGATTATCTTTGTCAATTCGTAGTTTACTATAAAAAAATTCTATAAAATTCTGAGTTGTAGTAAATCAATGCCTGAGTCCATGTAACTTCGTTGTTTCTTGTCGGAATCTTATGAAAATCTTTTCGATTGATAGTCATGTTTTCATACTTTGTGCATGCTAAATTTTAGACCATTCTAATTCAATAAGTCAAGCAAAATCAGTGTTAAAGTTGAGTTCGGGCAAGAGATGAAAGCCTGTAGCTTTACCCAACCAAAGGTCGACTTAACATGTGCAAGGGTGAACTCCGAGGTCGACCCATGATGTAGCTAGGTCGACCTGAGCAAGTGGGGAGGTCGACCCCTATAGAGAGATAGTAGGTGCAATGAATTTTTGGGCTCTTGTACATTATTTTGGAGTTTGGTGCTGTGTTTTAAGAGTTCTATTGCAAAGTTATGAGTAGTTATGAATTGTTAACAAGTTGATTTCTTAAGGCTTAACCCGATTAATGAAGAAGCCAATAATATCATTAACCACTACTCCAAAATGATGAGTTTCCACAAGGTTATTATCTTATTTCCTGAATATTTTGTGTTTCTATGTAAACATTGTACGTTTTATAAACTATTTCGAAAGATACTTATAAATGTATAAGTATCGTTTTAAAATAAATGTTTTACAGTGATTACTTATATTATTTTGAAAATTATTAACATACATATATTTCTACTATAAAGAGGTTTTCTAAATAGCTTTCCATATAGGGTTTTCCTGAAGAATATTTTCTTACATAAATACACATTTTCGCACTCTCCGAGAGAATGAGAATGTGACTTAAAGGATATAGAAAAGCTTAGGTATAGGGACACAAGGTATATTACATTGGTTCATTCTAGACTTGTTCATTCGAAGTATTTTTAATGTGGAATTAGCTAATGGGTAGTAAACAATAAGTGAGAATGTGCGATATGGGACACACTTGTTATCATTGTTTAGGTTACCATTTGGGAGTTTGTGACACATTTTGGAATATTGCCAGTACTAGACCTTTGGGTACTCTGTTCTAGGCTTTCGGACTATCTGTATTAAAAATGGACCTTTGGGTCATCTATGAGTCATCTACAATAGGTACTTATTCATTGATTGGTAATTGCCAGGCTTCTATCATTAGTGATATGCACATGCAGCATTGCTTCGTCTTGCCATCCGTGACATGGATCCATTCTATAATATTTTCTAGATTTCATTATTTCTGATTTCAAGATTCTATGACTTTTAAATGTTTTCACAATTCTATTGGTGGTTATTATGTGTATTTATAGCCTAAGTGCTATATTTGTATTTATATATGGTTATTATATTTCTGGATTTTGAACGCCTAATCGAATTCCTATGTTTTGTGATTTTTTTGGTCTCCATTATGTGTTTTATGTAATTAATGATCTGGTAAGCCCTAGCCTTAAAGTTTAGGTAATTCGTGTTGATGGAAACATCTATGACAGTGTTAGTACCTCACATACATTATTTACATGTTAAAATTTTGAACTTATCTCTTGTGTATATGTTGATTGGAGTCAGTGACACACCTTTTCTAACGAAAGGGAATCACCTCTTGTGTGATACTATATTTCATTCATCATGTTCTAACTGATATGTTTAAGCTAAATTGACCCATATTTTTAATATTAGGGTTAGACTAAGTTATTTTAGGTTATTAACTTGTCGTAGATTCGTTCTTAGCTCCGCTTTTGTCTTGCACCTTACTTGTGATGACTGCCCCATACCTCTTAGCTAAAATGTGACGACCCCAAAACCCCATACTATGGTGTTAAGGGTAATCTTTGGAATATAACACATACCCAGATAATAGCAGAACAGAAAAAAATAAATGCACCAGATAATGAACAAATAATACACTGGATAAATGTAATCATCAGAGTTACACAGTATACATGATCATACTTAGTATAAATACTGTTCAACTATATATAAATGTCTACAGCGAAAACAAACATAATACGTACAATAGGAGCTGAACAACATAAAAAGAGATAAATGATCGAATCCATCTTCAGCTCCAGCTATCCAGAAAGAGCCTGTTAACCATAATACAAGGCTGCCCGTGTAGAAAAAGGGGCACCCGAGTTTGCAAGTGAAACAAACTACGAGTCAGTCATGGGACTGATATGAGAAATCTACTTAACATATTTATAATATGGCTAATCACAGGACCACGCCACTTTCGTGAAACGAGTTTACTCCATTGGATTGCCAGTGCTTTAAAACAAGTAAATATTTTAAATATCGCAATGCTTTTTATAAAAATGAAGCCAATATATGACTCAGTTCCCATAAAACAATGCAACGCAAACCGGAGGATAGAGTTTTTACCTTATAACGACCAAAATATGCTTGATACGAATAAAACAAAAGCATTTGATATTATTACTAGTGTTTATATGTTTTCAAAAACAATTTTAAATCATAAGTATCAATCATAGACGACATTAATGCCCCATACCGCTATGTCGCCATATATAGGTATACAGTCAAAACCGCACGATGTCGTATTTGGAAATTGGATTTCCATCATGAACCAAGGCAAAAGATAGTCCTTACCGACTTCGAGACTCTCTAGCCCGAGCCTCAGGATCAGAGCTCGAGTGACCCTTGGATCGTCAAGGCCGGTCCACCGATGTGGATTAAAATGCCTGAACACTGCGTTCCCCACCCTTTGGGGCGTAAATGAGCCAACGAATAACTCCATCAATCCCGTATCGACCGATGTAACCGAGGTGCCTCGCAACAGCAACAACCACATAGGTGAAAATAATATAAATGTCAGCCAGTTTAAGCACTGACACCACCTCTAGCTAGAAGGAAACGCATGCCCTCCCTGATGTCCTCTCCCGTTTCTGGCTCATACCGGGGTGTGAGGCTCGCGAATTCACGTTATACACAAAGCTACGCCACACAGGCGGTGCTTTGATATTCAACTACAAGACTTTGATTTTCAATAGAAGCCCTGATCACTGCATCTTAGCATGCCACACAGACAATTCACACCATGTAACTGATGGTTATCAATCACACAAAATAAATTCCAGTGTCAGACACACTGTCCATTTGCAAGTCCATCCTGGGTCTGAATGAAACCGGAGGCACTATATACCTCGCATACCCATCGACCTCAGCGTACGTCTAGACGATCACCACTCATTATCCATATTTTGGGATGCCTCCCAATCAGGACATCAGTTACCATCCAAACGAGGTGAAGATCTCCGGTCTTCGACCACCGTCTTCATCTTCGATTTCTTATCGTCGATTCAGTTATTCAGAATGGGATAAACCCGGTCTTTCTGAGCAACTTGCGTATATAATAAACCAGTGCTAAACAAACACAACATACGCCTTATTCCAACTCATTAGTCACTAACTGTAAATCAGTAAGAGAACGATTTCCCAAATATCAACCCCGAAGGCCGAAACCAACATCAGATCAAAATCCAGGAAACCATTCGACTTAGCCAACCTTCAGTTAGTTTCTAAATTTCACATCCATATCGTTTATAACATTTTATAACGATTTATCGCTATTTTTATTTATTTTAAAATAGCCAATTTATTCAAACGACGCTTCGGGCCATAACGCGGCCGTGGCGCTGTTTTTCTTCAGATTTGATTTACACATATCTGAAAATCTAACCGTTGGATCTTCACAAAATTTACATCATTACAAAGATCTTTTCAAAACGAATCCAACAGTTCCATTTTTGGGAAAATCCGACGGTCAGATCTCCCGGTACAATCGTTTGAAGTTTTGATTTCAAAATACGAACTACAGCGTCGTTATTCGATTTAATTTATTTATATTTATATATATAAATATAATCAATTTTGGTGCTGTTTTTCTTCAGATTTGAATTAAACATTCCAGACAATCCAACCATTGGATTTTTACAAAGTTGGTGTCGTTGGAAAGATATTTCCAAAGCGAACCCAACGGTTTCGGTTTCGGGAAAATCCGATGGTCGGATCTCCCGCACTAATTGTTTGAAATCACGGTTTCAAAACAAGAACTGCAGCTTCGTTATTCGATATATTTTAATTATATTTATGTATATATATATAAATATAATCGACTCTTCGATTTCAAAACTATATGCTTTTCATATATTTGATAAAAATGATATTTTTATCCAACCGTCTTCTATTTCAACACTTCACTATTTTTAACAATTCATGTATATAATAAAAATATGATTTTTATTGTTAAACAATTTATTTTAAAACACGACTATTTTATATAGTTCATATAGATGGTAAAAATATGATTTTATTATAAAACAATTTCTTTCAAAACACGGCTATTTTATATAGTTCATATAAATGATAAAAATATGATTTTTATTATAAAACAATTTATTTCAAAACACGAATACCATTCAACACATGAGTTTCCATTCAACGAATGAATTTCTATTCAACACATGAAGGTTTTCTATAGTTTATATATATAGATAAAAAGGTGATTTTTATATTTAAAACACGAATACCATTCAACACATGAATTTCTATTCAACGAATGAATTTCTATTCAACACATGAAGGTTTTCTATAGTTTATATATATATAGATAAAAAAGTGTTTTTTATATTTAAAACACGAATACCAGTCAACACATGAATTTCTATTCAACGAATGAATTTCAATTCAACACATGAAGGTTTTCTATAGTTTATATATATAGATAAAAAGGTGATTTTTATATTTAAAACACGAATACCATTCAACACATGAATTTCTATTCAACACATGAATTTCTATTCAACACATGAAGGTTTTCTATAGTTTTTATATATAGATAAAAAGGTGATTTTTATTGCAAAACAATTTATTTCAAAACATGAATGTCGTTCAATAGATGAATTTCTATTCAACACACGAATATAGTTTCAACACATGAAAATAATTCTCTAACACATGAATATTATTCAAAATTTCGGCAGCATAACGGCAGGGTAGTTAAAACCGAGGCCATCCCTAGTACGGCTCCTCGCTCTACCTTAAAGCCTCGCAGCTTTTGACAATGGGAATTTCATGCATCTAGTTCGCACGCAGGCGGCATGTATATTTTTTCATTTCCACAAACTAATCCTATGTGGTTTCATCCAAATAATTCTCAACCACAAACGGGTATTTTTCAACCCCTATCAATCAATTTCAACCACAAACAATTCTAATCAACCATTCGCTATCAACTAATTTTCACATCAATCACAACCAATAAATATCGTCCATGGTTTGTGGACGAGGGGCGTGTGTGTATATATATATATTATATAAACATTTCACTTCTATTTCAACACATATATAATTTTTACAATGCATATATAACTTATATATCGAACGTACAGCTTATACAATGCTTATACATGAGGTGTACAACGCTTATATAACTCATACATCGATTATATAATTTATACATCTTCGTTTTCCATATCGTTTATAATATAGAAATCTCACATTGGGTTCCACTCCACCAAAAATAGCAGAAGGCTCAGAAAAATATGCGGTCTCTTCTAGAATGTAGAAGACGTCCACACGAGCCCACTGTCTCTTGTTTCACTGAATTTCGTCAAGAAACGAAAAAGATATGATTTTTACAGTGAAATCAAAAACCGTAGCGCTTAAAACTGCTATTAAATAGTTTAAAATAAAAACAGCCGTTTACCTTCTTCGATTCTTCAAAACTAGGGTTTGAATTTAAACCAAATCCGTTGCACTTCGTCGAAATCCAACTGCACCACGTTGACAGGCCTTGAGAGGCGCCTCTGCGCCGAGAAGATGGTAGAGCTCGAACTCCAGACACGGCGGTGGCGGCGGCTTCCAAGCGGCGACTTCAGGAGCTATGTTCTTCGCGATGGAGCAACTATAAGGGGAGTTCTTGGTATGGATTTGAAGAGGAGGAGATGGGCTACAAAAAGTTGCAAAGGAGTGGTGGGTTTTGATGAGAGGTTTTGCCAGAAAATGATCGAGAAGAATGGAACGATTTCCGCCGTGCGCCTGAAGGAAATACGGGGAGAGAGAAAATGAAGTCAACCAATGTTTTTTTTATATATTTTTAAAAATTCGAAAATGCCCCTTATCTCATACGAACTCCAATCCAAACCCAACGACTGTTGTTCCTAGCTAAATACCCCCTTTACAAACACAATGGGATATGTTTCGTAGGCCTATTCGACTATTTCAGTCAGTTTTCCTTCAAATTAAAATATAAAACATTCAATATTCGATTTGAACGTACATTTCAATTTGCCGGGGCTACAAAATGATTCGAAAAATTCCAGAAAAACAAATCTAGCTATGTTTTGACGATACGATCCCAACAAAACTAGTTACGTCAAATTCTGAGACCGTTTGAAAAATGGCCCTTTTCTGGTCGATCCAATTTAATAGAAATCGACCAAACACATTTTCCATTGCCACGCTCACATACTAGCTTCAAAAATTATGAAATTTGAAACCTAGCAATAATTTAACATCCCGGATCCAACAAAATTGGTTTGGTCGAATTCCGAGGTCGTTTGCAAAATGGCCATTTTCACGGGCTATATAAACTCTATAGCGACCTTTCTGAAAATTCATTTGGCCATAACTTTTGCTTCCCGCTTTGAAATTTCTATTTTTCAGATTCGTTAGAAAGATACTCACTAACAGATTTAAATACTTTTGGTTTCACTCAAATCCGTTTTGTTTTGCACCTGGTACAGTCAGTCAAAGTTTGAATTCAAATTTTGAAACTACCGCGCCATTTCAGGCCTTGTTCATAATTAGAATTAATTATATTCGTTTTCAAATGTCGATTCAAACTTACTTTTTATCGTTATTATTTAAAATATTTATTTTAAATATTTAAGATCCACTAAAATAGCCAATTTAAAAATTTTAAATTGGTTCAGATTTTCCTGGTCGTTACGATCTCCCCCACTTAAAACTTTTTGTCCCCGAAAAGGAACAAAGTCGAAAGTGGTTTGATTAATCAACTCTACGTTCAATCTGGCTTCCATTCTCCAACTTTTCAGTTTCTGCCAATTTTCAAATTTTTCAAAAATTTGGCTAACACCCGGAATTTTCGAAAAATTTCGCCATAACCTCCTTTGTACGGGAAGGGGTTTGGAAATTTATTGGGCCATATTAGGTACTCAATAAATCCTATAAAGCATACACATATTTATAGTGATATATTCTGGTGTTTACAGGGGAGCGTGTATAGATAATAACTCCAGAGAATCTATTCCTGTCACCCTGTCAAAGCCTGAGGGAGTATGTAATTTTAATTGCTCCAGAGAATAAATTCTCGTCACCTCATCCCGTGTGGGAAATAAATAGTCCATGTGCCATATCTAATAACTAGAGAGACGTGATTATTGTCAACTCCAGACCCATGTGGGGTTTTTATAAATCTGGCAATTTATCGTTACAATTTTATATGGACCATATCAGTCATCAGTTCAACCTATAAAATATAGTCATCGCCATACAAGCCTCTCGCTCGTATGGTAAATCTTCCACCTCGTCACACAATCTCCAAATGCTTATGTGGTATATGATGAAGTATGCCTATCTTCAAGAAGTATGCCATGTAGTGTAGTTCAAAATTAATTGTTACTATCCTACGGCGATGTTTATTATTACACACAGAACAACCTGCACTCCGCATCTAAAGGAATTCACAAGAGTTGATATAATAATATTTCACATCCAACTCATTAAGGTTTACCTATTTGTCGGGCATGCAAATAAAATCTCTACTCAACAGCTATCCATTTACCTGTTCGAACATATATGATGCACATGTGTATATTTCTATCTATTTTTAAATCAGTTCAATGTGTGATTTAATCGAATAAATTATACCATTCATTCTTTTATTGATTAAATTAACTATCGTTCTAATAATTTAATTAATTAAATCTACTATCACACAATGCATACAACAAGCAATTTGTTTTTAACTTTTCAAGATCATACAAATTAATTCATACACTCTTTTTAAATTAATCAGACTATAGAATTAAAAGTGCACATCCACAGAAAGAAAATAACATCGAAGCAGAGAACATAATGGAAATTTCAAAATATGGTAAATGTACCTTGCACCGGAGTCAATCAGAGATATCCACTTGACACTTAGGATAGGCTTTCTGAATGCTCTCCTCAGTTTCCCAAATACAATCTCGTTGATCTCCACTCCATTGCACTTTGACTAAGTGAACCTTCTTGTTCCTCAGATCTTTGATTTCTTTGCCAATAATCTTGAGCGGCTCTCTTCTCATAGCCAATTCTGGAGTAATTTCAATATCTTGCTGTGCGGCCTCTTCCACAACCAAGTCTGGGTCATGAACATGCTTTTGAAGTTGAGATATGTGAAATACATCATGCACTCCAGGCAACCAATCCGGCAATTGAACCCTATAAGCGAGAGTTCCAATCCGTTCAAGAATAGGAAATGGACCAATGTATTTGGGCGCCAACTTCCCAGTTTTACCGAACCGGATAACCCCTCTCATCGGAGATACTTTCATATATACATAGTCGCCAACAGCAAACGATATATCTCTTCTCCTCTTATCGGCATAGCTCTTCTGTTGGCTTTGAGTGGCGCGTAATCGTTTCTTAACGAAATCGACTTTGTTGGCAGCTTCCCGGATCATATCTGGTCCCAATACAAGTCTATTACCGGGTTCGACCCAACAAGCAGGAGATCGGCACGGTCTACCATACAATGCTTCGAATGGCGACATTATCAGGCTCGCTTGGTAGCTGTTGTTATATGAGAATTCAGCCAAATGTAAATGGTCTTCCCATGATCCACTGAAATTTAGAACACAAGCCCGTAATAGATCTTCTAGTATACGATTCACTCTCTCAGTTTGATCATCGGTCTGAGGATAATAAGCGATGCTTAGATTCAGGTTCGTTCCCAGTTCTACTTGAAATGCCTCCCAAAATTTGCTAGTGAATATTGGATCTCTATCACTAACTATACTGATCGGCACTCCGTGTAGTCTAATAATTTCCTTGAAGTAAATCTGTGCTAGACTCTGAGCAGTTCTGTTTGATCTGACAGGTATGAAATGGGCGGCCTTCGTGAAGCGATCTACGATCACCCAAATACTGTCATTTCCTTTTCTGGTTCTGGGCAAACCATCTATGAAGTCCATGGAAATATGTTCCCACTTCCAACCTGGAACGTCCAGCGGTTGCAACAATCCAGCAAGTTTCTGTTGGTCACTTTTGACTAGCTGCCAAGTAGGGCATCGACTAACATACATTGAAACGTCTCTTTTCATAGCCTTCCACCAAAATGTTCGCTTGAGATCGTTATACATTTTGGCCACACCGGGATGGATACTCAGCTTGGATTTGTGACACTCGTCTAACACTTCCCTTTTTAACTCTAGGATGTCGGGAACACAAATCCTTCCTTTCAATCTCAGGGTCCGATCGTTATCTATTTGAAAACACGAGGGTTCGCCTTTCCAAATCCTTTTGATCATATCCTTAATAAAGTTATCATCCTTCTGAAGAATAGATATTTTGTCAATCAAGGAAGTCGTAATAATAAAGCTGGCGATCATTATATTCTTTCGGCTTAACGCAACGGCCACTACATTGGCTTTCCCTGGAGTGTATAGAATCTCAAAATCGTATGCTGCAAGGGACTCTAGCCAGCATTGCTGCCTCAGATTCAAGTCTTTCTGGGTGAACAGATACTTTAACGACTGGTGATCTGTAAACAGTTCGAATTTCTCACCCAGCAGATAGTGTCTCCAGATTTTCAAAGCGAATACGATAGCCAACAACTCAAGATCATGAGTGACGTAGTTCTTTTCATGTGGCTTCAGATGACGGTTAGCATAAGCAACAACTTGACCTCTTTGCATTAATACTGCACCAAGGCCTTCTCTAGAGGCATCTGTCCAGACTTTCAAGTCCCGATTGCCGTCGATAATCGTTAACACTGGAGCTGTTGTTAATCTTAACTTTAGCTCTTCAAAAGCCTCCTCACATTCTGGAGTCCACTTGAATTTTGAGTGCTTCTTTGTGAGCTTTGTTAAGTGACTAGATATCTTCGAAAAATCTTTAACGAACTTCCGGTAATAACTAGCCAATCTGGGAAAACTGTGGACTTATGTGGGAGTACTGGGTTGTTTCCAATTTTGAATAGCCGTGATTTTACTTGGATCCACAGCAATTCCCTCTTTTGATACGACGTGGCCCAGAAACTTTACTTCATCTTGCCAGAATATACATTTGGACAGTTTGGCTTTCAATACATTCCTTCTGAGGATTTCCTGAACCTGTTCCAAATGCTTTTCATGTTCGGCTTTTGATTTAGAGAAGATTAGAATATCATCGATAAAAACCAAAACAAACTTATTCAAAACTCCTCTGAACACTCTATTCATCAAATCGACAAAATAGTCTGGAGCGTTACATAAGCCGAACGGCATTACTAACCACTCATAGAATAAGTCTGGACCTCTGAGTGCTGTCATAGGAACACACTCTTCGGCAACACGAAGCTGATGGAAACCTGTAGCTAGGTCCATCCTTGAAAATACTTATGCTCCATTCAGGCGATCCAATAAATCATCGATTCGCGGCAATGGATATTTATTCTTTGTTGTCTGTTTGTTCAAATCACGATAATCCAAACATAGTCGCAGAGTACCGTCAGATTTTGGGACAAACACCACTGCTACTCCCCAATCAGAGAAACTAGGCCTGATTAGACCCTTCCATACGAGCTGTGGTGTTTGATTGTCTAGTTCTTCTTTCTCCTTTAGAGTCATCCTCCGAATGGCGTGCACTACTGGCCTTGCGTTCGGAATTAAAGCGATCTTGAAATCAATTTCTCTCTGTGGAGGTAGACTAACAACTTCCTCGAACACATCTGCATAATTGTTTACGACATGAATATCTTTGATGAGGTCGGGAATATTCTCTGTGACTACAGGGATATTTTCTATTTGAGCAGGAGAAACATCTAGAGCCGACCAAAAGTCTTTTCTATTTGAATTCGGGCCTTCACATGGTATGGTTATATAATTCCCTGATTTAATCTTTGCCCTAACAACTCTCTCGGCACATCTAACCTCTGCTTTATATTTGGTTAGCCAGTCCAATCCCAAAATAAGATCGAATTCAGTAAAATTCATGACGATAGAGAGGGTAGGGAACTTATAACAGGAAAAAGACAGGTACCGCACAAACCCAACTGAGATCGAGGGAACCCCCAACCGGATTATGGACAGTCATTCGTTCTTTGAGCTTCTTCAAATTCAAATCCAGTTTCTTAACTGCATTCTTTACAATAAAGCTTCGCGACGCACCTGTATCAAATAGTACTTTAATTGGAATGTTTTTGACATTAAGCGTGCCTTCTAAAACATTTGGCCTTCCTTGACTAGCTGAAGGCTCAGAAGTTTCTGCTACTTCAATTATATGTACTGTTTTAGACTTCTTGAATAGCGGGCAGGCCTTTGAAAGGTGACCAGACTGAAGGCATCGATTACACTTTCTGTTCTCTTGAAACTTCCCATGTTTCTTTAAAGCTCTGCATCTTATGGAGAAATGGCCTTGCTTATTGCAGTTAGAGCGTATAGCTGTCGTTACTGGTTCCTTCTCAGATTTAGCCCTTTTCCTCTTGGCATTGGGTTTCTTACTGACCTCTAACATCGTATTGGCCTTAGGACGATCAGTTCCAGACTCCACTTTGTTACTCGAACCGACTTCCACTTCATTGTGCAACTTACCTTTCTTATGGAGATCTTCATACTGATAAGCCATGTATATCATTTCTGAAAAAGGAAGCTTCACATGCCCCATTACCTTATTCTGGTATTTCCTTTGCAGGCCATGAATAAACCTCAGATTCTTCCTCTTCGTATTTTGAATTAGATGAGGGGCAAAGTGAGAAAGTTCGTTGAATCTCTTATGATATTCTGGAATGGTCATATCCCCTTATATCAGATAAGAGAATTCATCACATAATCGCTCAGTTGCTTCAGGAGGAGTAAATCTTTCTAGGAAAATCTCTTTGAATCTTTCCTAGGTGATATCACCTTCTAGATTATCTTTGACGATTGTTTCCCACCAGATTAAAGCTTCTTCTTTGATCGCCCAAGATGCCACTAATCTTTTTTGATCATCTCTCAACTGGATACGTTCAACAATTCTTTCAACAGAACTCATCCAAGCTTGAGTTTGAATTATAGATTCATTGCCCGAGAATTGTGCTCCGCCCAGATTTCGATATCTCTTTAATAGAGCCTCTAGATCTGGTTCTGCATATCTTCTATTTCTGACACTCATTTTCTAGCACTTCTGCAAATAGCAAATCAAGTATCAGGTCACAGAAAAGATATTTTAAAACATAGAAATATATACTTCAAATGTAAATGTGTCTATCGGGGTGTAATTTCATACTGCTATACTCATACTAGGATATTACTGATCCTATCTGTAATGAGTTACCCGTCCTAGAACACTACTGGTTCTATTTCTGACGAGTTCGTTAATATGTTATATTCCAGCACTAAGCTTAACCAAAGCTCTGATACACGTTGTGACGACCCCAAAACCCCATATTGCGGTGTTAAGAGTAATCTTTAGAATATAACACATAAACAGATAATAGCAGAACAGAAATAAATAAATACACTAGATAATGAACAAATAATACACTGGATAAATGTAATCATCGGAGTTACACAGTATACAGGATCATACTTAGTACAAATACAGTTCAACTATACATAAATGTCTACAGCGGAAACAAACATAATATGTACAATAGGAGCTGAACAACATAAAAAGAGATAAATGATAGAATCCATCTTCAGCTCCAGCTATCCAGAAAGAGCCTGCTAACCTGAATACAAGGCTGCCCGTGTAGAAAAATGGGCACCCGAGTTTGCAAGTGAAACAAACTACGAGTCAGTCATGGGATTGGTATGAGAAATCTACTAAACACATTTATAATATGGCTAATCACAGGACCACGCCACTTTCGTGGAACGGGTTTACTCCATTGGATTTCCAGTGCTTTAAAACAAGTAAATCTTTTAAATATCGCAATGCTTTTTATAAAAATGAAGCCATTATAAGACTCAGTTCCCATCACACAATGCAACGCAAACCGAAGGATAGAGTTTTTACCTTATAACGGCCAAAATATGCTTGATACGAATAAAACAAAAGCATTTGATATTATTACTAGAGTTTATGTGTTTTCAAAAACAATTTCAAATCATAAGTATCAATCATAAACGGCATTAATTCCCCATACCACTATGTCGCCATATATAGGTATACAATCAAAACAGCATGATGTCGTATTTGGAAATTGGATTTCCGTCATGAACCAAGGCAAAAGATAGTCCTTACCGACTTCGAGACACTCTAGCCCGAGCCTCAGGATCAGAGCTCAAGTGACCCTTGGATTGTCAGGGCCGGTCCACCGATGTGGATTAAAATGCTTGAACACTGCGTTTCCCCACCCTTTACGGTGTAAATGAGCCAACGAATGACTCCATCGGTCCCGGATCGACCGATATAACCGAGGCGCCTCGCAACAGCAACAACCACATAGGTGAAAATAATATAAATGTCAGCCAGTTTAAGCACTGACACCACCTCTAGCTAGAAGGAAACGCATGCCCTCCCTGATGTCCTCTCCCGTTTCTGGCTCATACCAGGGTGTGAGGCTCGCGAATTCACGTTATACATAAAGCTATACCACACAGGCGGTGCTTTGATCTTCAACCACAAGACTTTGCTTTTAAACAGAAGCCCTGATCACTGCATCTTAGCATGCCACACAGACAATTCACACCATGTAACTGATGGTTATCAATCACATAGAATGAATTCCAATGTCAGACACACTGTCCATTTGCAAGTCCGTCCTGGGTCTGAACGAAACCGGAGGCACTATATACCTCGCATACCCATCGATCTCCGCGTACGTCTGGACGATCACCACTCATTATCCATATTTCGGGATGCCTCCCAATCAGGACATCAGTTACCATCCAAACGAGGTGAAGATCTCCGGTCTTCGACCACCGTCTTCATCTTTGATTTCTTATCGTCGATTCAGTTATTCAGAATGGGATAAACCCGGTCTTTCTGAGCAACTTGCGTATATAATAAACCAGTGCTAAACAAACACAACATACGCCTTATTCCAACTTATTAGTCACTAACCGTAAATCAGTAAAAGAACGATTTCCCAAATATCAAGCCCGAAGGCCGAAACCAACATCAGATCAAAATCCAGGAAACCATTCGACTTAGCCAACCTTCAGTTAGTTTCTAAATTTCACATCCATATCGTTTATAACATTTTATAATAATTTATCGCTATTTTTATTTATTTTAAAATAGCCAATTTATTCAAACGACGCTTCGGGCCATAACGAGGCCGTGGCAATGTTTTTCTTTAGATTTGATTTACACATATCTGAAAATCTAACCGTTGGATCGTCAAAAATTTTACATCATTAGAAAGATCTTTTCAAAATGAATCCAACGGTTCTAGTTTCGGGAAAATCCGACGGTCGGATCTCCCGGTACAATCGTTTGAAGTTTCAATTTCAAAATACGAACTGCAGCGTCGTTATTCGATTTAATTTAATTATATATAAATATAATCGATTCTGGCGCTGTTTTTCTTTAGATTTGAATTAAACATTCCAGACAATCCAACCATTGGATTTTTACAAAGTTGGTGTCGTTGGAAAGATATTTCCAAAGCGAACCCAACGGTTTCGGTTTCGGGAAAATCCGATGGTCGGATCTCCCGCACTAATTGTTTGAAATCACGGTTTCAAAACACGAACTGTAGCTTCGTTATTCGATATATTTTAATTATATATATATATATATAAATATAATCGATTCTTCGATTTCAAAACTATATGCTTTTCATACATTTGATAAAAATGGTATTTTTATCCAACTGTCTTCTATTTCAACACTTCACTATTTTTAACAATTCATGTATATAATAAAAATATGATTTTTATTGTTAAACAATTTATTTCAAAACACGACTATTTTATATAATTCATATAGATGGTAAAAATATGATTTTATTATAAAACAATTTCTTTCAAAACACGGCTATTTTATATAGTTCATATAAATGATAAAAATATGTTTTTTATTATAAAACAATTTATTTCAAAACACGAATACCATTCAACACATGAATTTCCATTCAACGAATGAATTTCTATTCAACACATGAAGGTTTTCTATAGTTTATATGTATAGATAAAAAGGTGATTTTTATATTTAAAACACGAATACCATTCAACACATGAATTTCTATTCAACGAATGAATTTCTATTCAACACATGAAGGTTTTCTATAGTTTATATATATAGATAAAAAGGTGATTTTTATATTTAAAACACGAATACCATTCAACACATGAATTTCTATTCAACGAATGAATTTCAATTCAACACATGAAGGTTTTCTATAGTTTATATATATAGATAAAAAGGTGAATTTTATATTTAAAACATGAATACCATTCAACACATGAATTTCTATTCCATGAATGAATTTCTATTCAACACATGAAGATTTTCTATAGTTTATACATATAGATAAAAAGGTGATTTTTATTGCAAAACAATTTATTTCAAAACATGAATGTCGTTCAATAAATGAATTTCTATTCAACACACGAATATAGTTTCAACACATGAAAATAATTCTAACACATGAATATTATTCAAAATTTCGGCAGCATAACAGCAGGGTAGTTAAAACCGGGGTCGTCCCTAGTACGGCTCCTCGCTTTACCTTAAAGCCTCGCAGCTTTTGACAATGGGGATTTCATGCATCTTGTTCACACGCAAGCGGCATGTATATTTTTTCATTTTCACAAACTAATCCTGTGACGGCCCGCCCCGCACCAACCGACACTTCCTCCAAGTGTGCGCTGTACACATGTCCAACTGGCACGGAACGTCCGTCATAAGAAAAGAAAGAAGAGAATGAACTAATCAAGGAACCTGTAGAATATCTCACAGCGCATGGAATAAAATATAATAATAACATACTTGACATAAAACAGGTGAGACAGTGCATAAGCTGATAACTAATAATAAATGTCAACATCAGAGCAGCGGAAATCCAAATACAGCTTATTACAACTTTTCAAAATCTACTGTCTCTAAACAAAAGAAAGCTAAAGTGGAAGATGCACCACCAATGCCCAAGCAGTGATCTTCGACAACACAGGGAGAATACTATATATATATTACGTGGAAGCCTCCTGCTCGTCTCCGGATCATCTACCCGTGCATCACCAGCTAACCTGTCTCTAGTCTGCTCGTGTGAGCACCCAGAGTAATAAGAAGAGACATAAAACCCTGGGTCAGACAAAAAGTCCGGTATGAGCGATAAGCAGCTAAACAGAACAATAACAGGTATACTAAACCATACCTGAACCTGGACCTGCAACCAAAGAGTTAGCACTACATACTGTACAATACTCTAAGGTGACATCAACATATGGTGTAAAGAAATACGGGGGTGGGGGTGTGCATGTCATAGGGGTAGCAAACAATTCAATCATGGCAACCATCCTCACATCTCTCACTCAGTGCATAAAGCATACGATGTATACCGCTTTCAACCACTAGACCCATTGAAGTAGTGACGGAGTTCGGCTTGTACAACTGCTGCTACCACCAAGCTTACCCCATGGAGTCATGACTAAACCTTTACAAATGACCCCACTTCATTGGTCTATAGCTTTTTTAGTCGTACCTAGACCACTGTGGCCCTGAATCCGTTCACGTACCCCCTATACATAGTGATCCAAAGTTACAGACATCGACAGCCCCTTAGCACACGTCCCGCAGCAAAGCCCAATCATGAAGTTAACTCGTTGATTCCCATCTGAATCCTTGGTACAAACTTCCCATTTGGACTACCTTTGCATCTCGGGTTATGGTCTTCTTCGGTTCGGTTCGGGTCTCTTCCTCCTATTCGGTTCGGTTCGGGCATCCTCCTCCTATCCGGTTCGGTTCGGGTCTCCTCCTCTATCCGGTTCGGGTCGGATCTCCTCCTCATATCCGGTTCGGTTCGGGTGTCTCCTCCTATCCGGTTCGGTTCGGATCTCCTCCTTCTATTCGGTTCGGATCGGATCTCCTCCTCCTATCCGGTTCGGTTCGGGTGTCTCCTCCTATCCGGTTCGGTTCGGGTGTCTCCTCCTATCCGGTTCGGTTCGGGTGTCTCCTCCTATCGGGTTCGGTTCGGATCTCCTCCTTCTATTCGGTTCGGATCGGATCTACTCCTCCTATCCGGTTCGGATCGGATCTCCTCCTCCTATCCGGTTCGGATCGGATCTCCTCCTCCTATTCGGTTCGGATCGGATCTCCTCCTCCTATCCGGTTCGGATCGGGTGTTCTTCCTAACCGGTTCTGAAAATCTGCAACTTTTTCCAGCAAGCTATTTTCGCCGAACGACGGCGTTTTCAACCATTCTAAACTTCGTATGACATTATAAAACATTCCAAACAGCATAACAACATATAGAATCAATCACAAACATTAAAACATCATTTACATGAAATACTTTAGATCAAACATACCCAGAAACCCATGTTTTCCCCTTAATCCTTCTTAACCGCGATTATGCATACAATTAGCAAAACTTATCCAAATTAGCCCAAATTTTTATCAGAGCCATAAAACATCATTATAGAATTTTAGGAATTTTTCCAGAATTTATTAATGTATAAATTCGCTAATCTTCACTAATTACCCATAATTAACCGTAATTAGTGTAAAAGCAAGCTAATCACTCACCTTTGCCACCACTAAAACCCCAAAACTAAAATATTCTCTGATTTGGCGCTGTTCCCAATCTTACACAGCAGCTCTACCTCGGTTCTCGTGCTAATACTCCTTGATTTGATGTTTGCTAAGCCTAATCTTCAATTAGAAAGTGATTAAGAGGTGTTTTGAAGAGATTTAGAGAGTGGAGGCCATGGCTAGGTTAAGAGGAATGAATAGTGACGGCTGAAAAATGAGAAAAAGGTATTCTCCAAACCCTAACAGCCCTTTTAAACTCCTAATCCCGAAATTCCCCTTTGGGCCTAGCTGTTAATCACCCGGTTAAGCCCAATCAAGCTGTTTTTCACCATTTGAAACTTGTTCCAGCCATATCTCCCAAACGGTGAGTCCGTTTGGCTAATATGACCACTCTACGGAATTGTAAACCATCATCCGAATCCAATGGAAGTGGTTTCAGGTCAAAATTCCTTTCCAGTCAAAAGTTATGGTCAAAACAAGTTCAACTAGGGGCAAAACGGTCATTTAAAAATCGACAAAAATCATGAACATGGGAAATGACCCTACTAGTCGTTTCCCAAAAGTACACGACCATACGACTTACTAAGAAAAAGAAATAAATATTCTACGATCTTCCGATGCGTAGAATGCAGGTCGTTACAAATCCTATGTGGTTTCAACCAAATAATTCTCAACCACAAACGGGTATTTTTCAACCCCTATCAATCAATTTCAACCACAAACAATTCTAATCAACCATTCGCTATCAACTAATTTTCACATCAATCACAACCAATAAATATCGTCCATGGTTTGTGGACGAGGGGTGTGTGTGTGTGTGTATATATATATATATATATATATATATATATATATATATATATTATATAAACATTTCACTTCTATTTCAACACATATATAATTTTTACAATGCATATATAACTTATACATCGAACGTACAGCTTATACAATGCTTATACATGAGGTGTACAACGCTTATACAACTCATACATCGACTATATAATTTATACATTGTCGTTTTCCATATCGTTTATAATATAGAAATCTCACATTGGGTTCCACTCCACCAAAAATAGCAGAAGGCTCAGAAAAATATGCGGTCTCTTCTAGAATGTAGAAGACGTCCACACGAGTCCACTGTCTCTTGTTTCACTGAATTTCGTCAAGAAACGAAAAGGATATGATTTTTACAGTGAAATCAAAAACCGTAGCGCTTAAAACTGCTATTAAATAGTTTAAAATAAAAATAGCCATTTACCTTCTTCGATTCTTCAAAACTAGGGTTCGAATTTAAACCAAATCCGTTGCACTTCGTTGAAATCCATTTGCACCACGTTGACGGGCCTCGAGAGGCGCCCCTGCGCCGAGAAGATGGTGGAGCTCGAAATCCAGACACGGCGGCGGCGGCGGCTTCCAAGCGACGACTTCAGGAGCTCTGTTCTTCGCGATGGAGCAACTATAAGGGGAGTTCTTGGTATGGATTTGAAGAGGAGGAGATAGGCTACAAAAAGTTGCAAAGGAGTGGTGGGTTTTGATGAGAGGTTTCGCCAAAAAATGATCAAGAAGAATAGAACGATTTCCACCGTGCGCCTGAAGGAAATACGGGGAGAGAGAAAATGAAGTCAACCAATGATTTTTTTTTTATATTTATATATTTTTAAAAATTCGAAAATACCCCTTATCTCATACGAACTCCAATCCAAACCCAATGCATGTCGTTCCTAGCTAAATACCCCCTTTACAAACACAATGGGATATGTTTCGTAGGCCCATTCGACTGTTTCAGTCAGTTTTCCTTCAAATTAAAATATAAAACATTCAATATTCGATTTGAACGTACATTTCAATTTGCCGAGGCCACAAACTGATTCGAAAAATTCCAGAAAAATAAATCTAGCTATGTTTTGACAATACGGTCCCAACAAAACTAATTTCATCGAATTCTGAGACCATTTGAAAAATGGCCCTTTTCTACTCGATCCAATTTAATAGAAATCGACCAAACATATTTTCCTTTGCCACGCTCACATACTAGCTTCAAAAATTATGAAATTTGAAACCTAGCAATAATTTAACATTCCGGATCCAACAAAAGTGGTTTTGTCGAATTCCGAGGTCGTTTGCAAAATGGCCATTTTCACGGGCTATATAAACTTTATAGCGACCTTTCTGAAAATTCATTTGGCCATAACTTTTGCTTCCCGCTATGAAACTTTGATTTTTCAGATTCGTTAGAAAGATAATCACTAACAGATTTAAATATTTTTGGTTTCACTCAAATCCATTTTGTTTTGCACCTGGTACAATCAGTCAAATTTTGAATTCAAATTTTGAAACTACCGCACCATTTCAGGCCTTGTTTATAATTAGAATTAATTATATTCGTTTTCAAATGTCGATTCAAACTTACTTTTTATCGTTATTATTTAAAATATTTATTTTAAATATTTAAAATCCACTAAAATAGCCAATTTAAATTTTTTAAATTGGTTCAGATTTTCCGGGTCGTTACATAAACTCTGGAGAAGGTGCGCTTTAAATATGCAAGCCCAATATGGAATGATCATCAAGGAAGATAAACTAAAACAGAATCTATCGTATAACTCACAGCGCATTAATAACATATAATAATAAAATATACAATATGATATAGCAGTGAAGCAATAAAGAGTAGGAAATCTCATCTCCGTAAAAATCTCAGAAATCATGTACGATACATCTCAAAATCTGAATATTTATGTACATCAGGTCTCACTACATCTCTCATCAAAATCTGTATAATTAAAACGGCAGAAATAATCCAAATAGATATATAATAGAAGAATAGTAATACGCCAGCTTCCAGCTCGTCATTGCACAACAAAATCATCACCAAAACCTGTCATCTGCTACTAGTCTACTCAACAACATCATTGATGAGCACCCTAAGTTAGTATAAGGAGACATAAAACCTTGATTCAAACAACAGTCTGGTGTGAGAAATAAATAATATCAATAGCTACATAGGAAAATATAATACTAGACAGTTCAAGTCTCACCTGATTATCCCTGCAACCAAAGAGGTAGCACATAATAATCATATAAAATATGCTACTCAAAACAACATAGATGTACACACTAGTTAGAATAGGATTCCCAATTCCCACTTCTCATCAGTATCGTATGGTGATAGCCTACCTAGAAAAGTAGACAAGAACACACAAGCAATCGTAGCATCCATAATTGTAACACCCCACACCCGCTACGGTCACTCGCTAAGGGAATGCCATAGCATCGGTGGAGTATTTTTAAGTGAATATAGAACAGAAAAATTACAACAAGACAGATATAAGTAATACTTGAAACTTTTAAAACATCATTTCATTGCAGCGGAAAGTAAAACATGTTTGGTTACATCACAAAACCATAATAAGAGTCAAGTACAAAATATCCATCCTGATAAATAAAAGTACATAATCCCAATACATGAACTGATAGCCATAAAAGAAAGGGTAAGCTGAGCTCTACATCTATGGTCCAAGCTCCAAAAGAGAATAAAGCAGCCTGATCAAAGCCCACTCGTACTGGGCCCACTCTGATAACCTGAGGGTTGGGAAAAAAAGATAAAAACAACGGGGTCAGACATAAGTCTGAGCGAGTCCTATAACTTTAACAATACAATCATTAAAGTAACCAGAGAAGACATAAGCTTGATATACGGTAACGTCTGGGGATGAATGGCTACACTAAGCAGCTTGGTAGACTTAGGATAAATTGAGATAACCGTAAAGATGCATTTTTCCCCCTAAGGATAATTCCTAGAGTTCACCACCCCAGATCTACCCACCCAAGGGTAATTCCTACACTGCACCACACCAGTTCTACCCATCCAAGGGTAATTCCTACTTAAAGGTTGATCCCACTAAGTGTACTTAGTAATTTTACCCAGTAGTTTCTTGTACTCCTAGCTGACTACCTAGGTGCCGTTTGCCCCTATCTTCACTAGGTGTACCCACTACTCCCAAGCGATCGGCTCCCTACCGTAGATACCCGTGCTGGTCCCACAATGGGGTGTATCATTCCCCAAAGTGGCAACCTGATAATATCGACGGTGCACGGCTTTATATCTACACGATGCAACAACGACTTACCAACCAGCCCGGGTTCACACACGCATATGAAACCCGTTGATCCTGCGTTGCCACCGCTAACCCATTTTGGCCTCTTATAGTCAAGCCCAATATGCGTGTCCCGTCACTCGACTAGAGTCGAGCCCACAAAGATACGTTTGGGATATTGGTTGAAATGGGCCCCCACAAGCTACCACCTAAGCTTGTCATTTCTAGTGAATCCCACTTAACCCTTTAACCATGTCCACTTACATGTTATAAATTTTGGTTAAGTCATTAATCATATTTTAATTGCCATTCAAGGCACCCACTAGATTTCTACATGCCACCCAAAGCACTTACTTAACCCTTTAACCATGTTTTAATTACATGTTCCACTTTGGTTAAGTATTCTAATCGTGTTTTCTATTGCCACCTAAGGCAACCCACTAGACTCCTCATGCCACCCAAGGCACCCACTTAACCCCTCATGTCCCACTACATGTTAATATGGTTAAGTGTTTCTTAATTAATTAAGACCGTGATCTCCCATAAAGACCTCCCACATTAGACTGGCTTTTATGACAACTGGTTAAGCCGGTAGGGTCCGGGCAGTTTTACGTCATAACAGAGTCTAACCTCGTGTCTTTACTTTAATCACGTATTTAATTTGTGCCTAAGACCTCCCACATTGGGCTAACATTTGTAGCAACTGGTTAAGCCGGTAGGGTCCGGGCAGTTTTACACTACAAATGAGTCCAACCTCGTGTCTTAGTCGATTAATTACACCTAAGTAATCACCCCCATATTTATTAATTATCCCTAATTAATATTCACATTTACAAGAATATGGGTAGACCTAACTCAATAGGTAAATTCCCAATTCCATAACATGGGTAGACCTAACTCAATAGGTAAATTCCCATGGGGTAGACCTAACTCAATAGGTAAATTCCCACTTATGCTTATTCATTTTATGGTATGCTTAATCATAACCATTTCACACCATTTCATTAACATGTCTATTAACCCCATCGTTTCCCACGTACTTATGCTAACACGACATATTTCCAAGAGAAGATTCTTTCACAATTAACATGGGTTTCACTTAGCATACATTAGCATTAACATGGTTAAAAGGTGTCCACTTACATTATGATATTAACCCAACTAGCATTACTAAATAACCCAACTTGCATGAACATACATATGTCATGTATAAAGGCAACTTGCATAAGTGTTCATAGGTTATACAAAGGTAAACTTGCATGTGTCTTAAAGGTGTGAACTTGCACAACATGTTACATGTTAACTTGCATAACATCATACACATAACTTGCATAATATCATAAACATAACTTGCATATCAACATACACATAACTTGCATAACATCATGCACATAACTTGCATAACATCATACACATAACTTGCATATGAACTTGCATAACAACATGCGCATAACTTACATAACATCATACACATAACTTGCATAACATGTTGAACTTGCATATAAGCATACACATAACTTGCATAACATATTGAACTTGCATATAAGCATACACATAACTTGCATAACATGTTGAACTTGCATATAAGCATACACATAACTTGCATAACATGTTGAACTTGCATATATGACTTGCATCTTAAAGGAGGGTAAACATGCATATATATATATATATATACATAGCATATAAAGGTGTCATCTTGCATATGTATGCATCACTTTTAAAAGGGTAAACTTGCATGTCATGATTTATGCATAATACCAAACACTTAGCATGCATAAAACCACATACTTAGCATGCATAGAATCAATTACTTATTATGCATAAACCCACCACTTAACTTGCATAAACCCACATACTTAACTTGCATAAACCCACATATCCAACTTGCATAAACTCACATATTCAACTTGCATAAACTCACATATTCAACATGCATAAACATAGGATTAATATTAAACATAGATTAGCATATTCACATCATATCATATGACTTGAAAACCCATTAATCCTCATGCAAAACCATAGATCTCATCATATCTCATCTACTTAATTTAGCGATTGATCATCAAAGTGATAGAAACTCACCAAAACCAAGATTAGCAAACTTATGAAGTAGAACTAGTTGCTATACAAGAAGAAAATGATGATTAGAGGTTGATTAGCTTGCAACTTTCTTCATAAACTAGTGGAGGCTCCTCTCAAGTTTGATTTTGGCGGCATGATGGCATCATTTCTATTTTTAGTAGGGATTAGGCTTGCATTAGGGTGTATTTATAGGATTAGGGTGTGTTTTAGACCATAGGATTAACCCTAGGTTAGATTAGGTCCGTTAGATTTAGGAAATCTCTAGAACCCAGCCTAGCCCTAGCCAGAAAACCAGACCTGGTGCACCCAGGCCCTCTGGCTCGACACGCCGTGTCGACAGGCAAGTCAACAGGCAAGTCGACCCCCCAGTCGACAGGCCTGTCGACAGCCCTGTCGACCTGGTTAGGGCGGGAACTTTCCCGCTTGGCCCCGCTGGTTCTATTTTAAAATCTGAATTTGAATTTTTAAATCTGTTTTTAGCTCTGAATTTTCTGCAACCTTCATTGGGCCATAACTGGACCATACGGACTCCGATTCTCGAAAACTCGGACTCTATTTCGCGTATTTTTCCGAGACGAACGCAATGACGCAGCCCGTTTCCCCCAATTCTCACATCTGAGATTATTTATTCTGTAATTAGTGAATATTAGTATTAACTGAAATTCGGGGTGTTACATTCTCCCCTCCTTAAAGGATTTCGTCCCCGAAATCTCTAAGCTAAGGAGAATGCATATCCTACCATCCAAACAACCATCTACTCAATCCATCAAACACGAGCATCCATTGTCCTTAAAACAATTTCTAATGATGTATGAGCATATGCAAAAAGTGTGTGTATATGTTCCCTATCTAATGTATGAACATATGCAAACCATGATAGTGCCATGCATCCAGTATGTATGCGAAAGAACCCTATCGACACATACAATATCTATATGAGTGCGCAATCATTCACCAAAATGCATCATCCATATGATAACACAACCATTATACATCCATAAATATAGCTACCTACACACAATTATATGCAATATGCAATATGAAGTGACTGAGCCGATCTAGTGTCTAGAGTGTGTGTATATGCATCCACGAGCAACCACTAGCAACCACTTGCATCCACACACATCCATCAAACATAACATGTCTCAAACACATGTTTCAACCATAGGTTTACCCTATCTAAAGGTCAAAGGTACTAATGAGAGGATATACTAAAGATAAGATAAGCACTAGACAACCGATAAAGGAGACGTTTAAAGGACATACCCTCAAAAAGGAATGGGTATAACGAACGCATCTTCGCTTCTGTCTCCCAAGTAGCATTGCTCTCACTTTCTCCCCTTTTTCACTTTGGCTAGTCGAACCTCTCTGTTTCTCAACTCCCTAATCTCTGACCCAAGGATGCGGGTAGGAGCTCGTCGAATAATCACATCACGCTCTACCTTTACTTCTTTAAGCAAGCTCGGCTCTATCGCCTCTACGGTCTCATGTAGGCACTTCCTCACATGGAATACATCATGTACACCACTAAGTCTGTCGGGCAACTCCACCAATGGAAGATGTTCTTCCCATGTACCTCCAAAATCGAAGATACACAGCCTCAAAAGGTCTTCTAAACTACGATTCACCCTCTCGGTCTGGCCGTCTGTCTGAGGATGATATGCGATACTCAAACACAACTGAGTCCCTACCGCCTCTTGCAGACTTTTCCAAAAACTCTTTAGTGAAGATAGGATCTCGATCGCTCACTATACTGGAAGGTACACCATGCAATCTAATAATCTCTTGAATGTAAACTGAAGCTAGCCATGGAGCAGTTCTCTTGCTCTTCACGGGTATACAATGGGCGCTCTTAGTAAGCCTGTCTACTACCACCCAAATTCCCGTATTACCCTTCCTTGATCTTGGTAACCTGTCAATAAAATCCATCGAGACGCTATCCCACTTCTATCGCGGAACTTCCAATGGGTGAAGCAACCCACTGGGTTTCTTCTGCTCCTCTTTTACTTGCTAGCACACCAAGCATCTAGCGACATACTCGGCCACATCTTTCTACATATCGGCCCAAAAGAAAACTCGCTTCTTGTCTTCGTACATCGTGTCCCCACCGGGATGAATGGTCATCCTAGAACGGTGTGCATCATCAAGAATAACCTTCCTCAAACCCTCGTCTTGCGGTACACAAAGTCTACCGTCTCTACGCAACCACCCCTTACCATCTAGGGTGTACCTACTCAAATGGCTGGACGACTCCCCCCTTATGAGCTTCTCTACTAACTCAACCAACTGTGGGTCGTCCCGCTGTGCTCCGCCAATACGCCCCAAAAGAGTAGGCCTAACCTCCAAGGAGGCTAGCAAACTGGGTACAAAGTCAACGGAAGGTCTAAAGTCAAACATAGAAATAAACTCTAAGCTCCGTCGTTCAACGAACAATGAACTCAAGGACAACCTTTTTCTACTTAAGGCGTCCGCTACCACGTTACCCTTGCCATGGGTATACGCTATCTCAAACTCATAGGATGCTAAGAATCCCATCCAAAATCATCACAACTGTCCATCTCTCACGCAGACCACCCTAGTCGAACTCGACATCCCCCAAATGCAAGCCCCAAAGGCCTAAACCAATATCAGACAAACACCCGAGGGATACCTCCTTCGAATTCAGACGACCTACGTGAGATGATACTAGTAAAAAACAGCTAAATAATTAAGCCCTTGTTCAACTCTGGATGTCCTTGCCAGTCTCGCTCCAAAACCACCGTTTATCCCATAACGGGCTTTGCTCAACCTATTGAGCACATACGAAAACTTTTTTTTTTCGCTCCTAGAAAATACCAAGATGTCATCCACCAAGATCATCACGAACTTATTTAGGTACTCCCTGAACACCCTTCTCATCAAGTCAATAAAGTATGCGGGGGCGTTCGTCAAACCAAATGGCATCACTAGCCACTCATAAAAGTCACCCGGAGTCCTAAAACAGTCTTCTCTATACTATCCTCAGCCATTCTCTATAAGTGCTATACTTACCACTAGACTAAGCTTCCAACTTGTGTAAATACTGAGCCGCCAACCAATTGATCAAAGAGATCATCAGTCCTCGGCAATGGGTGTCTATTCTTCTTTGTGAGTTTATTTAACTCTCTTTAGCCTACCCAAAGTCTGAGGGACCCATCCGCCTTCATAGCAAAAACTACTGGAGCACCCCGCTCCGACATACTTCGTCTTCTAAACCCCTTCTCAAGCAAATCGCCTACTCGCTTATGGAGTTCCCTCTTCTTACGAGGAGCCACGTGGCACACTGGCCAAGATACTGGTTTGGCATTGTCAACCAGATATATTCGGAAGTCAATCTCCCGCTCCGGAGGTAAGCCCTTCACCTCCCCAAAACACATCCAAGTATTCCCGGACCACTCTACAGATTACAAACTCTCGACCGACGTGTCAAGCGATTCTAGATAACTTAGCATAACAAATTCCATGGGATTACAAGAGATCTCGAGAGTGTTACCCAAGCGGGTCATAAGCCTAACAACTCTCCCTCCACAATAAAAACGGCACCACTACTGGATAACCAGTCCATGCCCAAAACCAACCCATAGCCCGTGAAGCCCAAAAAGCATCACATCTAAACCCAGCGCTAAGTATAGCAACTTTCAAACCCAAACACATCATGGAGCCCCAATTGGGTTTGAAACAACTAAGGGATCACCTACTAAACTGGTGTCTAAGTGCAGTGACTCAACTAACAATGATGAGATAAACGAATTCAATGCGTCAAAATCAAATAAAGTACGGACAGGATGATCGATCAGAAAAACTAGACTTTCAATAGAAATAGTTCTACCTCTTTCCCGAATCGCGAGAGCCTGTACTTGCCCCCTAGCCTGACCTGGTGCCACAAGAGCTTGCACCTGTCCTCCAGAGGTAGACCCCGTCCTTTGCTCCTTCTTTGGACAGTCTTTCATCAGATGCCCTGCTTCGCCACAGTGGAAGCAGCCAGTCTTAGTCTTCTTGCGACAATCTTTGTTTAGGTGGCCTAGTGTCCCAAAATTGAAGCACCTCTTCTTTCCCTTGCCACCCTTACCTTTCGCACCCTTATTTTGTTGTTGAGGTTTCTTCTGATCTCCATTCTTCTCGGGTGCCATAATAGCATTGGGGCCCCTCTCTTCCTTATGCATGAATTCCATGTCTACTAACTTCTCGAAGGTGGCCCCCATAGAGATGTGGGTCATAACCAACCCATGCATGGGTTCGTTCAAGCCTTTAACGAACCTCAAAGCCTTCTCTTCCGGAGTTTTTACCAAGTCTATATTGAACTTCGCTAACTGATTAAACTTGTTAACATATTCTTTCACCGACAAGTTCCCTTGCTTTAAGTTCAAGAACCTTTCCACGTGCATATTTTCTTCCGCTTTTGAGAGAAACTTTGCCTCAAACCTTTGCCTGAAATCCATCCAAGAGTCAACAGGGCATTCTCCATTAGTGACCTCCCACCAGAACGAGGCCTCTCCTTCCATTAACCAAGCGGCTAACCTGACTTTCTTTCCCTCTTCCACTTCCAAGATTTCCATCAATTCTTCCGTCTCATTAAGCCAATCCCTAGCTCCCACAAAAGGTTTTCCTCCCATAGCCTTAAACTTCCTACAAGTCATAGCAAAAGTATCCGCGCGAGGAGGAACGAGTGCAACGGGTGGAGGAGGAACATTTGCTGGACCTGCAGCGGCGGCCCTAGCCTCTAACAACCTCCTATACCATACTGGTACCGCTATACCGTCCAGAAGACAAAGATCTTCAGCCATGCTGAGACGAAAAAGGAAAGATTCAAACGGAGAATTCAAAAGATAAAGATATGGCTATCGGGGATTATGCTTTTCTTTCTAAATCTTTTCTCTTAAAAGACATGTTTTTGAAAATACTTCTTTCAAAAATATTCTTAGAAAACAGTTTTTCTAAAAATTCTATATGTTCTGATAACCTTAAGCTCTGATACCACGTGTAACACCCCACACCCGCTACGGTCACTCGCTAAGGGAATGCCATAGCATCGGTGGAGTATTTTTAAGTGAATATAGAACAGAAAAATTACAACAAGACAGATATAAGTAATACTTGAAATTTTTAAAACATCATTTCATTGCAGCGGAAAGTAAAACATGTTTGGTTACATCACAAAACCATAATAAGAGTCAAGTACAAAATATCCATCCTGATAAATAAAAGTACATAATCCCAATACATGAACTGATAGCCATAAAAGAAAGGGTAAGCTGAGCTCTACATCTATGGTCCAAGCTCCAAAAGAGAATAAAGCAGCCTGATCAAAGCCCACTCGTACTGGGCCCACTCTGATAACCTGAGGGTTGGGAAAAAAAGATAAAAACAACGGGGTCAGACATAAGTCTGAGCGAGTCCTATAACTTTAACAATACAATCATTAAAGTAACCAGAGAAGACATAAGCTTGATATACGGTAACGTCTGGGGATGAATGGCTACACTAAGTAGCTTGGTAGACTTAGGATAAATTGAGATAACCGTAAAGACGCATTTTTCCCCCTAAGGATAATTCCTAGAGTTCACCACCCCAGATCTACCCACCCAAGGGTAATTCCTACACTGCACCACACCAGTTCTACCCATCCAAGGGTAATTCCTACTTAAAGGTTGATCCCACTAAGTGTACTTAGTAATTTTACCCAGTAGTTTCTTGTACTCCTAGCTGACTACCTAGGTGCCGTCTGCCCCTATCTTCACTAGGTGTACCCACTACTCTCAAGCGATCGGCTCCCTACCGTAGATACCCGTGCTGGTCCCACAATGGGGTGTATCATTCCCTAAAGTGGCAACCTGATAATATCGACGGTGCACGGCTTTATATCTACACGATGCAACAACGACTTACCAACCAGCCCGGGTCCACACACGCATATGAAACCCGTTGATCCTGCGTTGCCACCGCTAACCCATTTTGGCCTCTTATAGTCAAGCCCAATATGCGTGTCCCGTCACTCGACTAGAGTCGAGCCCACAAAGATACGTTTGAGATATTGGTTGAAATGGGCCCCCACAAGCTACCACCTAAGCTTGTCATTTCTAGTGAATCCCACTTAACCCTTTAACCATGTCCACTTACATGTTATAAATTTTGGTTAAGTCATTAATCATATTTTAATTGCCATTCAAGGCACCCACTAGATTTCTACATGCCACCCAAAGCACTTACTTAACCCTTTAACCATGTTTTAATTACATGTTCCACTTTGGTTAAGTATTCTAATCGTATTTTCTATTTCCACCTAAGGCAACCCACTAGACTCCTCATGCCACCCAAGGCACCTACTTAACCCCTCATGTCCCACTACATGTTAATATGGTTAAGTGTTTCTTAATTAATTAAGACCGTGATCTCCCATAAAGACCTCCCACATTAGACTGGCTTTTATGACAACTGGTTAAGCCGGTAGGGTCCGGGCAGTTTTACGTCATAACAGAGTCTAACCTCGTGTCTTTACTTTAATCACGTATTTAATTTGTGCCTAAGACCTCCCACATTGGGCTAACATTTGTAGCAACTGGTTAAGCCGGTAGGGTCCGGGCAGTTTTACACTACAAATGAGTCCAACCTCGTGTCTTAGTCGATTAATTACACCTAAGTAATCACCCCCATATTTATTAATTATCCCTAATTAATATTCACATTTACAAGAATATGGGTAGACCTAACTCAATAGGTAAATTCCCAATTCCATAACATGGGTAGACCTAACTCAATAGGTAAATTCCCATGGGGTAGACCTAACTCAATAGGTAAATTCCCACTTATGCTTATTCATTTTATGGTATGCTTAATCATAACCATTTCACACCATTTCATTAACATGTCTATTAACCCCATCGTTTCCCACGTACTTATGCTAACACGACATATTTCCAAGAGAAGATTCTTTCACAATTAACATGGGTTTCACTTAGCATACATTAGCATTAACATGGTTAAAAGGTGTCCACTTACATTATGATATTAACCCAACTAGCATTACTAAATAACCCAACTTGCATGAACATACATATGTCATGTATAAAGGCAACTTGCATAAGTGTTCATAGGTTATACAAAGGTAAACTTGCATGTGTCTTAAAGGTGTGAACTTGCACAACATGTTACATGTTAACTTGCATAACATCATACACATAACTTGCATAATATCATAAACATAACTTGCATATCAACATACACATAACTTGCATAACATCATGCACATAACTTGCATAACATCATACACATAACTTGCATATGAACTTGCATAACAACATGCGCATAACTTACATAACATCATACACATAACTTGCATAACATGTTGAACTTGCATATAAGCATACACATAACTTGCATAACATGTTGAACTTGCATATAAGCATATACATAACTTGCATAACATGTTGAACTTGCATATAAGCATACACATAACTTGCATAACATGTTGAACTTGCATATATGACTTGCATCTTAAAGGAGGGTAAACATGCATATATATATATATATATATATATATATATATACACATAGCATATAAAGGTGTCATCTTGCATATGTATGCATCACTTTTAAAAGGGTAAACTTGCATGTCATGATTTATGCATAATACCAAACACTTAGCATGCATAAAACCACATACTTAGCATGCATAGAATCAATTACTTATTATGCATAAACCCACCACTTAACTTGCATAAACCCACATACTTAACTTGCATAAACCCACATATCCAACTTGCATAAACTCACATATTCAACTTGCATAAACTCACATATTCAACATGCATAAACATAGGATTAATATTAAACATAGATTAGCATATTCACATCATATCATATGACTTGAAAACCCATTAATCCTCATGCAAAACCATAGATCTCATCATATCTCATCTACTTAATTTAGCGATTGATCATCAAAGTGATAGAAACTCACCAAAACCAAGATTAGCAAACTTATGAAGTAGAACTAGTTGCTATACAAGAAGAAAATGATGATTAGAGGTTGATTAGCTTGCAACTTTCTTCATAAACTAGTGGAGGCTCCTCTCAAGTTTGATTTTGGCGGCATGATGGCATCATTTCTATTTTTAGTAGGGATTAGGCTTGCATTAGGGTGTATTTATAGGATTAGGGTGTGTTTTAGACCATAGGATTAACCCTAGGTTAGATTAGGTCCGTTAGATTTAGGAAATCTCTAGAACCCAGCCTAGCCCTAGCCAGAAAACCAGACCTGGTGCACCCAGGCCCTCTGGCTCGACACGCCGTGTCGACAGGCAAGTCGACCCCCCAGTCGATAGGTCTGTCGACAGCCCTGTTGACCTGGTTAGGGCGGGAACTTTCCCGCCTGGCCCCGCTGGTTCTATTTTAAAATCTGAATTTGAATTTTTAAATCTGTTTTTAGCTCTGAATTTTCTGCAACCTTCAGTGGGCCATAACTGGGCCATACGGATTCCGATTCTCGAAAACTCGGACTCTATTTCGCGTATTTTTCCGAGACGAACGCAATGACGCAGCCCGTTTCCCCCAATTCTCACATCTGAGATTATTTATTCTGTAATTAGTGAATATTAGTATTAACTGAAATTCGGGGTGTTACAATAATAAGCAATAACCTAGCTGTCATCGACTAAACCTGTTAGACCAAAAAGTGGTCCTAACACCCAACAGATCATGAACTATAGAGAATTATAACTCAAAACAAAATGAAAAGCAGCAAACAAAATGACTTATAGTGATTCGACATTAACGAGCCTACATCCACTTTATATGTTTCTGATTGACTGATTGATTACAAGTACAATACAAATATCCACTCAATCTTACAATTACAATGAAGTATCTTTCAAAGTCTATCAAATTATATTCAACAATTTGGAATAAAATTTGAATAAAGTAGAGGAAATGTTTTAATGGAGGAATTAGAGTACTTTAATTGTCAAAAGATCCCAAAAAATGACAAGTCCTGGGCTATTTATAGGCAAAAACTATAGGCGGCTCGCGGGATGACGTGACGCTCATCCCTGAAATCACAGAGCGGTTCGGGAGTGAGTGGAGAGGCAATTAAAAAGGTGGTTCGTGACACGTATCTTTAGATACGCATATCACGGCTAGTGGGGGATTGTTGGCTAGGCCACATTCTGTTTCTACTTCGTAGGGTAGGGATCAAGTCGCCATGCCTCAATATGATCTGGTCAAGTCAATATCAACACATGCCTGCGTTTCCTCATTAATGAGCAGGTCGGCTCGCCGTGTCTTACCTCGAGCCATTGATCTCGAACTGGGTATCACGAACCGGAGACCTCGAGTCAAGCACCTTGATTCTGAAATCTTGAGTATACAAAATCATTTTCTCAACCCATCCATGAGTATTCAAAAGTTACGCGGCTTGGTCACTAAGAAAGCCAACATTTTGTCCCCTCGAATTATGTTTTATTGAAGATAAATCATAATTCGAAATAGTTAACCTGTCCATTTCCGAATCAGTGATTGTCAAAAGTCATGTCTGTCTGTATAGTTGTAATGCTTCATGAAATCACACTTCTTGATCTTTATAGTGAGTATAAATACGGGATCGACTCTCCAGCCATTTTTGCCATATTTGTCGATTTCGAGCTCCAGATCAAATTGTAAGCGGCTCCTTAGGTATTATTTTTTTGACTTTTATCAAATCAAGTTGAAGGAATTTGAGTCGTTCAACATATTGCTCTGTTGATTTCCTTACATGCTTACACACATGATTTTTCAACAGTTTTTCTTTTATTTTTTCTTGCTTTTGTTAAAGCTTGGAATTTTCCAATTGAATTGAGTTGAAGGTATTTGAACTGTCATCATCTGCGATCGTCCAGGACTGCGTCAACTCCAATGCCCATTCTACATAGCGGATCGGGTCGACCCAATGCAAGTTGTCACTTGTTGTAGCTATGTGGTTTTGTGGCCTACCAGCTGTTGGATTACTGAGCCGAACTAATCCATCACATCGTAGGGAATACTAAAAGCCCATTAGGAAGTTATATAATGCTTCCTCACCATCTCTTAAATCACTTTTTACCACAGTTAAACATTTTAACATTTCACTGAAACCCTAATTCTCGTCTTCTCGAAACTCATCGAGTTTCGATTTCAATTGAGTAAGTAATTGTAAATCCTTAGTTTTACTTGCTTTAATTTCCATCTCCGATACAAACTATAAACAAATCGGATACCAGTTCAGTGTTTATCTCCATTCTCCTTTCCCAACGACCTTGGTATCAATTCTGTCGAACTCGTCACCGACGTTGATGACGTCGGTCATCCCAGGTGACAATATGAGGTTTGAAATGCCCCAATATGGAAGGGCAAGGACAAGTGAGAGTCAGTGGGATAAAGATTTGGGTGAAATAGTGGAGAAGATGAGGAATCATTGATTTGTTGCTTGGACTTGTAGTTGGAAGGTTAGAGTGAAGGAAGAGAGCAGGAGGACGAGCGCTCTCTTCAGTTGTATCGGACCGATGTAGTTGTGGCAACAGGCAGTGGGTCGGGTCAAGCATCTGCAATCCGAGTCCCTAATGCAATCTGTCACCCTTACACGAATCGACCATTTGTATGCAAGCTATCCCATGAGTGAGTTGTCCCACAATGCGAGTCGATCCTTCAGCGACCCCTTCGTTAATCACAACCTGATTTTATGTGCAAGCCAAGTCTATGCGAGCAGACTACATACGCGACCCGAACTTAACGAGTGATCCCAGACTTGGTTGTGAGCCTAGTTAACACACGAGCTAATCTCAACCTCCAACCAACCCTAACTTGTGATTCCGACCATTTTGATAACTCAAATCCACTAAACATGCTAATACACGTCTTGAATAAAGATAACTGCAACTTAAGCTAACTGGTGGACAGTAAGGATAGAGCCCTCAAGCTGATCATTCTGGACTAAGAAAGCATAAAACTCAATAATATATGTCAATTAAATACATGATTATCAGTTTACTTCATGTCTTCTCTTTTCAATACTACATGCACTGGCACACACTAGCGCGCGCACACACATACACGGGTGGCACGGGTAACTATACTCTAATCCTTGATGTTTATTCATCAGTGCAACGAACATTTCTAGTAGACGCTCAACAAGATTGTCCGAGAAAAACACAGCTCTAGAATCTACTAGCTATTATAATCCCGACGTGTTCCCATCAGACTTAGACTGGAAAAATTCAGGCTCGAAATTTTAAGTAGATATTCATGAAGAGGTAACATCAACAGGAGGAGAAGCATCGTTAGATGAAGAGGAGGAAGGAGGAATAGGGGATAATCGAGCCCCTAATGAGTTTGAAAGTTCTTTTGTGTTAAATCCTCCTAGTGATTCCGTGAAGTCGACAATTAATGAAATAAAGCTTAGAAGAATATGCTTAAGCATGGAATACCTTGGGGAGATATCTCAGTTGCAACCAGTGTTGATAACCTCATAACCCCCAAGAAGGATATATGGCCATTAGCAAGATAATTTGTACAGTAGGAGCCATTCCTTCATTCCCACCGTTCGTCGTCAAGTGTCTAAGACGATTGTGTATAGCTCCTATGCAGATCCACCCTAATGCATATGCTTATTTGTATACTTTGTATGTGGCATATATGGAGATCTTGGGTACGAAGCTCACTTTTGAAGACTTAAACTTCTCCTATCACTTCAAGCATCACTCAAAGGGAACTCCATCCCTCATTTTCTTCGAAGCAGTGCTCAACAAGAAAGTCTTGAATGAAGGTTACAACAATGTAGGAGATATAAAGCCCGAATGGTTTACATCAAACATCAAGAGGGGTGTGCAAGAGGATGGTTACAATCTAGTAAGTTTTAGACCTCCAGGCATTTGCCTTAATCATATTAACAAGTTTTCTAATCATTTTGTCCTCTTTGCGGTTCCAAATCCCATAAAGGAATAGGGTTAACTGTATGAAGATCGATTAAGTCATTTATGAATGGAAATCCAGATTTTCTTAGTGTCAGAAAGTGTTTAGTAGATGAGATTTTGCATAGGCATTATCTACTTGATATAAGGTGGGGCCTCGACCAAGGAGGCAAACCTTACAAATACGTTCCCCCAGTTCAAGTTCCTATAGCTCCCATAGAGGCTGGTAGTCTACCTCCAGTCGAGGGGCAAGTTATAGCTTTGACTAAAAAAGGAGATAGCTCAAAAGGCGAAGAGGTCACGAGTTCTGGGCAAGAATTACAAACGGGAGATAAAAAGACCACCGAAGAAGGAAATCCAATCATATTTCCAAGAAGTCCTTCTCCACTGTTGGTCCAAGACGATGAAGCTTTAAATGTTCACGTTGGGGATAAGCAACAAGACATTAATCCGAAATATGCTTCTGTTACCGGGAGGCAACCTTCTCTGAATACTCCGTCTCCATTAAAATCTCCTATCTACAACTCTTAGTTTGAGAAACCCATATACTCGAGTCTAGTCAAACTACCCCTACCCAACAAAATTTTCACTTTCGAACACTTTGGCACGAGTTTCTTCTTCCTTATATCCGAAGAGGAAGCTACTCCTGAAAAGCCGTGGAGACTACGCAAACAAGTCTACTCCGGGCTTTGGTCCGTTGGGGAGATCACTTAGGATATGCTCCACACTTGCACAACACATCAAAGCACTTGTGTACTATATTAATCCCAATTGCTAATGCTTGCTTATGCAGTTTTGCAGGAGAGATGTCGCATTGCCGTTATTCCCTTAAAGGCGTTCGTTCAAGTATGCCTATAATCGATTCTGATACGGAGCATAATTAAGGTGACAACCGTGGGAGGGATAGCAGGAAACATTATGATTCACATCGCCCTTGCTCCTCATGCTCTCGTTCCCCTGGCAAGTCAGATATTGATAAGCATAAGAGTCTCCAGGACCATTGTGAAGGGGATAAGCCACCATTTAGGGCTCCAACTCTCCCGAAGGAATCACATTCTCAGGAAAGACCACCACCGAAGCGCTCTTATCCACAGGACAAATCCGGGGATTTGGACAAAGAGCAAGAGAAAGGCAAAACGGCTCTCGTGCCTACCAGGAGGCAAAACATCGAAATCATTACAATGAAGCATGTGACACTTGACACCGAGAATGAGGCTAAGTTGAAGATTCTGAAAAAACAATTTTCTGACCGTCATTTTGTGAACATGCCTTTTGTCCCAGCCCACGAGACGGTTTCTTCAGATTTGGCTGATGAAGTTAAAACTAAGATTGATTTTGTTGACAAACAATACAAGCAAATGCGCAAGTATTCGAGTAATCTTTCCAAAATCGTCTGAGACTTGTTAGCTGACGTGAGTCACATGAAGGAGATGGATTAATATGACGAGAAACCTATAAAGAACACAGAGAAAGAACTTGAGGATGCACAAGCCCAACTTGATATAGAGCAGTGTGACATCGACAACTATAAGAAACAATATGAAGAACTGTAAAAGCGCTACTATACTGAGCTAGATTCCCATAGTCATGAGTATGTAGACTTGAAAAAGCAAGTTGAAGATGCTTAGTTGGACAGTACTAATGCGAAGTTATCTTTTTCTCGCCTCGAACAAGAGAAGAAATAGGTCGCAAAGAAGAATGCCGAACTGGAGGCTAAGTTAGCAAAGGCAGAAGAGAGGGCAGTCTTAGCCGAAGGGAATGCCAAGATTGCTATCAAGTCTGCTGTCGATACTAGTGCACAGCTTGCTGAATTTTAGAGGGAAATAGACGGTTACAGTGAGCTCATTATCGTGTTCTTTGCTCAGGTAATTCGAACCTAAGACATTTTTTAGATCAAAGATTATCCGACAACTCTGGTCGATGTGTGGGATCAGATAATTGATAATGAGAAGCGGTGGCTTAAGGTTGACACCATCAATGAAGAAGAGCTCATGAGGACATATTTGAGAGGCGAGGAGCCGGAGCGTTCTACTGAGGGGAGGAGACTGATCCAGGCCGTTATGGAGGAGGAGTGACGCCAAGACAAAAGGAAGGAAACTCTCTAAAAAGGTTCTTCAACTGCTGCCCTAGGGGATACCAAAAAAGAAGGGTATGATCTTGATCGCCCTGTGATTCCAAAGGCAGCTATCCTATCTCCAATTGCTGAGTCAACCCTTGAAACCTCTGCTACTCCTGCCGATAAGTCGTCCGAAGGTATCTCCACCTTTTCGCCTTAATTTGCTAAAGTTATTGTAGTCTATCGTCGTATTATAGAGAAAACAATAGAAAAGCCTATGTTCTCATCTGAGCTAATAGTTATTGCTTCTCGTTCTTTAGGTGCAAAGCTTGTTGAGGAGACTGAAGAGAAACAAGAAGAGGTCGCTGATAAATCCGTCGTGCGTCCAACACTGAAGTTCCTAAGGACGAAGATGTAATAAAGGCTTTACAAGACATTGACGGTGATGGAGACGAGGAAGATGACGATGTTACTATGACCGGGGGTGAGACCGAGGGCATGACTTTGGCAGAAAGAAAAGCAAAGAATGATGAGCTTTTGAAAGCCAAAGTTGAGGAAGAATCCGAAGAACCCCTCAACATTGGTCTCATCTAGGCAATTTCTCCTAAGTCTAGATTGGTTGTTAGGCTTTCTACTCGATCAATAACTGGAGAGTTAGCTCAAAAATCCTCTTGCTGACCCGAATGCACCTCCTTTAGGCAAAAGAAGAAAAAAGCGTATCCTCACCGACGCTAAAAGAGAGGAGAAAAAAAATTAAAGTCGCCAAAAATTCCAAGTTTTCGCCAAAGCCCAAGGGAAACATGGTCTAGTTCTTTTATTTTGTTTTCCACTGGCCTTCTGTTGTTGTAGCAAGTGCGACCCTCGCGCTTTTGATTAGTTCCTTTGGTAAATATGCACTTTTGTAAGTAAAGCAGTTTGTTTCCCTACAATGTTAAATATTTGCAATCTTGTCATTTATTTTAATATGCCATGGAATTATTAATCTAAATGACAAACAATAAATCACATCACAGTTCAGACAAAAGTTTCAATCTAGCATCCCTGCAAACAATAATCTTTGCAATAAAAAATCATACTAAGCTAAGTAATAAACAACATGGGCTGTGATGTATATGTGTATGCCCCCAATCAACTTGAACAAAGTGCCCGGTTAGGACCTATTCAGGATTAATTAGGATTGACATTAGGTTACCCCCAATCCTTCCATTGGGAGTGCGGGCTCAGCTTTCATTCTTGCCCTCAGTGCTTTGGTGGTGTAGCAACCCATTTTCATCGGCACTTTCTCTTAGTGGCCTTATACTCTGTTGTTGTATGCCCAGGTTAGAGTGTGGTCAAGGAGTCCTGTAATCGTGGTGCACCATCACGCCCTATGGACGTCATCTTCTCGTCCTTTATATTCTCTTTCAAATCTTGAGAGTTAGAGTTAATTACACGAACAATCATTCCATTCGCTCTGGTTTCCTTCTGCACCCTATATCAGAGGGTGGGACTATGCCGGTTCGAGTGCCATTTTCGCTTTTGATTTTAATTCAAGTCCTATGTTTTAAACCAAGATCAAAATAATCACAGGGCATAAAGAAATAACTGCAAGAAAAGTAAATGACGTGCGATGTTTTTATACTGGTTCAGCCAAATCATAGCCTACGTCCACTTTATAATCTTTTATTTATATCAATTAGACTGTTCTAGGCAAGTCGTGCCTTTTTGCATAGTTTATCAAACAAAAGTTTCAGTACAATCTTATGTCAAATAGTGTAGCAAGTGCTGGGCATTCCATGCTCTAGGGATTTCATCGCCATCTACGATTGTTAGCTTGAAATTACCTTTATCAAGTTTCTGTTGAATGGCATACGATGCTTCCCATTTTGAACCCAGTAAAATGGGGGTTAGGAAGACACGTTTCAATACCAAGTCTCCAGGTTCAAAGGTCCAGGGTCGAACCTTCCTGTTGTAGTATCATCCAACTTGGTGTCCATGCCTCGATGCACGTAAGTCTACTTCAACTCTCTTTTCCTCGATCATGTCCAAGGGCTCAAGGAGAAGCACTTTGTTTGCCATTGGATCATAATATGTCGTGCTGTGTGAGGGGACTTCCAACTCCATTGGAATGACGGTTCTGATCCGAATGAAAGTAAGAAGGGGTATGTCCAAGGGCAATTCATCAACCCACATGGCTTTCGCCTACTTCAATCGCTTCTTTAAAATGGACTTAATGATTTTCTTTGCTGCTTCGACTTGTCCATTCAATTGCAGGTGAGCTACGGCGGTGTATCTCTTTTCGATATTGTATTTTTGGCAAAAATCTTTGAATCCGGTACTATTGAACTGGGTTCCATTGTCAGTTATGATGGCTTTGGGAATCCTAAATCGGCAAATTATGTTTCTGACAACAAAATTAATCACCCTATTTTTCATGATTGTAGTTAATGGGTCAGCTTCTGCCCATTTAGTAAAATAATCTACAACCACGATTGCATACTTTGCTCCACCTTTAGCGATTCGTAGGCTTCCAATGATGTCTATTCCCCACGTGGGGAATGGCCACAACTCACCATTGACTTGAGTTGGTTAGGATGTGCTTTCGTAATCTTCGCAAATTTCTGGCACCTATCCCAGCGTCGTGAATAATCAACTGCATCCTGATTCACGGTGGGCCAAAAGTAGCCATATCACAAAATTTTCTTTGCTAATGTCTGGCCTTCGGTGTAGTCCCCATATTCACCTTCATGCACCTTCCTCAATACAAGCTTGACGTCATCATGGGCTATACACCGGAGTAGTGGTACCGAAAATCCTTGTCGGTAAAGAACTTCACCTTGCATAACATATCTTGATGCCTTACGAACTACGACCCGTCTCTCACTCTTTTTCGTCGGGAGTGTTCCGCTTTGCAGGAAGTTATTTATCGGCATCATCCATGATTCTCTTTTCAGTTCGGTTTCTAGCACTAGATCAACTTCTATTTGGTCGATGCTTGGTGTTTCTAGCATTTCAATCGGGACTATTTCTGTTTCTTGCGGGTTGTCGAAGCTAGTTAGCTTGGCCAAACTATTCGCCTTTTGATTTTCTGCTCGCGGATTGTGGGACATGATATAATGTTTCATGCCATCTAATAGCTCCTCTACCTTTCCCAAGTAAGCTGTGGGCCACAATCCCTTTATCTGAAATTCCATTCTAACCTGGCAAACAACAATTTTAGAGTCATAGAAAATGTCCAATGTCATTACCCCAACTCCTTAGCGAGTTTCAACTCGGCAACCTGAGCCAGCTAAAGCCGATACCGAGAGAAAGAACAAGGATTTATCTCTAAAGCAGAATTTGGCACATTCCCAATATGTTTAAGGCAAAGTGACTCGCTTACCGAAAAAGAAGGAAAGATTTTCTTGGCCTCAGATTCAGAATCGTTGTTAGTAGCAAAAAACTATAACTGCAAAGTATAGTAAATTGATCGTTCTTCAGGAGTTATCAATACAACTCCGGCACCGGACCGTCGATCATTCTTAGCACCATCTGTATATAACTTCTTGGAGCTAAGTTATAACTTCTGTTCTGAGGGGCCAACCTCTTCATCTAACACATCCTCTTCGGGGATCGTGAATTCAACAATGAAATCAGCTAATGCTTACCCCCTTATCGATTTTCTATGTTTGAAGTTTAGGTCGAACTGGCTCAGTTCAATATTCCACTTAAGCAAATGTCTAGACCTGTCGGAGCGGTTGATCGGTGTATACAACAATTGGATGAGCTTGAAAATAATGGCAGGCTTTCTGAAGGCCACTAACAAACTATAAGCAAGTTTTTCAATCTTTGGATAGTTGCGCTTTGCTGCCTCCAACTTTTTTCTCACATAATACACCGGTCTTTGAATTTTGTCCTCCTCACGTACCAGGGCCGAACTAATTGCATGAGATGACACTACCAAATATAAGAACAAATCTTCATGGTCCACTAGCTTAGACAATATCAGAGGTTTCTCTAAAAGATCCAATAGGTTTTGGAAGGCTTCTATACAATCTGGGGTCCATTCGAAGTTGTGTTTTCCGTGTTTTTTTAGATCAAAGAAAGGGACGCACTTGTCTGTAGCCTTGGAAGTAAATCTGCTTAATGCTGCGACCTTCCCTGCTAAACTCTGGATGTCTTTGATCTTTCATGGCTCGCTGATGTTCCTGATTGTTGCAATTTGATCAGGATTAATTTCAATTCTGCGTGAGCTAACGATGAAGCTAAGGAACTTTTCTGATGCCACCCCAAATGAACACTTTAGAGGATTAAGCTTCATTCCATATCGTTATAGGATATCGAACATCTCCGCTTAGTCCGTCGTGTGATCGGACGATCGCTTTGACTCCACTAGCATATCATCTATGTAAATTTCCATTGTCTTACCTATTTGATTATAGAACATTTGATTCATCAAGCGTTGGTACGTCGCTTCGGCATTCTTCAATCTGAAGGGCATCACCACATAACAATATAATCCCAAATCTGTGATAAAACTGGTATGTTCCTGATCTGGAACATGCATAGGAATTTGGTTGTAACCCGAATATGCATCCATGAAAGAGAACAGTTCATACCCTATCATCGAGTCCACCAACTGGTCAATCCTGGGGAGTGGGAAGGTGTCCTTTGGGCAGGCTTTGTTCAGATATGAAAAATCAATACATGTACGCCACTTCCCATTGGCTTTCTTAACCAGGATAGGGTTTGATATCCAATCATGATACGTTGAGACTCTATGAATAAGTTATCTCTTAACTTTCCCACGTCTTCCTTCAAGGCGACCAACTTCTCCGGGCCCAGCATACATCTTTTTTGTTTCACAGGAGGATGCTTTGGGTTTATGCTTAATGAGTGACTAATGATTGAAGGAGAGATTCCAATCATATCAGCGTGGGTCTAAGCGAGCACATCCATGTTTACTTTAAAAAAGTGGGAAAGTTCCCTCATCTGGAGGGAATCCAAGCGATATCCAATCTTTAAGACCTTCATTGGGTCTTCGTCATCAATCGGAAGGTCCACAATTGCCTCGTCATAGGTCGCCTTCCTGCATCCCGGTTCTTCATCCTCTTTGGGATCAATGTCTTCGGGTAGGTCATGAGGCGACTCCCTCGGCGATGTTCTCTTTACTTGCTTTGCTGATCCCTTTTCGGTAGGAGAGGAAGCGCTCTTGGGCTCTACGTCTTTTCCATTGCGGAACATTTTCAATTTGGCCATATACAAGCTTTAAGTCCTTCATTTCCAACTTCATTTAATCAAACACTTTTTTAAACAAGATGTTGACAGAACTTTCGCGGTCCATAAGAATTTCCGTACTAGTGCAAGTCTGATGGTAGTAGTTATCACCAACAAGTCGACACTAGGTGTTTCAACTCCTATACTCTCTATGCCTCGGAAGATAACATCATCCGCTGTTGTTTTTTGTTGTTTCAAACGCATATTATCTTCAAGATTGTTGCACTCTCCCACTTTCGGGTGTTTAACAGCTTTAACATACTGTTCCATTGCTCTGTTGCTAAATCCAACAGGATGTGGTTCTCTGACCATAATATTAATAACTATGCCTTTTCCCTTTTGCTGAGCTGTAGGTCTAGAGGCAGGCTGGTTCTAATTTGGAGCAGATCCTCCTTGCCACTATCCTTAGAGGCAACCTTGTACTCATCCAGCTTCCCTGCACAAAGCAACTTTTCTACAACATCCCTCAGATGGCGACACTCATTCATAGAGTGGCCGTAAGTCTCGTGAAATAAACAAAACTTCCCGGTTTCACGCTCTTTTTCCATCGAATCTTTGGGTGGAGGTTTCTTGTATTGGACAACATTGTAAGTATCCAAATAAATATTATCCAAAGTATCACTCAACGGCGTGTAATTCTCAAAAGACTGAACTCGAGGCCTCTTTTTGGAATCATTTCTTCGATTCCTATTTCTTTTGCCACCATTCCCGCCTTGGCGATCATTCCCTCCATTCTTGTTGTCGACATTTACTTCAACCTTTCCTGCGCTGTCACCAGACTGCTTTATGGCGATGTTGCTCTAAATGTCCTCTCTCGGGATTTCGTTAGACTTTCTTTTTTAGTTGGCATATATTTCCTCTCGTCGTAGACAGATATTTGACTTTCCATAAAACAGCTCTCGAGTTAGCGGTGGTTTTCCGGCTAGGTATCTTCCGAACTCAGTTTCTTTATCAACTCCATCTATGAGTGCCATCAAGATGGTCATCTCGTGTAGGTCACTTACTTCTGTAGCTTTCTAATTGAAATGATCCAAATACGATTTCAGAGTCTCCCCAGGAGCTTGTTTGATTACAGATAGCTCAATGATGCTTTTGGATTTCCGGGCATGGAGTCGAAACTGTGTCGTGAAGCTCTCGCTTAACTCCCTGAAACTGGAAATCGATCGAGGGGAGGCCGAGTAAACCACATCAATGCGACATCTTCGAGGCATATTAGAAAGGCCTTTCATTATTTTACGACATCAGGAGCTGCAACGACATTTATGTACTAAGAATATCTCATCAAATGCTGCCTTGAATCGGTTATTCCTCCATATCGGTCCATAATAGGAAGGTTAAATCATCTAGGAAACTAAAAATCCAAGATATCATCAGTAAAAGGGGTTTAGCTGCTATCAATTCCCCAATCTTTATTAGTGTAACCTCCGCTATCAGCCATGATTTGGCCCACCATGGCCTCCACTTCAGCACTGCTTAGTGTAGGCTCAAGGTCAGCACTTCTTGTTCTCTGAATAGTTCTAGTTCCCACATCAGGTTGCGTCCTCTGACTCCTTGCAGGAGCGGAATTCCCTTTGCCCCTATGGTCCCGGTCACTCACAGAATGGGTAGGCTGAAGGAGTTGTCCCTGAGTTGGAATAGTAATGTTGGATCCCTGGGAAGGATAAAGATCACTGCATCGGCAGCAACATTGGCTCTCTCAAGCTAGGGTCATTAGGTCCCAAGATGCAGGCTGCGTCTTCGCAGGATCCCAATGATCCAAATGTCATTTCTTCAAGATTATCGGGTCTCCCTTACAGTCTCCTTGGAGGTCTTACATTTTCTTTTGAGGAAGATGAGTTGTCTGCAGCAAGACAATGATTGAAGAAGGCATTCTTTGCCTATGAGGCTCTTCTATCTGCCTATTCTTCGCATTTGTATTCTCTCAAATCGCAGCACTATCGTGTCTCAGGGCCTCTAAGGCATCGTTAGTTCTATCCAATATATCAAGCAAATGTGAAAAATCCATCTGCTAGACTGGCGCAGAAGTAGGGAGTTTATGGCTGGTAGTTGCAGCTGGAGTTTGAGCGTTTGGATCAGCTCGAGTAGGAACATCAATGTTAGAGGATAGGTTCAAGTCCCCCCTCATTGGGTCGAGTCGCAACCTGGTGGCCTGATACTTCCAATGCCTCAGCCCCGAATTGGGTCGCAGTTGTTCCTCTGGGTCGAGTCGCCCCCTCTGAGTCGAACTCCTATAGGCTGATGTTGATAAGTTCCGGCACATCATCTCTTTGATCTTCACTCATTTCGATTTCCTGGGAAGTTTGATATTCTTTAGTTATCTTTAGAGCCATGAAACCGATTAGTTGAATTCAATGAAATCTTTAAAAATGGTGAGAATGCGGACTATCTCTTCGGATTTAGAAACCCAAGCAGTAGAATGATAATACGGAATGCTGAGAATTCAGTTCTCAGTGAAAGCACCAAAATGTTTGACCAAAAAGTGGTCCTAACACCCAATAGATTACGAACTGTAGAGAATTATAACTATAAACAGAATGAAAAGCAACAAACACACATGATTTATAGTGGTTCGATGTTAACGAGCCTACGTCTACTTTATATGTTTCTAATTAACTGATTGATTATGAGTACAATATAGATATCCACTCAATCTTACAATCACAATGAAGTATGTATCAAATTCTATCAAATTATACTCAGCAATTAGCAATAAAATCTGAATAACGTAGAGGAAATATTTTAATGGAGTAGTTAGATTACTTCAATTGCCGAAAGATCCCAAAAATGACAAGTCTTAGGCTATTTATAGGCAAAAACTGCAGGCGGATTGCGGGATGACGTGGCGCTCATCCCTGAAATCTCGGAGCGGATCGTGAGTGAGTGGAGAGGCGATTACAAAGGTGGTTTGTGATACGTGTCTTCAGATACGCATATCACGGCTAGTGGGGTATCATTAGCTACACCACGTTCTGTTTCTGCTTCGTAGGGTAGGGACCAGGTCAACATGCCTCGAGATGATCCGGTCAAGTCAATATCAGCACATGCCTGCGTTTCCTCATTGATGCGCGGGTCGGGTCGTCGTATCGTACCTCGAGCTACTAATCTCGAACCAGGTATCACGAACTGGAGACCTCAAGCCAAGCACCTCAATTCTGAAATCTTGCGTATACAAATCATTTTCTCAACCCGACCATGAGTATTCAGACTTTACATGGCTTGGTCACAAAGCAAGCCAACAAAACCTTGAATATGTTGATATCGAATGACTGGCCATTGCCATTAGTTATGGTCTAATAGAGAACCCCGGTTCTGGTTGGACTACCGTACATCCTACATTTGTTTGTCTTCCCAAGACAACTAAATCACCACCCAAACAATCGAAGGTACATGATCTCTCAGGTCTTAACAGATATTCCTACGATACCCTTTCTTTGAGTCTGCCAGAATCCTCTAAATTATCAATGATTCTTTGGTACTTCCGATCACATGAGCAATCTACAACTCCATCTTTTAGGTCGAGTCAGTCCATTATCTCGTAGCCTCATTCCACCTTGAGTAGCCTATCATATTCGTCTTCGACCACTCTCTCCTGAGTTCATAATCAAAGAATCAACATTATTTTGATGGTACCTTCCACCCAGTAGATGCTATCGATGAACAAAAACCACCAGAAAACTCCTAAAGATCCTTTTTTCAACCTTAGGAACCCCGACCCTACCTCCTTCATTTGATGGATTGTTATCGATCCATCCCTATGTATCAATATCAATCCAAACAATTATCCATTACTTAGCATTAATATGGCTAAGTGTTGGACCGATCCACTCCTTGGTCAAACACTTCCCTCCGGTCCACTCTTATAGCCTAACTCCTCCCTGAAGCCTTCTATGTCAGTCCATCACTTCATACTTGATATTTTGCACTTCGACCCATCCAATTGCAATCAAACTTTGCACATAGCTTCCCCAGGACTCCACAAAGCCACACATCATTTTTCAGCTCCATTCATACCATCACAATGGGTCGGTACCAATCCATAAGCTATATATCAGTACTGTTCCATAGGATATGGACCGGTACTTGTGACACCCCACGTCCGTTAATGTCACTCACAAAGGGAATGCATTAAGTTTCGTGAAGCGTTATAGGTAAACATACAAACAAGATAGATATATAGAATAACAGCGGAATAAAAACTTTATTTATCATAAGATATCGTGGTCCAAAATCATCACATGTCTGAAAAGTAAAAGCCCATTACAACATAAAAGTTACCGTCTTGTACTTCAAAAATATCAGAGTATATAAAAGAAGTAAAATTCCCCAAGAACAAAATATAGCCATAGCAACAAGGATAGGAGCTTGAGCCATACATATCAGCAGCTCTGTCAAAAGTAAGCAGAATCACGGTCAATCCTGAGTGTTTCCTCCCTGAGAACCCGAGGGAGGGGGGGGGGGGGACAGAAGAAAGAAGGAGAAACAAAAAGGATCAAACATAAATTATGGCGAGTCTAGTGACTTTTAGCAAGTAAATAAATAAAAGTAGCTTGACAGGCATATAAAGTGGATAAGAGAGATCACTACATAAATGGCAGGTGTAACAAGGTAGACTGGATAAGGTGTATATGCTTCTAATGAGTACTCTGCACTATTACTAGTATAACTAGAATGAGATTTCCCCTTCCACTACAAGGTGGTAGACTTAGGCATACATCCAAATGTACCCTAACTACTATCCTAATCGATCGGCTCCCTAATCCATGTAGATACTCTGTGTCGGCCCCACCTTTGGATGTATCACATCCTAAAGTGGCAACCCCTCGCTGATGTGCACAACCCTATATCTACAGGTGTCATAATCATCTTATCCCCCTCTGCCCGGCTCATGCACGAACATGCCCGGTGGTTTGCGCCGCCCACACCGTCCTCCATGTTTGGATCTCTTACAATCAGTCAGTAAGCGTGCCCCCTCTCCGCCTAATACGGAGTACTTTGTTTGATACCTATTCCGAGTTACTGACTGAAATGGGTCCCACACAATATGATACAAGCTCTCCCCTTTGTCTTGTATCCCCCACTAGGTTTTCACTGACTATGTATACCACTAGTTATCTTTAATTACATAGCCTTATTCATTTCTGCTAGTTATGCTTACCGTAAAAGGTGCCTTTAATTATATAACTTTTATATTTTCCACTGGTTATGTATACCACTAGGTGCCTTTAATTACATAACCTTATTGGGTTAAGTTTGTGGGCCTATATTTAAATATTACCCACCCCCTCAGACTTACTTAACCCACCCACTGTCCAACCAAATTTACTTAACCCTAACTTAAGTTCATAATCATACAATCCCTATGGATTAAATTAGGTTAAGTAGTCCAATTCACTACCATGTCCATTTATGGTTCATAATGGGCTAGACCTCCCACATTAGTAGGGCTGGCAATTAGAACCGAGAACCGAAAACCCGAACCGAACCGACCCGAAAAGACCCGAACCCGAACCGAACCCGACGGGTCTTGGGTCGGGTCTAGGTGATGAAAAATACCATCAAGACCCGATCAAACTAGACCTGCATAGACCCGACCCGAAAGACCCGACCAAAAAGTATTGAAATATATGTATTTTTAATGTTATTATTCAACCGGACCCGAACCGACCCGACCCGGCCCGAGCTTCTACCCGACCCGACCCGAACCGAAGCTCGGGTCGGGTCTAGATTTTTGAAATGTATAGTTCAGACCCGACAAAACCCGACCCGCCTAGAACCGAGACCCGACGGGTCGGGTCCGGGTCCAACAGGTCGGGTCTGATTGCCACCCCTACACATTAGGCCTACAACTTGTGGATGACGGATATGCTGGTCGGGGCTGGGCAGTCTTATTCCACAATTGGGTCTAACCTCGTGTCTTAGCCCGATTCGTATTTGCGCACTTAGACCTCTCACATTAGGTTCAACATTAGTGGCTGCTGGATATGCCGGTCGGGTCCAGGTAGACTTCCACCACTAATGCAACCTAACCTCGTGTCATAAGTGCAATTACAATTTCTAATTGTAATCCTAGGCATTCATTGTTAATTAATCAACTAATTAAACCTATACCCTTATAGGTGTTAATGCCCATTTTACCGAACAATTTGAATTATATGTCCGATGATGTTTATATTCAAATTATGCCAATATTAATGTTTTTCCCCCATTCCTTAACTAGCGCACTCACAAAATTGGCGGCATGCCTAGGCTAGATAATAGCCTAGTCATAAACGATAATAGGGAAAATAATAGGAATATAACCAAAGTGATTGTGTAACATAACTTGGTATAAACATAAACTAACATGGTGATAATGTGGACATATGAGCATAAATTGATGAACTTGTAGAAATTACTAGTTCTAACATAACTATGATGTCATAGTGAGCGTAATAAGATCTAAAATAACCATTTAGATGTCTAACAATTCAGATCTAGCATAATCGGCACAAGATAATAAACTAGGTCTAATTAACAAATTAAAAGTCCACACAATTTAGATCCAATAGTTTAAAAGTAGATTTACACAATTAAGGTTTAAGATTCACATCATGCCATGTGACAGAAGTTACAATAGATCTAACAAGATAGAGATTTAGATCAATAGTTAAAATAGATTTAGCACAAATCATAGAATGCCATAAGGGTTACAATAGTTCCAACAAGATAGAGATTTAGGTCCAAATCCTAACCAATTCAGAATGTCATATGTTCATGATTTACAATGGATTTGATATAATTTAGGCATATGAACAAGTGCAAGTCATAGTCATGTCATATTTACTTTTAAATATTCAAATCTAAAGGCAAATAGAAACTCACAGTGTTAGGATTAGAAAATAGAAGAAGAATGGATCTTGAATCTCTAGATTTGATTTGCAAAACTGATAGTTGTAGAAGATAACGGATTCAGTTGAGACACCGGCAGAGTTTGGCCACCATGAATCCTTAATGAAGAAAATAAGAGAAATGACCACGTATATATAGATACCAAATCCTTTGAAACTGACTGCCACCTCAGCCCTAGGGTGTCGATGCCCCTGTGGGTCGGTCGACCCTGGTGTCGACACCCCTTAAGGGGGGTCGACCCCGGTGTCGACACCCCTCTAGGGGGGTCGACCCCCTAGAGCGGGAAATCTACCGCCTCCTTTTCTTTTTCAAATTCGAACAGTCCTGGATAAGGTGCTGACTCATACCTGATTCCTATATGACTCGTATGTATATATATTCTTTCTGCGTGTATACAAACTTAAAACCCTCATATCTTCTCCATACGATGTCCGTTTTACGCAAACCAAATGTCTATCTTGACCAGAATTTCGAGATGGACACAATGGCGCAGTATATTTTCCTACCGCCAACATCCATCTACTCATCCATCAATCAGTGGAATCCATTGTCCTTAAAGATTTCTAATGATTATATGAGTATATGCAAAGGTGTGTGTATGTGTCCCAATACTAATTCAAAAATCAAGCAGTCTACTGATTCAGTTGACCCCCTTAATGCGATGTATGTTAGTGCCATGATCCCAATATGTATGCAAAATATCGTATTTTAACATATGAGTACTATATGTGTGCACATTCATTCGTCCAAGTGCAACATCCATATGCTAGCTCATCCATTTCCTTCCATAAAAGAAAAGAAAATGCACACACATCCATATGTAGTATGAGAGTGATTGAGCCGATCTAGTGCCTAATGTGTGTGTATATACGTCCACAGGCAACCACTAGCAAACACTGCATCCATCAAACATAACATGTTTCAAATAGATGTTTACATCCATAGGATTCCTATCTAAAGGTCGAAAAATACTATGGATAAGATATACTCAAATGATAGAAACAAGCACTGATAAAACTTTGAAAAAAAAAGTTAAGAACATACCCTCGAAAAGGAAAGGGTACGAAGCACGAATCGTGTCTCCGGTCTCCCAAGTCACATCCTCCGGGTTATCTCCCTATCGAACCTTTAGCAACTTGATCTCTTTATTGCGCAACTTCTTAACTTCTGATCCAAGAATACGGGTAGGGATTCGCCTGATTGTCGCCTCCTATTCCACTTCTACTTCTTCCAACACACTCGGCTCAACAATTATGATGGTGTCATGCAGGCACTTCCGTAGATGAGAAATGTGGAAAACATCATGAACACCGGATAGATTTTGTGGGAGCTGTATTCTATAGGCCATTTGGCCAATCCTCTTGGTTATGGGAAATGGTCCCACAAACCTAGATGCCAACTTCCCCACCGATCCGAAGCGAACCACATTTCTCAAAGGTGATACTTTGATAGAAACTAAGTCTCGCACATTAAATTCGATGTCAGTCCTTTTCTTGTCTGCATAGGACTTCTGCCTATCTTAAGCTGTCTTCATCCGCCGTCGAATGAGGTCAATCTTTTCGGACGTTTCTCTAACCATATCTGGTCCAAATAATAATCTTTCTGTAGTTTCCCACCAACAAGTTGGTGATCTACAGGGTCGTCCGTACAATGCTTCGAACGGTGCCATGCCAATGCTGGATTAGTAGCTATTGTTATAGGCAAACTATACTAAAGGAAGGTGCTCTTCCCAAATCCCTCTGAAGTCTAGGATACATAGCCTCAAAAGATCTTCAAGAACCCTGTTCAGCCTCTCCGTCTGTCCATCAGTCTGAGGATGATAAGCGGTGCTCAAACACAACTGTGTACCTAATGCTTCTTGCAAGCTCCTCCAAAACTCGCTGGTAAAGATGGGGTCATGATCGCTTACGATGCTGGAAGTACTCCATGAAGACGAACTATCTCACGAACACAAATTGCTGCCAACCATGATGTTATCCTCTTACTCTTAACTGGAACAAAGTGAGCGCTCTTAGTGAGTCTATCCACCACAACCCAGATACTGTTGTTGCCTTTCTTCGACCTAGGCAAACCATCTATGAAATCCATAGAAATGCTCTCCCATTTTCACTGAGGAACCTCCAAAGGATGACGTAAACCACCGGGCTTCTTTTGCTCAGCTTTGACTTGCTGGCAAACTAAACATTGAGAAACAAATTCGGCCACATCTTTCTTCATCCCAGCCCAAAAGAAAACCCTCTTCATGTCTCTGTACATCTTATCACTGCCTTGATGAATGGTCATCGTAGAATGGTGGGCTTCTTCTAGGACTGCCTTTATCAAGCTTCCAGTTTGAGGAACACAAAGCCTTCCATCTCGTCGCAACCACCCTTTTTCATCTATGGCATATCTACTGAGGTGACTAGAAGTCTCCCCTTTTCTAAGCTTTTCCATAATGTCTAAAATCTGTGGGTTACCTTGTTGCAAAGCTCTTATCTGGTCCATAAGAGTTGGTCGTATCTCCAAGGATGTAAATAAATCAGGCAAAATCTCGATGGAGGGTCTAAAATCAAAAGCTGATATGAACTCCAAGTTCTTTCTTTCCACAAACAGAGGACTCAATGCCATCCTCTGCCTACTTAGTCCATCTGCCACCAGATTACCCTTGCCAAGGGTATAAGCAATCTAAAAATCATAAGAAGCTAGAGACCCCATCCACGTTGTTGCCTTAAATTGAGGTCTTTCTACAAGAACATATACTTGAGAGATTTATGATCGGTGTATAACTCAAACTTATCTCCAAGTAAATAATGATGCCGCGTCTTTAACGCGAATACTATGGCAACTAGCTCTAGATCATGGGTAGGGTACTTCTTTTCATGAACTCTCAACTGTCTACCCTCATAACATACTACTTTCCCTTCTTGCATTAGAACCGCACCAAGCCTTGTACCACACGCATCAGTGTAAACGGTAAACACCTTACTCCCATTAGGCAAGGTCAAGATTGGGGCTTTTGTCAGATCCCTCTTCAGTCGTTGGGAAGAAACATTACAGTCTATATCCCATGAAAATGCCAAGTTCTTCTTTGTCAGCCTGGTGAGTGGGGCTGATATCTTTGCGAAGTCCTTAATGAACTTCCTATAGTAACCTGCCAACCCAAGAAAGCTTCTCACCTCGGTTGCATTTTTAGGAATCTGCCAATCTTACACCACCACCACCTTGGTGGGATCTACAGCTATCCCTTCTTTGGAGACCACATTCCCTAAGAATCTCATCTCTTTTCTCCAAAATAGCATTTGGAGAACTTCGCCTTAAGCTGATGGTCACGGAGAGTTTTCAAAACTTCCCTCAAATGTTGGGCATGCTCTTCTTCTCTTTTGGAGAACATCAAAATATCATCAACAAAGAATACAACAAATTTATTTAGGAACTCCCAAAACACATACTCATCAGATCAACAAAATAGACGGGTGCATTCGTCAGCCCAAAAGGCATCTCTAGCCATTCAAAGAAACCATCTGGAGTTCTGAAAGCAGTCTTACCTATGCTGTCCTCAGCTACCCTCAACTAATGGAACCCCGTGGCCAAGTCTAACTGATAAAATACTGAGGCACCAACAGGCTGATCAAATAAATTATCAATCCTCGGAAGCGGGTGCCTATTCTTCTTAGTGAGTTTATTCAGCTCTATATAGTCAACACACAAACGAAGTGAACCATCCGCCTTAGTCGCGAATACTACTGGAGCACCCCATTTAGATATGCTTCGTATGATAAACCCTTTCTCAAGTAGCTCCCCTACTTGCTTACTCAGCTCCCTCCTTTCCCTTGAGGCCATATGGCACACTGGTAATGTAACTGGCTTTGCATTTCCACCAGATATATATGAAAGTCGATCTCGCACCTCGGAGGTAAACCCCGAACCTCATAAAAAACATTGGAATAATTTCAGACTAATGGAACAAATTGCAAGCTATCGATAGATGCATTAAGAGACTCTAGAAAACTAAGCATAACCTACCCTTGTGGGTCACAAGAAATCTCAAGGGTCTTCCTATGAAAAGTCAGAAGCCTAACAACCCTCTTCTCACAATCCAGAATGACACCATACGTGGTAAGCCAATCCATTCCTAGAATCAACCCATAGCCCATAAACCCGAGCACATATGCGTCGCATTCAAGCTCGACGCCTAACACAGATATTTTCAAGCCCCGACAAATCATAGATAAATGGGCCGAACCACCAATGGGGTTTGAAACAACTATGGGATCCACTACCATACTAGTAATTAAGTGCTGAGACTCAACTATAGAACTTGATATAAATGAATGTGAAGCACCAAAATCAAAAAGTGTTCTAATAGGATGGTTTGCAAGAGAAATTAAACCTTCCACAGAAATTTTTCTACCTCTATTAGGAGAACTGATCGCGAGAGCATGCACCTCCCCTCCAGATTCCTGTCCTTTGACCCTGTCCCTGTGATCCCTATTTCTTTGGGCATCTTTAGCAAGTGTCCGACCTCTCCGCAATTAAAGCAAGTGTTCTTCCTTCTCTTACAGTTTTTATCAAGTGACATTACTTCCCACAACTGTGACATTTTCTCTTATCCTTGCCTTTGTCATTCTTCCCTCCTTTCTTCTGCTGTTGTTGCTATTGCTGCTGCCCCTTCTTGGGCCATACCTTCCTATTTTGCGATGTATCCTCAGCCTTTGCTTCCTTCTTTTCTCCTTGTCTTCCTTATGCATTAGAGCTATATCAACAAGCTTTACAAAATTGCCCCGACTGGAATATGGGACATGACTAACCCATGCAGAGGTTCATTTAGCCCTTTAGCAAACTGCAAAGCCCTATTGTGCGGCGTATCCACCAACTCTTACCCGAACCTTGCTAGTTGGTTGAATTTGTTCACATACTCTTTCACCATCAAGTTTCCTTGTTTGAGTGCTAAGAACCTCTCCATTTGCATGCTTCTCTCAGCTTGGGAAAGAAATTCCATTCGAACCTCTATCTAAAATCTTCCCAAGTTTCCACTGCACGTCCAACTTGGGTGACTTCCCATCAAAATGAGGCATCGTCTTTTAGTAGCCAAGCAGCTAACTGAATCTTCCTTCTTTCCTCAACTTCGAAGATTACGAACAAATCCTCGGTCTCCTTGAGCCAAATTTGCGCTTCTACGCATGTCTTGTTCCCATGGAATGGCTTCCCTCCCATAGCACGAAAGTCCTAGCAGATATTGGCGAAGTTATCTGCTCTTGGAGGGGGAATAGGAAGAATGACAGGTGCAGCTGGGGGAGAAATGTTTCCTTGGCCTTCGGCAGGCGCCGTGGCCTCTAGATACCTACAGAACCATCCGGGTATCGTAACGCCCTCTGGGATGCTAGGAATGTTTTGTTCCCCAGACACGCTGAAAAGAAAAAGGAAGAGATTTAAACAAAGGGCCAAAGGATATTACATATTGCTTTGGGGAAATATATTTTTCTCAAAACAGACTTTTCTTTTTGAAAATGTTTTCTTTTAAAACCTTTTCGAAAACAATTTTCAAAAACTTTATCCAATCCGGTAACCTTCAGCTCTGATACCAAGTGTGACACCCCACGTCCGTTAATGTCACTCATAAAGGGAATGCATTAAGTTTCGTGAAGCATTATAGGTAAATAGACACAGAATATTACAAGACATATATATAAAATAACAGCGGAATAAAAACTTTATTTATTATAAGATACCGTGGTCCAAAATCATCACATGTTTGAAACATAAAAGCCCATTACAACATAAAAGTTACTGTCTCGTACTTCAAAAATATCGGAGTACATAAAAGTTACTGTCTTGTATTTCAAAAATATCAAAGTACATAAAAGAAGTAAAATTCCACAAGAACAAAATATAGCCATAGCAACAAGGATAGGAGCTTGATCCATACATATCAGCAGCTCGAGTAAAAGTAAGCAGAATCACGGTCAAGCCTGAGTGTTTCCTCCTTGAGAACCTGGGGGGGGGGGGGGGGGAAGGAGGGGAGGGGGAACGGAAGAAAGAAGGAGAAACAAAAAGGGTCATACATGGCGAGTCTAGTGACTTTTAGCAAGTAAATAAATAAAAGTAGCCTGACAGGCATATATAGTGGATAAGAAAGTTCACTACATAAATGGCAGGTGTGACAAGGTAGACAGGATAAGGTGTATATGCTTCTAATGATTACTTTGCACTATTATTAGTATAACTAGAATGGGATGGTCCCTTCCACTATAAGGTGGTAGACTTAGGCATACGTCCAAATATACCCTAACTACTACCCTAATCAATCGGCTCCCTAATCCGCGTAGATACTCTGTACCAGCCCCATCGTAGGATGTATCACATCCTAAAGTGGCAACCCTTTGTTGATGTGCACGACCCTATATCTACAGGTGTCACGGTCGTCTTATCCCTCTCTGCCCGGCTCATGCACACACATGGCCCAGTCGGTTTGCGCCACCCACACTGTCCTCCACATTTGGATATCTTACAATTAGTCAGTAAGCGTGCCCCCTCTCCGCCTAGTACGAAGTACTTTGTTTGATACCTACTCCGGGTTACTAACTGAAATGGGTCCCACACAATATGATACAAGCTCTCCCCTTTGTCTTGTATCGCCCATTAGGTTTTCACTGACTATGTATACCACAAGATATCTTTAATTATACATCCCTATTCATTTCTGCTAGTTATGCTTACCCTAAAAGGTGTCTTTAATTACATAACTTTTAAATTTTCCTCCGGTTATGTATACCACTAGGTATCTTTAATTACATAACCTTATTGGGTTAAGTTCATGGGCCTATATGTAAACATTACCCACCCCTCAGATTTACTTAACCCACCTAATGTCCAATCAATTTTACTTAACCCTAACTTAAGTTCATAATTATACAAACCCTATGGATTAAATTAGGTTAAGTAGTCCAATTCATTACCATATCCATTTATGGTTCATAATGGGTCAGACCTCCCATTTAGGCCTACAACTTGTGGATGCTGGATATGCCGGTCGGGTTCGGGCAGTCTTATTCCACAGTTGAGTCTAACCTCATTTCTTAGGCCGATTCGTATTTGCGCACTTAGACCTCTCACACTAGGTTCAACATTAGTGGCTGCTGGATATGCCGGTCGGGTCCAGGCCGACTTCCACCACTAATGCAACCTAACCTCATGTCATAAGTGCATTACAATTTCTAATTGTAATCCTAGGCATTCATTATTAGATAATTAATTAAACATATACCCTTATAGGTGTTAAAGCCCATTTTGCCCAACAATTTGAATTATATGCCCAATGATATTTATATTCAAATCATGCTAATATTAATCTTTTTCCACCGTTCCTTAACTAGCGCACTCACAAAATTGGCGGCATGCCTAGGCTAGACAATAGCCTAGTCATAAACGATAATAGGGAAAATAATAGGAATATAACCCAAGTGATTGTTTTAACATAACTTGGCATAAACATAAACTAGCATGGTGATAAGGTGAACATATAAGCATAAATCTGATGAACTTGTAGCAGTTACTAGTTCTAACATAACTATGATGTCATAGTGAGCATAATAAGATCTAAATTAACCATTTAGATGTCCAACTATTCAGATCTAGCATAATAGGCACAAGATGATAAACTAGGTTTGATTAACAAATTAAAAGTCCAAACAATTTAGATCCAATAGTTTAAAAGTAGATCTACACAATTAAGGTTTAAGATTCACTTCATGGCATGTGACAGAAGTTATAATAAATCTAACAAGATATAGATTTAGATCAATAGTTAAAATAGATTTAGCACAAATCATAGAATGCCACAAGGGTTACAATAGTTCCAACAAGATAGAGATTTAGATCCAAATCCTAACCAATTCAGAATGTCATATATCACGATTTACAATGGATCTGATATAATTTAGGCATATGAACAAGTCCAAGTTATAGTCGTGTCATATTTACTTTTAAATATTTAAATCTAAAAGCAACTAGAAACTCACAGTGTTAGGATAAGAAAATAGAAGAAGAATGGATCTTGAATCTTCAGATTTGATTTGCAAAACTGATAGTTGTAGAAGATAACGGATTTAGTTCTGACACCGTCAGAGTTTAGCCACCACGAATTCTTAATGTAGAAAACAAGAGAAATGACCACGTTTATATAGCAGCCAAACCCTCTGAAAGAGACTGCCACCTCAGTCCTAGGGGTGTTGACACCCTGTGGGTGGGTCGACCCTGGCTTCGACACCCCTTAAGGGGGTCGACCCTGGTGTCGACACCCCTCTAGAAGGATCGACCCCCTAGAGCGAGAAATCTGCCGCCTCTTTTTCTTTTTCAAATTTGAACTGTTCTGGATAAGCTGTTGACTCATATCTGACTCCTATATGACTCATTTGTATATATTCTTTCTATGCGTATACAAACTTAAAACCCTCATAACTTCTCTATACGGTGCTCGTTTTACGCAATTCAAATGTCTATCTTGACAAGAATTTCGAGACGGACATAATGGCGTAGACCGTTTTCCTTAATTCTGAATGTTAAATTAATTATTATTTAATTTATCCTCTTTAATGTTAACAAAATTACGGGGTGTTATAGTATTGGTCCATATACTTAGCGAATTTCCATATAAAAATTCTTAGGTAGTCTCCTAATAGCCACCAGAGCTCCTTTGCCAAGTTTCATCTGAATCCGATCATCTAAACTTTCGATTTTCTTTTATTTTCAATTCTAAATCCTAAAACATATAATTCTAAATGAAAAAATTCAAGCATAACATACAATTCAACATAAAAACAGCAATTCATCCAATTTCAAACATATATAGTCATTGAAACACATACAAAACATGATTCGTGTCATGATAATCATAGATCTAGCATAATTTAACACTAGTCATACATTAATTGCATATTAAACATGACGGATCTTGCAAATTACTTATCAATTATCAAAATCAAATTATCCTAGGATGTTTACATCTAAAGTTAACATGTATGATCCAATTTTAGGGTGATGGGTGTAAAATAATCCAAATTAACACATATAATCTATAATAGCTATGTGAGATATCTTTATTACTTACAAAACATAGATCTAGTATCTGGACAACGAAGAAACCCCCAATTCGATGTTATTTGACGAGGTCCAATCCTCCTTGATGTAAATCTTGCCACTAGATGTGATTTATAATGATTTGATGAAGATAGAGATTAGGGCATAGGGATTAGATTGAGCCACAGATTCACAAATGCACAACCTAACATTTCGAATAGGGAGACAATCTCTAATTCTCTCCCAGCAGTCTCTATTTATAGCTGTAGATTAATCTAATGGGCTCATATCTGTCAAGCCGGTGTGACGATAATGAATTGTATCTATGCACTTGATCAATGATGACCATTATATATGTAGATTTTGAAGCACCGTAATCACTAAAGTAGTAAAATAATTGTAATAGCTGTGGAAAATATAAATGGCATTGGAGACTTTTATACTGATTCGGTACCCGCCCTACTTCGAATCCAAGGCCCCCTTTTGGACTTCTTTAACAAATACCTTCACTTCACTTGGAGGAACAAGTTTACAAACACCACTTGATTTCATGAGCCACAATCTTATCCGCCTTATTTGAATTGGCTATATGCTCACTTATACCTTGCCTGGGATAAGTCACAGGACTTCAATATCTTCTTTTATAATTAAATAATTGACTGACTATATATTGTGTCTTCAATATACGGAGTAGTCGCAATGTTGTTATAACTTCTACCACCTTCAACAATAATGATGTAGATTAAGTGCACAGAGGCTAGGAAGTGAACTTTGACCAGATTTGAATATTTGTATAGTAAAGTAACACTAGTCTAATATTCCTTTGAACTAACTACAGAATTTGGAGCGGTTTGAAGGAATGTGAGAATGATTTAGGGAATAGAGTTATGTATTTGAATTGGGGATGATGTGATGCATATATAGAGGTGATAAGAAGCTAACAAATAGTTGCAATCCTTTAGCAATTCTTTTTGAGAAGAAGCATCCAAGGATATAAGTAATTGGTTGAAAAAGTACATCGATTTGCACTTGAACTGTGGCTTAAAAAAATGTTGTGTTTATTATTGAGTTGTCTTCAATTGAGGTGATGCTTGGTGCATTTGGTTATGGGTGTGCATCCTTCCTTGGAGATCAGGGTTCGAATCCTATCTTTGACCATTTTTTATTTTTCTTTAGTTTTTTTAACATTGATGAAATGTGGCTGTTACCTTCAAATTGAAGAGTCACATAGGCCAGTTGGTAAAGGCGCTTGCCTCTCTCTTTGATTTTCATTGTTCCAATCATGCCACCTTCTTATTTTTGAATTTCGCTTTTTATTGATATAAATGCTTTTTAGACCAATCATTCACCAAGAGATGCCTAGCTTGGTTAAAAGGCATGTGCATCTCTCCTAAGAGAATGCAGGCTCAAATCCCACTTGCATCTTATTTTTGAACAGCTTAATTGTCTGCCTTATTGCCTCTTCAATTGTTCCTGTAGCTTGGTGATGGTGCATCTACATGCTTGCTTTACGACTTGAGTTCAAATCCCATTTTTTCCTCTCTCTTTTTTATATGTATTGGAGTTCATGTAAAGCCTTGTACGCTGCTGTTTATGTAATTATTTTTACTTCACCAAATTTACGCTACACCTGAAATAACTCAATATATATGTCAATAACAACGTCATGTATACTTGTTATCATCAAAACACTAAAATCATGTTTCCAACATTTCCCCCCTTTTTGGTGATGACAACTATACAACTTTTTAAATAAAAAAAATTATATTACTCCCCCTTAATATTTGCTTTCTCTGAGTTTACATACTTCCCTGTCAGTATGCTCAATTTTCTCCCCTTTGTCATCAACAAAAAGAACGAAAATGATAATTGAATTCGAGATGTATATTTAATTAGATGGTTTTATAACACTTTCTTTGTTTTAAATAATATAAACTTACAAATATCTACCTCAAAATTAAATAAAAGAATGGATTATATATACCAAAGTTATTGCGGTTAAGTTATCCATAAATGCTCATTTTCCATCATATGTAAGGAACATTTGTCGTGTCAAATTCATACCATCATTTTATCTTTCTTGGATACCTACAAAAAATATTTTGGTACCCACTTCCTCCGTTAGGTCCAAGGGGCCAGGTTAAAGGTAACCATACCCGAGAGGGTTTAATGGTGCCTTTGAAAATAAATATTTCATTATTAACAACTGTATCAAAATAAATATTGATGCATTTTTCTTTATTTTTCCAAGAATCCAAACTCATATATAATTTTGATTCATAATCTCTACCTATAATTTTGTACTTCTTGTAATATTATAAACATTGCTAGTGTTGGTAGTTGATTTTCTATGAAAGTTGGATCTGGAATTTGCTCGAAATTTAGTACAAGCACTAACATTTTATTACGCATAAAAGCATGTTTAGCATTATTCCAATGATTAGTTATATTACATCCTAAACCACTTTTATCATTTAATGTTCTAGAAATATATAAAATCACATTTAAATCAATTTGACCTTTATTAATTTTCTTGAATTCACTAGTATTTTTTTTTCAATTTTGATTCTAAAGTCACGATTGACATTTTCAAAAGAAATGTTACTATTTTTCAAAATATCAGTTTCCATATTTAATTCAGAATTCTTCTTCTTCAACGTACCATTCTCATTTTCGAGACAACAGAGATTCTGAATTATATAAAGATGATTGTAATAAATTATTTTGTCATTTTAAATCATAAATTTCTTTTGAAAATTTCCCTTTTTCTTTCCAAATGTAGTATATTGTTCATTTAGAAAATCATTCAGATTCATAAAATTATTTTTTTAAATACCATTTTGTTTTTCTTAATATAAATTCTCTTTTCTAAGTTTCACATTTTCGAGTTCGACCGATTTCAACTTCTCTAAAATAATGAAATTAAGTTTTAAAATCTTATTTCCTAATTCATAATTATTTTTCACTGAAATCTATAAATCAAAAAGTACCTTTTTGTAGTCCTCACTTGTTGTAGCTTTGTTTGTAGCGTACTTTTTTGCTTGCTTCATTTCGGTCGCATCTCTTTCTGGTCATTATCTTATGATGTTGTGCCGGTCAATATAATTCCTTGCTCTAATACTAATTGCTAAGTCGATGCGGTGATGAATGAATAGTCATTATGCACTAAATCGATGATGGCCAATATATATGTAGAATGTGAAGCGCAATAGCCACAACGGTGGTAAAATATTTGTAATAACAGTAGAAAATATAAATGATATGAGAGATTTCTATACTAATTCAGACCCCATCCTACTTCCAGCCCCAAACTCCCTTTTGGATTTTATTTAACAAACACCCTCACATCACCCAGAGGAATAGGTTTACAAGCACCACTTGATTTCATCGGCCACAGCTTACCCACCTAAATTGAATAGGCTACAGGTTTTCCATACCTTGACTGAAATACGTTATAGGACTTTGATATCTTGTTTTACAAATAAATAATGATTAACTATATATTATGTCTTCAGTCCAAATGTGATATTGGTTTAGAGAAGAGAGTTATGTATTTGATTTACGGATGATGTGAAGCATATATAAAAGTGATAAGAGGATAATTAATAGTTGCAATACTTTAAAATTCCTTTTTGGGAAGAAGCATCCATTGGGTATAAACAATTGGTTGAAAAGGTACATCCATTTTCACTTAAATTATTGCTGAAAAATCATTATGTTTATTGCCACACTATCTTTAATTGAAGTGATGCTTTGTGTAGTTCGTTCTAAGCGTACAGACCTCCCTGGAGGCCAGAGTTTGAATCCTGTCTTTGACCATTTTTCTCTTTCTTCAGTTTTTTTTAACACTGATGAAATATGGCTGTTACATTTAAAATGAAGAGTCATTTAAGACAATTGGTAAACGTGCTTGCCTTTCTCTTTGATGTGCATGGTTCGAGTTCCACTTCCTTCTTAGTTTTGAATTCCGCCTTTTTTTATTGATATAAGTGCTTCTCAGACCAATCATTCACTCAGAGATTCCTGGCTTGGTGGAAAGGCATGTGCTTCTCTCTTGAGGGAATGCAGGTTCAAAACCCACTTGCACCTCATTTTTGATCTGCTTAATTTTTTGCCTTATTGCCTCTTCAACAGTTCCTGTAACACCATTACATTTGATCGTGAGTGTAGCTTGGCGGTTGGGGTATTTACGTGCTTGCTTTGTGATTTGCGTTTAAATTCCATCTTTTCCTCTCTTTTTTTCTTTATGCACTACTGTTCATATAAAGCCTTATACGTTGTTGTTGATACAATTTTTATACTTCACCAAATTTATGATACACCTGAAATAACTCAATATATATGTTAGACTATTAGTAGAAACGTCATATACTCGTTACCATCAAAACAATAAAATCGTGTTTCCAATATAACCAGTCCATTAGATGCTAATTAATCTGCCATGCATAAAAGAAAAATTAAAACAACTATTTCTCCCAAACTACTGAGCCAAATTCTTATTGTCACCACTTTATGAAATGGCCAACCACTATCTCGATTTAGTGAGACTAACTAGGACACTTAATTCGGTCTCTAGCAAAAGTTATGGCTAAAATAGTAAATCAAAAGATAAAAAAGGTCACAAAATGATTTGGTAAAAATCATGGGTATGTCTCGCATTCCCATGAAAAACCTATTGAAATATGAGAGTGATACGACTATTAGGGAATTAAATAGAATTATTTTATGATCCTCTAATTCGTAAAATAGGGACGTTACATTCTTTTCCCTGTTTAAGAATTTCTCCTTAGAAATACCAACAAACACGAGCAAACATAGCATCCCTTATCCTTACCATCCACGAGTACCAAATCCATCATCCAACAATCCATGCAACCAAAATCCTACCCTAGCATGTAGAAATCAGATAGTACAAGATACAATAGCACAAGTAAGATATGACATATGAGACATACCACTCAAAGGGTTCTGATGGGTCGACTTCATACTCTCTTCTGTTTCTCATGTGCAATCGTCATCGTTCTCTCTCCATTGTATCTTGACTAGCTTAACAACCTTTCTCCTAAGCTGTTCCATATCATTTGAAACAACATGAAGCGGTTTACGAGGTATAGAAACTTCCAGATCTACCTCTAAGTTTTCTATCTGAACTTCAAGATCTACCTCTAAGTCTTCTATCTGATATGGAGATAATACTACATCGAGTTCTACGCAAACTTTAATATAATGACACATGAAAAACATTGTGCATACCCGCCATCTTCTCAGGTAAATCCACTCTACGAGCAAGCTTCCCAATATGCTCTGTAACCGAAAACAACCCAACTTTCTCAGAGTTAATTTTCCTTTGCTTCCAAATTGAACAACATTCCTCAAAGGTGAAAGCTTTACTAATACAAAATCTCATACTAAGAGTTCCAAATCCTTTCATATTTTGCCAACATTACTCTTCTGGCGGTCTTGGGTTGTTGCTGAATGATCTCAATCTTGTATGTCGTTTCCCTTATCAATTCTAGCCTAAGTACCAACTTCTCTCCAGTCTTAAACCAATAAAAGGGCAAACTACATGGTCTGTCATACAACGCCTCATATGATGCCATGCAATACTTGACTAGTAGTCATTGTTGTAGGCGAACTCAACAAGACGAGATGGCTTTCTCACGATCCTTATGATCCTCCAGAAATTCAATACACAAGCTCTTAGAAGATCTTCCAATTCTCGGTTGACTCTCTTTATCTAACCATCAGTTTGGGAATGATAAGTCACATTCATATATATAAATCTCGGTTCCCAATATCTCTTACAAACTCTTCCAGAGTCCACTGGTAAACAAAGGATATTAGTCGCTTACTATACTCTTAGTTATTCTATTGAATTGAACAATCTACTTAATATACAACTCAACCAACTTGGATACCGTCCTGGTAGATTTGATGGGAATAAATCTTGTGCTTTTGGTCAAGAGATCCACATTAATTCATATACCATCATATCATGCCCTAGTCCTTGGTAGTCCATTAATGAAATCCATCGTTACTTGCTCTCACTTCTACGTTAGGAACCTCTAATGGCTTCAATAATCCACTTGGCTTCCTCTTCTCAGCTTTGGCCAACTAACAATTCATACACTTTAAGATGAATCTTCTAACATCCCTTTTAATACCTTCCCAGTGGTAAACACTCCTCATATTATGATACATCTTGTTATCAGCAGGATAAATAATCTATCTAAGGTGATGACATTCTCTTAGAACTTCATCTCTCAATCCATTTATATTGGGAACAACCAGTCTTCCATCCTTGCAAATTAACCATCTCGATCAACTTCATAACCCTTTATTTCCTCGGATTCGACTCTCATATCCAACCTCTGAATGATCGCAACAAGCTTGGTACCTTGCTTTTAGCTTTGGTCAATCCTTTCGATAGGAGTAGTTCTAATAGATAAGCTCGCCAACATCTCAGCCTTTAGCTCACAGTGAGGCTTAAAATTAAACCCACCCAAATACTCAAGGTGCTTCCATTCGGTAAACATGGCTCCTAAACTTATATGTCTTCTACTCAGCGCATCGACCACTGTGTTTCCTTTCCCTAAGTATAGGAAATACCGAATTCAAAAGAATCTAGAAACTCCAACCACTGTTGCTGTGACGATTCAAATACTTTTGGGAGAAGAGATAATTCAATGACACATGATCTGTGAATAGCTCGAATCTTACTCCCAAAAGATAATGCCTCCACATCTTAAGTGTAAACACTAATACCTCTAAGTCCAAATCATGAGTCAGGAAATTCCTTTCATGTGGCTTCAGTTGTCGACTCGCATAAGCCACAACTTTTCTTTTCTACAATAGCATTGCTCCTAGTCTAGTACCACATGCATTGGTACACATAACTATTACTTTGTTCCCACTCAGAATAACCAATTCACGTACACTTATTAATATCTCTTTCAAAATTACAAAGGCATGCTCACATCTCGCATCCCATGTAAAAATTTGATTCTTCTTCGTCAACCCAGTTAATGGTCTACCTATATTTGAAAAGTCTTTGTAAATGGTAGATAATATCCCGCTATACCAAGGAAACTTATAACATCCATAACATTCTTAGGTCGATCCCAATTCTGGATTGCTGCCACCTTAGCGGGATGCACTACTATTCCTTTTCCCGATACGACATGACCTAAGAATATTACCTCTTTCTTCCAGGAGTGGAACTTCAAAAACTTTTCTCTCGACTGATGCTTTCGAAAGATTTTCGAAACAATCCTCAAATGTGTCTTGTGTTCTCCCTTTGTCCTAGAGTAAACCAATATATCATCTACTGACACACGCATGAGCTAATTCAACCGATCCCTGAAAACTCGGTACATATATGATCCAAAAAATATACTAGCGCATTAATCATTCCAAATGGCATCACCAACCACTCATAAAATCCGGATGGTGTCCTTAAAGAAGTCTTTGACACATATCCCTAACTACTCTCATTTGGTGTAATCCTATCACCAAATCTATTTGGGAAAACACCTTGGTTTCATGAAGCTGATCAGACAAGTCATCGATCCTCGGCAATTGATACTAGTTCATCTTGGTCACCTTATCCACAATCTACATACAATCTCAATAATCCAGCCTTGGTCGTGAACACAAATAGTGCATCCCACTTTGATATGCTTCTCCGAATGAATCGCTTATTCAAAAGATCGTTCACTTTCACCTTTGTTGACGTCAAAAGTTGGAATAATGGCTGTCAACCCCAAAGTGTGTAATCCATACACAATTAGAATCCCAGAGTGCAAGAAAAAGGAAGTGAAAATAAGAGAAACATGATATTTTTATAGTGGTTCGGCTTCAACTGTAACACCCCACCTCCGTTAAGGTCACTCACAAAGGGAATGCCTTAACTTTGGTGGAGCATTTTAGGTAAAAGATGCATATAAATTACAAGACAGACAAATAAAGCAGCAGAAAATAAAGTCATTTTATAAATAAATGGTTCAGTCAAGCTTTTACAATAGTTATCTCAATCATACACAAAAGTAATACATAGAACTTCTGTCTTGATTCAAAAACTTCCAAATATAAAAGAAGCATAAAAATAACAATGATATTCCCTAATAATGCGTGAACCAGCCATAGCAGTGGAAGAGAGTCCAAAGCAATACATCTACTTTCTTCAAGCTTTAAATGATCCGATCTAAGCTGAAGTATTCCCTCCCTACGGGCCGGGGGGGGGGGAGGGAACGGAAGGAAATAAGACAAAAGAAAATGTGTCAGACATGAGTCTGGTAAGTCCAGTGACTATTTAGCGTGTAAACAAGAAAAAGGTTATAACATGAATAAACTGAATCCAGGACATCACCCTAGAAATAAGATAATAAGGCTGAATATGCTATCGCACCCATTTTACTTCTCTGCACCACCTAACTAGTGTCCCAACTAGTAATCTGTATAAAATGATAATGTGATCCCAATCCCCGTAATTGTGGTAGCCTTCAGGTGTACATCTATCATGAGGATTCCTCCTCAATCAGCCTAATTGCCATGAACATGTTAAATGTACCCTTACTACCCTATCGATCGGCTCCTTACTTACATTAATGTTCAATGTGTCTGTGTCAATCGGCCCTCTCTTGCGTGTAGATACCCTGTGCTGGTCCCACCATAAGGTGTATCAATCCTTATGATAGCGCGACACGAGCTACAACAAAAACACCATATTACAACTTTAATTTTACAACGGTGGTAAAAGCACCATTGTAATAAATTTTTAAGTTGTAATAAACTTATATTTAACAACTGTGATATTTTGACTGTTGTAATAAAAGTCTATCACAACTTTTATTTTTTGACTGTTGTAATATATGACTATATTTTATATAATTAACAAATAATAATTAATATTTAATACATGTATATTGATTATTTATAATTAATAACTAATAATTACTAGTAATAATCAACTAGGAAGTAATAATTAATAATCAATCCGTAATATTTAATACTTAACAATTAAGAAGAATAATTAAAAAATATAGTTAATATCATAATTATTATTATTTATTAACATTTGATAATTATTAATGATAATAATTTCTAATGAAAATGAATACATAATAATATATACTCAATATTAATACTTAAAAGTCATAATTAATCAAAACATTAATATTTTGAAGTGATATTTAATGTTTAATAATTAATTTTAAATGATTAACATATAATAATAATAATTAATTAATAGTCAATAACTTAATAAAACGTTTAATAATTTAGAATTAATAAGAGATATTAACAATTAAGAAGTAACATTTTGTATTTAAAATTTCATAATTATAGTTAGCAATTGTTTTAATATTTAATATTTAAAAAGTTAAAATTTTGAAATTAATAAATAACAATTTCGGTTTAATATTTAATTGTTTTTAGTAATTAATAACGATTTGTAATTAGAAAATCAATAAGGTTATATTTTCCTTTTTCTATTTAAATAATACATTGATAATTATAATTAAATAAAAATACTTTATAGTCAATTATTAAACAGTTAATAAAAATATTAATAATTAATCATTACTATCTAATAATAATTAATTTGAAAACACCTATTCAAATCTTTGCGTCATTGCTGAGATTTCAGGCTCCAGCGCCAAAAAATGTGCCCACGCACCTATTCAAATTTTAAAATTTTCAGTTGAATTTTTTTGGCTCTAACGTGAAAAATAAACCCGTCTATCTACTTAAATTTTGGAACTTTTACCCATGCGCTGTAATAAATAAACTTAGGTCACCTTTACAGGCTGTACTATTTCCAACCAAACTTTCTTTCTCTTCTTCCTCACCGTATCCATGAGTTCTCTTCAAATCGAAATCGTCTCACCATTTCTTCTTCTCCAATCTAATTCATTTGTCCTCTTCACAACTTTCGCCACCAATTATCTTCCCCTACCCCTTATCTGTCCTCCATCTTGCGTTATTCCTTGCTCCTACTTTCTTTTATCCCCATACAGCTCCTACTTCCATCTCAATATTTCATTTGTAGTTCCTAGGCTTCCAGTCCAGTTCTAAGTCAACGTCAATCAATCCTTCCTTTCGCGCCAGAGTTCCCATCATTTTCATAACTCTACCTCGCTTTCAGATCTGAATAATTTTGGTTCTCCATGTGTTAATCCTATCTTTATAGCATGTCTCTTGAGTCTAGATCTAGTATTGCGGTCGATGGAATTCAACGAGCTAGGAGTCTGAAAAGAATATTTGTGTTTTTGGAGTCTGGGTATGTGTTTTCTTTAGGTTTGGGTGTATCATATTACGAAGCGTGAATGATTCGGTGGTGTTTGGAATTGCTGGAATCATTAAAGGTTTTGACTACCCTGTGCTAAATATGATTGGTCTGGATCCTGCTGCCCGCTAGCAATTTGTTGTCTTGACACTGCAACCATGGATTGGACTTGTGGATGTTTTCTTTGATTTTGGTCTTACCATTTGTTGGTGTCTGAGATGGCGGATCTTGTGGTGGGAAAGAGGATGGAGCAGCATAGCAGCCGATGGGATTGTAGTTTTAGAAGTGGTATGAGTTGAATTGTGTGATGTAGTAGATGAACAATCAGTGAATGAAACGCATGAGCGAGGCATTTAAATTCTGGAATGTGGTTCAGTTTAGATTATGTATGATTTATTAATTTTGTATTTCGAATAATAAGGTTGTAACTTTTTGTATAAATGGATCTGATACTTATGAATTTATATCAATTTGTTTTCTGTTTATCTAGCTCTTGTTGCACTTACAAAATTTATTTAACTCTAGCTGTTGTTGTAAAGTGTATTATAAACAGAAGTATTTATAAAAATTATACTGCCTTAATGATGCAAAATAGTTATAATAGGAATTTCTACAACGGTGCAAAAAAGTTGTAGTATGTATTACTACAACGGTGTAGAAAAGTTGTAGTATGTATTACTACAACGGTGCACTACAACGGTGCAGCACAGTTGTAAAATATTTTAGGCTATTACAACTTCTTAATACATGACGGTTACCCCACCATTGTAAAATGTATTTTACAACGGTGTTTCACCGTTGCAATAGGAGCAATTTGCTGTGGTGACGATTCAAGATGCACAGTGTATAACTACTGGTACTCAGTGCCTGCTTTTTCCCACTCCGGAGTATGTGCACACCCGTAAACCGTCGGAACCTACACTGACGTACCCCCTGCCGCTGTTTTGACCGCTTATAATCAGCCCAGTAATCGTATCCCACCCTGCCTAGTTCAGGGTATCATGATACATCTATGTGGGTTACTGCTGAAATGGGTCTCCGTTACTAGGGTTTCCTACCGGTTAAGTTTGTGGGCCTATATTTACTAAAATATCCCACCAACCCGATATGTACTTAACCCTCCCACTGATTCAGGCATGTTTATTTAATGGTTAAGTTTTGTGGACCTATATTTACTAATATTACCCACCCAACTTGCTTTGTACTTAACCCTCCTGCACATTATGCCATATTGGTTAAGTGATGTCCATTCATGTTAACTTAACCCACCCATTCATCATTTCATGTTGGTTAAGTGTTTCTTATTAACTTAACCCTCCTCACTTATCATGTTGGATTGGTTAAGTGTTTCCTATTAACTTAACCCCGTTCGTCCATCAAGTTGTATTGGTCAAGTGTTTCTTGTTAACTTAACCCCACGTGTTCATCATGTTGTATTGGTTAAGTGTCATCAATCAATTCATGTTACTTAACCCACCTACTTGTCATGTTACTTTGGTTAAGTGTCGCCTTCTTGTGTCAACTTAACCCTACCACAAATCAAGTTATATTGATTAAGTGTTGCCCTCTTGTTTTAACTTAACCTTACCACAAATCAAGTTATATTGGTAAGTGTTGCCCTCTTGTTTTAACTTAACCTTACCACAAATCAAGTTATATTGGTTAAGTGCTTCTTATTACTTAACCCTACCCATTCATCATGCTATACTGGTTAAGTGTTTCCTATTAACTTAACCCTAGTCATTCATCTTGTTATATTAGTTAAGTGTTGCCTTAATTAACTTAACCCTACCATTCCTGTCTTAGCTTTAATTCACTCATTAAAGCACCAACCACTCACATTAGACAGGTATTGTTGCGGTTACTGGATGTGCCGGGCGGTTCCGGGCAGTTTTACACTGCAACTCAGTCTAACCTCGGGTTCTTTTGGGCTTGATGCACTAACCTCTAACATTAGATATATATTGTTACGGTTGCTGGATGTGCCGGGCGGTTCCGGGCAGTTCCGGGCAGTCTTACACCGTAACTCAATCTAACCTCAAGTTAGGCATATTTGTCTTTTCTAAATTTACGTATTTACCTTCTATATTTATATGTAAATTATTGTCATTCAAGTCATGCCCTATTTCTCTCTAAATCATGTTCATAATTTTAGGTATATAAATTATACCATTTCAATGCCACTAATCATTTAAAATATGCCAATAACATGTAACTTCTTGTTTTTCGCAATGTTACCCCGCTAAACGTTTGCATAAATTTCATAGACTTCGCAATTTAGCCTAACTCAAAATCAAGAGGGGAAAAAGGAGAGATACGTAGCATTCAAGACAAGCATAATATGGATCCAACATATGTCACATAAATTTGGCATAGAATAAATATATGTTTAATTATGAACTTGCAATTTTGAACCTAATCAACATGAACCATAAGCATATGGATGGGAGTTTACATAGAACTACACAATTCCAATTAGTCATATAAAGGTGAACTTGAATTTTTGGATTTAATTAACATGGGTCTTAAATATACGAAATTACCCAAATCCAACTAGGCATGTAAATGCAAACTTTTACTTTGGGTCCAATGAACATAAACCTTAAGCATATAGAATTGCACAAGTTCAACTAGACATGTGGATGTAAACTTTAATCTGGATCCAATAATCATGAATCTTAAACATATGGAATTACACAGGTTTAACAAGGCATGTAAATATGAACTTTTATCTTGGATCCAACAAACATGAATCTTAAGCATATGGTTTTACATAAGTTTAACAAGGCATATAAATATGAGCTTTAATTTTGGTTCCACTTTTCATAGATCTAAATGTGAATCTAAACATAATACATGTCTTAGCCTAACAACTTGCATGATTCAATAAACATAGATCTAAATGTAGATCTAAACATAATACATGTCTTAGCCTAATAACTTGCATGATTTAATAAACATAGATCTAAATGAAGATCTAAACAACTTGCATGATTCAATAAACATATATCTATACAACTTGCATGATTCATGTGACGATCCCAAAATCTGAGGGGCGGTATTAAGGATAATCATTGGAATATAACACATTAATCATCATAGCAGAGTACAGATAATAGCAGAAACAATAAATAGAATAATTTTACATGGATATGACAGCGGAATCACAACATGTAATAACATCAGAATAGCATAGCATATGATATAACTTAGTAAATAAAAGGGAAGTGATCAGTCATCATCGCTAGAGGCGGAATACATACATGCAGTGAGACATAATAAGGGTATCAGTCTACATCGCCGAAGGCGGTACATATACATACAATAAGAAACACGGAAAGTAAATCAGTCTGCATTGCCCGTGGCGGAATCATAATATAAGTAGAGTAATGGCGGAAAATGTCAAAGTCGTCTCTGTGAAGTCAGCCTCGCCATGAGCCAAAAATGCACTCTATGTAGCAGTGCAGAGCCAAAAACAACCTGTTACCTATGAACTAGGCTGCCCGTGTGAAAATAAGGGCACCCGCGTTTGCAAAGTGAAACAAACAACGAGTCAGTCATGGGGACTGGTATGAGGAATCTATTTAATAGTTAAACAACAGTAATAAGCAAATCATAGGACCATGCCATTTTCGCGGAACGGGTTTACTCCAGTGATTGCTAGTGCATTTAAAACAAAGTAAATTCTTTTAAAACAACGCAATGCTTTTTAAAAAGAATGAAACCATTATAAGACTCAGGTCCCATCATACAATGCAACGCAAGCCGGATGATAGAGTTTTACCTTATAATGGCCAAATATGCTTGGTACGTATAAAGCAAAATCATTTGATATTATTACTAGTGCATATATGTTTCAAAAGCGAATAGCATCATAAATATCAATCATAGGCGACATGAGTGTCCCATGCCACTATGTCGCCACATATAAGTTACAATCGAATCCGTTATTTCGTATTGGAAATTGGATTTCCATCATGAGTCGAGGCAAGGGGAAAGCTCCTCTCCGCTTCGAGACATTCTAGCAAATGCCTCAGGACTATGCACTCTGGGCAACCCTGGATTCGGCTGGGCCGGTCCTCTCTTGCGTTTGAGGATTGGCAATTTCTGAACACACGTTTCCCGGTCCTTATAGACCTATAATCGAGGCGCATCGCATTCCAACAACCACATAGGAGAAAAATAGATATAAATGTCAGGGCTGGTAAGTCACTGACACCACTATAGCTAGAAAGAAACGTCGTGCTCTCCCAGCGGTCCGTATCCCGTTTTTAACTCATACCGGGGTGTGAGGCTCGCGAATCTACGAAATACACAAAGTTAGGCCACGTAGACCGGGCGTTGATCATCATCCACAAGACTTTGCTTTGCAACAGAAGCCTTGATCACAACATCTTGGTATGCCACATAGGCAGTCCACTCCATACGATTGATTTCCATCGATATATAACCTCTGAGCTCGTAAGTCTCAGAGAAGGGCGTTAAGCAAAAGAATAAATTCTCCGCCGCCAAACAGATATATATTTAACAGAGATCAATCAGTATAGAACAAATCCAATGTCAGACAAACAGTCCATTTACAAGTCCGTTCTGGGTCTAAACGAAACCGGAGGCGTCAATTCCTCATATATCCGTACAATCAACACATACGTTCAGATGGCTACTACTTTCGTCCCTTTCCGGTAGCTACTCCGGTCAGGAACTTCAGCAGCGCCCATCCAACCGATACGAAGATCGTCGGTCTTGAATCGTCTTTGCATTTTCCAATTCGAATCGCTCGATAAATTATTTGAAATGAGGGTTAGCTCGGCCTTCTCAAATAATTCACGTCATTAGAATTTAAATCGATTCTTTCCATGGTTATATTATTCGACATCCATCTTTCAGTTCTTTAGTGTTATTTTCGTGTCAAGCACATACAACCATCAAATATCAAACAATTCAAGCCCAATTGGTTTATTTGCCATCTATGTTGCTTATAATATTTTATAACGATTTTTCGCCATTTTTATTTATTTAAAAATGGCCATATTTAATTAAACGACGTTTTAGGTCGTTTCGTGGCACTGGCGCTGTTTTTCCCCTAATTTGTTTTACACATATCGGAAAATCTAACCGTTGGATTTCTACAAAGTCTATATCAGTGGGAAGATATTCCCAAAGCGAACCATACGGTTCCAGTTTCGTGAAAATCCGACGGTCGGATCTCCCACACTAGTCGTTTGAAGTTACGGTTTCAAAATTCGAACTGCAGCGTCGTTATTCGATTTAATTTAATTATATTTATATTTATATATAAATATAAACGATTCCGGCGCTGTTTTTCTTCAGATTTGAATTAAACGTTCCGGACAATCCAACCGTTGGATTTTTACAAGGTTGGTGCCGTTGGGAAGATATTTCCAAGGCGAACCCAGCGGTTGCGATTTCGGGAAAATCCGATGGTCGGATTTCTCATACCAATCGTTTCAAATTACGATTTCGAAACACGAACTGCACGACTTCTATTCCTTTTAATTATATATATATATAGTTCATTCTATAATTCCAACTATAGTTCATTCTGTATTTTCAACTTCATTTTCCCTTCAAATATTTCACTAACGCCTTAATATTTCGAAAAATTTCGCCATAACCTCCTTTGTACGGGGAGGGGTTTGGAAATTTATCGGGACATGTTAGGTACCCAATAAATCCTAAAAAGCATTCACATATTTATAGTGATATATTCTGGTGTTTACGGGGGAGCATGTATAGATAATCACTCCAGAGAATAAATTCTCGTCACCTCGTTTCCGTGTGGAAATAAATAGTCCATGTGCCGTATCTAATAACTAGAGAGACGTGATTATTGTCAACTCCAGACCCGTGTGGGTTTTTTTATTAATCTGGCAATTTATCGTTACATTTTATATAGTCCATATCAGTCATCAGTTCAACCTGTAGTATATAGTCATCGCCATACAAGCCTCTTGCTCGTATGGTAAATCTTCCACCTCGTCACACAAGCTCCAATTGCTTATGTGGAATATGATGAAGTATGCCTATCGTCAAGAAGTATGTCATGTAGTGTAGTTCAAAATTAATTGTTACTATCCTATGGCAATATTTATTATTTCACACAGAATAACCAGCACTCCGCATCCAATGGCATTCATAGGAGTTGATATAAAAATAAAATTGCGCGGCCAACTCATCAAGGCTTACCTATTTGTCGGGCACACAAATAATTTCTTTACTCTACAGCTAATCCATTTTTCTTGTTCAACACATGTATATATATGTAGAACAAAGCTAATAATAATATTTCTAGCGAACTATTATTTATTTCAACACGTGTGTATTTTTATCCAAGCATATACATGATAAAAGAAATATTTTTATCGTCAAAAATATTTATTCAATACGTGAATGTTTTTAACATTTCATATTCACAATAAAAATGTAGTTTTTATTGTCGATTCATTTTATTTTAAAATACGATAACATTCAACACATGAATTTCAACTCGACGAACGAATTTCAATTCAACACATGAATATTCTATATAGTTTGTATATATATATATATATATATATATATATATATATACAAATGTGATATTTATCGCTAAAGCTATTCAAATAATATTCAACACATGAATTTCAACTCAACGAATGAATTGCAACTCAACACATGAATATTCGCTATGGTTTGTGTGTGTATATATATATATATATATATATATATATATATATATATATAAATGTGATTTTTGTCGCTAAAGCTATTTGTTTAAATTCAAATAATATTCAACACATGAATTTCAACTCAACGAATGAATTGCAACTCAACACATGAATATTCGCTATGGTTTGTATATATATATATATATAAAAATGTGATTTTTATCGCTAAAGCTATTTGTTTAAATTCAAATAATATTCAACACATGAATTTCAACTCAACGAATGAATTGCAACTCAACACAAGAATATTCGCTATGGTTTTTATATATATATATATATATATAAATGTGATTCTTATCGCTAAAGCTATTTGTTTAAATTCAAATAATATTCAACACATGAATTTCAACTCAACGAATGAATTGCAACTCAACACATGAATATTCGCTTCAATATATGTAATTTATTTCAGCGAATGAAAATTATTCTAACACATGTATATTTCAGAAAATTTCGGCAGCATAACGGCAGGGTAGTTAAAACCGGGACCGTCCCTAGTACGGCTCCTCGCTCTACCTTAAAACCTCGCGGTTTTTGACATGGGATCATGCATCTAGTTCGCATGCAGGCGGCATATTTTATTTTCAATTCCACAATCCTATCCTAATTTGTTTCAACCACAAGAGGGTATTTTTCAACCACAAAGGTAATTTTTTCCAACCATCATATCAACCACAAACAATTATTTCCAACCATTCGTCATACCATATAATATTACATCAATCACAAGCAATAAATATCGTCCATGGTTTGTGGACGAGGGGAGTATATATATATATTATATTATAATTCACTTGCATTTCATCACAATTCAAAGCATATATGTTTCATACAACGCTTGTATAATTTATACATCGCTAATATAACTTATACAACACATGTACATGAGGTATACAATGCGTATATAATTTACACTTCGCTTATATAATTTATACAACGCGATTTCATTCACACAATTGGTTTAGATTCCTCACATTGGTTTCTGCAGTGCTAAAAATCGTAGGAAGATCAGAAAAATCCGCGGCTTCTTCTAGAATGTAGAGAGCCTCCTTGCGGTCACGTTGTCTCCTATTTCATCGAATTTCGTTAACACACTAAAAAGATATGATTTTTCAAAGTTTTGCAACACTTAAAAGTGTTATTTTCAATTCAGAAATTTAAATCAGAAGGGTTTGCAAAGCTTCAAAACTAGGTTTTGATTTTAAATCAAAACCATACCTTGTTGCTCCGATCAGACTACACGGCGTCGAAGGGCTACGAACCACCTTCCGATCGACGGTGGTGGCGGTGAACTCGGCGGCTCCAGCGAGTCGCGGCGGCGCTCCAAAGGGGCTGACTTCCCTCTCGAAATTCGACGCGTACGGTCGATGGTTTGAGGCGAGGCTTGGTCGGATTTAAAGAGGAGGCGGAGGCGATCAGAATCTTCAACTGGAGGAGGCGGCGAAACTGGCTGTGGCGGCGGCAAAAACGTTGGGAAGCGTCGAGCTTCGTGCATCGTTGAAATCGCCTGGCGGCTAGGGTTTTTCGATTTATATTTTTTTTTGAAAGAAAAATTCCTATTGGTCGAAGCTATATAGGAAATTTTAAATAGTGTTTTCACAAAACGGACTCGAAATCAAACCCAACGACTGTCGCCCCTAGCTAAATACCCCCATTCCGGACACAATGGGATATGTTTCGTTGGCCATTTCGACTGTTACAGTCAGTTATTTTTCAAATTAAAATATAAAACATTCAATAATTAATTTGAACGTACATTTCAATTTGCCAGGGCCACAAACTGAATCGAAAAATTCCAGAAAAATAAATCTAGCTTTGTTTTGACGATACGGTCCTAACAAAACCAGTTTCGTCGAATTCTGAGCTCGTTTGAAAAATGGCCATTTTTAGGTCGACCCATTTTAACAGAAATTGACCAATCACATTTTCTTTTGCCCCGCTCACATACTAGCTTCAAAAATTATGAAATTTGAAACTTAGCAATAATTTGACATCCCGGACCCAACAAAAGTGGTTTCGTCGAATTCCGAGGTCGTATGCAAAATATCAATTTTCAAGGGCTATATATGCTATATAACGACCTTTCTGAAAATTCATTTGGCCATAACTTTTGATTCCCGCTATGAAACTTCGATTTTTCAGATTCGTTAGAAAGGTATTCATTAACAGATTTAAATATTTTCAGTTTCGCTAAAATCCATTATATTTTCCACCCGGTACAGTCAGACGAAGTTTGTATTCAAAATTTCAAACTGCAATTCTAACCCCAATTTTCCATTTTATTGAAATATGCTATTTCAATTATCCAAATTCTTTGGTAATAACCAAATTTAAAAAAATTTAAATTGGTTCACATTTTCCGGGTTATTACAATCTCCCCCACTTAAAACTTTTCGTCCTCGAAAAGGAAATAACAGCTAAGTAGGAAATAAAATGTAAATGCAAAGTATTGTAAAGGTACCTTGCACCGGAGTTAGTCAGAGATGTCCACTCTGCATTTGGGATAGGCTTGTTTAATGCTTTCCTCAGTCTCCCAAGTACAGTCTCTAGGATCACTACTCCATTTCACTTTGACTAGATGAATCTTTTTCCTCCTTAGCTCTCTAGTTTCTTTGCCAACTATCTTTAATGGCTCTCTTCTGAGTGCTAATTCTGGAGTTACATCAATATCCTGTTGCGCTGCTTCTTCCACAACAAGATCTGGATCATGAACATGTTTTCAGAGTTGAGACACATGGAACACATCATGTACACCAGGCAACCAATCAGGTAATGAAACCCTATATGCAAGAGTTCCAATCCATTCAAGTATAGGACCAATAAATCTCGGTGCCAACTTCCCAGTCTTGCCAAATCTGATTACTCCCCGCATTGGAGAAACTCTTAAATAAACATAATCGCCAACGACAAACGATATATCCCTTCTTCTCGCATCAGCATAACTTTTCTGTCGGCTCTGCGCGGTTTTCAATCGCTTCTTAATGAAATCGACTTTATCCGATGCTTCTTGAATCATATCGGGCCCTAACACAAGTCTGTTGCCAGGTTCTACCCAGCATGCGGGAGATCTGCACGGTCTACCGTATAATGCTTCAAATGGGGACATTCCCAAACTTGCTTGGTAGCTATTGTTATAAGAGAATTCGGCTAAATGCAAGTGATCTTCCCATGAGCCTCCAAAATCAATAATGCAAGCCCGTAGTAAATCTTCTAGAATTCTATTCACCCGCTCAGTTTGGCCATCTGTCTGTGGGTGATAAGGGTGCTTAGATTCAATTTGGATCCCAATTCTGTCTGGAATGCTTCCCAGAATTTGCTAGTAAACAGGGGATCTCTATCACTGAATATATTGAGCGGCACTCCATGTAGTTTAACTATTTCTTTGAAGTAAATCTGTGCTAAACTTTGAGCCGTTCTGTTGGATCGGACAGGTATAAAATGGGCAGTCTTCGTGAAGCGATCTACGATTACCCATATACTGTCGTTTCCTTTCCTAGTTCGAGGCAAGCCATCAATGAAGTCCATCGAAATTTGCTCCCACTTCCATCCTGGAATTGCTAACGGTTGTAATAATCCAGCCAATTTCTGCTGATCGCTCTTAACTAGCTGGCAAGTGGGGCATCTACTAACATATAATGAAATATCTCTTTTCATTGCCTTCCACCAAAATGTGCGCTTGATACCATTATACATTTTGCTCACACCGGGATGGATACTTAATTTGGACTTGTGGCACTCATCAAGTATTTCTCTTCTGAGTTCAGGAATTCCAGGCACACAAATTCACCCTCGTAATCTTAGGACCCCTTGGCTATCAAGGCTAAAATCTGAGGGTTTTCCTTCCTGGATCCGCTGGCTAATCTTTTTAATGAACTCATCGTCCTTCTGTAGAATAGTAATCTTTTCTTCTAAGGAAGAAGTAATGATAAAACTGGCAATGATTTCATTCTTTCTACTGAGAGCATCTGCTACAACATTGGCTTTCCCTGGAGTGTATAGAATTTCAAAATCATATGCCGCAAGGAATTCTAACCAACGCTGTTGTCTCAAGTTTAGATCTTTCTGAGTGAATAGATATTTCAAGGATTGATGATCGGTAAATAGTTCGAACTTCTCGCCCAGTAAATAATGCCTCCAGATTCTTAAAGCAAACACGATAGCTAATAACTCAAGATCATGAGTTGCATAGTTTCTTTCATGCGGCTTCAGTTGACGGCTGACATAAGCGACCACTTGGCCTTTTTGCATTAATACTGCGCCTAGCCCTCTAATAGAAGCGTCTGTCCATACACTCAAGTCTTGGTTGCCTTCTATAATTGTCAATACTGGAGCGGTTGTCAACTTCAGTTTCAGCTCCTGGAAAGCTTCTTCACATTCGGGAGTCCATTTGAATTTCTCTTGCTTCTTTGTAAGCTTTGTCAAAACTCCCGATATCTTTGAAAAATCCTGAACGAATTTCCGATAGTAACTAGCCAATCCAAGGAAACTTCGAACTTCTGTGGGGGTAGTAGGTTGTTTCCAATTCTGAATCGCTATAATTTTGCTTGGATCTACAACAATCCCTTCTTTTGATACTACATGGCCTAGGAACATAACTTCATCCTGCCAGAAGACACATTTAGAAAATTTAGCTTTCAAGACATTTCTCCTTAGAATTTTCAATACTTGTTCTAAATGTTTTGCATGTTCGTCTTCCGACTTAGAGTAGATTAAAATGTCATCGATGAAGACTAGAACAAATTTATTCAATACACCACGGAACACTCTGTTCATAAGATCGACGAAGTATGCCTGAGCGTTACACAAGCCGAACGACATTACTAACCATTTGTAGAATAAATCGGGACCCCTAAAGGCTGTCAAAGGAACACAGTCTTCTGCTATACGTAATTGGTGGAAACCTATAGCTAGGTCCATTCTGGAGAATACAGTTGCTCCATTTAATTGATCTAACAGATCGTCTATTCGGGTCAAGGGATATTTGTTCTTCAGTGTCTGCTTATTGAGATCTCGGTAATCAACACAAAGCCTTAGAGTACCGTCTGATTTCGGGACAAATACTACAGCTGCTCCCCAAGCTGAAAAGCTCGGTCTGATCAGACCTTTCCAAAGCAATTCTCAGGTTTGACTACCCAACTCTTCTTTTTCTTTCGGGGCCATTCTTCTAATTGGATGTACTACTGGTCGGGCGTTAGGAATTAGATCTATCCTGAATTCAATTTCTCTTTGCGGCGGTAAGTTTTCTACTTCTTCAAACACACCCGCATAGTTTTTAACGACCGATATCTTTTCTAATGAAGGGGGAGTAACTTCTAAAGAAGACCAAAATTCTGTCCTATTAATTTCTGAGCCATGGCATGGTATATATATAGGTCCAAGCTTCGTTTCGACTTTAACGATTCTTTCGGCACATCTAACTTCGGCCTTATATTTTGTCAACCAGTCCAGCCCCAGTATAATATCAAATTCGGAAAGGTCCATGACAATCGAATCAAAAGGAAATCGGTATCAAGAAAAGGAAATAGGTAATCTACAATATATACTGAGACTAACAGAACCTCCTATCGGGTTTCGAACTTTAATTGGTTCTATAAGCTTTCTTCGTTTCAATTTTAACTTGTGAACAAGGTTACCAGAAATGAAGCTACGTGATGCACCAGTATCAAAAAGTACAGAAACAGGAATATTTTTAATGGTAAGGGTACCTCTCAAGACGTCGGGTTTACCTGATCCATCCGTGATAGCTGGCGGGGCCTCCCCATCATACACATGAGCCACTTGTGCATTCTGCTTCAGAGGACAATTCCTGCTATAGTGCCCTTTCTTATGGTAGTTGTAGCATTCGGCTGAGTCGGGATTTGCCTTTGGCTTCCTCGGGGCTTTGCACACATTAGAAAAATGACCTGGCTTCCCACAGTTGTAGCAATTTCCTTTGGGGATCTTTCCAAGTTTCTGAGTAGCGGCCGCTGTAATGCTAGACCCGGGCTGATCTGCTGAAGCCTTGCGCTTATTTCCAGCTTGGCTTTTGGCGCGGTCTTGGCTGGCATGCCTTTTATCCATATCTTCATAATTGCAAGCCATTTCTACCAATTCCGAGAAGGAGAGTTTGATGTTGCTCATTGCTCTGTCATGGTACTTGCGCTTCAGCCCAAATACAAATCTCTTTTTCTTTGCTTTGTTAGTCATAATAAGCTCTGAGGCGTAGCGCGACAACTGGGTGAATTTATTGAGGTAATCCTGGATAGAGAGATCTCCTTGCTAGAGATTAGCAAACTGCTCTCGCATTCTCTCTAAAGCCTGTTCAGGTACAAACTTCTCATTGAACATAGTTTTGAATTGCTCCCAGGTTCTGACAGTACCTGCTGCATCTTCTGAGGTGATGGCATCCCACCACAGCTCTGCTTCCTCCTGTAGGAGCCAAATACCTAGTCGTGCTTTGTTGTTGGTTCCCAAACCCATGCCTTCGAAGATTTTCTCACAGGTCTTCAACCAAGCTATAGCCTCGGTCACTGTACCAGTGCCAGAAAAGGGTTTTCCTCCAAGGTTCCTATACCTCTTCGCTACTCTGTCTAGCTCGAAGTCCTCGGGTGCTGGTGGCTGAACAATAGGGCCTTCCACAACCACGGGGATATTCCCCCGTCCTCCTGCTGCTCCTGCTCGGCCTCCACGGCCTCCTCTAGCTGCTGCTGCTCGTGTAGCCATCTAAGAGAGTACTGTATAAGCAAGGAAAGAGTCAAGCTCACAGATTTGATAATTTTCATATATGATAAAGCAGGGGAACATAAGGAAAGGTAATGATGCACTGATCAAGTTGTTTTGATAATCTGCTTAGCTCATTCTAGGACATTGCTAATCCTATCTCTAATGAGCTACTCGCCTTAGAACACTACTGATTCTATTCTGACGAGGTGTTTAATGTGTTAGATACCGGAACTAAGGTTAACCAAAGCTCTGATACCAACTGTGACGATCCCAAAATCCGAGGGGCGGTATTAAGGATAATCATTGGAATATAACACATTAATCATCATAGCAGAGTACAGATAATAGCAGAAACACTAAATAGAATAATTTTTCATGGATATGACAGCGGAATCACAACATGTAATAACATCAGAATAGCATAGCGTAGGATATAACTTAGTAAATAAAAGGGAAGTGATCAGTCATCATCGCTAGAGGCGGAATACATACATGCAGTGAGACATAATAAGGGTATCAGTCTACATCGCCGAAGGCAGTACATATACATACAATAAGAAATACGGAAAGTAAATCAGTCTGCATTGCCCGTGGCGGAATCATAATATAAGTAGAGTAATGGCGGAAAATGTCAAAGTCGTCTCTGTGAAGTCAGCCTCGCCATGAGCCAAAAATGCACTCTATGTAGCAGTGCAGAGCCAAAAACAACCTGTTACCTGTGAACTAGGCTGCCCGTGTGAAAATATGGGCACCCGCGTTTGCAAAGTGAAACAAACAACGAGTTAGTCATGGGGACTGGTATGAGGAATCTATTTAATAGTTAAACAACAGTAATAAGCAAATCATAGGACCACGCCACTTTCGCGGAACGGGTTTACTCCAGTGATTGCTAGTGCATTTAAAACAAAGTAAATTCTTTTAAAACAACGCAATGCTTTTTAAAAAGAATGAAGCCATTATAAGACTCAGGTCCCATCATACAATGCAACGCAAGCCGGAGGATTGAGTTTTACCTTATAATGGCCAAATATGCTTGGTACGTATAAAGCAAAATCATTTGATATTATTACTAGTGCATATATGTTTCAAAAGCGTATAGCATCATAAATATCAATCATAGGCGACATGAGTGTCCCATGCCACTATGTCGCCATATATAAGTTACAATCGAATCTGTTATTTCGTATTGGAAATTGGATTTCCGTCATGAGTCGAGGCAAGGGGAAAGCTCCTCTCTGCTTCGAGACATTCTAGCAAATGCCTTAGGACTACGCACTCTGTGCAACCCTGGATTCGGCTGGGCCGGTCCTCTCTTGCGTTTGAGGATTGGCAATTCCTGAACACACGTTTCCCGGTCCTTACAGACCTATAATCGCGACGCCTCGCATTCCAACAACCACATAGGTGAAAAATAGATATAAATGTCAGGGCTGGTAAGTAACTGACACCACCATAGCTAGAAAGAAACGTCGTGCTCTCCGAGCGGTCCGTATCTCGTTTTTAACTCATACCGGGGTGTGAGGCTCGCGAATCTACGAAATACACAAAGCTAGGCCACGTAGACCGGGCTTTGATCATCATCCACAAGACTTTGCTTTGCAACAGAAGCCTTGATCACAGCATCTTGATATGCCACATAGGCAGTCCACTCCATACGATTGATTTCCATCGATATATAACCTCTGAGCTGGTACATCTCAGAGAAGGGCGTTAAGCAAAAGAATAAATTCTCCACCGCCAAACAGATATATATTTAACAGAGATCAGTCAGTATAGAACAAAATCCAATGTCAGACACACAGTCCATTTACAAGTCCGTTCTGGGTCTGAACGAAACCGGAGGCATCAATTCCTCGTATATCCGTACAATCAACACATACGTTCAGACGGCTACTACTTTCGTCCCTTTCCGGTAGCTACTCCGGTCAGGAACTTCAGCAGCGCCTATCCAACCGATACGAAGATCGTCGGTCTTGAATCGTCTTTGCATTTTCCAATTCGAATCGCTCGATAAATTATTTGAAATGAGGGTTAGCTCGGCCTTCTCAAATAATTCACGTCATTAGAATTTAAATCGATTCTTTCCATGGTTATATTATTCGACATCCATCTTTCAGTTCTTTAGTGTTATTTTTGTGTCAAGCACATACAACCATCAAATATCAAACAATTCAAGCCTAATTGGTTTATTTGCCATCTATGTTGCTTATAATATTTTATAACGATTTTTCGCCATTTTTATTTATTTAAAAATGGCCATATTTAATTAAACGACGTTTTAGGTCGTTTCGTGGCACTGGCGCTGTTTTTCCCCTAATTTGTTTTACACATATCGGAAAATCTAACCGTTGGATTTCTACAAAGTCTATATCAGTGGGAAGATATTCCCAAAGCGAACCTAACGGTTCCAGTTTCGTGAAAATCCGACGGTCGGATCTCCCACACTAGTCGTTTGAAGTTACGGTTTCAAAATTCGAACTGCAGCGTTGTTATTCGATTTAATTTAATTATATTTATATTTATATATAAATATAAATGATTCTGGCGCTGTTTTTCTTCAGATTTGAATTAAACATTCCAGACAATCCAACCGTTGGATTTTTACAAGGTTGGTGCTGTTGGGAAGATATTTCCAAGGCGAACCCAGCGGTTGCGGTTTCGGGAAAATCCGATGGTCGGATTTCTCATACCAATCGTTTCAAATTACGATTCCGAAACACGAACTGCACGGCTTCTATTCCTTTTAATTATATTTATATTTATATATATAAATATAGTTCATTCTATAATTCCAACTATAGTTCATTCTGTATTTTCAACTTCGTTTTCCCTTCAAATATTTCACTAACGCCTTAATATTTCGAAAATTTTCGCCATAACCTCCTTTCTACAGGGAGGGGTTTGGAAATTTATTGGGCCGTGTTAGGTACCCAATAAATCCTAAAAAGCATTCACATATTTATAGTGATATATTCTGGTGTTTACGGGGGATCATGTATTGATAATCACTCCAGAGAATAAATTCTCGTCACCCCATTTCCGTGTGGAAATAAATAGTCCATGTGCCGTATCTAATAACTAGAGAGACGTGATTATTGTCAACTCCAGACCCGTGTAGGGTTTTTATTAATCTGGCAATTTATCGTTATATTTTATATAGTCCATATCAGTCATCAGTTCAACCTGTAGTATATAGTCATCGCCATACTAGCCTCTTGCTCGTATGGTAAATCTTCCACCACGTCACACAAGCTCCAATTGCTTATGTGGAATATGATGAAGTATGCCTATCGTCAAGAAGTATGCCATGTAGTGTAGTTCAAAATTAATTGTTACTATCCTATGGCGATATTTATTATTTCACACAGAATAACCAGCACTCTGCATCCAATGGCATTCACAGGAGTTGATATAAAAATAAAATTGCACAGCCAACTCATCAAGGCTTACCTATTTGTCGGGCACACAAATAATTTCTTTACTCTACAGCTAATCCATTTTTCCTGTTCAACACATGTATATATATGTAGAACAAAGCTAATAATAATATTTCTAGCGAACTATTATTTATTTCAACACGTGTGTATTATTATCCAAGCATATACATGATAAAAGAAATATTTTTATCGTCAAAAATATTTATTCAATACGTGAATGTTTTTAACATTTCATATTCACAATAAAAATGTAGTTTTTATTGTCGATTCATTTTATTTTAAAATACGATAACATTCAACACATGAATTTCAACTCGACGAACGAATTTCAATTCAACACATGAATATTCTATATAGTTTGTATATATATATATATATAAAAATGTGATTTTTATCGCTAAAGCTATTCAAATAATATTCAACACATGAATTTCAACTCAACGAATGAATTGCAACTCAACACATGAATATTCGCTATGGTTTGTATATATATATATATATATATGTATAAATGTGATTTTTATCGCTAAAGCTATTTGTTTAAATTCAAATAATATTCAACACATGAATTTCAACTCAATGAATGAATTGCAACTCAACACATGAATATTCGCTATGGTTTGTATATATATAAAAATGTGATTTTTATCGCTAAATCTATTTTTTTAAATTCAAATAATACTCAACACATGAATTTCAACTCAACGAATGAATTGCAACTCAACACATGAATATTCGCTATGGTTTTATATATATATAAATGTGATTTTTATCGCTAAAGCTATTTGTTTAAATTCAAATAATATTCAACACATGAATTTCAACTCAACGAATGAATTGCAACTCAACACATGAATATTCGCTTCAATATATGTAATTTATTTCAGCGAATGAAAATTATTCTAACGCATGTATATTTCAGAAAATTTCGGCAGCATAACGGCAGGGTAGTTAAAACCGGGACCGTCCCTAGTACGGCTCCTCGCTCTACCTTAAAACCTCGCGGTTTTTGACAATGAGGATCATGCATCTAGTTCGCACGCAGGCGGTATGTTTTATTTTCAATTCCACAATCCTATCCTAATTTGTTTCAACCACAAGAGGGTATTTTTCAACCACAAAGGTAATTTTTTTCAACCATCATATCAACCACAAACAATTATTTCCAACCATTCGTCATACCATATAATATTACATCAATCACAAGCAATAAATATCGTCCATGGTCTGTGGACGAGAGGAGTATATATATATATATATTATATTATAATTCACTTGCATTTTATCACAATTCAAAGCATATATGTTTCATACAACGCTTGTATAATTTATACATCACTAATATAACTTATACAACACATGTACATGAGGTATACAATGCGTATATAATTTACACTTCGCTTATATAATTTATACAACGCGATTTCATTCACACAATTGGTTTAGATTCCTCAGATTGGTTTCTGCAGTGCTAAAAATCGTAGGAAGATCAGAAAAATCCGCGGCTTCTTCTAGAATGTAGAGAGCCTCCTTGCGGTCACGGTGTCTCCTGTTTCATCAAATTTCGTTAACACACTAAAAAGATATGATTTTTCAAAGTTTTGCAACACTTAAAAGTGTTATTTTCAATTCAAAATTTTAAATCAGAAGGGTTTGCAAAGCTTCAAAACTAGGTTTTGATTTTAAATCAAAACCGTACCTTGTTGCTCCGATCAGACTACACGGCGTCGAAGGGCTACGAACCACCTTCCGATCGACGGTGGTGGCGGTGAACTCGGCGGCTCCAGCGAGTCGCGGCGGCGCTCCAAAGGGGCTGACTTCCCTCTCGAAATTCGACGTGTACGGTCGATGGTTTGAGGCGAGGCTTGGTCGGATTTAAAGAGGAGGCGGAGGCGATCAGAATCTTCAACTGGAGGAGGCGGCGAAACTGGCTGTGGCGGCGGCAAAAACGATGGGAAGCTTCGAGCTTCGTGCGTCGTTGAAATCGCCTGGTGGCTAGGGTTTTTCGATTTATATTTTTTTTTAAAAAGAAAAATTCCTATTGGTTGAAGCTATATAGGAAATTTTAAATAGTGTTTTCACAAAACGGACTCGAAATCAAACCCAACGACTGTCGCCCCTAGCTAAATACCCCCATTCCGGACACAATGGGATATGTTTCGTTGGCCATTTCGACTGTTACAGTCAGTTATTTTTCAAATTAAAATATAAAACATTCAATATTTAATTTGAACGTACATTTCAATTTGCCAAGGCCACAAACTGAATCGAAAAATTCCAGAAAAATAAGTCTAGCTTTGTTTTGACGATACGGTCCTAATAAAACCAGTTTCGTCGAATTCTGAGCTCGTTTGAAAAATGGCCATTTTTAGGTCGACCCATTTTAACAGAAATTGACCAATCACATTTTCTTTTGCCCCGCTCACATACTAGCTTCAAAAATTATGAAATTTGAAACTTAGCAATAATTTGACATCCCGGACCCAACAAAAGTGGTTTCGTCGAATTCCGAGGTCGTATGCAAAATATCAATTTTCAAGGGCTATATATGCTATATAGCGATTCATTTGGCCATAACTTTTGATTGCCGCTATGAAACTTCAATTTTTCAGATTCGTTAGAAAGGTATTCATTAACAGATTTAAATATTTTCAGTTTCGCTAAAATCCGTTATTTTTTCCACCCTGTACAGTCAGACGAAGTTTGTATTCAAAATTTCAAACTGCAATTCTAACCCCAATTTTCCATTTTATTGAAATATGCTATTTCAATTATTCAAATTCTTTGGTAATAACCAAATTTAAATTTTTTTAAATTGGTTCACATTTTCCGGGTTATTACAATTCAATAAACATAGATCTAAACAACTTGCATGATTCAAAAACATAGATCTAAATGTAGATCTAAACAACTTGCATGATTCAATAAACATAGATCTGAATGTAGATCTAAACAACTTGCATGATTCAATAAACATAGATCTAAACAACTTGCATGGTTCAATAAACATAGATCTAAATGTAGATCTAAACAACTTGCATGATTCAATAAACATAGATCTAAATGTAGATCTAAACAACTTGCATGATTCAATAAACATAGATCTAAATGTAGATCTAAACAACTTACATGTTACATAACATGAAAAAGTCACCATATTTACATAACATATAATTGGTTTAACATCAACATATAACCACAATAATCTCACAAGCATATACGATAGAATCGTTACAAGAATAGGCATAAATCAACATCGTCATTATCTTACAACTAGAAATTACTCTAGTTTTCATTTTATTACAAATCACAACTTTTAATCGTTCACATCTAAATAATAACAGGACTTAAAAAGAAAAGAAAGTCTTGTTTTCTGGGATCTATTTTCTGAAATTGGAAAGCAATCCCTTGAAGAAGACTACCAATTCTCTAAGTTAGTTTTGATTCGTAGCTTTAATCTTGCTTTCAAGTTGAAGAAGGAATGGTGGCTAAACTAGAACGATCATGGACGGCATGGTGGCTCCTTGGAATGAATTTGTGTGATTTAGGGTTTGAGGATTAAGGTTGCTTTTATAGAGGTTAAATCTTATATGAGCCGTTAGATCATTTTAGGAGCAATCAACGCCATCCAACTAAAGTAATGTGTCACTCAGCCAATCATAGCATGACACATAAGCCCTAACACCTCAGAATTTGTCACAAAGCCAATTAGAGAAGGCCACGTAAAAAAGACAATCCTTGACCAACAAAAAATGCGCCACATGCGCTACATGATGTGTACACGTCATATATATATATATATATATTTCTATTTATCTATCTTCCCAATTAACCATTTTCACACTAAACCACTTTTTCACACTAAGCCACTTTTTAGCCATTCCCCTAAAACAAAAATATGGCATTGGCGGGGATCAAACTCTGTACCTCTTGTATGCAAGTCACATGTTCTAACCAAATGAGCTACTAAGTCTTTTGCTTACAAACCTTAGAACAGTGCTAAACATTATTATTTTCTCATTCTTCTTTTTCATGTTTTGCTGCAATATTTAATTTAAATATATCTTCTTCATACGGAGTCCAATTTACGCAAACTCGGGCTCTATCTTAAGCAGAATTCTGAGATGAACGCAGTGGCGCAACCCGTTTCACCTATTTCTTCCTTTTCAAATTAATTATTCTTTAATTTGTTATTTTAATATTCTCAGAAAATACGGGGTGTTACATCAACCAAGCCTACATCCACTTTATAATCTCTGTTTATACTATCAATTATAAGTTACAGTTATTTTGGTGGAAAGAAATTAGAGAAAGAAGTGGGTTGTACACAAAACCCTTGTGTTATTTTGCTAAGGAGTTAAAGTATACATTTGGCTATTTTTGGAGTACCAACCGGGAACTTTTCAGTCTTCTCGCATGCTTTCTATTTCAAGAAATGAGGTATTTATTGGAAAAAAATTGAGCTGACTGGAATGCTACGTGGCCATCATCCGACCAGGGGACAGCCACATGTTATATGATACAGAAAAGTAATTGTAGGTGGCGGGACCTATTTTTCTGCTGATGAACAGTTCTCCTCGATGCCTACAGTGTACATGGAGCTTAAGATTTGGTGTGTAAGCTACAGATTAGGTCATCTTTGCAATTATCAAGGCGTACATGGTCCTTGAAACCTGGAGTAAGGGAAACGAACGGGCCCAGTTTGACCAATAAAGCAGCCTTAAGAATCAGGCTATGTTGTGTAGCATAGGGAAGTGGATCATCATAGTCAGGAGTCGATCAGCCGGTTCGATCGACCTGGTCTTCAGGCTTCATTCCTTCTGTTGAAGAAGTATGATTCGACTTAGGAATTGCTGATTTGGGTTGGGCCTAGTTTCGGTCGACCGATGAATGACTCGTTTTAGAATAGGGAGGTTGGCTTTGACCACAAAGTTGGTCAATACTTTGCCCTCCAGAGCATATCTTTCTTGGTAAAGGAAGGTATGTTCTGGATCTTCCAAGAAATAATATATAGGAATCCTATAGATGGAAGTTCAGAATGTCATGGTTATGACGAACCGTATTATAAGTAGCCAAAAAACCAATGATCGATAACAATAGTATTAAGGCCCATGGAGGGATGAAAGAACATGTTATTAGGTCAGTTCGATCGATGGCAAGTATGATTTGTTCCTGCATAAAAGGAGAAGAAAGTATGCCAAATCTTGACAACACTGCTTGACTATTGAGAGCATAAACCATACTTATAGATTTGCTGGAGTACAAAGCATACTCAAGCAAGGATCAAGTTATTTTGCCAAATCCTAGCAGGGTAGTTTGATTTGCTAGGTATAAGCCATACTTAGGGGTCGAGTATAAACCATGCCTGAGTAGTAATTGAGTTAACTTGTCATGTTTTAGTGGAATAGTTCGATTTTTCAGGTATAAGCCATACCTGGGAACCTAGAGTCGAGCATCAACCATGCCAAGGGTGTGACTTTTCCAAAGAGATTGAGTATAAACCATACTCGAGATTTAGTAGCATTTACTTGTCAAGTCCTGATAAGGTTTGGTTCGAGCATTATCCATACTCATGTTGAAAGAAAGCTAAGCTTGTCACTTCCTGACAAGTAGAGTATTGGTATCGGTATCAGCCATACCTTAGGGACGAGCATGAGCCATGCTTGGTTTTGGATTGAGGACTTTACCACATCCTGTCAAAATACTGACATTCATCAAACATAATCCATGTTCTAGAAATAGATTTCATTGTTGCTAATAACTATTACAAAACTGAAACAAATCCTAATGGGTTTATAGTCGAATCCGGAGCATGCCTTGGAATAAATCCTAACATCATACGTGTGTACTTCGACATAGCCACTTTATTTAAAATAATAGAAATACATTTCTTATATCCTAAGAAATGTGGTATAACCACACAATGATCTAATCCGGATCAACTTATGATGATGCCGCGATTTCTAGGCTTGGGATCCTTCCCATTTCGAAGAGCACGGGAACCGTTCTTAAGATCTTGGAAAGGTAGCTGTGGTGGTGTGGATGTTGCAGATTTCTTAACAATTTCAGACATCTCTCCATATCTATCCCTTTCTTCGATGAGATCTCGTAAGTGTTTGTAGTCGTTGGTGCCATGACTTGCCATATCATGAAACATGCAGTTTCCTGATTCACGTTCTCTTTGTGTCGGCTCCCACATGTGAGGCTTTGGAAAAGAAAGAGATCCTCGTACGTCGAGGTACATGTCCAATAGTGAGGAATTGAGCTCAGTGTAGTCATCATACTTGGGCTCTCTTCAGAACTACACATTTATGTTATTCTTTTCCAAGATTTTCCCCTTACCCACAGTGGACGGTCCTCCGTCCTTTGTAGCAAGTATGTCGAGATTTTCCATCTCGTAGCATCTTCCTGTCTCTGCTTTAGAGCAGAAATCTCCAATATCTCTGGGAGGGTCTCTCTGAAGAGAAATTTTGAAATCTGTTTAGTCCAAAACCCCTTCCATTGTGACCATAAGCACCATTGATGATTCAGGTCGATCGAATGATGCTACGGTTGCGTTGAATATTTATATGAAGGAGCGTAAGGTCTCGCCGAACCACTGGCTGATTGATGTGAGGAACATGACACTCTTCGATCAAGATATGTGAACCTTGAATTGTACGATGAAGCGAGTGACCAACATATTCCAGCTGTTGATCGATTCAGTCGTTAGCTGTCGAAACCACATGGAGGCGACATTGGTGAGAATAAAAGGGAAGCACTTGGCCATGACATTGACCAATGCTGGTAATACTTACATATGGTGTATATATCGCATGAGATGTATGGTAGAATCGGTCCTGCCATTCTAGGGTTGCAGGACTGGAAGCTTGAAGCCAGGTGGGTTATGGGAATTCCTAATTTCCCGTGTGAATGGACTGCGATGGATGTTATCCACGTCTTGCTAAGAAGTAGTGCCTTGGGTGAAGTGCTTAATGATGCTAGCGATTTGGTTACCATCCCCGATAAGTTGCTGCCACGAATCCAATTCGGCACCGTAGACATTGGTGAGAATCCCGAGATGGGTGGAAACATGCCTTGATTTCTTGGGGCTATTTCGGTATGATCCATGAGTGATGGGTGGAGGTGGTCCCCAACCTCGTCTATTGGTTCGAGATTGATTTGAATTCCTCTTTCGATATTTGAGTTTGGTCGAACCATGTCCATGCTAGTAGGATCGGACTAGTTTGGGTGAGTGTTATCAGCTTAGGGTTCGACATTTCCCCCACCTGGGGAGATATTAGAGTGGTTTACAGTAGCATTCCCCTCCTTTCTGTTAGAAACTGGTATGGTAGAGCGGTCTTGCAGAGATGGAGGGTTACTGCCCCTAGCCCTGCTTGGATCGACATGCTAGGAAGGCTGAGTGGGAAGCGGCATAAGTCTGGTTTGTGATAAGATATCGTATCGAGCCACATATTGCATCGAACTAGGCTCCAGTTGATACGAAGGTTGCATCAATCGATCTGACCTAAGAGTAAGTCGATCGGGAAGTGAAGTTGGCCAAAGTAGAGGTAGAGAAGTAGACCTATCTGGGAATTGGATTACGTTGGCTTGAAGGTTAGCTGTTGCCTAAGTTTTTTCTGTGCAGGAAGTGATGCTTGGATGCTCGGTCTTCCTTCCATCTGAGCGAGGAAATCATTCATTATTTCTTGCTGCTTTTTGAGGAGTTCATCTTAATGTGCCATCTGAGCTTTGAGTTCAGCGAAAACTCTATACCTGTCCTCCCTAGTCTAGTAATGGGACGGTTCTTCGTGAGAGGAAGCCTCCAGGCTTGCCTCTGCTGCTGCGTCTGTTGGACTAGTAGGTCGAGGTTGAGCGTGGGAAGGTATTGCATCCTTCTTCAGTTTTGCCATTATTTCTTCAGGAACTGCTGAAGGTGGTTTTCGTTTCCCCTTTCCTGGTGCGCCAAAGTGTTGACGTCAAAAGTTGGTCTAATGACAATCAACCCCAAAGTGTGTAATTCACACAAAATTAGAATCACAGAGTGCAACAAAATGAAAGTAAACACAAGAGACACACAATATTTTTATAGTGGTTCGGCTTAGACCTAGCCTACGTCCACTTTATAATCTCTATTTATATTGTTGATTACAGGTTACATTTATTTTGATGGAAATAAATTAGAGAAAGAAGTGGTTTATACAAAAAATCCTTGTGCTATAGAGCTGATGAGTTGAAGTATACGGTAGGCTATTTTTGGAGTGCCAATCATGAACTTTTCATTGGAAGTCTTTTCGCATGCTTTTTATTTCAGGAAATGAGGTGTTTATAGGCAAAAAGACGAGATGATTGGAATGCTATGTGGTCATCATCCGACCTGGGGCTAGGCACATGTTACTTGATCCAGAAAAGTAATTGTAGGCGATAGGGCCTATTCTTCTACTGATGAATAGTTCTCCTCAATATATGCAGCATACGTAGAGCTTAAGGTTTGGTGTGTAAGCAACAGAGTAGGTCATCTTCGCAATTATCAAGGAATATGTGGTCCTTGGAATCTAGAGTATGAAAATTAAACGGGCTCAGTTTGGCCAACAAAGCAGCCTTGAGAATCGGGCTTTGTTGTGCAACGTAGGAAGTGGATCATCATAGTCGAGAGTCGATCAACTGGTTCGATCGACTCGGTCTTTGATCCATCTACAGAAGAGGTATGTTTCGACTTGGGAATTGCTGATTTGGGTTGGGCCAAGTTTTGGTCAACCGATGAATGAGTCGTTCCAGACTAGGGAGATTGGCTTTTTCCAAAAAGATGGTCAACAACCTCCAAGTCACACTGTTCTCTAGGCACCATCCGCCTAAGTGGCGTATGACTTCATCCACTTGATCAATCCAAAACTAAATTTACCTTTGCAACGATAGTCCTTTGACCTTGTAAAAGACATTAGAAAACTCTCGAACGATCGACACTAATGACAACCCATCTGGTGGAACCGCAACAGAATATGAAAAGATGATTAAGGCACCATCCTCTGATAGATAGCGTATCACAACATTCACCTTCCACATTTCGATTGTCACCTCGAGCCTATCTATAATGCCCCACCCCGAGATCTATCCTAATAAAGAGCATTACTGGGTAACACCATCTACTAAAGTGGAGAATATGGTTGACTATCCTAATTTCATATTAGACGAGCACCGTATATATCGTTTGGATGTATACATTTTTCTTTCTTAGCTGAGGAGGATCGATATACTCAATTCATGTCTAATATAAACTGTAGTGGCTAGGAACCATATCCAGAATAGAGTACAAGTAAAACACATATGACAAATCACAGAACAAATCACATATAACAAGAGGAATCATAGCAATACATGTGTACATACCCAAATGGTTCAAAAGACCATAAATAATGCAATGAGTCTTAAATGAACACACGTGCGCGCACACACGCACATACACACATACATACACACAACAACGACAACAACAAGAAGTGACTCACATATTCTAACATAAACTCAAGAATTATCTTCCGAATGATAAAGCCAAAGGACAGCTGGGCAAGATCAGATCCATATATTTATCTGAAACAACTTGGTCCGACCCAAGTATAAATACACGAATCAATCTAACTTAAATATATAAGTTAAAGATGATGAGTACAAAGGGTTATCAGGTAATCGATATCACCTTCCAGGAGGAGTGCAACACGTGCACGATCAACATAGGATACATGAGATAGGTTCACTAACTCATACACATGGATCTCATGTAAGAAAATAAACATAATACAAAGAAACTATTTCCATAGTCTAAATCACCAAAGCCAAAAGCCACGATGGTCGAAAATCTCACACAAATCAAAGCATATGATGGTAATCACACCAACACAACACATCGAACTCAATTATGTGTTTCCCACACAGTGGTGTAACCACCAAATAAAAATCATCAAATAACACCAAAATCAAGTATGAAACACAATCTCCATAAGATGGTGGAACATCGTAAAAACCATAAATGTTCTAGAAATCATAGCCTACTTAAAATCTAGAAATCACAATGGCACATAGTTATCATTCTGCACAGTCTCTGCGGATTTAGAAAACATCAGAACTACACAGTTTTGATTCATAAGGCAAGACCTAGTCACACTCGCATATATTTCACACGATTGGCCAAAGCCATTTAGTACTAGTCACATTGTTTTCCACATAGTTTGGCGCCTTACACAACTATCTAGCTTTAATGCCCCACACAGCCCGGGGCATTGTAGACTCTTAGCCTACATATATGGCCTTAATGACTTAATAGTGGTAACAACAAGACACCTATAAATGACCCAAGGTCCCATGCAATTCCCTAAGTATGTGTCATAGACTTCCCATCCGTAACTCAAACAGTGGTATTGATACGTTCCATACCACACATTCCCATTAAACGGTTCAATTAAAGTTTGTCAATTCCACAAAGAAGCTTCAAACAAACAAATCCACAATTAACCAACATAATATTCCTTCGTGTCCCATACCACAAGATATATTACATCATACTCATTCCCTCGAAGAGTGCAAAAACATGTAGTTTTATATATCAAAAAGACTTGGTTTATGAAATGAGTTTATAAATCATATTTGGAAACCATTAGAATTTGTTTTCTTGACAATGATTTTTTATTAGGAAAATATACCTATTATAGCTTTGAGATAATTTTATTTATCTAAGAAAATCATGGGAAAAACATATCTCAAAGAATTACTTATATATAGGAAATCTTTTAAAGTTTGGTTTACAAAAATGTGTACGCTTTCATCAAATTCAAGAAATACACATGGAATCATCTTGATGAAAATACGCTCAAAATAACACAATTCGGAGTTCGCAATCATTTCAAAAGAGAGCTAAGCCTAACAATTCGCAAACTCAACTAAGTCGAAGGACACACATTTGAAGTTTCTACATCAGCAGGATTACTCTAAGGCGCTAGGAAAATGGTTCGGCAGAATACCCATGATCGCACAATTAAGCAAACAACCATTGCCCAGTACTTTACATAAGTGTACCGATACACCTAATGCCTATTTTGACATTGGCCTCAATATGTTGAAACACCATATGGGTATTTTGCCTGCTGGAATTTAGGCTCGTGTCAAACTTTGAGCCTCATTTCACTACCCTACCGAGTTCAAATTTGATTCAAATTCCATGCAAAAAGTCTGAAACACAAACTCTGCACTAAAATAAGAACTAAATGGTTCAAAGCAAGAACAACTTAGATATGATGCTTCAAAGTTGCATCTAAGCACTATTTAAGCATGAAAGTTTTGACCGAAACTTTACACTTTCATGGCTGAATCTTTACACAGTTACATTAATCGAATAATATAATCAAAGTCAGCAAATTCAACAACATAGACATGAAAAATAGCTTAAGCTAGAAGGAGTGAGTGTAAGAACTCACATCTTAAGCGATTTTCAACTTTACCAGTAAGGATTGATTCAAATTAGGATCTTTTTGGTCTTGAAACAAGCCCACATACCTGTAGAGACATTTACAGGTATATGCACTACACTAGAAATAGATTTTTACAACGTTTGAAAACCGTTTTTATAGGATATAACAACGTTATTAGAAACACTGTATAATGATATGCGATCATAGGTTTAGAACTTCTAACAATATAAGGGAAAACGCTGTGAAAACCCTATTTTGCAATGTTAATACTGAGATGTTAAAAGTTTTTGATTAGGTCGGTATTGCCATTTTCATCGACTATTAATAAACGCTGTTATTAACTTGTAACAGCATTTACAGATTGCTATCAAAAGCACATTCATTTGTATCCTACATTTTCAATAGCATTTTATAAATGTTATTACTAACTTTTACGACATTTTCTTTTTTGTTGTCAAATTATCGTATAATTATTTTATACATTTTCATCAACATTTCATAAATGTTATTACTGAGTATTCAAAGAACGATAATATTACTTGAAGGCTGTTGGTAAGTTTTAAAAGTAATGACAACATCAAAAAACCACTAGCTTTTCTTGTTTTATTTTTAGGGGATTTTAGCCATAAGGACAAAATGAACAAAAAATTGTTTCATAAGGACAGAGGGGCAAAATTTTATCTATAAGGACAAATTTTAGTGTAAAGGTAGGAATTAAGGCGCCCACTATAATTCCTCCCTTTACACTAAAATTTGTCCTTATGGATAAATTTTTGCCCCCTTGTCCTTATGGAACAATTTTTTGTTTATTTTGTTCTTCAAGGTATTTTCCTGTTGATTTAAACATGTGACTGGTATTAATTGTTTGATACATATTTAAATGTTATTGATATGTATATGCATAAATATTCTGATAGTATTGCGAAATATAAATGTTGTAAAAATAACAGGAAAATAACTTGAAGAACAAAATAAACAAAAAATTGTTCCATAAGGACAAGGGGGTAAAAATTTATCCATAAGGACAAATTTTAGTGTAAAGGGAGGAATTATAGTGGGCCCCTTAATTCCTACCTTTACACTAAAGTTTGTCCTTATGGATAAAATTTTGCCCCTCTGTCCTTATGAAACAATTTTTTGTTCATTTTGTCCTTATGGCTAAAATCCCCATATCTATTTATATGATAATTTTTGTATTTGATTTAAGGGGATTTTAGCCATAAGGACAAAATGAACAAAAAATTGTTTCACAAGGACAGAGGGGTAAAATTTTATCCATAAGGACAATTTTAGTGTAAAGGTAGGAATTAAGGAGCCACTATAATTCCTCCCTTTACACTAAAATTTGTCCTTATGGATAAATTTTTGCCCCCTTGTCCTTATGTAACAATTTTTTGTTTATTTTGTTCTTCAAGGTATTTTTGTACATAACTATATAACACAATATTCATAAACAATGACATCATCTATTAACCAAGTGTACATAATTTTCATAAATAAAATAGCATCATAAGTTAAGTTTACACAATATCCATTAAACCAAATCATAATATATATATATATATATATATATATATATATAACCACAATATCCATAAAGCAATTTTACGCCAAATACGAACAAAATGGACAACCAAAAAGTTTTATGTGCTTACTGCGAAAGAAGAAACTGTTATCTTTTTCTACACCAACAGTCTTTAATTACATACAATGATTTTTTTTTCATAAATTGGTGATTTTGTTAGCAATACATGATGACATGTTCTAATCTTAGTTGCGAATAACACATAAATTCTGCTAGCAACACATGACATAAAAAACATACAATTTACTTAATTTACCATCAATGACTTAACAATCGTACCAATGGTCCCATGTTTATAATAAAACTTTAGTTAACTTAAATAAATATTTATATACTTAGTTAATTTTTGTATGCTTGTTTAATTTTTATAAAATTTAACTATCTTGGTTAATTTATTATTGTTACTATACTGTTATAATATTTAGTTAATTTTTTATAAAATTTAACTAATTAGTTATTATTATTTATATTATTTAGTTGGCTTTGTTTATTATAAACTTAGGTTGTTATTACTATTATTATAAACTTGCTAATTTCTGTAAAATTTAATTATCTTGGCTATAATTTCATAATTTATAGTTTTCTAATATATTGTAAGCTTAGTTGATTATCATTATTATAAACTTGATATTTTTTATAAATTTAGTTAACTTATTTAAATTTTTATAAGCTTGTTTAATTTTTATGAATCTTAACTATATTTTTATAAAATTTATTTTACTTAGTTAAATATTTATTACAATTACTACTACTCTTGTTATTATTATATATTATAATACTTAGTTAATTTATTTATAAAACATATTCAATTTGTTACAATTATTATATAAAAATCAAATTTAAATTTGTTAGATTATTTTTATTATTATTATAAATTTAGTAATTTTTTATAGAACATAGTTGACTTGGTTAATATTTATAATTTATTGTTATTACTATTATTGTAGACTTAGTTAATCATTAGTATTAGTATTAGTATTAGTATTACTATAAATTTGTTATTTTTTATAAACTAAGATAACTTTATTAATGTTTTATAATTTGTCATTATTACGATATTAGTAAACTATCATCATCATCATTATTGGTATAAACTTGCTATTTTTTGTAAAAATTAGTTAACTTAGTTAAATTTTACAATACTCAGTTAATTTTTATAAGCTTGTTTACTTTTTATATCATAGTTAACTTTTAATAATACTTAGTTAAATTTTGTAAATCTTAGTGAATTTTCATTAAATTTAATTAGTTAATTATTATTTATCAAACTTAGTTAATTTTCTTAATATTTTATAATTTATTAATTATTATTATTATAAACTTAGTTAATTATTATTATTATTATTATTACTACTACTATTATAAACTTGTTAATGTTTATAAAACTTAGTTGATTTAGTTAAATTTTTATAATACTAAATGAAATGAGCCATTGCACAGTTTGTGAAGCCCAACATTAGCTCAGTTTGTGAAATACGCTCAACTTTTTGAAAACGAGCATACTGCCCAGTTTTTACTCAACTACAAAAAAGTGAGCTATGCTTAGCACCAAAAACCTATGCACTGTTCAGTTTATAAACTGGGCATTAGCTCATATTTTTAATTTAATTACATTTTCTCATGCTAAATTAACTTAGCTCAGTTCAAAAAACCAAATATTTCAAAAAATGAAAAACTAAGTTAGCTTAGCTTAGAAACCGAGCACTTACTTAATTCAAAAAACCAAGTATATCAACTGCAAATAAAATTAACAGAAGTTCAATTCAATTCAATAACTGGCTCTCCCTTATTTGAACACTACAATCTAGAATTCAAAATTTGAGTCACGCTATATATCTCAAAACATATACTACAAATTTTGAGTTTCTAACATGTCTTCACCTATTATTTCATGCAGCAATGTAGACATAAAGTGCATTCTATTCTGCACTACTGGCCTTTTTTGTGCTATATATGTACCTTTATCTACGTTTGTCTCTAACATGGATCTTAATTATTATGAGTGATGCAAGTGATTACATTTGTTCTTCTGCCTCACATTGGCATTTCTGATCCCATAAAACATTGTGGTCCTTCTCAATCTACAAAAGCCAAAATATAAAGCAACCAGTAATAACAATAATTTGAATAAAAGTAAAAGAAAGTACAAAGTGTAAGAAGTCAAAAATGGTAATGTGTAGAGAGACTTTGATTTGTCTTAATATTGGCCAAGCTGTACGGCTTGTTAATGTATGGTGTTCCAGATTATTGTTGGAACAAATATTGGAAACATTTTGCTTCTACTTAGTGATTGGATGGTACTTATAGTTTCCTGTAAATAAAATTTGCATGTGTTATTTGCATAGTAGCTACTCATTTGCATATAATAGTATATACTAAAATGTCTATAACAACCCAAAATATTAACAAAGCAATTTAAATAAAAGATTAATAAAATAAATATTAATCAAAAATTATTCAAAATTAGGCAAGAGTGGTTGCGCTATTAGGTTCGTTGTGAAATTCCATTTAAGGTAGACATTTGATTTGCTAAAATCGGACTTAAAACGAAGAAGTTATGAAGGAAAGAAGTTTGAAATTCAAAATTTTAAATTTAAATAAACAAATAAATTAACATATAATAGACCACCGGGAAATCACGTGGAACTGGGGAGGCCTAAACCCAAGCTGGGTCGACCCCTGTGTCGACCCACCTATAGGATGGGTCGACCCTTTCCTTTGAAATGTAAGTGCTTTGGTGTGCACAATACTGATGTATTTGGACGAATTTTAGATCATTTTCTGAAGAGTTCTTCTGATCTGATGGAGAAAATTTTAAATCTTATATCTAATGGTCCTAGGTCCCCTAATTCTATTATAAATATAGCTCCAACCTAATGTTATTTCTTCCTACTCCATTTCCTTTACTTTTTGCCTCCACTACATAGAACATTTTCCTCTAAAAATTTTAATGGAGTTATGAGATTTTGGGATTTTGCATACATAAGATTGGAGAATATTTATATATAGTGAATTACCGGGGACTAGCGGATTGCATAAATATATCAGTATTTTCTATGATTACAAGACCGTCATAAATTAGGGATTATTTGGATAGAATAACAGTTGTTAATTTACAGATTTTAGTGTTTCTTTTATGTAAATAATTATTGTGTAATGACCCGTATTCTACACGTCATAGGATCGTAGATGAAACACCCCACCTCCGTTAGGGTCACTCTCAAAGGGAATGCCCTAATTTTGGTGGAGGTTTATAAGTATAAGTCACAGATATACAAGACAGATATAAGAACACATATTTTTGAATAGCGGAAAACAACAACTTTTATTTCATTAAAATATGTGTTACACAAACCATGCCATAATTATCTTACAATATTTCCAAAATCATAACTGTCTTGATTACATTATTTAAAGAAGCATAAAGAAAACATAAATAAACTGAAGTCCCATAGTTGCTGTCCAAAGCCATAGTCCAAAACGAAAAGATCCAAGCAATACATTCTTTCTCTTCAAGCTGGATATGAAGGCTGGTCAAGCTGCAGTATTCCCTCCCAGTGGACCTGGGGGGGGGGGGGGGGAACGGAAGGAAAGAAGACGAAAGAAAAGTAGAGTCAGACATAAAGCCTGAGTAAGTCTAGGACTATTCAGTCTATGAATAAAGAACTGGGTATGATAAGTATAAACTAGAAATAAGAAAGCACCATATACTTAGTTAAGTTGTCTAGGGTCGAATATACTATCGTACCCCATATTAATCTCTGTACCCATATAAACTAGTTCCCAACAGGCACCCCATAATCAGGGTGAAGTGATCCATTTTATGATGATCGGCTCCTACTCGCATAGTTACATGTGTCTTACGGCCCCCGATGTTGTAGTTACCTATGCTGGTCCCACCATGGGGTGTATCAAGTCCCATGGTGGCGGCCCGACACAATCCTAGAATGCACAGGTATGCTACTGGTGCCCAGTGCCTTATTTTTCTGCGCCGGAGTGTGTGCACGCCCGCACCCCGTTAGAACCTACACTGCTGCACCACCGCCGTCGATTTGACCTCTTACAATCAGCCCAGTAATCGTGCCCCACCCTGCCTAGTTTCAGGGTATCATGATACACCTTATAGGGTTACTGCTGAAAAGGGTCCCCCGCTACTAGGTTTTCTATTTCTAGCCAACATGCTAATTTGGTTAAGTGTTTTGTAAACCTAACCCCCAATCAGTCTGTTTAGTTTAGCATGTTCCATTTTGATTAAGTATTAATATAATTTACTTAATCCTATCAATCCCGACTCAGCCTTAATTGTATTATTAAAGCCTTGACCTCTCACATTAGACAGGTATTGTTGTGGCTGCCTGTTGCCGGTTGGGTCCGGGCAGTCTTACGCCACAACTCAGTCTAACCTTGGGTCCTTATTGGGCTCCGTGTTTAACCACCCACATTGGATAGGTATTGTTGTGACTACTGGACAGCCGGGCGGTTCCGGGCAGGTTTACATCACAACTCAATCCAACCTCGGGTTAAACACATCGTATGTTCTACATTTACATATTTTGTCTTTCTTCTTTTTATATGTAAACATTTGCGGCCCATTATTCAAAAATCACTTTAAGCTAATGGTGTAAAGGTTTACACCAATCATGGGCCCAACCCATACTTGAATTTGGGCCCCTTTTCTTTATATTTTCATTTATTAATAAATTTAACCCAACGTTATTTTCCCCCGTTTAATACGTCCGTTTATTATATATATATGTTGGGCTTAGCCTTTTTAAGCCCAACCTAGCCATGCGAAAAGGGGAGGCTTAAAGCGTGATTACATACACAAAAAGGGGAATGTGAACGCATGAACTTGCAACGTGACGTTGGAACTACAAAATAGAAACTGGTGTACTTGCATAGTAGTAACATATACTTTGGTCATAAAGCATAAGTGACATGAATCAAACCATGTAAACTTGTAGTTAAGTTAAGAATATCACTATTGACACATAGGCTTAACTGCAACATAAACCTATATTTTATTTAGGCATAATGTCAAACATAAGCAAATCATGTTTATAAGATTACTACATGTTTACAAAGGTGCTTACTTTTGTGACTAATACAAAAGTATAATTCAACTAGAATTAATCCAACTTAATCATGATTCTAAATCTATTCACATAACCATGGCACACATATACTTATGGCATAAATATTTCTAACATGAAATCATGATTTTTACTTTAGTCATGCAAACTTGCAAATGGGATTTTGAATCTAACCTAGCTATGTACCACATATGTCATCATATAATTCTTGTTAACAATATAGACCTAACATGGTTTTCAATTATGCAAAATATCAATCATAGCCTAGTCATATTCGTAAGTTCACAAAGAGGTTTTCTAGTACAAAAGTATGGCTAAATACATAGATCATGATGCCAAATTTTCAACATAATTTCATATGGATTATAATAACCCAAATTTGCTCCAATTACTCTCAAAATGATTTTTGTATAAAAATACACATTATGATGGCATAGTAGCAAAACCCCAAACTTGCATGAATTTCAATTAAACAACTACATACATGTAGCTTCAACATGGATTACATAATTTGCGAATATTCCAAACGTATACTTGCATAAAACTACCGCAAACATGTAGTTTTTATAATGAATAACATGCTTTGCGAATATCCAAACGTATACTTGCATAAAACTACCGCAAACATGTAGTTTTTATAATGAATAACATAATTTGAGAATATCCAAACGTATACAATATTCCAAATCGATAAGAATCATAGTAACGCACAAATATGGATTACTTTATCACCACAAATCAAGTATACAAACCAACACAGTTATTTGTTCATACCAAAATAATACTCTACTTACAATCGTGTGGCGAATTCTCCAATTCAGGAATTTGGAGATGCGTCTCCTTTTGACGTAGGCGTTGATTTGATTTGTCTAAGTTGCTTTAAGCTTTAGAATTTGCCTCCTAATCTTCTCTCCAATTTGGTGGCTACTCCTAGTCGTTCCTCAGCAGCATGATGGCTTTGTTCTTATTTTTGAATGAATAGGTTAGGTAGAGTCTAGGGTCATTTTTATAGAGTTTATGAACTGATTAGGACCATCGATGTTGCTTGGATTGATCGTAGCCATTCATTCGAAAGAGAGACCAATTAGAGCCTGCCACCTAGCCCTAATGACAAAGCAAGCTTCTGAAAATCGACCAAACACAGACCTGGCCAGCCAGGACTAGACCAGACCTGGCCAGCAGGTCATTTTTGACCTGGGCGCACTTGGCAGGTGCGCCAGGTCAAAAATGTACTGATGCACTTCCCAAGTGCGCCAGTGCATTTTTGTTCTGGCGCACTTCCCAAGTGAGCCAGTGCATTCTGACCCGTTTTCCGGTTTTTCGCCCAACTTCGTTCGTCCATAACTTCTTCATACGATATCCGTTTTACGCAAACTCAGACTCTATCTCAAGCAGAATTCCGAGACGAACGCAATGGCGTATCCCGTTTCCCTTAATTCTTTGATTTAAAATTATTTATTGTTTAATTTATGAATTTCACAGTTATAAAATACATGGGGTGTTACATTCTCCCCCACTTAAAAGGATTTCGTCCCCGAAATCTTCAAGCTCAGGAAGAATGTACATCTTAACGTCCAAACATTCATCTACTCATCCATCAAACACGAGCATCCATTGTCCTTAAAAGACTTCTAATACTTCATGATCATATGCGAAGTGTGTGTGTACATGTACTTATCTAATGCAAAATCAGGCGGTCTACTGATTCAGTTGACCTCCTTAATGCGAATTATGTAAGTGCTATGAATCCATTATGAATGCAAATCCCCCTATTCATGATTCTACATGAGTGCACAATCATTCATACACATGCAACATCCATATGACAACACATTAAAGTTCAACCATATACGAATGCAAACATATATGCATATGCAATATGAAGTGACTGAGCCGATCTAAGACCTAGATTGTGTGTGTATATGCAACCACGAGCAACCACTAGCAATCACTTGCAACCACTTGCAACCATCATCCATAACATGTTTCAATTACATGTTTTCATCCAAAGAGTTTCTACCTAAAAGATAGGGTCGAGGAGATATACCTAAAAAAAAAGATAGATAAAAGCGCAACTTAAGGAAAAAGAAAGATCAAGGATGTACCCTCGAAAAGAAAAGGGTAGGCAGTGCATATTCTAGCTTCAGTTTCCCAAGTCGCGTCTCCCTCGGCGTCGCTCCACTGAACTTTGACGAGTTTGACTTCGCGGTTGCGTAGCTTTTTCACTTCCTTTCCTAATATGCGGGTTGGAACTTTCCTTATGGTTGCTTCGCGTTCCACCTCTGCTTCTTCTAGGATATTTGGCTCTACCACTTCAGCAGACTCATGTAGACATTTTCGGAGATGTGAAACGTGAAAAACGTTGTGAACTCCGGCCAGTTTCTCGGGTAGCTCTAATCTATAGGCCATTTTCCCAATTTTCTCGATGATAGGGAATGGCCCTACGAACCTTGGCGCTAGCATTCCTGTGGTTCCAAAACGAACAACGTTCCTTAGCGGAGATACCTTAAGAAAAACTCTGTCCCCAACCTCAAATTCAAGGTCGGTTCTCCTCTTGTCGGCGTAGGACTTTTGTCTGTCTTGGGCCGTCTTCATCCTTCTTCGTATTAAGTCTACTTTCTCTGAAGTCTCTCGGATCATATCTGGTCCAAGTATGAGCTTATCAGTAGACTCCCACCAGCAAGTGGGCGATCGACACGGTCTTCCATATAAAGCTTCGAAGGGCGCCATTCCGATGGTTGCTTGATAACTGTTGTTGTAGCCAAATTCCACCAAAGGAAGGTGGTCTTCCCATGTCCCTCCGAAGTCAAGGACACACAGTCTTAAAAGGTCCTCCAAAACTCTATTCACTCTTTCTGTTTGGCCATCGGTTTGGGGATGATAGGCTGTGCTCAAGCATAACTTCGTTCCTACTGCTTCTTGCAGACTCCGCCAAAACTCACTGGTGAAGATGGGGTCTCGGTCACTAACAATGCTAGATGGTATTCCATGGAGTCGAACAATTTCTTTGAGGTAAAGTGATGCTAGGGATGAGGCAGTTCTTTTACTTTTAACAGGTAAAAAGTGGGCGCTTTTAGTAAGCCTATCCACTATTACCCAAATGCTAGTGTTGCCTCTCCTAGACCTAGGCAGCCCATCGATGAAGTCCATTGAGATGCTATCCCACTTCCACTGCAGGACCTCCAGAGGATGTAGCAGTCCGCCAGGCTTTTTCTGTTCCGCCTTAACCTGTTGGCACACCATACACTTAGAAACGAATTCTGCCACGTCCTTTTTCATGCCGTTCCAGAAGAAAGTCCTTTTTATATCTTTGTACATTTTATCTCCGCCTGGGTGTATCGTCATCTTGGAGTGATGTGCTTCCTCGAGAACCTTCTTTATTAAATCTTTTGTCTGTGGGACGCACAGTCTTCCGTCTCGTCTTAGCAAACCTTTATCGTCGATGGAGTATCTGTTGAGGTGACTTGAAGTCTCACCCCTAATTAGCCTATCAATTATTTCCACAAGCTGAGGGTCTTCGCGTTGTGCCGCCCCTACTGAATCCACTAAAGTTGGGCGCACTTCGAGAGATGCTAGCAAGCCCGGTACAAAATCGGATGATGGCCTAAAGTCGAAGCTGGCTATAAACTCTAGGCTTTGTCTTTCAACAAACAACGGGCTTAGGGTTAATTTCTTTCGGCTCAATGCGTCTGCCACTACGTTGCCTTTGCCCGGAGTGTAGGAGATTTCGAAATCGTACGAGGCAAGAAACTCCATCCATCTCTGTTGCCTCAAGTTAAGATCTTTCTGCGAGAAAAGATATTTCAACGATTTATGGTCAGTGTAAAGTTCGAACTTCTCACCTAGGAGATAGTGTCGCCAAGACTTGAGTGCAAAGACGATGGCGGCCAACTCAAGATCGTGGGTCGGGTAGTTCTTTTCGTGCACCTTCAACTGCCTCCCGCCATAAGCTACTACCCTTCCTTCTTGCATTAAGACGGCGCCTAGCCCTGTCCCACATGCATCCGTATAAACAGTGAACATCTTGCTCCCATCTGGCAGCGTCAAAACTGGGGCTGTTGTAAGAGCCCTTTTCAGTCGTTGGAAAGCAAGCTCGCAATCCAAGTCCCAATTGAACACTAGATTCTTCTTGTTCAATTTCGTGAGCGGAGCTGAGATTTTCGCAAAATCCCTTATGAACTTTCGATAGAAACCTGCTAGTCCTAGAAAACTTCGGACCTCAGTTGCATTCCTTGGTGTCTTCCAATCCTGTACCGCCACTACCTTAGCAGGGTTCACTGCTAACCCTTGTTTGGATACTATGTGCCCAAGGAACCTCACATCTTCTCTCCAAAAGTGGCATTTGGAGAATTTGGCTTTTAGTTGATGGACTCGCAAAGTTTCCATGATTGCCCTTAAGTGTTGAGCATGTTCCTCTTCACTCTTTGAGAAAATAAGGATATCATCTACGAAGACCACTACGAACTTGTTGAGGAAATCTCTGAATACCCTACTCATCAGGTCCACGAAGTAAGCAGGTGCATTTGTCAAGCCAAAAGGCATGACAAGCAATTCAAAGAAGCCGTCTGGGGTTCTGAATGCCGTTTTATCGATGCTATCTTCAGCCACCCTTAGCTGATGAAAACCGGTCGCTAAATCGAGTTGGGAGAAAATAGACGCTCCTACAAGCTGGTCAAACAAATCGTCAATTCTAGGGAGAGGGTGCCTATTCTTTTTCGTTAGCTTGTTGAGCTCCCTATAGTCAACACATAGACGGAGTGAACCATCCGCCTTTGTAGCGAACACCACTAGAGCGCCCCATTCTGAAATGCTCCTCCTAATGAACCCCTTTTCTAGAAGCTCTTTAATCTGTTTACTGAGCTCTTTCCTCTCCCGTGGAGCCATGTGTCTAACGGGCAACGCAACGGGCTTTGCATTATCTACAAGATATATGCGGAAGTCTATTTCCCGCTTCGGAGGCAAGCCCTTCACCTCTTCGAAGACATCCAGATATTCCCGGACCACTCTAACTGATTGCAAACTTTCAACAGAGGCATCTAGCGATTCAAGATAACTAAGCATAACCGCATACAAGGGATTACAAGAAATTTCCAAAGTATTACCGAGCTGGTTTAGGAGCCTAACAACCCTTTTCTCACAATCAAGGATGGCCCCATTACCGGATAGCCAATCCATACCCAAAATCAAACCATACCCCGAAAAGCCCAAAACAAAGGCACTACATTGAAATTCTACGCTTAGAATAGAAATTTTCAATCCCAAACAGATCATAGACAAATGAGCTGGGCCCCCAATTGGGTTTGAAACAATTAAGGGGTCCTCTACCATACTAGTTTTTAGGTGCAGAGATTCTACTAAAGCAGACGAGATAAAGGAGTGTGATGCGCCAGAATCAAATAAAGTGCGAACGGGGTGATCATAAAGATAAACTACACTTTCTACAGAAGTATTTATACCTCGCTGTTGCAAAGGTGGCGCTTCTAGCACATGAACTTGTGCCCCTGAGGTGGATCCAGCCCTCTGCCCCTGTCCTCGTTTCTTTGGGCAGTCCTTAGCTCTGTGGCCCGTCTCACCGCAAGAAAAGCACCCACCATTCTCCTTGGCCTTCTTTTTCCGGCAGTCCTTTACTAAGTGCCCCACTTTGCCACAGAAATTGCACTTCCTCTTCTCTTTGTTGCCTTTCCCGCCCTTCTTAAAGTCTGTCTTCTTAGGCTGCAAACCCTCTTTCTTCCCTTGAGAGCTTTCTGCCTTTGTCTCCTTCTTGCCCTTATCCTCTTCGTTCAGCAATGCCATTTGCACCAGTCTTTCATACGTGGCTCCCATGGGTATATGGGTCATGGCCAAACTGTGTAATGGCTCATTCAACCCTTTGACGAAACGGAGAGCCTTCTTGTGCGGGGTGTTGACTAGGTCCAGCCCAAACCTAGCCAGCTCATCGAACTGATTCACATACTCTCTGACTGTCTTGTTCCCTTGCTTAAGAAATAAGAATTTTTCCAACTGCAAACTCCTTTCCGCATCTGAGAGAAATTTAGTCTCAAACCTTGCCCTAAAGTCCTCCCATGTCTCCACTGGTCTTTCAGCATTAGTGACTTCCCACCAGTAGGAAGCCTCGCCCTTTAATAGCCACACTGCCAGTTGTACTTTCTGTCTATCTTCTACCTCAAAGATGATGAATAGGTCCTCAGTTTCTTTCAGCCAATTTCTAGCTGCCACGAAGGACTCAGTTCCATGGAAATCCTTTCCTCCCATAGCTTTAAAATCTTTACATATCTTAGCAAACGTGTTTCCCCGTGGAGGAGGTGGAGGAAGAGGCGCTGCTGCAGCTGGATGATTTCCTGCAGCTGGGGGAGGAGGAATGGTAGGACCTGGCTGAGTGGCCCTTGCTTCTAAGAACCGTCTAAACCAACCAGGTATTGGTACAACCTCTAGCAAGTTAAGTTCTTCGGACATGCTGAAACAAAAAGGATAGATTCAAAACGAAGGATAAGAGATAGTACCTATGGCTTTGGGGGAGACTTTGCCTTTTTTTTTGAAATAAAATAATATTTTTCTTTTAAAAATGCTTCTTTAAATTTCCTTTTTGAAAATAAATTTTCAGAACTTTTTATCTTATCTAGTAAACCTATGCTCTGATACCAAGTGAAACACCCCACCTCCGTTAGGGTCACTCTCAAAGGGAATGCCCTAATTTTGGTGGAGGTTTATAAGTATAAGTCACAGATATACAAGACAGATATAAGAACACATATTTTTGAATAGCGGAAAACAACAACTTTTATTTCATTAAAATATGTGTTACACAAACCATGCCATAATTATCTTACAATATTTCCAAAATCATAACTGTCTTGATTACATTATTTAAAGAAGCATAAAGAAAACATAAATAAACTGAAGTCCCATAGTTGCTGTCCAAAGCCATAGTCCAAAACGAAAAGATCCAAGCAATACATTCTTTCTCTTCAAGCTGGATATGAAGGCTGGTCAAGCTGCGGTATTCCCTCCCTGTGGACCTGGGGGGGGGGGAACGGAAGGAAAGAAGACGAAAGAAAAGTAGAGTCAGACATAAAGCCTGAGTAAGTCTAGGACTATTCAGTCTATGAATAAAGAACTGGGTATGATAAGTATAAACTAGAAATAAGAAAGCACCATATACTTAGTTAAGTTGTCTAGGGTCGAATATACTATCGTACCCCATATTAATCTCTGTACCCATATAAACTAGTTCCCAACAGGCACCCCATAATCAGGTTGAAGTGATCCATTTTATGATGATCGGCTCCTACTCGCATAGTTACATGTGTCTTACGGCCCCCGATGTTGTAGTTACCTATGCTGGTCCCACCATGGGGTGTATCAAGTCCCATGGTGGCGGCCCGACACAATCCTAGAATGCACAGGTATGCTACTGGTGCCCAGTGCCTTATTTTTCTGCGCCGGAGTGTGTGCACGCCCGCACCCCGTTAGAACCTACACTGCTGCACCACCGCCGTCGATTTGACCTCTTACAATCAGCCCAGTAATCGTGCCCCACCCTGCCTAGTTTCAGGGTATCATGATACACCTTATAGGGTTACTGCTGAAAAGGGTCCCCCGCTACTAGGTTTTCTATTTCTAGCCAACATGCTAATTTGGTTAAGTGTTTTGTAAACCTAACCCCCAATCAGTCTGTTTAGTTTAGCATGTTCCATTTTGATTAAGTATTAATATAATTTACTTAATCCTATCAATCCTGACTCAGCCGTAATTGTCTTATTAAAGCCTTGACCTCTCACATTAGACAGGTATTGTTGTGGCTGCCTGTTGCCGGTTGGGTCCGGGCAGTCTTACGCCACAACTCAGTCTAACCTCGGGTCCTTATTGGGCTCCGTGTTTAACCACCCACATTTGATAGGTATTGTTGTGACTACTGGACAGCCGGGCGGTTCCGGGCAGGTTTACATCACAACTCAATCCAACCTCGGGTTAAATACATCGTATGTTCTACATTTACATATTTTGTCTTTCTTCTTTTTATATGTAAACATTTGCGGCCCATTATTCAAAAATCACTTTAAGCTAATGGTGTAAAGGTTTACACCAATCATGGGCCCAACCCATACTTGAATTTGGGCCCCTTTTCTTTATATTTTCATTTATTAATAAATTTAACCCAACATTATTTTCCCCCGTTTAATACGTCCGTTTATTATATATATATATATGTTGGGCTTAGCCTTTTTAAGCCCAACCTAGCCATGCGAAAAGGGGAGGCTTAAAGCGTGATTACATACACAAAAAGGGGAATGTGAACGCATGAACTTGCAACGTGACGTTGGAACTACAAAATAGAAACTGGTGTACTTGCATAGTAGTAACATATACTTTGGTCATAAAGCATAAGTGACATGAATCAAACCATGTAAACTTGTAGTTAAGTTAAGAATATCACTATTGACACATAGGCTTAACTGCAACATAAACCTATATTTTATTTAGGCATAATGTCAAACATAAGCAAATCATGTTTATAAGATTACTACATGTTTACAAAGGTGCTTACTTTTGTGACTAATACAAAAGTATAATTCAACTAGAATTAATCCAACTTAATCATGATTCTAAATCTATTCACATAACCATGGCACACATATACTTATGGCATAAATATTTCTAACATGAAATCATGATTTTTTACTTTAGTCATGCAAACTTGCAAATGGGATTTTGAATCTAACCTAGCTATGTACCACATATGTCATCATATAATTCTTGTTAACAATATAGACCTAACATGGTTTTCAATTATGCAAAATATCAATCATAGCCTAGTCTTCACAAAGAGGTTTTCTAGTACAAAAGTATTGCTTAATACATAGATCATGATGCCAAATTTTCAACATAATTTCATATGGATTATAATAACCCAAATTTGCTCCAATTACTCTCAAAATGATTTTTGTATAAAAATACACATTATGATGGCATAGTAGCAAAACCCCAAACTTGCATGAATTTCAATTAAACAACTACATACATGTAGCTTCAACATGGATTACATAATTTGCGAATATTCCAAACGTATACTTGCATAAAACTACCGCAAACATGTAGTTTTTATAATGAATAACATGCTTTGCGAATATCCAAACGTATACTTGCATAAAACTACCGCAAACATGTAGTTTTTATAATGAATAACATAATTTGAGAATATCCAAACGTATACAATATTCCAAATCGATAAGAATCATAGTAACGCACAAATATGGATTACTTTATCACCACAAATCAAGTATACAAACCAACACAGTTATTTGTTCATACCAAAATAATACTCTACTTACAATCGTGTGGCGAATTCTCCAATTCAGGAATTTGGAGATGCGTCTCCTTTTGATGTAGGCGTTGATTTGATTTGTCTAAGTTGCTTTAAGCTTTAGAATTTGCCTCCTAATCTTCTCTCCAATTTGGTGGCTACTCCTAGTCGTTCCTCAGCAGCATGATGGCTTTGTTCTTATTTTTGAATGAAAAGGTTAGGTAGAGTCTAGGGTCATTTTTATAGAGTTTATGAACTGATTAGGACCATCGATGTTGCTTGGATTGATCGTAGCCATTCATTCGAAAGAGAGACCAATTAGAGCCTGCCACCTAGCCCTAATGAAAAAGCAAGCTTCTGAAAATCGACCAAACACAGACCTGGCCAGCCAGGACTAGACCAGACCAGGCCAGCAGGTCATTTTTGACCTGGGCGCACTTGGCAGGTGCGCCAGGTCGAAAATGTACTGGCGCACTTCCCAAGTGCGCCAGTGCATTTTTGTTCTGGCGCACTTCCCAAGTGCGCCAGTGCATTCTGACCCGTTTTCCGGTTTTTCGCCCAACTTCGTTCGTCCATAACTTCTTCATACGATATCCGTTTTACGCAAACTCAGACTCTATCTCAAGCAGAATTCCGAGACGAACGCAATGGCGTATCCCGTTTCCCTTAATTCTTTGATTTAAAATTATTTATTGTTTAATTTATGAATTTCACAGTTATAAAATACATGGGGTGTTACAGTAGAATATTTATTTCTTTCCCATGCGAAGTCCTATGGTCGTGTAACTTTGGGAAACATCTATTAGAGTCATTTCCCATGTCCATGATTTTTGTCGATTTTTAAATGACCATTTTGCCCCTAGTCGGTACTGTTTTGGCCATAACTTTTGATAGGAAAGGAATTTTGACCTGAAACCACTTCCATTTGATTCGTTTGATGGTTTCTCTTTCCGTATAGTGGTCGCATTAGCCAAACGGATTTACCGTTTGGGAGATATGGCTGAAACAAGGTTTGGAGGGTGAAAAACTGCTTAACCGGGCCAAATCGGGTGATTATCAAGTAGGCTCATAACCCATTTCGGGATTAGGGTTATGGGAGGGCTGGAATGAGATGGAGAATCATTCCATTTCAGTTTTCTAGCCTCCACTTATCACCAAGGATCCCTAAAAAATGGCCTCTAACCTCTAAATCACCTCCAAATCATCTTTTGGTCAAGGATTAAGCTTAGCAACCCCTAATCAAGGAAGATCTTCACCAAATCAACATAGGAGCTGCTGTTGGCATTGAGATTCACATCAAATCAGAGAATTATTTCAGATCTTAGTTTATTTTGTGGCTAAGGTGAGTGATTTGCATAGTTTTACACTAATTATGGCTAATTAGGGGTGATTAGTGCTAATTAGCGAATTTAAGCATGATAAAATTCGGGAAAAATGTTCATAAATTCCTAAATGATATTTTAGACCTTTGATATGAATTTGGGTTAATTTGGTTAAGTTTTGCTAATCCTATCATTAGTTTCACCTAAACATGCTTAAGGGGAAATATGGGATTTTGGGTATGTTTGATCCATTTTAACCTATGATATTGATGTGAATGATGTTTGTGGTTGATTATGCATGTTGCTATGACTGTATGAAATGCTTTGTGATTGATTTCAATAGTTAGAATGGTCGAAAACGTCGTCGAATGGCGTAAACACTTGCTGGAACAGTTTCAGAAAACAATGCTGAGTTCGGATCGGATCGGATAAGGGGGCTCGGATCGGATATGTAGAACTGAGCAAAGAATCCGATCGGATTGGAACCCAACACTTGGGAAAAGTGGCAAAAAGGAAGGCCATGCTAGCTGAACTGGGATCGGATCGGATAGAGAAAAGCGGATCGGATCGAGAAGGACGGATCGGATCGGAAAACAAAGGCGAATTAGAGCAGAAGCAAGAAAGCGGATCGGATAGGAGCATATGAAGGGGAGTATGAAGACGGATCGAAAGCACGAACCAGGAAGGACCCGATCCGACCCGAAAGGAAGCACCGACCCGACCCGAAGAAGAAGAAGCAGCTGACTCGAACCCAGAGGAACGCCGACCCGAACCGCATCAGAAGGGGGACCCGACCCGAACGGATAAAGAACACCGACCCGAACCGATGACCTGAGGAAGAACCCGACCCGACCCAGTATTGACCAATAACCCGAGATGCAAAGGTAGTCCAATAGGGGAAGTTAGAGCTCAGGATCCCGGAACCAGTTGGGAACCAACGAGTTCACTTCATGGTTGGACTTTGCTGCGGGACGTGTGCTAAGGAGTTGTCGACGTTCATAACTTCGATTCACCACAAAAAGGAATGATGGGCTACTTATCAGTGCAGTAGGGTCATTATGACCTGAGGGGCAAGGTGATGGTAGCAAGACTACGTTATCAGTGCAGTAGGGTCATTATGACCTGAGGGGCAAGGTGATGCGTAGTAAGACTATGAGCCAGCGCAGATGGGGTGAATAACTCCATGGGGCAAGTGGACATAGTAAGGATTGGTAAGGCTATGAGCCAGCGCAGATGGGGTGAATAACTCCATGGGGCAAGTGGACATAGCGAGGAATTTGTGGCTACGTTATCAGTGCAGTGAAGTCATTTATGACTTCATGGGGCAAAGTGATCGTAGCAAGGAATGTTGGGTGATCGAAGTGGTGAATATCGTATGCTTTACGCACTGAGTGAGAGATGTGAGGATGGATGCTATGTTTGATTGTTTGCCATCCCTATGACATGCACACCTCCCCCACCTCCGTATCTTTATGTTGTTTGATATGATACCTTAGAGTGTTGTACAGTATGTAGTGCTAACTCTTTGGTTGCAGGTCCAGGTTCAGGTATGTTTTGGTCTACCTGTTATTGTTCACTTTAGATGCTTATCGCTCATACCAGGCTTTATGTCTGACCCAGAGTTTTATGTCTCCTCTTATTACTCTAGGTGCTCACACGAGCAGACTAGAGACAAGTTAGCTGGTGATGCGCGAGTAGCCGATTCGGAGGCGGGCAGGAGGCTTCCACGTATGATATATATATACACATTCTCCCTGTGTCGTTGGTGGTCGCTACTTGGGCATTAGTAGTGTACCTCATTTATCTTACTTTTGCTTTGAGACGGTTTGAAAGTTGTAATAAGCTGTATTTTGGATTTCCGCTGCTTTGACGTTTAGTTCTAATTTTCAGCTTATGCACTGTCTCTCCTATTTTATGTCAAGTATGTTATTATTATATTTTGTTCGATGCGCTGTGAGACATTCTACAGGTTCTTTGTATGTTCATTTCCTTCTTCCTTTTTCCCTTCTGGCGACCCGTTCCGTGCCAACTGGACATGTGTACAATGCACCTTTGGAGTAAATGTCGGTTGGTGCGGGGCGGGCCGTCACACTTGGTATCAGAGCTCTAGGTTGCGTAGTTAACCTAGGGAAAGACACTAGGGAGAGATATTACGTATATGAGAGCGCGTATTTGTGATTACTTTGGTTTTCAAAAACTATGTATGTATATACTATTAGTAGTATGAAGATTAAGTCGCACTGCACTAGCACCATTATGGGGTCGTTAATCGTTTCCTTTTTTTTTCAGATTAACGATGAGCCGAGAGACGAGAGGTGCTGGTAGACGGACCAACCAAGGGAATGCCGCTGACATGAGGGCTATGTTTACTAACCTCATGAGAGACATGCTTAGAGAAGTGCAAGGGGCAATTCCCAATCCCGGAGTTAGTGTTGGCCCAGTAGTGCAGGCACCTAGGGTCGATTTTGCCAAGTTGTGCAAGGATTACACTAATCTTGGTGGAAAGCCGTTCCACGGAACGGAGTCGGCCACGGATGTTCAAGACTGGATGGATAGCTGTGACCGTATCTTTGATGACTTGGGTCTCGAGGATGCGATGAAGAGAAGGCTAGCGTCTCGTCAGCTGCAAGGGCGAGCGATGAATTGGTGGAATGCTATCAGAACAGCTATTCCAGAGGATCAAGTTACTTGGGATCAGTTCAAGGCTCGCTTTAGCGAGAAGTTTATTCCAGCTGCCCAGAAGTCAGTGTTGTTTAAGAGGTTCTTGGAACTCAAGCAGAACGGAAGGGCAGTTTCTGATTATATTGCTGAGTTCGACACTTTGTCTAAGTATGGACTGTCTCTTATCGATACTTCTGAGAAGAAGAATGAGAAGTTCATTACTGGTCTGGATGGGTACTTGGGGGGGAGGCTCATTAACCACATCGATGAGACTTTTGAATCGATCGTGGGGAAAGCTTTGAGGTCAGAGAGCCTTTACCTTAAGTCAAAGACTGAGGCTGCATCTGCAGAAGGGCCAAAGCCGCAAGCAGGCGGTGGAGGCAAGAATAACTCTCAGAATAAGAGGAAGCAGGACCAATCTAAAGGTGGCCAGAAAAAGAGCAAGAAGGATGTTGAGTGCTTCAGCTGTGGAAAGAAGGGCCATTATGATAAAGAATGTCGGGCCAAGCCAGCGGAAAGGAAGTGCTACAACTGTGGTCAAGTGGGACATCAGAAGGATAAGTGTCCGCAACCTCTTAAGGAGAGGCAGATTGTTAAAGCATATGCTCTTGATGCTGTTCCTTCTTCGTAGAATGCCCCAACTGCGGCGGAGAAAGGAAAGAATGTTGTTATTCAAGGTATGCTTTCTATTTATGATGTACCAGTTCGAGTTTTGTTTGATACTGGGGCTTCCCGTTCCTTCATATCTAGTGACCTGGTAGATAGGTTGGGACTGGAACCCGAGATAGTCGATAGACCATTGATAGTGACGAACCCGATTGGTGGTTCGACTAACCTTAGTATGATTTGCAGGAATTTGGTCTTATCGACTCATGGATGTATGTTTGTATGTGATTGCTTTGTTTTGGGCTTTACTGGGTATGGCATTATATTGGGAGTCGATTGGCTCCAAAGATACGGGGTGGTGGTAGACTGTGAGGGCTTTTTGGTGACAGTGAGGGCGGATGATGGGCGGAGGGTAGTGTTTGGTAGCCTACCTAGTGATGGGGTTATGGCTAGTTTTGTAAATTCCCTCGACATCCCGCAAGATGAGTTGTCAGATGTGCCCGTGGTTGGCCAGTATCCGGACGTCTTCGAGGAGGTGACCGGGCTTACACCATACTGAGAGATTGAGTTCCGTATTGATTTAGTGAAAGATGCCAGACCTATAGTGATGCCGCTTCGTCGTATGGCACCAAAGGAGCAGCGAGAGCTCGGGGTGCAAGTCAGCAATCTTTTGAAGAAGGGATTTATTAGAAGGAGTGTCTCCGAGTGGGGAGCACCAGTTGTGTTTGCCACCATGGCAGATGGTTCCCTTCGTTTGTGTGTAGACTATCGCGAGTTGAATAAGGTGACGAGGAAGAATAAGTATCCTCTACCGCGGATAGATGATTTGTTTGATCAGCTGGAAGGAGCTAGAGTGTTCTCCCAGTTGGACCTCGAGACAGGATTTCATCAGCTTCGAGTAGCAGATGAGAGTGTTCCGAAAACGGCATTTAGGACGCCGTCTGGATTTTATGAGTGGTTGGTTATGCCATTTGGGTTGACCAATGCACCAGCCTATTTTGTGGATCTTATGAATCGAGTATTCAGAGATCAGTTGAATAAATTTGTTCTTGTGTTCGTGGATGATATCCTTGATTACTCAAGGACAGAGGAGGAACACAAGGGGCACTTGAGGATAGTGATGGAGGTGTTGAGGAAACACCAATTGAAAGCGAAATTCTCTAAGTGTCATTTTTGGAGAAGGGAAGTGAGATTCTTGGGTCATGTTGTTTCAGAGAGTGGTATTGCCGTGGACCCTGCGAAGGTGGGTACGGTACAGGATTGGCCTATGCCCAAGAATGCTACAGATGTAAGAAGTTTCTTGGGATTAGCCGGATATTATCGTAAGTTTATCCAGGACTTCTCCAAGATAGCAGCACCGTTGACTCGGTTGACTAAGAAGAATCAGTCCTTCGTCTAGGACGGAGTGTGTGAGGATGCCTTCAAGAGTCTAAAAGAGAGGTTGACGCGTGCGCTAGTGTTAGTCATTCCTAAAGGGAATGAAGAGATGACGGTATACACGGATGCTTGTGGTACCGGACTGGGTGCAGTATTGATGCAAGGAGGTAGGGTCGTAGCTTATGCTAGTCGACAGCTAAAGCCACATGAGAAGAAGTATCCTACCCATGATTTGGAATTGGCAGCGATTGTATTTGCGCTGAAGATGTGGAGACACTATCTCTTGGGAGAAAGATTCGAGTTGTTTACCGATCATAAATCGTTAAAGTATCTCTTCTCTCAGAAAGATCTGAATCTCCGTCAGCAGAGATGGTTAGAGTTCTTGGCTTCGTATGATTTTGATATCGCGTATACACCTGGGAAAGGTAATGCGGTAGCCGATGCCTTGAGTAGGAGACATGCCAGCTTAGGGGCAATGTTTCTTGAATGGAAGCAACTGGAGTATATCGCGGGTTTTGATTTCAGACCAAAGTGCGAATTGGATCCAGTTATGCTAGCTAGTTTGACGATCAGACCCACATTGATAGAGCGGATTGGTTCTAGCCAGAGGGACGATCCTAATTTATTAGAAATCATCTCCAAGTTAGAGATGGGTATCGATGAGGAGATGAATGTGTATGGGCTTGATCGAGATGGATGGCTTCGAAAGAATGGAAGACTAGTTGTGCCCAACGTGAATGGTTTGAGAGATGAAGTGCTTAGAGAATGTCATCACTCAAAACTGACTATACATCCTGGTGGTAATAAGATGTATCGAGACATGAGACAGACTTACTACTGGGAAGGGATGAAAAGAGACGTTGGGAAGTTTATATCCAAATGCATGAATTGCCAGCTAGTTAAAGCCGAGCAAAGGAAGCCTAGTGGATTGTTACAACCATTAGAAATTCCCGAATGGAAATGGGAGCAAGTCTCGATGGATTTCATTGATGGCCTACCAAGGACTAGATCGGGATATGATAGCATTTGGGTAATTGTGGATCGATTGACTAAGAGCGCAAGATTTATACCAGTCAAATCCACCAGGACGGCGGCCAAGTTGGCAGAATTGTATATGAAGTGGGTAGTGAGATTTCATGGAGTACCCAAAAGCATTGTGAGTGACCGAGACCCGTTGTTCACTAGTGGGTTTTGGAAGAGCTTACAAGAGGCTCTAGGGTCAAGATTACATCTCAGTACCACATATCATCCTCAGGCCGACGGTCAGACGGAGAGGGTGAATCGTATATTGGAGGATCTCTTGAGAGCGTGTATATTGGATTTTGGTGGATCATGGGATGATCATTTGCATCTAGTAGAGTTTGCATATAATAATAGCTACCAATCCAGTATCGGTATGGCTCCATATGAAGCTTTGTACGGAAGACCATGCAACTCACCATCATGTTGGATAGAGACTGGCGAGAAGTTTGTGCTTGGACCGGATGTGGTGAGAGAAACTTCCGATAAGATTAAGATCATTCAGCAAAGAATGAAAGCTGCCCAAGATAGGCAGAAGAGTTACGCTGATAAGAGGAGAAGAGACTTGAAATTCTCCGTTGGTGACTTGGTGTTTGTCAAGATCTCTCCGTTGAAGAGCGTGGTACGATTTGGCAGGAGAGGAAAATTGGCACCAAGATTTGTTGGCCCGTTCCCTGTTCTTGAATTAGTCGGGAATTTGGCATATAGAGTTGACTTACCAGAGAAAATGGCAGGAGTTCACAATGTATTTCATGTTTCCCAACTAAGGAAGTTCGTTCACGACTCAGATGTGACTATTTCACCTGATCAGTTAGAGGACTTCGAAGTAGAACCCGAGGCGGTTGGGAACCGCAAGCCGATTCGTATTGTGGGGCATGATACGAAGCAACTTCGGAGGAAGGCGGTGAAGCTAGTCAAGGTTCAGTGGGGCGAGAACGAGAATGATTGTACTTGGGAGACAGAGAGCATTAGGAAGGCTTATCCAGAACTCTTTGCCTGGTAAGATTTACTTTGCAATTTAGTTTTTCCGCATGCTAGGATAGACTTGTTTAGCTTGTTTTGCATGTTTGATTGTTGCTTTATGATTGATAGGCATGCGGGAATCTTTGTGTATGTTTGGATTAGGGAATTTCGGGGGCGAAATTTCTTAAGGGGGGGAGAGTGTAATGACCCGTATTCTACACGTCATAGGATCGTAGAATATTTATTTCTTTCCCATGCGAAGTCCTATGGTCATGTAACTTTGGGAAACATCTATTAGAGTCATTTCCCATGTCCATGATTTTTGTCGATTTTTAAATGACCATTTTGCCCCTAGTCGGTACTTTTTTGGCCATAACTTTTGATAGGAAAGGAATTTTGACCTGAAACCACTTCCATTTGATTCGTTTGATAGTTTCTCTTTCCGTAGAGTGGTCGCATTAGCCAAACGGATTTACCGTTTGGGAGATATGGCTGAAACAAGGTTTGGAGGGTGAAAAACTGCTTAACCGGGCCAAATCGGGTGATTAGCAAGTAGGCCCATAACCCATTTCGGGATTAGGGTTATGGGAGGGCTGGAATGAGATGGAGAATCATTCCATTTCAGTTTTCTAGCCTCCACTTATCACCAAGGATCCCTAAAAATGGCCTCTAACCTCTAAATCACCTCCAAATCATCTTTTGGTCAAGGATTAAGCTTAGCAACCCCTAATCAAGGAAGATCTTCACCAAATCAACATAGGAGCTGCTGTTGGCATTGAGATTCACATCAAATCAGAGAATTATTTCAGATCTTAGTTTATTTTGTGGCTAAGGTGAGTGATTTGCATAGTTTTACACTAATTATGGCTAATTAGGGGTGATTAGTGCTAATTAGCGAATTTAAGCATGATAAAATTCGGGAAAAATGTTCATAAATTCCTAAATGATATTTTAGACCTTTGATATGAATTTGGGTTAATTTGGTTAAGTTTTGCTAATCCTATCATTAGTTTCACCTAAACATGCTTAAGGGGAAATATGGGATTTTGGGTATGTTTGATCCATTTTAACCTATGATATTGATGTGAATGATGTTTGTGGTTGATTATGCATGTTGCTATGACTGTATGAAATGCTTTGTGATTGATTTCAATAGTTAGAATGGTCGAAAACGTCGTCGAATGGCGTAAACACTTGCTGGAACAGTTTCAGAAAACAGTGCAGAGTTCGGATCGGATCGGATAAGGGGGCTCGGATCAGATATGTAGAACTGAGCAAAGAATCCGATCGGATCGGAACCCAACACTTGGGAAAAGTGGCAAAAAGGAAGGCCACGCTAGCTGAACTGGGATCAGATCGGATAGAGAAAAGCGGATCGGATCGAGAAGGACGGATCGGATCGGAAAACAAAGGCGAATCAGAGCAGAAGCAAGAAAGCGGATCGGATAGGAGCATATGAAGGGGAGTATGAAGACGGATCGAAAGCACGAACCAGGAAGGACCCGACCCGACCCGAAAGGAAGCACCGACCCGACCCGAAGAAGAAGAAGCAGCTGACTCGAACCCAGAGGAACGCCGACCCGAACCGCATCAGAAGGGGGACCCGACCCGAACGGATAAAGAACACCGACCCGAACCGATGACCTGAGGAAAAACCCGACCCGACCCAGTATTGACCAATAACCCGAGATGCAAAGGTAGTCCAATAGGGGAAGTTAGAGCTCAGGATCCCGGAACCAGTTGGGAACCAACGAGTTCACTTCATGGTTGGACTTTGCTGCGGGACGTGTGCTAAGGAGTTGTCGACGTTCATAACTTCGATTCACCACAAAAAGGAATGATGGGCTACTTATCAGTGCAGTAGGGTCATTATGACCTGAGGGGCAAGGTGATGGTAGCAAGACTACGTTATCAGTGCAGTAGGGTCATTATGACCTGAGGGGCAAGGTGATGCGTAGTAAGACTATGAGCCAGCGCAGATGGGGTGAATAACTCCATGGGGCAAGTGGACATAGTAAGGATTGGTAAGGCTATGAGCCAGCGCAGATGGGGTGAATAACTCCATGGGGCAAGTGGACATAGCGAGGAATTTGTGGCTACGTTATCAGTGCAGTGAAGTCATTTATGACTTCATGGGACAAAGTGATCGTAGCAAGGAATGTTGGGTGATCGAAGTGGTGAATATCGTATGCTTTACGCACTGAGTGAGAGATGTGAGGATGGATGCTATGTTTGATTGTTTGCCATCCCTATGACATGCACACCTCCCCCACCTCCGTATCTTTATGTTGTTTGATATGATACCTTAGAGTGTTGTACAGTATGTAGTGCTAACTCTTTGGTTGCAGGTCCAGGTTCAGGTATGTTTTGGTCTACCTGTTATTGTTCACTTTAGATGCTTATCGCTTATACCAGGCTTTATGTCTGACCCAGAGTTTTATGTCTCCTCTTATTACTCTGGGTGCTCACACGAGCAGACTAGAGACAGGTTAGCTGGTGATGCGCGAGTAGCCGATTCGGAGGCGGGCAGGAGGCTTCCACGTATGATATATATATACACATTCTCCATGTGTCGTTGGTGGTCGCTACTTGGGCATTAGTAGTGTACCTCATTTATCTTACTTTTGCTTTGAGACGGTTTGAAAGTTGTAATAAGCTGTATTTTGGATTTCTGCTGCTTTGACGTTTAGTTCTAATTTTCAGCTTATGCACTGTCTCTCCTGTTTTATGTCAAGTATGTTATTATTATATTTTGTTCTATGCGCTGTGAGACATTCTACAGGTTCTTTGTATGTTCATTTCCTTCTTCTTTTTTCCCTTCTGGCGACCCGTTCCGTGCCAACTGGACATGTGTACAGCGCACCTTTGGAGTAAATGTCGGTTGGTGCGGGGCGGGCCGTCACATATTATATATCTGATTATTGCTTCTATCCCTACTTCAATCTATTTCAGTAATTCATTTTGTTATTATAAATCATTCAGTTACCTCTCTTTCATCATAGATTATTTTATGTGCAGTTAAATTTTTTTCCTATTTTTATTTCTTATCCATTTGAGCCTAAGCCATGTGAGGGCCTAGGCCTTTACCTTTTTAATTCACGTTGAGTTTAGGCCTTCAAAGAGCCTAAACCATTATTCCTTTTTGTTTCTATGCAATTTGGGTAAAAATTATGAACTTGATTGTAAAAGCACATATTGGGGAAAATATGAATTAAATATAAAAGGATTAATAGAGATTTATTGAATAATGGATAATTGAATTGTAACTTTTGTGAGATCACGGATAAACTGAACAACTAGAAAATTGAATAAACGCTAAGTAATTGGGGGTTGGGTTGTATAATGCATATAAACAAGATAATGGTTAAATGCAACCTAAAATATAAAAAAAGGTTATATGGAATAAGTAAGTTTATTAATAAACATAAAATAGATGTTAAGTTTAATATAAACAAATTAATAAGCACGAATAAGGGTCTGTTTCGATAGTGTAAGATGATTAGGGAAAATAAGTAGCTTATAGAGAAAACTTATAGTGGGAGTCCATTCTTGGCGGCGATGGCTGATTTGGGAAAATAAGCGGCTCATAGTAGTGGTCCGTTTCGACAGCAGGGGTAGGTTGATTAGGGAAAATAAGTAGCCAGTTAATGTAATTAATTTATACTAGCCTAGACATTTTTAGACAATTCTATAGGGGTCAAGGGTAGCTAGGCGGTAAACGATAATTCTATGGTGGCCTTGCTGATAATAAATTAAGTTGGGGACTAAGTCTAAAGATGACTTTAGTCAAATTACATTTTTGGTTGGGGATCCATATCAAGCAGTATTCCCTCTATCACATTGTGGAGGTCTCTCCCGAGGAGGAGGCGAGGGCATTCTTACGTTGTACTAGGTTGTAAGAGGTCCAAAAGAGGTAGGTACATGTGCATTCCGGCGGGGCGATGAGCGTGCATCACGCCGATTAGGGAAAACAAGACATTATTGAAGGGTATCATCACAAAAATAGCAAAAGTATTTCATGAATATTAACCCAAAACAATAGGATTTATACAATTAAACAGATCATTTGAAAGCGGGCATATCAGTTTGATATCGAGAATCCACGAACTCGAGAAACCGAAGATGCTTGTGCTGATTTAAATTGATAGCATAACCGTATGTAGCAACCCCTTTAATTGGTCCACGAGCGGTTGCCTTGAGATCGTTGCATGATTTTGAGTATGTAGGACGATGGTACTAGCCAAGATTCACCACGCAAGTAACCCTAATTTGATTTGTTTCCTTTTGGTTATCTGATTATCAATAAGGATGGTTGTAACATCTTTTTATAAAAGCAAACAAACAAAATTAATGTATGAGAATTTCATGGATACCATTTCAAATGGGAATACCGAATCAACCAGTTGATTTAGTTCCTTTAGTTAAAATGGTCGTTCCTTTTTCGACCGCTCTGATTATGTGACCTAATAGTATATCATAATATTGGCAATAATTTAAATAATATTTAAATTATAAATAGCGAGCGACATCTAGTAATACTTCGTTGTTACCCAGGTTATAATAATATCAACGATTTGATATAACATGTTCTGTGACCAGTGTTTTAATGTAATTTAATCCTTTTAACCAATATATCCAAGATTAAACTCGAGGCATGGAACGTATCATCCTCTTAAGTATTTAATCCTTTTATCTTGATCGATGAGTAGACTATATAAAACAAATCAATATATGAGCACGGCCATGCATTTCATAGTCTCACCCAATCAAGAGGCCCGTAGATATCACAATATATATATTGTAGGGTTAAATTCCATCTAGAACATTCATAATTTTCATTCGATTCAAGACGTATCCAATAATCACCTTTATCGTCTACTCGATTAAAAATAACTTTGATGATATCAAAACAAAAATATCCTCAAATAAAATTATAATGATTTCAAGTCTAAGGACCATTACATCACTGTCACTATGAGAATAACTTATTATACTGTTAATTATATACTATGTAGTTTTCTCATGTTGAGTCAGCCCAATACGCTATTCTCCAATACGTATCTATGTATTGACATTAATATCACGTATATTAGTGATCAATGAGATATGATCATTAGTCAATCAATATACTAGTCTCAATGTTTTATTGTTATCCTATGTAAACAATAAAACTTGACTAGGGACATTTAGGAATTATAATATTTAATATATTATATAATCTCATGTTCAAGTCATTTACTTGAAAATATATAATTCTGTATTATTATTCTTAGGACTAATATTATGTTAATATTTATAATACGCAGTAAATATAATCATAACAAAATCTTTTATTCCAAATAAAAAATAACATCAACAATGTTATTATTGTTCACATCAAACAGATTGGGCACAAACTCTAACAATCTCTCACTTGCACTAGAGCCAATCACTCATGTATCGTATACCTATGAAACTAGTGTGACTTTCATTCTTCTGTTGCGCAAAAGCTTTAGTCAATGGGTCTGTAACAGTATTATCCGTTGGAACTTTTGCAGATATGTATATCTCCTCTATCAACAATTTCACAGATGAGATGGTATCGCCTTGGTATGTGTTTGGTCGTTGATGTGATCTAGATTCCTTAGCCTGAGCAATGGCCTCATTGTTGTCACAATAAAGATCTATTGGATCAACAATGGACAAAACAACATAAAGTTCAGTGTTGAACTTCTTAGTCCAAACAACCTCCTTAGCAGCTCCAGAAGCAACAATGTATTCAACCTCCATAGTCGAATCAACGACTGTTTCTTGCTTTGAACTTTTCCATCTAACAACAACACCATTCAAGAAAAACACATAACCGGACTATGACTTGTAATCTTCTATATCAGTCTAAAAACTAGCGTCTGTGTAACCTTTTACCATTAATTCCTCTTGGCCTCCATATATCAAGATTGAGTCTTTAGTCCTTTTCAGGTACTTAAGAATGTTCTTTATTGCTGTCTAGTGACTTTCACCTGGATCAGATTGGAATCTACTTGTCATACTTAATGCGTAAGAGACATCTAGATGAGTACACAACATTGCATACATGATTGACCTAGTTGCAGAAGCGTAAGGGATTATTTTCATGCGCTCCTCATCATCTGATGACTTAGGACATTGGGACTTAGAAAGTGATATACCATGTGACAAAGGTATGTATCTTTTCTTTGCCTCTTGCATGCCAAATTCTTTTTCAGCACTTTATCAATGTATGTACTTTGACTTAGGCCTATTAACTTTCTTGATCTATCTCTATAGATCTTTATACCTAAAATATAGGTTGCCTCGCCTAGGTCTTTTATTGAGAAACTTTTCCACAATCATGTCTTCACCGCTTGTAATAAATTAACATCATTCCCTATAAGTAATATGTCATCCACATCTAATGCTAGTAATATAATGTTACTCCCACTAATTTTTTTGTATACACAATGTTCATCTTCATTTTTAATGAAGCCAAACTCTTTGACTATTTCATCAAAACAAAGATTCCAACTCCAAGATGTTCGCTTCAATCTATATATTGATCGTTGCAGTTTACATACTTTTCTATCATCCCTTCGATTGACTAAACCCACTTACACCCAATTGGTTTTACCCCATCAAGTGGATCAACCAGAGTCCACACATGGTTGGTGTACATGGAATCCATTTTAGATTTCATGGCTTCAAGCCATTTCTCAGATTCTGGTCCATTCATATCATTTTGGTAAGAAGTGGGCTCATCTTGATTTATGAGCATTACGTCTCCAATTTGAGTTATTAGATATCCAAAATATATATTGGGCTTATGACTATTTTACCATATCTACGAATGTTTTGTGTAATTTGAGCAAGTTCGGTTTCCACAACAGCTTGTGGTTTTTGCTCAATTTCAAGTTCAGGTTCAATAATATCTTGTGGTTCCCGAATTTCTTCGAGTTCTACTTTATTCCCATTGGTACTTTTAGAGATTAGATCCCTTTCCAGGAAAATACCAAATCGAGCAATAAACACTTTATTCTCTGAAGGTTTGTAGAAAAAAATCCTTTTGTCTCCTTTGGATATCCCACAAAACAACACTTATCTGATTTGGGTCCGAGCTTGTCAGGAGGAAGATGCTTCACATAAGCCTCACATCCCTAAATATTCATAAAAGAGACATTGGGACATCTCCCAGTCCATATCTGATATGGTGTCTCCAGAACCATTTTAGTGGGAACTCGATTAAGTATGAATGCAACTGTTGTATGGGCATAACCCCAAAAACTTATTAAAAGATCTGTATGACTCACATTGTTCGTACCATGTCTAATAAGGTGTGATTTCTCCTTTTGGGCACACCATTCCATTGTGGTGTTCCCGGTGGAGTGAATTGTGATACAATTTCACACTCTTTAGATATTTATAAAACTCTTGGCTTAAATATTCTCTCCTTGATCTATTCAAAGAGTTTTTATGTTCTTACCAAGTTGGTTTTGAACTTCGTTCTTGAATTCTTTGAACTTTTCAAAGGATTCCGATTTGTATTTATAAGATACACATATCCATATCTATGGAATCATCAGTAAATGTAATGAAGTAATAAAACCTACGTCTAGCTGATGTACTCATTGGTCCACATACATTATTATGTTAAGAGCCAATACATCATTATCCCGTTCACTATGTCCAATGAAAGGAGCTTTGGTCATCTTGCATAATAAACAAGATTTGTATTCTTCACATGATTTAAATTAAAATGAATTCAAAATTCTATCTTTATGGAGTTTTGATATGCATTTCTCGTTTATATGGCCTAAACGACAATGCCAAAGGTATGTTGGATTTAAATCATTATATTTAATCCTTTTGGTATTAATGTTATAAACTGGCACATCAAAGTTAAGAATATAGAGACCATTAACGAACTATGCATTTACATAAAATATCTCATTTAAATAAAGTAAACAACAACTGCCTTTTATATAAATGAAAATCCAAGCTTGTCCAAACAAGATATAGAAATAATATTTGTTGTAATGGAAGGCACAAAATAACAATCTTCTAACTCTAAAACTAATCCAGTCGATAAGGATAAGTGGCAACTTCGTATGGCTAATGTGGCAACATTTGCTCCATTTCCCACTCATAAGTCCACTTCTCCTTTTGCGAAGTTTTTACTCTTTTGCATTTCCTACAAATTGACACAAATATGATCCACATCCAGTATTTAATAACCAAGATGTAGAATTAGTTAAATTGACATTTATAACATTTATACCTCAATCGGGAGAAGTCAAACTTCCCTACTTCTTCTTCAGATCTTCTAAATAAACATAACAATTTCTTTTCCAATGACCTGGCTTTCCACAGTAGTGACAATCACCCTCTTTGGGAACCCCTCCTTTAGGCTTTGATGCCTTTTTGAAATTGGTCTTATAAGCAGTCTTCTTAAGCTGCTTTTTCTTGCCTTTTCCCTTGACTTTAGCAGTCCTCTTTTGTATCATCATTATGGCAGCAGGTTCTGCTTTCTTTATGTTATTTTTAGCAGTTCTTAACATGCTTAATAACCCAATCAAAGGTTTCGCAATTTCATTCATGAGATAATTCATGACGAATTAAGAATACTGTTTAATGATTGTAGAACAAGATCGGTTTAAGCTTTCGGTGTCAACGGAAATCCTAACCTTTCAAGATACTTAATGTATCCAATCATCTTTAGCATATGTGGACCAACGGACACCTTTTCTCCCATTTTACAATGATATAGTGTCTTGCTTATGTCATGCCTTTCTTGTCGAGCATGCGCTTCGAACAATTTCTTAACATGCTCGACCATCTCATAAGAATCCATGAACTCGTGCTGCTTCCGAAGCCCCGGAGTCATGGTTGCAAGCATGAGATAACTGACATCAACGACATCATCTTGGTGCTTCTTATGGGCATTAATCTCTGTATGAGGTGCAATTCTTGGTGGTGCCCCTAGAATAGGCCCATCAAGTACTTACAACTTTCTCTCTTGTTTGAGGACAATCCTCAAATTTCGATGTCAGTCAAGGAAATTAATTCCATTCAAATTTTCTTTTTCAAGAACAGACCTTAGTGACAATTGTTGGTGTTATTTGCCATTTAGTATCTACAAGAGATAATAAATAATAAAATAATGATAAATAATTATGTATAACAAATTTTGACAATCAAAATAATACCAATCATTGCATTATTAATATAAATGTGGAAATAAAATGCCCCCACTCAAATCAACATCCCTATGTTTTAATATATATATATATATCAGTATATATATATATATATATATATTTAGGTGGTCTAAGATCCATATCTAATCATGCCTTGACTTAGCTTTGGCCAATCCCCAAAACACAACCTTTAGGTAGACATCTTACATCAATTATATCGTATATATAATTCTTGGCTCGCATGATGAACATTTTGTTCATAGAATTATTCATTTTCTCAAATATATAATAATGCATGCTCTTTGTCTCTAAGGCCATAATCCTATTATGCAACCTAGTTAAGTCAGACCCAATAATACGTTGGAGCACTACATTTACTCCATCGCATATATACAAAATAAAAGGTGCACAATGCTTTGGTATTACCTACATCCAGTGATTCTGGCATTGATGAGTGCATTATCGGAAGACATCACCATGACTTAATATATAAATAATAGGTTTGAAAGGGATCTAAATTCGAATTGGAAAATCATGTTATTTATACATCTTTAAAATACAAGTATTTTTTTAAATTGATAATTTTATTTCCACATAAACACATTTTGGAGGATTTTTTTTGGACATATGGTATTTCAAATAACATAAGTGATAAGGAGTTAAAAAATTGTTTTAAACGTTTCAAAACTAAATCTCAGTTCCTTTTAGGTACAATCATAGGAACATAAATAACGTATGAAAAATTGTTTATAAATTGCCTATGGTATTTCAGCATAAATTATTTTGAACCTATGGCATTTGCATGCGACACTTCATGAAATTTGCATATGACACTTAGCTTAAACTAATAGCCCATTGTTTTGAACGTTTCAAAAACAACCTGCCTTTCATTTTTATTTTGTACCAAGTGACCGAAAATCAACAAATAACATTTTACACTATCATAATATATAGCAACTTATGAATAAAATGAATGCAGCCCATTTTGTTTGCTGAATTAATTAACATCAAGGCCCGTTTGAGGCCCAGTTACCTTAACATGCTAATTACCAATAAAAATACATAGCAACTTATGTATTGTACTAGGTAAATTCAGTATATATATTCAGCTATATATCCAATTGGCATAGGCATGATCAATCATACTTGTATATATACAATTGGAAAGAAAACATAATTATCAACTGATATAGGCACAAAAACAAATAGTTAAATTGCACATTGCAAATTAACAAATACATCAACATATATATATATATATATATATATATATATGTATGTATATTCGGCCCATATCAAATCTAAGTATGTATCAGAATTCATGTTTAGTTCACATAAATCAGATGGAATAAGATACACTAAATTATTCTCATCATATTATAGCTCATCTATGTACAAGACAATACGTGTAACTGATAACCCACTGCAATTCAATTCATACATTCCACATCATACATATTTTTTAAAACTTATTAACATATAAATCCAAATGTAAGGCCTACAGAAGGGTTACTAGCAAAAAATAGATCATGATTTTATGCCAAATGCACATCAGTATATGTGCAATTTTGGGTGATAGATTTAGTAAAGTTAACTCTAACCCTAGATGTAAATTATAAAAACGATTGCATCTGAGTATAAAGAACAACAAAACTCAGGAAAACAAAATTGTTCCTAGGCAACAACTTTTATAGCATGACTTTCATGCCATAATTTATATCAGGGATTCAATATAATACATATACATACATCTGCATATCTTAATATGAGATATGTATACACATAGCTGTAATCTAAAACAATTTTAAATATATACAGTTCAAAACCAAATCAGATGAGTTTACTGCCCAAAATGTAATTTACATATATATATATATATATATATTAACTCAAATCATATTTCCCAAGGTATATATATAAATATATGCATATATACTTGCTGCATCATTTCATATCAAATATTAACACCACACAACATATATAAATGACCAGTCTATCATAATGTAACCCTTGACTAACATTAGAACAAAGTACACACCGGATTCATTTTATAGGATGTGCTTACATACATAATAAATGTTGATAAGGTTCATAATCACTAATCAATATGTTACCCAATACTGTTTCAGTGAGTTAACAACAAAATTGTTTTTTTTTTGATTCATGACATAATCAGAACAGAGTTATTTCTAGTCTATTCAACGAAACATTTTGCCATGGAGTTTATGTAACTTGCTGATCCAAAAATATACCAAATAACGCACATGATATAGATTAAGCATATGCTTTAGTTTAATGTTATAGGATTTAGATATGGATGTAATACTGTTTTAGTATCTAATATTAATCAAACATTATTCTCAGATTTCATTTCATATCAAGTATAAAATGATTTTACAGTGAAACGATTTCACATCTGAAATAATACATATATATTACGTCCTTTTGAATGATATACAAGTGTTCAAAACACTGTCAATTATACATAGATAATTTGATTTGCATATTCATTTACACAAATTTCTACCGCAAGTCCTAGCTTTTATACCATAGAAGGGTATCATCACAAAATTAGCAATAGTATCTCATGAATTTAACCCAAAACAACAAGATCTATACGATTAAATAGATGAACTGAAAGGAGGCATACCAATTTGAGATCAAGAATTCACGTATTCGAGAAATCGAAGATGCTTGTGCTGATTTGAATCGATAGCATAACCGTATGTGGCGACGCCTCTAATCGGTCCACAAGAAGTTGCCTTGAGATCGTCGCACGATTTCGAGGATGAAGGATGATGGTACTAGCAAAGATTCACCATGCAAGTAACCTAATTTGATTTGTTTCCTTTTGGTTATCTAATTATCGATAAGGATAGGTCTAACCTCCTTTTATAGAAGCAAATGGACAAAATTATTGTATGAGAATTTCATCTTTACCATTTCAAATGGGAATACTAAATCAACCAGTTGATTTAGTTCCTTTATTTAAAATAGTCGTTCCTTTTTCAACCGCTCTAATTATGTGACCTCATAGGTTATCATAACGTTGGCAATAATTTAAATTATAAACAGTTAGCGACATCTAGTAATACATTGCCTTTCCCAAGTTATAATAATATCAATGATTCTATATAACCTGTTCTATGACCAGTGTTTCAATGTAATTTAATCCTTTTAACCAATATATCCAAGATTAAACTCGAGGCATGGAACATATCATCATATTAATTATTTAATCCTTTTATCTTGATTGATGAGTAGACTATAAAACAAATCAATATCTAAGCATGGCCATGCATTTCATAGTCTCACTCAATCAAGAGTTTCACGGATATCACCACACACACATATATATATATATTGTAGGGTTAAATTCCATCTAGATCATTCATAATTTTCATTCCGTTCGAGGTGTATCCAATAATCCCCTTTATCGTCTACTTGGTTAAAAATAACTTTTGATGATATCAAAACACAAATATCATACAATAAAATTATAATGATTTTAGGTCTGAGGACTATTACATCACTGTCACTACGAGAATACATTATGATACTGTTAATTATATTCCATGTAGTTTTCTCAAGTTGGGTCAGCACAATATGCTATTCTCCAATACGTATCTATGTATTGACATTAATATCACGTATATTAATGACCAATGAGATATGATCATCAGTGAATAAATGTACTAGTCTCAATGTTTTATTGTTGTCATATATAAATAATAAAACTTGACTAGTGACATTTAAGAATTACAGTACATAATATATATAATCTCATGTTCAAGTCATTTACTTGAAACTATATAATTTTGTAATATTATTCTAAGGACTTCTATTATGTTAATATTTATATTACATAGTAAATATAATCATAACAGAATCTTTTATTCCAAATAAAATATAACATCAACAATGTTATTATTGTTCACATCAAACAAATTTCCTCTAGGGCACAAACTCTAACAGTTATAACGCCTGTGATTAATGCTATGTCCTTAGAGCTGATGAGTCAGGACTAATAAACCCGAGACCATAGTCAGCATAGGTTATCACAATTGTGGTTTAAGAGCCAATCGACAGAATTAGGTTACACCCTAATTATGTTTTGTAGTAAATGGTCTAGAAATCAAATGATTTGAATGAGACGACAATCGACTTTATCCTTGCTTATCTTTATATTGTTCTATTTACTATTATCGTGGTTCAAACTACTATCATGTCCAGATTTTCTCTTTTCCACTCATGCTAGTAATTACAGTACTCGCCAGGCGTTATTTCCGACTAGTTTTCTTTTTACCTCCTTCCTTCCCCTTTCCTTTCCCAAGTTCTCAGGTTGAAGGATCTAGTAGCCGGTAAAGATCGGCTCAGCTTAGCTTAATGGAGATTTCTTCATGTCTTATTCTCTACTTGATTATATACTGTTTCATGTTTTATTTGTTTAGTTAACGTTGAGTGGGATTTTTCTATTTTTTACCCTGATTATATTGCTTTTTCATAAGACAGTTGTAGGTTTATGATTGAAGTGCATTTTAGGATGCAATAACACCTATGTTATAGTTTAAATAAAGTTTTAAATATTTCTATTGTGTTATTATATGTTGTCTTGTGAATTTTAGTCTCTGTTACGTAATTTTATACCTGTACGCTTCATACACCTTAGCAAAATCCTCGTACGGGTGACGTTAAGGGATGTGAGGGTGTTACATTTGGTATTAGATCCAAATGTTACAAAATCAGACAAAAGTTTTTGTTTTTAAACGAAAAAGTATTTTTAAGAAAAGTGTTTTTAAAATAAAAGTTTGTTTTTGAAAAACATCCCCTCAAGTCAATTACAATATTCTCTTGATTCCTTTCCTGAATCCTTCTTTTTGCAGCATGTCTGGGGCTCCCAACTTTCCTGAGGGTATCCCCATTCCGACTTAGTTCCGTAGGTATTTGGAAGCTACGATGCCATCCAAAGGGCAAGAGAATACCCAAGCTCCCTATCCAGCCATGGTGGCTCCTTCTAATCCACCACCAGCGGTTGATTTCTATAAGCTTTGCAAAGATTTCACTATTTTTAGCGGAAAGACCTTCCTTTGTTCAGAGACTTTTGTTGAGGCCCGCGCTTGGCTCAAGAATACCGAGCATATATTTAGACTTTTGGAACTTGAGGATAGGAGGATATTTCAGCTAGCTGCATGGAAATTGAAAGGAGGTGCTTCTTATTGGTGGAAGATGGCTGAGACACAATATGGCTTTGAGACTTGGAATTAGTTTAAGGAGAGGTTTGAAACGAAGTTTCTATCTCAGGTAGAAGAAGGCATGCGAGAAATTTCTTGGATTAAGACAGGGTAATCTTTATGTTAAGGAATATGTCAATCACTTCAATGAGCTTGCTCGGTTTGGGATGGATTTGGTGAGTACGACTCATAAGAAGGCCGTGATATTTTCTAAGAGCCTGAATAAACCCCTACAAAGACTTGCTTTGACACATATTTCAATGGATTCTATATTCAAGAATCTTGTTGAGATGACACTTATGCATGAGGAACGAAAAGGTGATTCCAAGGAAAGTAAAGATGAGGTGGCTAAAGACAATTTTGGAAATAAGAAATGGTGGCCCAAGAAAGTTAATAAGAGGAAGGGTGAGAGGCGAAAGAAAGCTCAAATAAAGAAAAACATTAGATGCCATGGTTGTGGCATGACGAACCATTTTGTAAAGGACTGCAAGAAGACTACTAAGAAAGGGAGTTTCTTTAATTGTGGACAGTCAGATCATTATAGTAAGTTGTGTCCTCAAAAGCAAGGAAAAGGAACTTGCTCTTCTAGAGCGCATATGCATGCATTAGAGGCAAAAGAGGCCAGCATCGGCCAGGATAGAGGCAGGAAGGTCACAATCGAAGGTTTGATCTCACTTTATAACCTTCTAGTTATGACCTTATTTGATTCTGGCGCTTCACATTCGTTCATTTCTACTTCGTTAGTTGATTATCTACACCTTAGTGTATCTCTTGTTTCTGATCTAGTAGTAGTTTCAATCCCTATACGGGGTTCTGCTCATTTGTCTATGATGCAAAAGGATTTGAGACTTTCTATATTAGGCGTCGAGTTTGATTATGACGCCTATATACTGGGGTTTTAGGGGTAGGTTAATATTTTAAGGATGGATTGGTTGGCCATGTATGGTTTCATTCTTGAGTACGAGAAGAGGGTAGTGAGATTGATGACTTGTCACTGTTGGACCCTCTAGATATCTTGCAACTCACGAGAATCAGTCATATTGAGCTTCTTTGAGTCCCTAGATACTTCTACTGATGATCTTAGTTTGGTACCCATGGTGAGAGAATTTCTGGACGAATTTGAATAGGTGAGAGGACTACCTTCGAGATGAGATATTGACATACGGATTTACTTGACAGAGAATGCTAAGTTTGTTTGCATTGCAAGTGCTCATACAGTTCCGAGGGAAAGAAGGGAGATGAGCAAGCAGGTGGGTGAGCCGTTAGAGAAAGGTTTCATTAGACAGAGTATATACGAGTGGGGAGCACTAGTTGTTTTCACTACTGAGGCAATTGGATGTCTCCGTCTATGTGTATATTATAGAGAATTGAAAAAGCTCGCGAAGAAGAATCAACACCCACACCCTTCCCCCCTGGATAGACGATTTATTTGATTAGTTAGTGTGTGCTTCCATTTTCTCTCAGTTGGATTTGGCGACTAGGTTTCATCAGCTTCAAGTTGCAGATTATAGTGTGGATAAAACAACTTTTAGCACTCTGGATGGATTCTTCGAGTGGCTGATTATCCCCTTTAGGCTAACCAATGCGCCAACATATTTATTTTTTGATTTGCTGAACCAAACATTTAGGGAGTTCCTAAATAAATTTGTTGTAGTGTCTGTGGATGACATCTTAGTACTCTCGAGAGATAAGAATGAGCATGCTTTGCATTTGGGAGAGGTCCTTCTACTCTTCGTGCCCATCAATGAAGGAAAAATTCTCAAAGTGCCACTTTCAGTGCAAGAAGGTGAGATTCTTAGGGCATGTGGTTTCGAGAGATGGTATAGCGACTGATCCCACTAACGCAGTTGCGGCACAAGACTAGAAGGCCCCCAAGAATGTGACTGAGGTAAGGAGCTTTTTAGGTTTGGTGGGGATTATTGGAAATTTATTAAGGACTTTGCATGGATTTCATCTCCACTTACGCGCCTTACTAAAAATAATTTGATATTCTCATGGGACATGGACTGCGAGGATTATTTTATGATATTAAACAAGGCAATCACGAATGCCCCGAGGTTGACTCTTCCAGATGGATCTAAGATGTTCACAGTTTATACAGATGCTTGGGTACAAGATTGGGCGCGATCTTAATGCAGGAGGGTAGGATTATTTGTTACTGGAGTAGGCAGCTTAAGATACATGGAAGAAATTAACTAACCCATGATTTAGAGCTAGCAGCTATTTTTTCGCCCTGTCTGGTCGATTGCTGTAGCTCACCACTGAAACCTCTGTCCTTGATTCTCAGATCTGATTCCCTATACAACTTTTTTGGCCCCCCTTTGATTTTAATGATCAACGAGCTCTCACTTTTGCGCTGTTACACCTTCCCCTTGATATCCTGGTAGGCCAATCACATGCAGTGTTGTCCCTCACATGAGGCTGTCTTCAGCTATCGAGGGTAACGTACTTTAATGTTGGGGGAATCAGTGGCTTTATTGTGTACACTTTTAGTTGATTCATCTTATGTTCACGTCTTTTTAATTTGGAGTTTGTTTTGTTGTATTGTTGGTTTTTGGATCTGCTTTTGCTTGTTTAAAGTGGCGGATGTGGCGATATTTGGACTGGCTATTCACTTCAGCTCGTCACTAAACAAAACAATATTAGTGAAGCTTTTGCTCATTTTTTTGCTTTTTTTGGTAGCGATTGCCCTGTTTTAACCAAACATCACCTACCCTGGTCTATGTCAATTTCCTTGGTGTTAGACGTGATAGTCAAGGCTTTACTTTGGCTACTTTCCATGTGGATAATGGCACTGCCTCTATGCGTCATATTGTGTCAATGTCAGATCTTCTCTTCGGCGCTATGGCAGTGTGGTTCTGGTAAACTGGATTTTGAATCTTCTTGTCTTAAGTCATATATACTTTTGGAAATTACTTGCCATGTTATGTCACCTGTTGCTAGTCTGCAATGTTCCTGGTTAGTGCAACATTGTTCCTTTGCCATAGGCCCATATCATCTGTTCCTGGTTAGCTTTGGTGACTTTTGGAAGTTACATTGCACCGTATCTTCTATAGTATGATATAGTCCTTTGTTCATGTGAGCTGCTTGAGAAATCTTGGGCTACTTTACAGTACACTTCTTTGCCTATGCTTTGAAAACTGCTGCTGTATAGTCCTTTCATGGATGTATTGTTCTTGCAGTACACTATTTTGGTCAAAATTCTTAGTTAATGTTACTACTTAGGTCGTACCTTTACTTTGTATAGTGTGATATCTTGTATAATATGTTTGCTTCTGTTCTTAATATTCCTCTTTGTACCTTTCTTTTGGAAACACTGGTACTTGACTCCGTACACGGAGCATGAAAATATTTAGAGTAGTCTAGTCATTTTGATTAGCTCCTATGCGTTAAGCTTGCATAATTGCAGTTGATGAACCACTCTAAAAACTGCCTGTGGTGGATTCCACCTTAAAAATCAACAATATCAGTTAGACAATTTATCTATCTCTTGTTATATTGTATTTATTATTTTTTTATAATAAAAAATGTTACGAATCACTTTAAAAACCGGTCGGCCTTACCAAAATTATGAGATTTTCCAAAGCAATCCTATAGATTTCATAATATTTCATTTGTGTTAAATTCACATTCACAGATAATTTAAGTCAAGTGTGAGATTAAAAAAATTTAATGCGGAAAGGATATAATGATACGAATGTGTAACACCCCTACTTCTAGTGGAAATATAAGTCCTACATCGTGGAAGCTTGTGTGAAGTGCAGACTTATATAGTAGAACCCATCTCCCATTAGCGCTAAGGCCTTTTGAGGAACAATACCCCACACCTATACGGTGGCTAAGTTGGGGAAAATATCTTGCGCGAATAGAGGTGCAGGTTGTTACAGTGGTATCAGAGCCAATACCCAGCCGGAATTGTGACTCTTGTGTGGACCAAATGCCTGGGTGAGGCGTTCATGAACCAGTACATTGGGCTCTGTAGGGGGGAGAATGTAACACCCCCACTTCTAGTAGAAATATAAGTCCTACATCGTGGAAGCCTGTGTGAAGTGAGGACTTATATAATAGAGCCCATCTTCATTAGAGCCGAGGCCTTTTGAGGAACAAAACCCCACAACTATACGGTGGCTAAGTAGGGGACAATATCTTGCACGAACGGAGGTGCGGGTTGTTATAGGACACGAAAATGAAAGAATGAAATTCGAGCACACTACGGCGAACAAGTGCGACTCAAGAACAGATCAAGTCAACCCAGGTCAAAATAATAAATCCAAACTTCTCTTCTTCTTTTTTTCAATCCAACAACGCCAATTTTTTTACTTTCCCAAACAAAATCTTTACCAGTGGATACAAAATAACTCAGTAAATATATAACCAAGATAAGTATCGACCAACATATATTTGAGGGATAGGAAGTAAAAGTTTTTGGAACAAAAACAACTTAACAAATATACTTTGGCTTATATATTTCTTTCTATAGGAATTTATTATTATTATTTTGAGGATATGAGCAACCAAACAATACTCAAGACCAATAATAACTCTTGTTCTAAACAAATATTAGGATCAACCCTAAGAAGTTCTGCTCAGCCAGGTCAGAGGCACTGGGTGAACAGGTCGTCTGGCAAATTAGGAGGGGCTAGAATGGGTAAAAGACCAATAGTTTTCAGGGACCAATGGTTTTTTCTGAAGGGATTCTAGGGTTTGGTTGTTTTGATCAAGTTAGGAGGTAAATGGAGGGAAGGTGGGTCTCCTGGAAGATGTAACACCCCGCCTCCGCTAGGGTCACTCGCAAAGGAATGCACTAGCTTTAGAGGGGCATTATTGGTAAACATGCACAGAAATATCACAAGACAGAACATATAAAATAGCGGAAGTAAAATCGAACTTTCAGAAATTCAATAATTAAGGTCTAAAGCCTTTTACATCAGAGTACATCAAAACCTGTCTTGCAATAGTAAAGAAGCATAAAGACTTTTTAATAAATTATTCCCCAAGTAAAAACAGTAAAGTAGCCATAGCCAAGAGAAGTCCAAGCCATCCATGATGACCTTCAAGCAGAAGAAGTCCGAACTAAACAGCATTGTTTCCTCCCTGAAACCTGGGGGGGGGGGGAAACGGAAGGAAAGAGGCGAAACAAAACGTGTCAGTCAAAAAGACTGAGTAAGTCCTATCTACTTCCAGTATAAAAACAGGTAAAGGTAACATGACATGCATAAACTGAAAGTAAACATAAGGATAACTACAAGATAGATAAACCAGGGTAGCCGGTTGAACTACTGTGGCAAGGTAAACTAAGGTATCATGATAAACTACGGTGTTATGATAAGTCAAGGTATCACATCGTCAGATTTCTATCGAGTACATTATCCCAAGGTATCTACCCCGTCTAACATCCCACGGTATCTATTATGTATATTCTTCCTAGTTCTAACATGTATATTTGCTCTGCACCTCTCGTACTAGTATCCCTACCCGCGTCATGTGTTAACCATGAATGTCCCTTGCTCAAAGTTGTGTAATGGTCCATGTCAACCTAATATATCGCATATATAGGTTACTCAAATCATATGTTTCTTTCCATGTATATAAGTTCAGTCCTTTGCCGTACCTCGTACGGGCTTCCTCATGTCGTATTATCCTTGAAATCGTTTGGACTGTCACCCTTGTTCTAGCTAAGCTCTTCCATATGAATCATCGTTTGAACTACTAGGACTTACGCCACCTAGCACCACTAGGGATTACGCTTACCTATTGCACGCTTTCGTATTTCGGTTTGGGTTAAACCACCTAGGCCACTAGGGATTACGCTAACCCTCAACCACGCCCTTTTTCCCACGCATTCATCGTGAATCGTTTTTCTATAGTTGTATGCACATGTATCACATCGTGCCATCCGAGTCCTGTCACAGGGCAAAACAAGAAATACAGGACTCGGTCGGGAGCTTTAGATTTATCTGCCGATGCAGATACTAAGGTCTGCTTTTCTACACGAGACCCCTCCCTCAACTAGTGAAAGGCAACACAAGAGAAAATCTTGCATGAGAACTACACTCCGGCCAGCCCACATCCTACGGCCTACCTCACCCATAATTAGATAGCAATTATGGTCTGTTGGGTGTTCCCTGCCTTTCCGTACGTACACGCTTGACTCAAGATGGTAGATGATCGACGAACTTGCTATCTCGGGCACCTTATGTATTCGTCGACTCACTGCTATCCACCCCAGTCTTTAGGTCGCTCGCATAGCAACCAAGGCATATTCTTGGTTCTTCGACCGCAGACCTCAACCTCTCGTGAGCCTAGTATAATGACCTGGCAGCTCACAGAGGGATCCCAAGAATATCCTCACGTTCCCCGAAGCCGCTGCTTCGTTACCCAGTTCGTTGGAGCCTTTATCTAAATCAGATAGCCTGCTCCTACGCGCATACTTAAACGTTGACCTAACGTATCGGGTTACTAATCTATCTAAGAAATGGTCCAAATTTCCTTGACTAAGAATTATTACTTAGTTTCCCTTAACTAAGGTTTACCACTTAGCCTTATTTCCATAATCCTTGTTAACTATGGTTATTTACCTAATCCTCCGAATTAGGGTTTATCTAATGGGTTAAGTGTCACTTAAGTTCATAACTTAGCCCGTCTACAAACCATGTCAAAATTGGCTAAGTATCCAAGTCCAAGACTTAACCCTACAAACCATGTGTCAAGTTGGCTAAGTATATTAAGCAATCCATAACTTAACCTCGTCTAATTATCATTTTAGATTGGTTAATTATATAAATTAACTTGACCTTGTCAAATTACCGAGTCAAATCGGTCAAGCGTATTCAAGTGATTCGTGACTTAGCCTTATCATGTTTTCACGTTATATTGGTTAAGTATGGGTTAACTTAACCTCCATAAATTCACGAGTTAGATTGGCTAAGTATAGGTCACTTAACCACATCCAATTAACGAGTTAGATTGGTTAAGTTTAGGTCACTTAACCACATCAAATTAACGAGTTAGATTGGTTAAGTTTAGGTCACTTAACCACATCAAATCATCATGTATAATTGGTTAAGTATAAGTTGCTTAACCCCATTAGATTATCCCATTAAGTTGGTTAAGTATTGGTTACTTAACCTCATTGAATTACCAAGTTTAAATTGGTTAAGTGTTTAACGTAACCCCATCGAATTACCGTGTTTAGATTAGTTAAGTGTGGATTACTTAACCCCATCTAATTACCGTGTTTAGGTTAGTTAAGTCTTAATTACTTAACCTCATCTAATTACCAAGTCTGAATTGGTTAAGTGTCATTAAGGAAATCAAGCCCGGTCCCACTTAACCTACCCATTCGTGTCATATCGGTTAAGTGTCATTAGTCAAATTTGCTTAACCTTATCATGTGGCATTAATTTAATTAATGCACTCTTAACCTCTCACATTAGACCTTGTTGTGGTTACTAGTTAAGCCGGGCGGGTCCGGGTAGATTTACACCACAACCTAGCCTAACCTCGGGTCTTGAGCGCGACATGACCAACTTCTCACATTGGGTCCTATTGTTTGCAACTACTAGTTAGGCCGGTCGGTTCCGGGTAGTTTTACGTTGCAAACTCAACCCAACCTCGAGTTGGCCACACTTATATTATCTAAGTTCATCATGTTTCCAAAACATGTTACAAGTTTTTCAAGCATTTGGGTAGACCTAACTTAATAGGTAAATTCCCAAAGGGTAGACCTAACTTAATAGGTAAATTCCCAAGCTCATGTTTTTATGCATACTTACATGTCAACTTCCATGTTATCTTTCAAGTCATATTTTCAAGTATAAACACATGTCATATTCAAGTTAAGATTTCGCGACATGTTCATGTTTATCTAACTACCCAAAATCGTGTTTTCCCAACGCAAGCAAAGCGAGTCAACATAGTAGGTATACTATGGCTACATGTAGACCCCAAAACATGCACGATGCCACAAAAGGGATTGGCTCCAAACATGCATGGCGTCATAAGGGGGTTTGGCCTTAAAACATGCATGATAGAGTCATATAGGGATTGACCATAAGCATGCATACTATCATATAGGATTTGGCCACAAACTTGCATAATATCATAAGGAGGTTTTGCCACAAACATGCATGAAACATAAGGGGTTTGTGTTCATATGCATGCATAAGCCCCAAGGTCAAGTATTTGCCTATGTTTCACAAGTCAAATGGTTCCCAAAGGTTCATGCAAATCTTCCATAGACAAAGGTCCAAACTTGCAAGATAAACTAGGCTAAACATAACATGAGTGACATGATTAAGTTGCTACCTCTTAGTCTAAGGTCATAGATCATAGAAAAGGGACAAAGTTAGGTTCACATACATGCATACTTATGCTTTATCTCATTTTATCCCATGTCAACATTAAAATACCGTTTTGATCCAAAAGTAGCTAGAACTTACATAGCGTAGCAAGAGGACTAGGAGCATGAATCGTTTTGACGAAGAAAGGTGGCTCCTTTGATGAAGATCCGTCATGAAACTCGCATAGCAACGTTGATTTTGCCTCTATTTGGTGTAGCAAGCTTGCACCTTTTGATTTGAACTCGATTTGAATGCATAGGCTCTAGGGATTGGAGATGGAGGCCATGATCAAAATTGATTTTGGCAGCACTTAGTTGCTAGGTTTGATTTTTAGGGATTTAGGTTAGGTTTAGGGTCTTTTTATAGAGATTAGGATAGTTTTAGACCCTTAGATTAACCCTAGGATAGATCAGGACCATCAGATCTCGGAAGCTTCCAGAACCAGCCCAAGAACAAGACCAGGTGAGACAAACAGGTGCGCCAGGCAACTTGCCCCGACCACCCCCTGTCGACAAGCAAGTCGACAGGGCTGTCGACTTGGTCTGGGCCCAAGTCGACAGGCCTGTCGACATGGCCTAGGCGGGAAACTTCCCGCCTAGCCCCCAGATCTGATTCCCAAAACTGTTTCCGAAATTCAAATTCCCAGAAACCTTCTTTGGGCCTTTTACGGGTCATACGGACTCCGATTCTCGAAAACTCGGACTCTATTTCGCGTATTTTTCCGAGACGAACGCAATGGCATAGCCCGATTCACTTGATTCAGAATTTATAATTTAATTCTGTCTTGATTCTTGATTTAACGTGTTGTAAAAATTCGGGTTGTTACATTCTCCCCTTCTTAAAGGATTTCGTCCCCGAAATCTCAAAGTTAGGAAGAACATATCCTACCATCCATCATCCATCTACTCAAACCATCATCCATAAGCAACCATTGTCCTTAGACGACTTCTAATGCTTTACGAATGTATGCAAAACGTGTGTGTACATGTTCCTTAGCTAATGCTAATGATCAGGCCTGAAAAATCTTTCTAATGCAAAGTATGTTTAGTGCCATGAATCCAACATGTATGCAAATAGCCCTAGTCATGTAAATACTATATGCGTGCACAATCATTCATTCATATGCAACATCCGCATGATAACACATTCAATTTCATCCATAAGCAAGTATAAATACTCATGCATATGCAATATGAAATGTAACCGAGTTGAGCTAGTATCTAATGTGTATTCGCGCATCCACGAGCAACCACTTGCAACCATTTGCAACCATATCAACCATAACATGTTTCAAATACATGTTTACATCCATAGGGTTCTACCTAAGATTCCCTGAAACCGGGTCAAGAAGATAAACAAAACAAACTCCTTACGGGATTTGTAACAGAGACAGGACCGAGAGGATATCCATAAAAGATAGCCTACAAGCAAGCTCAACAGAAAAACAGGGATCGAGGATATATTCCCAAAAGAGATATCATGCACGTACTTAGTCTTCAGTCTCCTGAGTCGCATTACCTTGAGCTTAGTTCCATCGTGCCTTGACCGCCCCTTTTACTTCACGATTTCGCAGCTTCTTATTTCCTGTTTCCATAACATGAGTTGGAACTCATTTCCTCGTCGCCTCTCGTTCCACTTGCACTTATTCTCCTTCTAGAATACTTGGCGCAAACAGGACTGCGTACACATCATTCCATGCGAGCCCTCAAAATTCACTAGTGAATCCTGGACCTTGTACCATAAGGTATTCCATGTAGAAAAACTTTCTCTTGAAAGTAAACAAGTTACCGTGCGCACTTACTAGGGTAATTCCCATAACCCATACATAATCGAAGTAAACCATCCGTCTTATCAGCGAACACCATTCGATCGGGTTTCTAATTTCGAACAAAGGCATCTAGGGATTCTAAGTAACTAATCATGATAGAACCCAAAAGGTTACGCGATACTTCAAGGGTATTACCAAAGCAAGCCAAGAGTCTAACTACCCTCCTTCTAAAACCGAGAGTGGCACCCCTTACTGGATAACCACTTCATCCCTAGAATCCATCCACAACTTATAAACATAAGCATTATTTTCAAGCTCAACACTTGATATAGACATTCTCAAATCCAAACAAGCCATGAGTAAATGGACCGATCTTCCAATAGGACTTGAGACAAAAACGGGATCCTCTACTACGCTAGTACTAAGGTGCAGAGACTCAACTATCGAAGCGGACTTAAAAGATGCGGTGATCAAAACAAAGTCCCGACAGGATGATAGAGAAGAAAAGCTAAACCTTTAACAAGATCGTTACCCTCCTTCTGAGGTACCCTAGAAATGAGAGCATACTATTGCCCTCCGAATGATCTTGTCCCTGTTCGATGATACTTAACTATCCGTCCCGTTTCACCATGCCAAAGGTACTCTCTCGTCATGGGTTTCATTGTTCATCTTTCTCCCTCCTTTTAGGACTCAGCCATACCAACATGTTGCTTATCCCTGAGCTCGTATCCTTTATCCTTGTTCTTACTATCCTTTCATGCATAACTCTGCAACGGTCTCTCGAGAACCACCTCCATCGTACGGGAAACACTTACGCAGCTAGAAAGACTAGTCGCAGTCAAAACCACTGTGACTACAGATGGAGGAAAGAAAGGAAAAGAGATTCAATCAAGGAAACAAGGATAATGCTAATGGCCTTTGGGGAATAGCCTTTTTCTTTTAAGAGAAAATTTTCGTGAAAAATGCTTCTTTGTAAACGGTTTTCAAATAGTTTTCAGAAGGTCTTTAAAAACTTTTGCCCAGTCTAGTAACCTTCTGCTCTGATACCAAATGTAACACCCCGCCTCCGCTAGGGTCACTCGCAAAGGAATGCACTAGCTTTAGAGGGGCATTATTGGTAAACATGCACAGAAATATCACAAGACAGAACATATAAAATAGCGGAAGTAAAATCGAACTTTCAGAAATTCAATAATTAAGGTCTAAAGCCTTTTACATCAGAGTACATCAAAACCTGTCTTGCAATAGTAAAGAAGCATAAAGACTTTTTAATAAATTATTCCCCAAGTAAAAACAGTAAAGTAGCCATAGCCAAGAGAAGTCCAAGCCATCCATGATGACCTTCAAGCAGAAGAAGTCCGAACTAAACAGCATTGTTTCCTCCCTGAAACCTGGGGGGGAAACGGAAGAAAAGAGGCGAAACAAAACGTGTCAGTCAAAAAGACTGAGTAAGTCCTATCTACTTCCAGTATAAAAACAGGTAAAGGTAACATGACATGCATAAACTGAAAGTAAACATAAGGATAACTACAAGATAGATAAACCAGGGTAGCCGGTTGAACTACTGTGGCAAGGTAAACTAAGGTATCATGATAAACTACGGTGTTATGATAAGTCAAGGTATCACATCGTCAGATTTCTATCGAGTACATTATCCCAAGGTATCTACCCCGTCTAACATCCCACGGTATCTATTATGTATATTCTTCCTAGTTCTAACATGTCTATTTGCTCTGCACCTCTCGTACTAGTATCCCTACCCGCGTCATGTGTTAACCATGAATGTCCCTTGCTCAAAGTTGTGTAATGGTCCATGTCAACCTAATATATCGCATATATAGGTTACTCAAATCATATGTTTCTTTCCATGTATATAAGTTCAGTCCTTTGCCGTACCTCGTACGGGCTTCCTCATGTCGTATTATCCTTGAAATCATTTGAACTGTCACCCTTGTTCTAGCTAAGCTCTTCCATATGAATCATCGTTTGAACTACTAGGACTTACGCCACCTAGCACCACTAGGTATTACGCTTACCTATTGCACGCTTTCGTATTTCGGTTTGGGTTAAACCACATAGGCCACTAGGGATTACGCTAACCCTCAACCGCGCCCTTTTTCCCACGCATTCATCGTGAATCGTTTTTCTATAGCTGTATGCACATGTATCACATCGTGCCATCCGAGTCCTGTCACAGGGCAAAACAAGAAATACAGGACTCGGTCGGGAGCTTTAGATTTATCTGCCGATGCAGATACTAAGGTCTGCTTTTCTACACGTGGCTATGGTCCCACGAGACCCCTCCCTCAACTAGTGAAAGGCAACACAAGAGAAAATCTTGCACGAGAACTACACTCCGGCCAGCCCACATCCTACGGCCTACCTCACCCATAATTAGATAGAAATTATGGTCTGTTGGGTGTTCCCTGCCTTTCCGTACGTACACGCTTGACTCAAGATGGTAGATGATCGACGAACTTGCTATCTCGGGCACCTTATGTATTCGTCGACTCACTGCTATCCACCCCAGTCTTTAGGTCGCTCGCATAGCAACCAAGGCATATTCTTGGTTCTTCGACCGCAGACCTCAACCTCTCGTGAGCCTAGTATAATGACCTGGCAGCTCACAGAGGGATCCCAAGAATATCCTCACGTTCCCCGAAGCCGCTGCTTCGTTACCCAGTTTGTTGGAGCCTTTATCTAAATCAGATAGCCTGCTCCTACGCGCATACTTAAACGTTGACCTAACGTATCGGGTTACTAATCTATCTAAGAAATGGTCCAAATTTCCTTGACTAAGAATTATTACTTAGTTTCCCTTAACTAAGGTTTACCACTTAGCCTTATTTCCATAATCCTTGTTAACTATGGTTATTTACCTAATCCTCCGAATTAGGGTTTATCTAATGGGTTAAGTGTCACTTAAGTTCATAACTTAGCCCGTCTACAAACCATGTCAAAATTGGCTAAGTATCCAAGTCCGATTTAACCCTACAAACCATGTGTCAAGTTGGCTAAGTATATTAAGCAATCCATAACTTAACCTCGTCTAATTATCATTTTAGATTGGTTAATTATATAAATTAACTTGACCTTGTCAAATTACCGAGTCAAATCGGTCAAGCGTATTCAAGTGATTCGTGACTTAGCCTTATCATGTTTTCACGTTATATTGGTTAAGTATGGGTTAACTTAACCTCCATAAATTCACGAGTTAGATTGGCTAAGTATAGGTCACTTAACCACATCCAATTAACGAGTTAGATTGGTTAAGTTTAGGTCACTTAACCACATCAAATTAACGAGTTAGATTGGTTAAGTTTAGGTCACTTAACCACATCAAATCATCATGTATAATTGGTTAAGTATAAGTTGCTTAACCCCATTAGATTATCCCATTAAGTTGGTTAAGTATTGGTTACTTAACCTCATTGAATTACCAAGTTTAAATTGGTTAAGTGTTTAACGTAACCCCATCGAATTACCGTGTTTAGATTAGTTAAGTGTGGATTACTTAACCCCATCTAATTACCGTGTTTAGGTTAGTTAAGTCTTAATTACTTAACCTCATCTAATTACCAAGTCTGAATTGGTTAAGTGTCATTAAGGAAATCAAGCCCGGTCCCACTTAACCTACCCATTCGTGTCATATCGGTTAAGTGTCATTAGTCAAATTTGCTTAACCTTATCATGTGGCATTAATTTAATTAATGCACTCTTAACCTCTCACATTAGACCTTGTTGTGGTTACTAGTTAAGCCGGGCGGGTCCGGGTAGATTTACACCACAACCTAGCCTAACCTCGGGTCTTGAGCGCGACATGACCAACTTCTCACATTGGGTCCTATTGTTTGCAACTACTAGTTAGGCCGGTCGGTTCCGGGTAGTTTTACGTTGCAAACTCAACCCAACCTCGAGTTGGCCACACTTATATTATCTAAGTTCATCATGTTTCCAAAACATGTTACAAGTTTTTCAAGCATTTGGGTAGACCTAACTTAATAGGTAAATTCCCAAAGGGTAGACCTAACTTAATAGGTAAATTCCCAAGCTCATGTTTTTATGCATACTTACATGTCAACTTCCATGTTATCTTTCAAGTCATATTTTCAAGTATAAACACATGTCATATTCAAGTTAAGATTTCGCGACATGTTCATCTTTATCTAACTACCCAAAATCGTGTTTTCCCAACGCAAGCAAAGCGAGTCAACATAGTAGGTATACTATGGCTACATGTAGACCCCAAAACATGCACGATGCCACAAAAGGGATTGGCTCCAAACATGCATGGCGTCATAAGGGGGTTTGGCCTTAAAACATGCATGATAGAGTCATATAGGGATTGACCATAAGCATGCATACTATCATATAGGATTTGGCCACAAACTTGCATAATATCATAAGGAGGTTTTGCCACAAACATGCATGAAACATAAGGGGTTTGTGTTCATATGCATGCATAAGCCCCAAGGTCAAGTATTTGCCTATGTTTCACAAGTCAAATGGTTCCCAAAGGTTCATGCAAATCTTCCATAGACAAAGGTCCAAACTTGCAAGATAAACTAGGCTAAACATAACATGAGTGACATGATTAAGTTGCTACCTCTTAGTCTAAGGTCATAGATCATAGAAAAGGGACAAAGTTAGGTTCACATACATGCATACTTATGCTTTATCTCATTTTATCCCATGTCAACATTAAAATACCGTTTTGATCCAAAAGTAGCTAGAACTTACATAGCGTAGCAAGAGGACTAGGAGCATGAATCGTTTTGACGAAGAAAGGTGGCTCCTTTGATGAAGATCCGTCATGAAACTCGCATAGCAACGTTGATTTTGCCTCTATTTGGTGTAGCAAGCTTGCACCTTTTGATTTGAACTCGATTTGAATGCATAGGCTCTAGGGATTGGAGATGGAGGCCATGATCAAAATTGATTTTGGCAGCACTTAGTTGCTAGGTTTGATTTTTAGGGATTTAGGTTAGGTTTAGGGTCTTTTTATAGAGATTAGGATAGTTTTAGGCCCTTAGATTAACCCTAGGATAGATCAGGACCATCAGATCTCGGAAGCTTCCAGAACCAGCCCAAGAACAAGACCAGGTGAGACAAACAGGTGCGCCAGGCAACTTGCCCCGGCCACCCCCTGTCGACAGGCAAGTCGACAGGGCTGTCGACTTGGTCTGGGCCCAAGTCGACAGGCCTGTCGACAGCCCTGTCGACATGGCCTAGGCGGGAAACTTCCCGCCTAGCCCCCAGATCTGATTCCCAAAACTGTTTCCGAAATTCAAATTCCCAGAAACCTTCTTTGGGCCTTTTACGGGTCATACGGACTCCGATTCTCGAAAACTCGGACTCTATTTCGCGTATTTTTCCGAGACAAACGCAATGGCATAGCCCGATTCACTTGATTCAGAATTTATAATTTAATTCTGTCTTGATTCTTGATTTAACGTGTTGTAAAAATTCGGGTTGTTACAGAAGATAAACAGAGATGGTTGATTTGAGGTGTTGTGGTACGATGATGGTGGAAGAATTCAATGACGTGAAATAGGGGAGAAGGATGAAAAATATGATGCAAGAGATGAAGAAGATAAGTGTATAGCCAAATATAAAGGAAATAGAAATGAAGCAAGATTGAACAGTAAAAAAATGAGAATGATTAGTATCAATTTTGTTTTTTTAAGATGGATGAGAGTGAGAAGGAATTTTAGAGAGGAATGAAAGAGGAGAGAAAAGAGCATGGTTTTTCGTAGATGGTGTTGCTTCATGAGAAGGGGCTCAAAAATTAAAGTGTTTGTTGAAGTCAAAAGTTGCCAATTCAAACCAACAAACATCTCATAAAATTCAATAAACCAATTCAAATTGTACTATTACAAATATCAGTATGAACAACCAAACAAATAAGTTTGAGATACCGATCAATTACAGACAAATATTTCAAAGAAATATATATATATATATATATATATATATATATATATATATATATATATAGACATACACATATACATACAGTAACATGGTTTGTATTTATACACTATAAATATGAAATGAAAAGTGGAGCCGTCATAAATTAACGAACAGGAAAAAAATAAAAAATAAATAAAATTTTAAAATTTAAAATTTTCAATACGATTTCAAATTTTGACCAAGTTTGACCGAAAATCGATTTTTCATGAATTTTCCTATTTTGGTATATTTAGATAACAACAATATTCAACATCCTAAATTCATTATTTTAAATTCTAATTTCAAGCTTATTGTAAATTCAAGTTTCTAAAGTGAAAGAATTCGTGAGTCGTTGCACTCTCGACCGCTCAAAACTTCTCGTCCCCAAAAAGAAATGTATTAGGAAAATAAAACAAACAAAAAGATAAACAAGATTCAAATGGATGATAACTAAAATAACTCCAGATTCGATGCATGCATGCTCTCCTTCATCTCCATGATACAATCTCGATCATAGGTACTTTATCGTACTTTGACCAAGCTAACCAACTTCCTCCTTAGTCGCTTCATACCTCGAGATACGAAGTGATTTCTTCTCAACAGTCAGATTTTGGATCCAACTTTAAGTTATCTAGCAAAGCAGGCTGAATGAAAAAGGATGGATCATGGAAATACTTACAAAGATGCAAAACTTGGAATACACTATGCACCCCAAAAAATTCTTTGGCAAATCAACCTAATAGGAAAGCAGACCAACTTTCTCTAATATCTGGAAAGGACCAATAAACGTAGGAGCAAGCTTCCCTTTCCGACTAAAATGAACGAAGTTCTTTAATAGAGAAATCTTCATAAAAACTTGATCAACCACAACAAACTCCAAAGCTCTACGTCATCAATCAACATATTTCTTTTTACGATCCTACGCAATCCTCCTCTACTTCCTAATATCTTCAACCTTCCCTAAAGATTCCAGTATCATATCGGGCCGAAGAACTAATCAATCTCCAGACTCAATCCAAAACGATGGCCACTTGCACGGTCATCCGTATAAAGTAGTAAATGGCGCCATCTTGATACTAGCCTGAATTTAATTAATGGATTCATGTGATAATTAACAAATGTAATTTAACGATCATTATAATCTAATTTCAAAATCGGTTTATACCTTCTAACTATATAGTAAAATTCGACAAGATGGAGATGATCTTTCCAAGATCCTCCATAATCGAGAACATAGGAACGAAGAAGGTCCTCTAAAATCAAATTAACCTATTCCGTTTGACCATCGGTCTACGGATAGTAGCAATATTGAGATTAAGTCGAGTTCCCTAAGCTTCCTGAAATTTTCTCTAAGATTTGGTGGCAAAGATAGGATCTCGGTCATAAGCAGTACTGCTTGGAACTCTATGCATTCTGACAATCTCTCGCATATAAATCTAAGCCAAACTCACAGCAGTGTGGTTAGCTCTAACTAGTATAAAGTGAATAGATTTGGTAGATCTATCAACTACCACCTATATGCTCCCACTTCCTTTCCTAACCCTTGGAAGATCATCGATAAAATCAATAAAAACTTGCTCCCACTTTCAATTGGGAATCTCAAGTGGTTGTGGTAATCTTGAAGTCTCCTAGTGATCTGCTTTGATTTATTGGCAAGTGGCACACTTCTTCACATTAATAGGAACATCCCAATTCATAACATTGCACAAATACAACTTGTTCATGTTCTGCAACATCTTTGTTGCATCCAAATGAATAGAAAGTCCAGAATGGTGATTATCCCTAAACACTTACTGCCTTAAACCATAGACATTAGGGATATAAGTATGATTCTTAATCTATAAAATTCCTTTCTCATCAGTCTTTGCATCTATATCATTATAATCACCGTCTTCCTAATTAATAACATTCTCTTTATTGAGTATGAGCATCCTATCTTCATCTTGCTCGATTGAGGTGCAGTCTATAAGAGATGAAGAAACCACAATCTAACACAACATTACCTTCTCCCGAATTAAAGTGTCGACAACTACAATAACCTTTTCAAGAGTGTAATTGATATCCAAGTCATAAGTAGCTGCAAAATTAAGTCATCGAACCTGCCTCTGGTAAAGATCCTTCAGGGTGAATATATACTTCAGGGATAGGTGATCGGTAAAGAACTCAAACTTAGTCCCTAAAAAATATCTCCACAATTTCAAAGCAAAATAATTACAATGAGTAATTGCAGACCTTGGGCCGCATAGTTGATTTCATGTGTCTCTGATGATAGGAATAAGCAATAACTTTCCCATTCTACATCAAAGAAAACACCTAAACCCTCACAACAAGTGCCACTATAAACCATCAATCCATCACTTCCATCAAGGATGATATGAATAGAGGCAGAATTAATATTTCACTTTAACTCATTAAAGGCTACTTTACATTCCAGACTCCAAATAAACTTATCATTTTTGTGAGTTAATGCAGTGAAAAGTGTAGCAATCCAAGCGAAGTTCTCTATAAATCTCTTATAATAACCAACAAAGCCAACAAAACTACAAATATCTAATACAGAATTGGGATTTTGTAATCCGGGAGATATAAGAGGGAATTATATTCAAAGAAAGATATGAGATTAAAGCTACAAACAAAATAAATGGATATAGCTTACACTGGTCGTCGAGGACCTAAACAAGATCAACTGAAACCCCATTCTAAAAAATAATGCGGCCAAGAAATACGACTTCATCTTTCTAAAACTTCAAAAATTTGGCTTTCAATGGGTGACTCCTAAGAGTTTCAAGAGCATACTTCAGGTGTTACTCGTTCTCCTTCTTATATCTAGGGAAAACAAGAATATAATTGACAAAGACCAGAACAAATTTGTTGAGAACATCAAGGAAAACACGGTTTACAAGATTGACAACGAAAGCTTGAGCATTAGTAAAGCTAGAAGTCATAAATAATCCTTTACAGAAATCGTTCTCCATATGGAAAGCTATCTTAGGAATGCCTTTTTCAGCCACTCTAAGCCGAGGGAATCTAGTGGCAAGACCAAGCTGAGAGAACACTTTACCTCCGTGGAGTTAAATCAAACATATCATAAATTGTAGACATTGGATATCGATTCTTCAAAATGAGCTTATTCAGCTCCCTAAAATCCATATACATCCTCAACAAACCATCAGACTTGGTCACAAATACCACAGCTACTTCCCATTCTAAATAACTCCACTGAATCAGACCTATTGAGCATAAGTCCTATATCTACTTCTTCAATTCAACTTTCTCCTTAGGTGCCATCCTACGAAGGGAATAATTATTGATTGAGATCTAAGAATAAGATCAAACTGAAACCCAATTTCTCATTGAAGAGGAAGAGAAAAAATTCACTAAATAATCGATGAAGCATTCAACAATAGTAGTATAATTAAGATCGCTGAGATGTGAATCAAGAGAGAATATAAAACTACTGACGTACTCTTGAGGTGTACAACACTTAATCAATAAAGAATTTCCATAATAATCAACTAAAGGAATAATTTGGTCTTTACAAAAAAAATGCATCACACTTCTTCAACCAATAACAACCTAGCAAAACATCAAAAGCTTCGAATCCAACATTATAGAAATCTCCAATACACAATGAAGGTCAAAAAGTTGTTTTGCCCCTTTACAAATTGTACTAAGATTGGCTGAAATGCCAATCAGATTAGAAATGCACAGAGATTTTAAAGCTCTAAGGTTGTGCTTATACTTATTACAAAGTTCAAGTGATATGAAACTATGTGATGCACCAGTGTTAAACAAAACATGGAAAAGATGAGAATGTAAAGTAAAAGCATATCCTAAGAATCATCGCTACGAAGAGTAGCGAAATTAATAGCAAAAATGCCTAATGTCTAACCCTTTTATTGAGTGGGCAATCCTTCTTCAAGGGGATAAGCTAGAGACAAATACGAAAAAGATTATTCCTGGTAATTAGGGAAAAAGGAATGACGACTCTGGCTGAGTTAGGATAGCAATTGGCGTAGTGACCACTTGTGATCGCATACGAAGAAAGTGGTGTAAGAGAGATCAAGAGCCCGCCTCTATGTTGAAAATGTAATTCCCTGAGAACTCTTCTAGTTATTCTTCTGTTGATGAAAATTAGGCTTCTGCTTTTTGACTTGCTAGGGGATCCCTGATTATGAGAATCTTTCATGGATTTCTTTCCTTTGGCATTCAGGGAATAATCAAATCTGGTGGCTATGTTCATAAGCCCCGTGAAAGGCTTGTCTATGTGATATATCAGGTTGTTGTAGAACACTTGAAACACTCTGAGGATAAGTTTCTCATTCTTCTTGACAGAAGTGTCGATCAAGCCAAGACCAAACTTAAATAACTCATTGAACTTCCTCTCATATTCTAAATATGTCATGTGTCCCTACTGGAGATCTACGAACTCTCTATTCAACCGGGGCTTGCCTGCCTCGGGCATCCACTTAGTAACAGAAGCTTCTCTAAAATTTTAGATTCAAGATTAAGGATACATTCAACAAAAAGACAACTAAATGGAAAAGGATTCAACTAAGATTATAGCTAAACTACGACCAAGCAATGTCATCCTTGTATATCTAGGTGGTAACGGTCTCCTGCCAATCCTGGGCAGCATCAAGTATCTGCCACATGGCCAATTGACAGGTGTTAGTAATCTCAAGGCTAGTGAAAATCCTCTATAGGCCCTTCAGCCACCGTTGGTCCTCAATAATAGGCTTTTATCTAGTGAACTTAGTACCCCAAGTTGGTTGTACTCCTTACAAAGCTGGGTAAATTTGACAGGCTGAGCTAGAGTAGGTGCAGCTAGTGCAACCGGGGCAGTTCTGCTACCCTTTCCTCAAGTATTCCTGCAGTTTGCCATCTGGAAGATTCAAGAATTGATTTTAGAACAAAGATAAGATTGATTCACACATACAGGTATTCCTATTCAAGAGAAATTCAGGCTAGGACAAAAAAATAGTGTTTTGAATAAAAGATGGTTTGAAAGAGAAAAAAAGGAAAGGATTTAATCCTTGAAAACAAATATTATATCGAAATGATTAAAATCATTTAAAAAATCTTAAAATCCTTTATAAAACTGTAATGGCCCGAATTTCCGTACCCATTTGAGTTGACTAATAACACCACACATCCAACCCAAATGATAAAGAAATACGAATCATTAGTAGAAAGAAGTTAGATGATGAGGAATAGAAAGAAAGAAAAGTTAGAATAGAAGAAAAACGAAGAACACAAATCTCACAGCGGAATGAATAAAATATATTAAATAACATAACTTTTGAAATACAAATCAGTAACTGTATATACATACCATTATCAGAGCACAACAGTTATTCCTGGAACAGTTATCACCTGTTTCCAGATACAACATAGTACACAGCGGAAATATGATAGTCTATAGCTAACTGGTGAAGCCTTCTGCTTCCAGCTCTTCCAAGTGAATCTGAAAAATCCCGACTACTTGACTACCGTACAAATTTGGGCACCCAAGAGTTTATGGAAAACAAACAAAATAAACTCTGGGTCAGTCATGGGACTGGTGTGAGTAAACTCCAACTATTTGTTTAACTTTCAAAATCCTTTCGAAAGAAAGGATAATAGTAAGACCAGTCCACACATAAACATGTACGGTTTTTACCTCACTATAACCCAAAACACTTTTATACGAAAATCCAGTGATATTATAATAATGTTTAATCAAATAAATAACCAAATAGCAGGACGTTTGCATCTCACACTCCACATACATAGTATAAAATCAAAAACCGCAGGGCACTTATTGGAGATTGGATTTCCAACATGACAAGGTATGGAAACACCTTCCGATAGTGTATCTCTAGAGAGGAATGCACTTGGTTCAACAAGAACATCTTGCAACCCGGCCCACACATGACCGACCACTCATTTCGCATGAGTGTATCGAATGTATATCACCAATGGTTGGGATCAGCAACCGTTTCTCGAAAAGGGACAACATCGATAGATTAAAGAAGTAAAAGGAATTTCTCTAGATAGGTGATAATACACCCTAATGGGAGCGACCCACGTAGCCATGTTGCATGCCCAATTTTTGTCATTTCCCGATTGTTGAGGCCTGAGGCTACGATTACTTATCATTCATTGATAGAACAATCACTTTGAATGCCACATTGTCAGATCCGTTAATCACTAATTGATTTGCACAAATATATTCTAGATATTATGCTAAGAGAATAAATTCTCTACCACCATATATATTTATACAGACCAACATAAGCGATTGTTGGAAATACTTTGTCAGACATTCGTCCATACGTGTTCGTTCTGGGATTGAACAAAACCGAAGGAACAGTTTCTATTAATAGAAAAAGCCCTTCACTTTACTCCATCTTCGATTATCTTCAAAAAATCTGATTCGCAACGCTACTACCAATACAGAGTGGTTCTCGGATAACAATCCAACCGGTCTCTTCATATTGACAACGATATCGGCAAATACTTCAATAGTCGGTTATTTAACTATCGAAAAAAAATAAACAAACATTCCAACCATCAAACAAATCACTGGGCCATTTAATTGATATTTCATTCATTAGTTAAATCACTACTCCATTTTCTTATCAATATTTGTTAACCAAATATTTTCAACCATCATCTTGGCCTTTTTCGCTATTTGGAAAACATTTCCATATATCGCCTCCTTTGAGTTTCTATACGTAGAATGTATCTTCTATTTATAATTGGAAAACATTCCAATTACTTATCTCTTTCACGCCGTTCATTTCTACACTCAGGAAATATTTTATTTATTTTATATTTCCAAAATTCCACTTCCTTAGGTTTAAACGAATGTTGTGTAAAACATTGTTGCAACAACCCAAAACACTACATCCAACTAACTCTTATTCAAACATTTCTCTTCGAGACTGGATCTTGCTTTTTATCAGTTAAAAATGAAATCAATCAAGTTGGGGTATAACTACCTCTCAGACCTTGACTGAAAACATCCTTAACTTCAAACAGACAAGACCACTTACCTCGAATAATCCACATCATAAAACCCAGTTATTCATTTTTAAACCCGTATAAGTTCTTCTTTCTAATTTTTATCAGATTTAATTACAGATTTCTCTTTTGCTTATAACATTCTATTTTAATTTCGTTTCCTTTTCGAATTCTATATATATCGATACATTGATTTCTAACTATCAAATTTTCTTAAAAATATTTTAACTCCTTAAATTTTCGGAAAATTTCGCCATAACCTCCTTCGTACCGGGAGAATTGGGAAAATCCACAAACCACCACACAGGCCCTCTCCATTCAAAAATAAAAATAAAAAGCCAAGCGGCTTGCCGATACGGCGCATAAAATCTCATATGGAATTTGAACGTGTACATTTTTGTCAGGCACACGAATTATAAATCTTCATACACTTCATTCCATACCTTTCTAACCCATATACTTCCATTCCTAATTTATTCCAACTCAATCTGGCCATTTTAACTTGATTCGCTAATTTATTCTTTAATCAGCTCATTTGCTCATTTCATTTTTTCTATTTGAACATATCACGTTCAAATATATTTTAACTTGCTTATTACCATCCGGATCCCATTTCCAATTCAAATTCCATATTCAATTTCGAATATGAATTTACAATCCCCTTTTCTGATCCAAAGTTCAATTTCGATTTCAATTTTAATTAACTAATTTTTATTCAAATTAGTTAATTATATTCAACAATTAAAAATCAGATTTTTTGTTTCAAAAATCAGTTCACTTACTCCACTTGAGTTCATACTTATTTTACAACTCAAATCTAGATTTTTTATGGAAATTAGGATTTTATTTGTTTAAAATCCTTTTATTTATTTAAATAAACCATTATGGTTTTAAAATGGTTATGGCGCTGTTTTTCTGAAAATTTGATTTTGACATAACTCAAAATCTACAAGACGAAATCCAGATTTTTCTCTTCCATTAGAAAACTTTTATTCAACCGGTCCTAACGATTCTTGTTTCAAATAATTTCGACTAAAATTGAGTTCTGTATAGTCAATTGAAGTTCGAAATGCCAATTTACGAACTGCAACGCTGCGACGAGTTCGTTTTAATTATATTTATATATATAAACGTTTAATCTTCGTTTATAATAAATTCAACTCCATTCTAGTATCTTTTTAATATATATCAAATCAATTTTTCCAATTCAACACAATATTTCCGATTTTCTAAAATTGTCAATTTTTTCCTAACTCGGAAATAAATTTATTTATACTTCGATCATCTATATTAAATTCCAATTCCTTTTACAAATTATAAATCCTTTGGATTTTACTTCTATTCTATTTAAAAATCCGCATTCTGAAATATATTTCGTCGTTCCCATTTCGAAATGATTTCAACTTTCTATTTTCAAATTCTCTTTTCAATTCTATCTGAATTTTCAATATTCAAATTCCATTTGAATTTTCTACATTCAAATTCTATTTTCAATTCTATTTTAAATTCATATTTGAATTTAAATATTCAAATTATCTTTTGATAATTAATTCATTATATTTATAAACACCATTTTATAATTTTTCCTTGTTTTATATTTAAACAAGTCTATTTCGAAATCTATTTAAAACCGAAATCTTATTTTGGAATATTTCCATTTATAATAACTTATATATATAACCCCAGTTTATTTTCATATTCAATTTAACTTATATTTAAATAAATTCGAATCAGTCGAATTCAAATCATAAATCCTTATGGATTTATTTTAGTTCAATTTATATTTTGAACATCAGAATAAACACCATTGTTTATTTCTTTAAAACGATTTCCCCGTTTCTATCTTTAAATTCACATTTGAATTTAAATATTTGAATTATCCATAGATATTTTTTCCACTTTATTTATAAACACCGTTTATAAATTCATTTCAATTCCCTGATTATCCTATCAAAATCATTCCATTTTATTTATAAACACCATTTATAAATTTACTTCAATTTCCTATATTATTTAATTTATAAACATCGTTTATAAATTCAATACTTGTTTTTATTTATTTTCCAAACAAGTAAATATCTTTAGCTCATTCTAAATTCAAATTTTATTTTAGAAAAATATAATTTTCCCTTTTTAAATTTCAAAATCCTATTACAATATTTCTATAAATTACCATTTAGGCCCAGTGATATTTCAAATCTCCAAAATATCAAATTATCAAATCACGGGTTTTATAACACATCATATATGATAATATATATGTGAAAACAAACAGTAATAAATTTTGAGGAATCCAGTTGGATTCCTCCAACCTGTTTTTTTCCTGCATCCACAGACGTTAGTCAACATAAATAATACCCATCCTGCTTCGAGGCAGGATATCGCGGTATGAAGGTCATCCACTATATATATTGTGGGGCGCATAGGGAAATCATCCGCAAATGATACCGCGGGCATCCGCTAATGATACTGCGGGAATCCAACCACCAATATATATATATATATATATATAATATGTGACGACCGGGAATTTCGCTCGATCCGAATCAGTTGTTAAACCGATCTAGACCGTTCGAAACCCCTGATCGTTTGAGAACAGGACAAAACAGAACGCAAACTAAAGAACATTTCATTGTATATTACAACAATTCCATCAGATACAAGAATATACTGAGTAAAATTGAATAAATTACATTAGATAAATATCAGAGATTACATTAAATTACATAGCAGCGGAAAATAGTACAAAATAGGACATGACCTAAGAATATTACCTCTTTCTTCCAGGAGTGGAACTTCAAAAACTTTTCTCTCGACTGATGCTTTCGAAAGATTTTCGAAACAATCCTCAAATGTGTCTTGTGTTCTCCCTTTGTCCTGGAGTAAACCAATATATCATCTACTGACACACGCATGAGCTAATTCAACCGATCCCTGAAAACTCGGTACATATATGATCCAAAAAATATACTAGCGCATTAATCATTCCAAATGGCATCACCAACCACTCATAAAATCCGGATGGTGTCCTTAAAGAAGTCTTTGACACATATCCCTAACTACTCTCATTTGGTGTAATCCTATCACCAAATCTATTTGGGAAAACACCTTGGTTTCATGAAGCTGATCAGACAAGTCATCGATCCTCGGCAATTGATACTAGTTCATCTTGGTCACCTTATCCACAATCTACATACAATCTCAATAATCCAGCCTTGGTCGTGAACACAAATAGTGCATCCCACTTTGATATGCTTCTCCGAATGAATCGCTTATTCAAAAGATCGTTCACTTTCACCTTTGTTGACGTCAAAAGTTGGAATAATGGCAGTCAACCCCAAAGTGTGTAATCCATACACAATTAGAATCCCAGAGTGCAAGAAAAAGGAAGTGAAAATAAGAGAAACATGATATTTTTATAGTGGTTCGGCTTCAACTGTAACACCCCACCTCCGTTAAGGTCACTCACAAAGGGAATGCCTTAACTTTGGTGGAGCATTTTAGGTAAAATATGCATATAAATTACAAGACAGACAAATAAAGCAGCAGAAAATAAAGTCATTTTATAAATAAATGGTTCAGTCAAGCTTTTACAATAGTTATCTCAATCATACATAAAAGTAATACATAGAACTTCTGTCTTGATTCAAAAACTTCCAAATATAAAAGAAGCATAAAAATAACAATGATATTCCCTAATAATGCATGAACCAGCCATAGCAGTGGAAGAGAGTCCAAAGCAATACATCTACTTTCTTCAAGCTTTAAATGATCCGATCTAAGCTGAAGTATTCCCTCCCTACGGGCCGGGGGGGGGGGGGGAGGGAACGGAAGGAAATAAGACAAAAGAAAATGTGTCAGACATGAGTCTGGTAAGTCCAGTGACTATTTAGCGTGTAAACAAGAAAAAGGTTATAACATGAATAAACTGAATCCAGGACATCACCCTAGAAATAAGATAATAAGGCTGAATATGCTATCGCACCCATTTTACTTCTCTGCACCACCTAACTAGTGTCCCAACTAGTAATCTGTATAAAATGATAATGTGATCCCAATCCCCGTAATTGTGGTAGCCTTCAGGTGTACATCTATCATGAGGATTCCTCCTCAATCAGCCTAATTGCCATGAACATGTTAAATGTACCCTTACTACCCTATCGATCGGCTCCTTACTTACATTAATGTTCCATGTGTCTGTGTCAATCGGCCCTCTCTTGCGTGTAGATACCCTGTGCTGGTCCCACCATAAGGTGTATCAATCCTTATGATAGCGCGACACGAACTACAACAAAAACACCATATTACAACTTTAATTTTACAACGGTGGTAAAAGCACCATTGTAATAAATTTTTAAGTTGTAATAAACTTATATTTAACAACTGTGATATTTTGACTGTTGTAATAAAAGTCTATCACAACTTTTATTTTTTGACTGTTGTAATATATGACTATATTTTATATAATTAACAAATAATAATTAATATTTAATACATGTATATTGATTATTTATAATTAATAACTAATAATTACTAGTAATAATCAACTAGGAAGTAATAATTAATAATCAATCCGTAATATTTAATACTTAACAATTAAGAAGAATAATTAAAAAATATAGTTAATATCATAATTATTATTATTTATTAACATTTGATAATTATTAATGATAATAATTTCTAATGAAAATGAATACATAATAATATATACTCAATATTAATACTTAAAAGTCATAATTAATCAAAACATTAATATTTTGAAGTGATATTTAATGTTTAATAATTAATTTTAAATGATTAACATATAATAATAATAATTAATTAATAATCAATAACTTAATAAAACTTTTAATAATTTAGAATTAACAAGAGATATTAACAATTAAGAAGTAACATTTTGTATTTAAAATTTCATAATTATAGTTAGCAATTGTTTTAATATTTAATATTTAAAAAGTTAAAATTTTGAAATTAATAAATAACAATTTCGATTTAATATTTAATTGTTTTTAGTAATTAATAACGATTTGTAATTAGAAAATCAATAAGGTTATATTTTCCTTTTTCTATTTAAATAATACATTGATAATTATAATTAAATAACAATACTTTATAGTCAATTATTAAACAGTTAATAAAAATATTAATAATTAATCATTACTATCTAATAATAATTAATTTGAAAACAACTATTCAAATCTTTGCGTCATTGCTGAGATTTCAGGCTCCAGCGCCAAAAAATGTGCCCACGCACCTATTCAAATTTTAAAATTTTCAGTTGAATTTTTTTGGCTCTAACGTGAAAAATAAACCCGTCCATCTACTTAAATTTTGGAACTTTTACCCATGCGCTGTAATAAATAAACTTAGGTCACCTTTACAGGCTGTACTATTTCCAACCAAACTTTCTTTCTCTTCTTCCTCACCGTATCCATGAGTTCTCTTCAAATCGAAATCGTCTCACCATTTCTTCTTCTCCAATCTAATTCATTTGTCCTCTTCACAACTTTCGCCACCAATTATCTTCCCCTACCCCTTATCTGTCCTCCATCTTGCGTTATTCCTTGCTCCTACTTTCTTTTATCCCCATACAGCTCCTACTTCCATCTCAATATTTCATTTGTAGTTCCTAGGCTTCCAGTCCAGTTCTAATTCAACGTCAATCAATCCTTCCTTTCGCGCCAGAGTTCCCATCATTTTCATAACTCTACCTCGCTTTCAGATCTGAATAATTTTGGTTCTCCATGTGTTAATCCTATCTTTATAGCATGTCTCTTGAGTCTAGATCTAGTATTGCGGTCGATGGAATTCAACGAGCTAGGAGATTTGTGTTTTTGGAGTCTGGGTATGTGTTTTCTTTAGGTTTGGGTGTATCATATTACGAAGCGTGAATGATTCGGTGGTGTTTGGAATTGCTGGAATCATTAAAGGTTTTGACTACCCTGTGCTAAATATGATTGGTCTGGATCCTGCTGCCCGCTAGCAATTTGTTGTCTTGACACTGCAACCATGGATTGGACTTGTGGATGTTTTCTTTGATTTTGGTCTTACCATTTGTTGGTGTCTGAGATGGCGGATCTTGTGGTGGGAAAGAGGATGGAGCAGCATAGCAGCCGATGGGATTGTAGTTTTAGAAGTGGTATGAGTTGAATTGTGTGATGTAGTAGATGAACAATCAGTGAATGAAACGCATGAGCGAGGCATTGAAATTCTGGAATGTGGTTCAGTTTAGATTATGTATGATTTATTAATTTTGTATTTCGAATAATAAGGTTGTAACTTTTTGTATAAATGGATCTGATACTTATGAATTTATATCAATTTGTTTTCTGTTTATCTAGCTCTTGTTGCACTTACAAAATTTATTTAACTCTAGCTGTTGTTGTAAAGTGTATTATAAACAGAAGTATTTATAAAAATTATACTGCCTTAATGATGCAAAATAGTTATAATAGGAATTTCTACAACGGTGCAAAAAAGTTGTAGTATGTATTACTACAACGGTGTAGAAAAGTTGTAGTATGTATTACTACAACGGTGCACTACAACGGTGCAGCACAGTTGTAAAATATTTTAGGCTATTACAACTTCTTAATACATGACGGTTACCCCACCATTGTAAAATGTATTTTACAACGGTGTTTCACCGTTGCAATAGGAGCAATTTGCTGTGGTGACGATTCAAGATGCACAGTGTATAACTACTGGTACTCAGTGCCTGCTTTTTCCCACTCCGGAGTATGTGCACACCCGTAAACCGTCGGAACCTACACTGACGTACCCCCTGCCGCTGTTTTGACCACTTATAATCAGCCCAGTAATCATATCCCACCCTGCCTAGTTCAGGGTATCATGATACATCTATGTGGGTTACTGCTGAAATGGGTCTCCGTTACTAGGGTTTCCTACCGGTTAAGTTTGTGGGCCTATATTTACTAAAATATCCCACCAACCCGATATGTACTTAACCCTCCCACTAATTCAGGCATGTTTATTTAATGGTTAAGTTTTGTGGACCTATATTTACTAATATTACCCACCCAACTTGCTTTGTACTTAACCCTCCTGCACATTATGCCATATTGGTTAAGTGATGTCCATTCATGTTAACTTAACCCACCCATTCATCATTTCATGTTGGTTAAGTGTTTCTTATTAACTTAACCCTCCTCACTTATCATGTTGGATTGGTTAAGTGTTTCCTATTAACTTAACCCCGTTCGTCCATCAAGTTGTATTGGTCAAGTGTTTCTTGTTAACTTAACCCCACGTGTTCATCACGTTGTATTGGTTAAGTGTCATCAATCAATTCATGTTACTTAACCCACCTACTTGTCATGTTACTTTGGTTAAGTGTCGCCTTCTTGTGTCAACTTAACCCTACCACAAATCAAGTTATATTGATTAAGTGTTGCCCTCTTGTTTTAACTTAACCTTACCACAAATCAAGTTATATTGGTAAGTGTTGCCCTCTTGTTTTAACTTAACCTTACCACAAATCAAGTTATATTGGTTAAGTGCTTCTTATTACTTAACCCTACCCATTCATCATGCTATACTGGTTAAGTGTTTCCTATTAACTTAACCCTAGTCATTCATCTTGTTATATTAGTTAAGTGTTGCCTTAATTAACTTAACCCTACCATTCCTGTCTTAGCTTTAATTCACTCATTAAAGCACCAACCACTCACATTAGACAGGTATTGTTGCAGTTACTGGATGTGCCGGGCGGTTCCGGGCAGTTTTACACTGCAACTCAGTCTAACCTCGGGTTCTTTTGGGCTTGATGCACTAACCTCTAACATTAGATATATATTGTTACGGTTGCTGGATGTGCCGGGCGGTTCCGGGCAGTTCCGGGCAGTCTTACACCGTAACTCAATCTAACCTCAAGTTAGGCATATTTGTCTTTTCTAAATTTACGTATTTACCTTCTATATTTATATGTAAATTATTGTCATTCAAGTCATGCCCTATTTCTCTCTAAATCATGTTCATAATTTTAGGTATATAAATTATACCATTTCAATGCCACTAATCATTTAAAATATGCCAATAACATGTAACTTCTTGTTTTTCCCAATGTTACCCCGCTAAACGTTTGCATAAATTTCATAGACTTCGCAATTTAGCCTAACTCTAAATCAAGAGGGGAAAAGGGAGAGATACGTAGCATTCAAGACAAGCATAATATGGATCCAACATATGTCACATAAATTTGGCATAGAATAAATATATGTTTAATTATGAACTTGCAATTTTGAACCTAATCAACATGAACCATAAGCATATGGATGGGAGTTTACATAGAACTACACAATTCCAATTAGTCATATAAAGGTGAACTTGAATTTTTGGATTTAATTAACATGGGTCTTAAACATACGAAATTACCCAAATCCAACTAGGCATGTAAATGCAAACTTTTACTTTGGGTCCAATGAACATAAACCTTAAGCATATAGAATTGCACAAGTTCAACTAGACATGTGGATGTAAACTTTAATCTGGATCCAATCATCATGAATCTTAAACATATGGAATTACACAGGTTTAACAAGGCATGTAAATATGAACTTTTATCTTGGATCCAACAAACATGAATCTTAAGCATACGGTTTTACATAAGTTTAACAAGGCATATAAATATGAGCTTTAATTTTGGTTCCACTTTTCATAGATCTAAATGTGAATCTAAACATAATACATGTCTTAGCCTAACAACTTGCATGATTCAATAAACATAGATCTAAATGTAGATCTAAACATAATACATGTCTTAGCCTAATAACTTGCATGATTTAATAAACATAGATCTAAATGAAGATCTAAGCAACTTGCATGATTCAATAAACATAGATCTAAACAACTTGCATGATTCATGTGACGATCCCAAAATCCGAGGGGCGGTATTAAGGATAATCATTGGAATATAACACATTAATCATCATAGCAGAGTACAGATAATAGCAGAAACAATAAATAGAATAATTTTACATGGATATGACAGCGGAATCACAACATGTAATAACATCAGAATAGCATAGCGTATGATATAACTTAGTAAATAAAAGGGAATTGATCAGTCATCATCGCTAGAGGCGGAATACATACATGCAGTGAGACATAATAAGGGTATCAGTCTACATCGCCGAAGGCGGTACATATACATACAATAAGAAACACGGAAAGTAAATCAGTCTGCATTGCCCGTGGCGGAATCATAATATAAGTAGAGTAATGGCGGAAAATGTCAAAGTCGTCTCTGTGAAGTCAGCCTCGCCATGAGCCAAAAATGCACTCTATGTAGCAGTGTAGAGCCAAAAACAACCTGTTACCTATGAACTAGGCTGCCCGTGTGAAAATAAGGGCACCCGCGTTTGCAAAGTGAAACAAACAACGAGTCAGTCATGGGGACTGGTATGAGGAATCTATTTAATAGTTAAACAACAGTAATAAGCAAATCATAGGACCATGCCATTTTCGCGGAACGGGTTTACTCCAGTGATTGCTAGTGCATTTAAAACAAAGTAAATTCTTTTAAAACAACGCAATGCTTTTTAAAAAGAATGAAACCATTATAAGACTCAGGTCCCATCATACAATGCAACGCAAGCCGGATGATAGAGTTTTACCTTATAATGGCCAAATATGCTTGGTACGTATAAAGCAAAATCATTTGATATTATTACTAGTGCATATATGTTTCAAAAGCGAATAGCATCATAAATATCAATCATAGGCGACATGAGTGTCCCATGCCACTATGTCGCCACATATAAGTTACAATCGATTCCGTTATTTCGTATTGGAAATTGGATTTCCATCATGAGTCGAGGCAAGGGGAAAGCTCCTCTCCGCTTCGAGACATTCTAGCAAATGCCTCAGGACTACGCACTCTGGGCAACCCTGGATTCGGCTGGGCCGGTCCTCTCTTGCGTTTGAGGATTGGCAATTTCTGAACACACGTTTCCCGGTCCTTATAGACCTATAATCGAGGCGCATCGCATTCCAACAACCACATAGGTGAAAAATAGATATAAATGTCAGGGCTGGTAAGTCACTGACACCACTATAGCTAGAAAGAAACGTCGTGCTCTCCCAGCGGTCCGTATCCCGTTTTTAACTCATACCGGGGTGTGAGGCTCGCGAATCTACGAAATACACAAAGTTAGGCCACGTAGACCGGGCTTTGATCATCATCCACAAGATTTTGCTTTGCAACAGAAGCCTTGATCACAACATCTTGGTATGCCACATAGGCAGTCCACTCCATACGATTGATTTCCATCGATATATAACCTCTGAGCTCGTAAGTCTCAGAGAAGGGCGTTAAGCAAAAGAATAAATTCTCCGCCTCCAAACAGATATATATTTAACAGAGATCAATCAGTATAGAACAAAATCCAATGTCAGACAAACAGTCCATTTACAAGTCCGTTCTGGGTCTGAACGAAACCGGAGGCGTCAATTCCTCATATATCCGTACAATCAACACATACGTTCAGACGGCTACTACTTTCGTCCCTTTCCGGTAGCTACTCCGGTCAGGAACTTCAGCAGCGCCCATCCAACCGATACGAAGATCGTCGGTCTTGAATCGTCTTTGCATTTTCCAATTCGAATCGCTCGATAAATTATTTGAAATGAGGGTTAGCTCGGCCTTCTCAAATAATTCACGTCATTAGAATTTAAATCGATTCTTTCCATGGTTATATTATTCGACATCCATCTTTCAGTTCTTTAGTGTTATTTTCGTGTCAAGCACATACAACCATCAAATATAAAACAATTCAAGCCCAATTGGTTTATTTGCCATCTATGTTGCTTATAATATTTTATAACGATTTTTCGCCATTTTTATTTATTTAAAAATGGCCATATTTAATTAAACGACGTTTTAGGTCGTTTCGTGGCACTGGCGCTGTTTTTCCCCGAATTTGTTTTACACATATCGGAAAATCTAACCGTTGGATTTCTACAAAGTCTATATCAGTGGGAAGATATTCCCAAAGCGAACCCTACGGTTCCAGTTTCGTGAAAATCCGACGGTCGGATCTCCCACACTAGTCGTTTGAAGTTACGGTTTCAAAATTCGAACTGCAGCGTCGTTATTCGATTTAATTTAATTATATTTATATTTATATATAAATATAAACGATTCCGGCGCTGTTTTTCTTCAGATTTGAATTAAACGTTCCGGACAATCCAACCGTTGGATTTTTACAAGGTTGGTGCCGTTGGGAAGATATTTCCAAGGCGAACCCAGCGGTTGCGGTTTCGGGAAAATCCGATGGTCGGATTTCTCATACCAATCGTTTCAAATTACGATTTCGAAACACGAACTGCACGACTTCTATTCCTTTTAATTATATATATATATATATATATATATATATATATATAGTTCATTCTATAATTCCAACTATAGTTCATTCTGTATTTTCAACTTCATTTTCCCTTCAAATATTTCACTAACGCCTTAATATTTCGAAAAATTTCACCATAACCTCCTTTGTACGGGGAGGGGTTTGGAAATTTATCGGGCCGTGTTAGGTACCCAATAAATCCTAAAAAGCATTCACATATTTATAGTGATATATTCTGGTGTTTACGGGGGAGCATGTATAGATAATCACTCCAGAGAATAAATTCTCGTCACCCCGTTTCCGTGTGGAAATAAATAGTCCATGTGCCGTATCTAATAACTAGAGAGACGTGATTATTGTCAACTCCAGACCCGTGTGGGTTTTTTATTAATCTGGCAATTTATCGTTACATTTTATATAGTCCATATCAGTCATCAGTTCAACCTGTAGTATATAGTCATCGCCATACAAGCCTCTTGCTCGTATGGTAAATCTTCCACCTCGTCACACAAGCTCCAATTGCTTATGTGGAATATGATGAAGTATGCCTATCGTCAAGAAGTATGTCATGTAGTGTAGTTCAAAATTAATTGTTACTATCCTATGGCGATATTTATTATTTCACACAGAATAACTAGCACTCCGCATCCAATGGCATTCATAGGAGTTGATATAAAAATAAAATTGCGCAGCCAACTCATCAAGGCTTACCTATTTGTCGGGCACACAAATAATTTCTTTACTCTACAGCTAATCCATTTTTCTTGTTCAACACATGTATATATATGTAGAACAAAGCTAATAATAATATTTCTAGCGAACTATTATTTATTTCAACACGTGTGTATTTTTATCCAAGCATATACATGATAAAAGAAATATTTTTATCGTCAAAAATATTTATTCAATACGTGAATGTTTTTAACATTTCATATTCACAATAAAAATGTAGTTTTTATTGTCGATTCATTTTATTTTAAAATACGATAACATTCAACACATGAATTTCAACTCGACGAACGAATTTCAATTCAACACATGAATATTCTATATAGTTTGTATATATATATATACAAATGTGATATTTATCGCTAAAGCTATTCAAATAATATTCAACACATGAATTTCAACTCAACGAATGAATTGCAACTCAACACATGAATATTCGCTATGGTTTGTATATATATATATATATATATATATATATATATATATATATATATATATATATAAATGTGATTTTTGTCGCTAAAGCTATTTGTTTAAATTCAAATAATATTCAACACATGAATTTCAACTCAACGAATGAATTGCAACTCAACACATGAATATTCGCTTCAATATATGTAATTTATTTCAGCGAATGAAAATTATTCTAACACATGTATATTTCAGAAAATTTCGGCAACATAACGGCAGGGTAGTTAAAACCGGGACCGTCCCTAGTACGGCTCCTCGCTCTACCTTAAAACCTCGCGGTTTTTGACATGGGATCATGCATCTAGTTCGCATGCAGGCGGCATATTTTATTTTCAATTCCACAATCCTATCCTAATTTGTTTCAACCACAAGAGGGTATTTTTCAACCACAAAGGTAATTTTTTCCAACCATCATATCAACCACAAACAATTATTTCCAACCATTCGTCATACCATATAATATTACATCAATCACAAGCAATAAATATCGTCCATGGTTTGTGGACGAGGGGAGTATATATATATATATTATATTATAATTCACTTGCATTTCATCACAATTCAAAGCATATATGTTTCATACAACGCTTGTATAATTTATACATCGCTAATATAACTTATACAACACATGTACATGAGGTATACAATGCGTATATAATTTACACTTCGCTTATATAATTTATACAACGCGATTTCATTCACACAATTGGTTTAGATTCCTCACATTGGTTTCTGCAGTGCTAAAAATCGTAGGAAGATCAGAAAAATCCGCGGCTTCTTCTAGAATGTAGAGAGCCTCCTTGCGGTCACGGTGTCTCCTATTTCATCGAATTTCGTTAACACACTAAAAAGATATGATTTTTCAAAGTTTTGCAACACTTAAAAGTGTTATTTTCAATTCAGAAATTTAAATCAGAAGGGTTTGCAAAGCTTCAAAACTAGGTTTTGATTTTAAATCAAAACCATACCTTGTTGCTCCGATCAGACTACACGGCGTCGAAGGGCTACGAACCACCTTCCGATCGACGGTGGTGGCGGTGAACTCGGCGGCTCCAGCGAGTCGCGGCGGCGCTCCAAAGGGGCTGACTTCCCTCTCGAAATTCAACGCGTACGGTCGATGGTTTGAGGCGAGGCTTGGTCGGATTTAAAGAGGAGGCGGAGGCGATCAGAATCTTCAACTGGAGGAGGCGGCGAAACTGGCTGTGGCGGCGGCAAAAACGTTGGGAAGCGTCGAGCTTCGTGCGTTGTTGAAATCGCCTGGCGGCTAGGGTTTTTCGATTTATATTTTTTTATGAAAGAAAAATTCCTATTGGTCGAAGCTATATAGGAAATTTTAAATAGTGTTTTCACAAAACGGACTCGAAATCAAACCCAACGACTGTCGCCCCTAGCTAAATACCCCCATTCCGGACACAATGGGATATGTTTCGTTGGCCATTTCGACTGTTACAGTCAGTTATTTTTCAAATTAAAATATAAAACATTCAATATTTAATTTGAACGTACATTTCAATTTGCCAGGGCCACAAACTGAATCGAAAAATTCCAGAAAAATAAATCTAGCTTTGTTTTGACGATACGGTCCTAACAAAACCAGTTTCGTCGAATTCTGAGCTCGTTTGAGAAATGGCCATTTTTAGGTCGACCCATTTTAACAGAAATTGACCAATCACATTTTCTTTTGCCCCGCTCACATACTAGCTTCAAAAATTATGAAATTTGAAACTTAGCAATAATTTGACATCCCGGACCCAACAAAAGTGGTTTCGTCGAATTCCGAGGTCGTATGCAAAATATCAATTTTCAAGGGCTATATATGCTATATAACGACCTTTCTGAAAATTCATTTGGCCATAACTTTTGATTCCCGCTATGAAACTTCGATTTTTCAGATTCGTTAGAAAGGTATTCATTAACAGATTTAAATATTTTCAGTTTCGCTAAAATCCATTATATTTTCCACCCGGTACAGTCAGACGAAGTTTGTATTCAAAATTTCAAACTGCAATTCTAACCCCAATTTTCCATTTTATTGAAATATGCTATTTCAATTATCCAAATTCTTTGGTAATAACCAAATTTAAAAAAATTTAAATTGGTTCACATTTTCCGGGTTATTACAATCTCCCCCACTTAAAACTTTTCGTCCTCGAAAAGGAAATAACAGCTAAGTAGGAAATAAAATGTAAATGCAAAGTATTGTAAAGGTACCTTGCACCGGAGTTAGTCAGAGATGTCCACTCTGCATTTGGGATAGGCTTGTTTAATGCTTTCCTCAGTCTCCCAAGTACAGTCTCTAGGATCACTACTCCATTTCACTTTGACTAGATGAATCTTTTTCCTCCTTAGCTCTCTAGTTTCTTTGCCAACTAGCTTTAATGGCTCTCTTCTGAGTGCTAATTCTGGAGTTACATCAATATCCTGTTGCGCTGCTTCTTCCACAACAAGATCTGGATCATGAACATGTTTTCAGAGTTGAGACACATGGAACACATCATGTACACCAGGCAACCAATCAGGTAATGAAACCCTATATGCAAGAGTTCCAATCCATTCAAGTATAGGACCAATAAATCTCGGTGCCAACTTCCCAGTCTTGCCAAATCTGATTACTCCCCGCATTGGAGAAACTCTTAAATAAACATAATCGCCAACGACAAACGATATATCCCTTCTTCTCGCATCAGCATAACTTTTCTGTCGGCTCTGCGCGGTTTTCAATCGCTTCTTAATGAAATCGACTTTATCCGATGCTTCTTGAATCATATCGGGCCCTAACACAAGTCTGTTGCCAGGTTCTACCCAGCATGCGGGAGATCTGCACGGTCTACCGTATAATGCTTCAAATGGGGACATTCCCAAACTTGCTTGGTAGCTATTGATATAAGAGAATTCGGCTAAATGCAAGTGATCTTCCCATGAGCCTCCAAAATCAATAATGCAAGCCCGTAGTAAATCTTCTAGAATTCTATTCACCCGCTCAGTTTGGCCATCTGTCTGTGGGTGATAAGGGTGCTTAGATTCAATTTGGATCCCAATTCTGTCTGGAATGCTTCCCAGAATTTGCTAGTAAACAGGGGATCTCTATCACTGAATATATTGAGCGGCACTCCATGTAGTTTAACTATTTCTTTGAAGTAAATCTGTGCTAAACTTTGAGCCGTTCTGTTGGATCGGACAGGTATAAAATGGGCAGTCTTCGTGAAGCGATCTACGATTACCCATATACTGTCGTTTCCTTTCCTAGTTCGAGGCAAGCCATCAATGAAGTCCATCGAAATTTGCTCCCACTTCCATCCTGGAATTGCTAACGGTTGTAATAATCCAGCCAATTTCTGCTGATCGCTCTTAACTAGCTGGCAAGTGGGGCATCTACTAACATATAATGAAATATCTCTTTTCATTGCCTTCCACCAAAATGTGCGCTTGATACCATTATACATTTTGCTCACACCGGGATGGATACTTAATTTGGACTTGTGGCACTCATCAAGTATTTCTCTTCTGAGTTCAGGAATTCCAGGCACACAAATTCACCCTCGTAATCTTAGGACCCCTTGGCTATCAAGGCTAAAATCTGAGGGTTTTCCTTCCTGGATCCGCTGGCTAATCCTTTTAATGAACTCATCGTCCTTCTGTAGAATAGTAATCTTTTCTTCTAAGGAAGAAGTAATGATAAAACTGGCAATGATTTCATTCTTTCTACTGAGAGCATCTGCTACAACATTGGCTTTCCCTGGAGTGTATAGAATTTCAAAATCATATGCCGCAAGGAATTCTAACCAACGCTGTTGTCTCAAGTTTAGATCTTTCTGAGTGAATAGATATTTCAAGGATTGATGATCGGTAAATAGTTCGAACTTCTCGCCCAGTAAATAATGCCTCCAGATTCTTAAAGCAAACACGATAGCTAATAACTCAAGATCATGAGTTGCATAGTTTCTTTCATGCGGCTTCAGTTGACGGCTGGCATAAGCGACCACTTGGCCTTTTTGCATTAATACTGCGCCTAGCCCTCTAATAGAAGCGTCTGTCCATACAGTCAAGTCTTGGTTGCCTTCTATAATTGTCAATACTGGAGCGGTTGTCAACTTCAGTTTCAGCTCCTGGAAAGCTTCTTCACATTCGGGAGTCCATTTGAATTTCTCTTGCTTCTTTGTAAGCTTTGTCAAAACTCCCGATATCTTTGAAAAATCCTGAACGAATTTCCGATAGTAACTAGCCAATCCAAGGAAACTTCGAACTTCTGTGGGGGTAGTAGGTTGTTTCCAATTCTGAATCGCTGTAATTTTGCTTGGATCTACAACAATCCCTTCTTTTGATACTACATGGCCTAGGAACATAACTTCATCCTGCCAGAAGACACATTTAGAAAATTTAGCTTTCAAGACATTTCTCCTTAGAATTTTCAATACTTGTTCTAAATGTTTTGCATGTTCGTCTTCCGACTTAGAGTAGATTAAAATGTCATCGATGAAGACTAGAACAAATTTATTCAATACACCACGGAACACTCTGTTCATAAGATCGACGAAGTATGCCTGAGCGTTACACAAGCCGAACGGCATTACTAACCATTTGTAGAATAAATCGGGACCCCTAAAGGCTGTCAAAGGAACACAGTCTTCTGCTATACGTAATTGGTGGAAACCTATAGCTAGGTCCATTCTGGAGAATACAGTTACTCCATTTAATTGATCTAACAGATCGTCTATTCGGGTCAAGGGATATTTGTTCTTCAGTGTCTGCTTATTGAGATCTCGGTAATCAACACAAAGCCTTAGAGTACCGTCTGATTTCGGGACAAATACTACAGCTGCTCCCCAAGCTGAAAAGCTCGGTCTGATCAGACCTTTCCAAAGCAATTCTCAGGTTTGAGTACCCAACTCTTCTTTTTCTTTCGGGGCCATTCTTCTAATTGGATGTACTACTGGTCGGGCGTTAGGAATTAGATCTATCCTGAATTCAATTTCTCTTTGCGGCGGTAAGTTTTCTACTTCTTCAAACACACCCGCATAGTTTTTAACGACCGGTATCTTTTCTAATGAAGGGGGAGTAACTTCTAAAGAAGACCAAAATTCTGTCCTATTAATTTCTGAGCCATGGCATGGTATATATATATAGGTCCAAGCTTCGTTTCGACTTTAACGATTCTTTCGGCACATCTAACTTCGGCCTTATATTTTGTCAACCAGTCCAGCCCCAGTATAATATCAAATTCGGAAAGGTCCATGATAATCGAATCAAAAGGAAATCGGTATCAAGAAAAGGAAATAGGTAATCTACAATATATACTGAGACTAACAGAACCTCCTATCGGGTTTCGAACTTTAATTGGTTCTATAAGCTTTCTTCGTTTCAATTTTAACTTGTGAACAAGGTTACCAGAAATGAAGCTACGTGATGCACCAGTATCAAAAAGTACAGAAACAAGAATATTTTTAATGGTAAGGGTACCTCTCAAGACGTCGGGTTTACCTGATCCATCCGTGATAGCTGGCGGGGCCTCCCCATCATACACATGAGCCACTTGTGCATTCTGCTTCAGAGGACAATTCCTGCTATAGTGCCCTTTCTTATGGTAGTTGTAGCATTCGGCTGAGTCGGGATTTGCCTTTGGCTTCCTCGGGGCTTTGCACACATTAGAAAAATGACCTGGCTTCCCATAGTTGTAGCAATTTCCTTTGGGGATCTTTCCAAGTTTCTGAGTAGCGGCCGCTGTGATGCTAGACCCGGGCTGATCTGCTGAAGCCTTGCGCTTATTTCCAGCTTGGCTTTTGGCGCGGTCTTGGCTGGCATGCCTTTTATCCATATCTTCATAATTGCAAGCCATTTCTACCAATTCCGAGAAGGAGAGTTTGATGTTGCTCATTGCTCTGTCATGGTACTTGCGCTTCAGCCCAAATACAAATCTCTTGTTCTTTGCTTTGTTAGTCATAATAAGCTCTGAGGCGTAGCGCGACAACTGGGTGAATTTATTGAGGTAATCCTGGATAGAGAGATCTCCTTGCTAGAGATTAGCAAACTGCTCTCGCATTCTCTCTAAAGCCTGTTCAGGTACAAACTTCTCATTGAACATAGTTTTGAATTGCTCCCAGGTTCTGACAGTACCTGCTGCATCTTCTGAGGTGATGGCATCCCACCACAGCTCTGCTTCCTCCTGTAGGAGCCAAATACCTAGTCGTGCTTTGTTGTTGGTTCCCAAACCCATGCCTTCGAAGATTTTCTCACAGGTCTTCAACCAAGCTATAGCCTCGGTCACTGTACCAGTGCCAGAAAAGGGTTTTCCTCCAAGGTTCCTATACCTCTTCGCTACTCTGTCTAGCTCGAAGTCCTCGGGTGCTGGTGGCTGAACAATAGGGCCTTCCACAACCACGGGGATATTCCCCCGTCCTCCTGCTGCTCCTGCTCGGCCTCCACGGCCTCCTCTAGCTGCTGCTGCTCGTGTAGCCATCTAAGAGAGTACTGTATAAGCAAGGAAAGAGTCAAGCTCACAGATTTGATAATTTTCATATATGATAAAGCAGGGGAACATAAGGAAAGGTAATGATGCACTGATCAAGTTGTTTTGATAATCTGCTTAGCTCATTCTAGGACATTGCTAATCCTATCTCTAATGATCTACTCGCCTTAGAACACTACTGATTCTATTCTGACGAGGTGTTTAATGTGTTAGATACCGGAACTAAGGTTAACCAAAGCTCTGATACCAACTGTGACGATCCCAAAATCCGAGGGGCGGTATTAAGGATAATCATTGGAATATAACACATTAATCATCATAGCAGAGTACAGATAATAGCAGAAACACTAAATAGAATAATTTTACATGGATATGACCGTGGAATCACAACATGTAATAACATCAGAATAGCATAGCGTAGGATATAACTTAGTAAATAAAAGGGAAGTGATCAGTCATCATCGCTAGAGGCGGAATACATACATGCAGTGAGACATAATAAGGGTATCAGTCTACATCGCCGAAGGCAGTACATATACATACAATAAGAAATACGGAAAGTAAATCAGTCTGCATTGCCCGTGGCGGAATCATAATATAAGTAGAGTAATGGCGGAAAATGTCAAAGTCGTCTCTGTGAAGTCAGCCTCGCCATGAGCCAAAAATGCACTCTATGTAGCAGTGCAGAGCCAAAAACAACCTGTTACCTGTGAACTAGGCTGCCCGTGTGAAAATATGGGCACCCGCGTTTGCAAAGTGAAACAAACAACGAGTCAGTCATGGGGACTGGTATGAGGAATCTATTTAATAGTTAAACAACAGTAATAAGCAAATCATAGGACCACGCCACTTTCGCGGAACGGGTTTACTCCAGTGATTGCTAGTGCATTTAAAACAAAGTAAATTCTTTTAAAACAACGCAATGCTTTTTAAAAAGAATGAAGCCATTATAAGACTCAGGTCCCATCATACAATGCAACGCAAGCCGGAGGATTGAGTTTTACCTTATAATGGCCAAATATGCTTGGTACGTATAAAGCAAAATCATTTGATATTATTACTAGTGCATATATGTTTCAAAAGCGTATAGCATCATAAATATCAATCATAGGCGACATGAGTGTCCCATGCCACTATGTCGCCATATATAAGTTACAATCGAATCCGTTATATCGTATTGGAAATTGGATTTCCGTCATGAGTCGAGGCAAGGGGCAAGCTCCTCTCCGCTTCGAGACATTCTAGCAAATGCCTTAGGACTACGCACTCTGGGCAACCCTGGATTCGGCTGGGCCGGTCCTCTCTTGCGTTTGAGGATTGGCAATTCCTGAACACACGTTTCCCGGTCCTTACAGACCTATAATCGAGGCGCCTCGCATTCCAACAACCACATAGGTGAAAAATAGATATAAATGTCAGGGCTGGTAAGTAACTGACACCACCATAGCTAGAAAGAAACGTCGTGCTCTCCCAGCGGTCCGTATCTCGTTTTTAACTCATACCGGGGTGTGAGGCTCGCGAATCTACGAAATACACAAAGCTAGGCCACGTAGACCAGGCTTTGATCATCATCCACAAGACTTTGCTTTGCAACAGAAGCCTTGATCACAGCATCTTGATATGCCACATAGGAAGTCCACTCCATACGATTGATTTCCATCGATATATAATCTCTGAGCTCGTACATCTCAGAGAAGGGCGTTAAGCAAAAGAATAAATTCTCCACCGCCAAACAGATATATATTTAACAGAGATCAATCAGTATAGAACAAAATCCAATGTCAGACACACAGTCCATTTACAAGTCCGTTCTGGGTCTGAACGAAACCGGAGGCATCAATTCCTCGTATATCCGTACAATCAACACATACGTTCAGACGGCTACTACTTTCATCCCTTTCCGGTAGCTACTCCGGTCAGGAACTTCAGCAGCGCCTATCCAACCGATACGAAGATCGTCGGTCTTGAATCGTCTTTGCATTTTCCAATTCGAATCGCTCGATAAATTATTTGAAATGAGGGTTAGCTCGGCTTTCTCAAATAATTCACGTCATTAGAATTTAAATCGATTCTTTCCATGGTTATATTATTCGACATCCATCTTTCAGTTCTTTAGTGTTATTTTTGTGTCAAGCACATACAACCATCAAATATCAAACAATTCAAGCCTAATTGGTTTATTTGCCATCTATGTTGCTTATAATATTTTATAATGATTTTTCGCCATTTTTATTTATTTAAAAATGGCCATATTTAATTAAACGACGTTTCAGGTCGTTTCGTGGCACTGGCGCTGTTTTTCCCCTAATTTGTTTTACACATATCGGAAAATCTAACCGTTGGATTTCTACAAAGTCTATATCAGTGGGAAGATATTCCCAAAGCGAACCCAACGGTTCCAGTTTCGTGAAAATCCGACGGTCGGATCTCCCACACTAGTCGTTTGAAGTTACGGTTTCAAAATTTGAACTGCAGCGTTGTTATTCGATTTAATTTAATTATATTTATATTTATATATAAATATAAATGATTCTGGCGCTGTTTTTCTTCAGATTTGAATTAAACATTCCAGACAATCCAACCGTTGGATTTTTACAAGGTTGGTGTTGTTGGGAAGATATTTCCAAGGCGAACCCAGCGGTTGTGGTTTCGGGAAAATCCGATGGTCGGATTTCTCGTACCAATCGTTTCAAATTACGATTCCGAAACACGAACTGCACGGCTTCTATTCCTTTTAATTATATTTATATTTATATATATAAATATAGTTCATTCTATAATTCCAACTATAGTTCATTCTGTATTTTCAACTTCGTTTTCCCTTCAAATATTTCACTAACGCCTTAATATTTCGAAAATTTTCGCCATAACCTCCTTTGTACAGGGAGGGGTTTGGAAATTTATTGGTCCGTGTTAGGTACCCAATAAATCCTAAAAAGCATTCACATATTTATAGTGATATATTCTGGTGTTTACGGGGGATCATGTATAGATAATCACTCCAGAGAATAAATTCTCGTCACCCCATTTCCGTGTGGAAATAAATAGTCCATGTGCCGTATCTAATAACTAGAGAGACGTGATTATTGTAAACTCCAGACCCGTGTGGGGTTTTTATTAATCTGGCAATTTATCGTTATATTTTATATAGTCCATATCAGTCATCAGTTCAACCTGTAGTATATAGTCATCGCCATACTAGCCTCTTGCTCGTATGGTAAATCTTCCACCACGTCACACAAGCTCCAATTGCTTATGTGGAATATGATGAAGTATGCCTATCGTCAGGAAGTATGCCATGTAGTGTAGTTCAAAATTAATTGTTACTATCCTATGGCGATATTTATTATTTCACACAGAATAACCAGCACTCTGCATCCAATGGCATTCACAGGAGTTGATATAAAAATAAAATTGCACAGCCAACTCATCAAGGCTTACCTATTTGTCGGGCACGCAAATAATTTCTTTACTCTACAGCTAATCCATTTTTCCTGTTCAACACATGTATATATATGTAGAACAAAGCTAATAATAATATTTCTAGCGAACTATTATTTATTTCAACACGTGTGTATTTTTATCCAAGCATATACATGATAAAAGAAATATTTTTATCGTCAAAAATATTTATTCAATACGTGAATGTTTTTAACATTTCATATTCACAATAAAAATGTAGTTTTTATTGTCGATTCATTTTATTTTAAAATACGATAACATTCAACACATGAATTTCAACTCGACGAACGAATTTCAATTCAACACATGAATATTCTATATAGTTTGTATATATATATATATAAATGTGATTTTTATCGCTAAAGCTATTCAAATAATATTCAACACATGAATTTCAACTCAACGAATGAATTGCAACTCAACACATGAATATTCGCTATGGTTTGTATATATATATATATATATATATATATATATATATATAAATGTGATTTTTATCGCTAAAGCTATTTGTTTAAATTCAAATAATATTCAACACATGAATTTCAACTCAACGAATGAATTGCAACTCAACACATGAATATTCGCTATGGTTTGTATATATATAAAAATGTGATTTTTATCGCTAAATCTATTTTTTTAAATTCAAATAATACTCAACACATGAATTTCAACTCAACGAATGAATTGCAACTCAACACATGAATATTCGCTATGGTTTTATATATATATAAATGTGATTTTTATCGCTAAAGCTATTTGTTTAAATTCAAATAATATTCAACACATGAATTTCAACTCAACGAATGAATTGCAACTCAACACATGAATATTCGCTTCAATATATGTAATTTATTTCAGCGAATGAAAATTATTCTAACGCATGTATATTTCAGAAAATTTCGGCAGCATAACGGCAGGGTAGTTAAAACCGGGACCGTCCCTAGTACGGCTCCTCGCTCTACCTTAAAACCTCGCGGTTTTTGACAATGAGAATCATGCATCTAGTTCGCATGCAGGCAGCATGTTTTATTTTCAATTCCACAATCCTATCATAATTTGTTTCAACCACAAGAGGGTATTTTTCAACCACAAAGGTAATTTTTTTCAACCATCATATCAACCACAAACAATTATTTCCAACCATTCGTCATACCATATAATATTACATCAATCACAAGCAATAAATATCGTCCATGGTCTGTGGACGAGAGGAGTATATATATATATATATATATATATATATATATAATATTATAATTCACTTGCATTTCATCACAATTCAAAGCATATATGTTTCATACAACGCTTGTATAATTTATACATCACTAATATAACTTATACAACACATGTACATGAGGTATACAATGCGTATATAATTTACACTTCGCTTATATAATTTATACAATGCGATTTCATTCACACAATTGGTTTAGATTCCTCAGATTGGTTTCTGCAGTGCTAAAAATAGTAGGAAGATCAGAAAAATCCGCGGCTTCTTCTAGAATGTAGAGAGCCTCCTTGCGGTCACGGTGTCTCCTGTTTCATCAAATTTCGTTAACACACTAAAAAGATATGATTTTTCAAAGTTTTGCAACACTTAAAAGTGTTATTTTCAATTCAAAATTTTAAATCAGAAGGGTTTGCAAAGCTTCAAAACTAGGTTTTGATTTTAAATCAAAACCGTACCTTGTTGCTCCGATCAGACTACACGGCGTCGAAGGGCTACGAACCACCTTCCGATCGACGGTGGTGGCGGTGAACTCGGCGGCTCCAGCGAGTCGCGGCGGCGCTCCAAAGGGGCTGACTTCCCTCTCGAAATTCGACGCGTACGGTCGATGGTTTGAGGCGAGGCTTGGTCGGATTTAAAGAGGAGGCGGAGGCGATCAGAATCTTCAACTGGAGGAGGCGGCGAAACTGGCTGTGGCGGCGGCAAAAACGATGGGAAGCTTCGAGCTTCGTGCGTCGTTGAAATCGCCTGGTGGCTAGGGTTTTTCGATTTATATTTTTTTTAAAAAAGAAAAATTCCTATTGGTTGAAGCTATATAGGAAATTTTAAATAGTGTTTTCACAAAACGGACTCGAAATCAAACCCAACGACTGTCGCCCCTAGCTAAATATCCCCATTCCGGACACAATGGGATATGTTTCGTTGGCCATTTCGACTGTTACAGTCAGTTATTTTTCAAATTAAAATATAAAACATTCAATATTTAATTTGAACGTACATTTCAATTTGCCAAGGCCACAAACTGAATCGAAAAATTCCAGAAAAATAAGTCTAGCTTTGTTTTGACGATACGGTCCTAAAAAAACCAGTTTCGTCGAATTCTGAGCTCGTTTGAAAAATGGCCATTTTTAGGTCGACCCATTTTAACAGAAATTCACCAATCACATTTTCTTTTGCCCCGCTCACATACTAGCTTCAAAAATTATGAAATTTGAAATTTAGCAATAATTTGACATCCCGGACCCAACAAAAGTGGTTTCGTCGAATTCCGAGGTCGTATGCAAAATATCAATTTTCAAGGGCTATATATGCTATATAGCGACCTTTCTGAAAATTCATTTGGCCATAACTTTTGATTGCCGCTATGAAACTTCAATTTTTCAGATTCGTTAGAAACGTATTCATTAACAGATTTAAATATTTTCAGTTTCGCTAAAATCCGTTATTTTTTCCACCCGGTACAGTCAGACGAAGTTTGTATTCAAAATTTCAAACTGCAATTCTAACCCCAATTTTCCATTTTATTGAAATATGCTATTTCAATTATTCAAATTCTTTGGTAATAACCAAATTTAAATTTTTTTAAATTGGTTCACATTTTCCGGGTTATTACAATTCAATAAACATAGATCTAAACAACTTGCATGATTCAAAAACATAGATCTAAATGTAGATCTAAACAACTTGCATGATTCAATAAACATAGATCTGAATGTAGATCTAAACAACTTGCATGATTCAATAAACATAGATCTAAACAACTTGCATGATTCAATAAACATAGATCTAAATGTAGATCTAAACAACTTGCATGATTCAATAAACATAGATCTAAATGTAGATCTAAACAACTTGCATGATTCAATAAACATAGATCTAAATGTAGATCTAAACAACTTACATGTTACATAACATGAAAAAGTCACCATATTTACATAACATATAATTGGTTTAACATCAACATATAACCACAATAATCTCACAAGCATATACGATAGAATCGTTACAAGAATAGGCATAAATCAACATCGTCATTATCTTACAACTAGAAATTACTCTAGTTTTCATTTTATTACAAATCACAACTTTTAATCGTTCACATCTAAATAATAACAGGACTTAAAAAGAAAAGAAAGTCTTGTTTTCTGGGATCTATTTTCTGAAATTGGAAAGCAATCCCTTGAAGAAGACTACCAATTCTCTAAGTTAGTTTTGATTCGTAGCTTTAATCTTGCTTTCAAGTTGAAGAAGGAATGGTGGCTAAACTAGAACGATCATGGACGGCATGGTGGCTCCTTGGAATGAATTTGTGTGATTTAGGGTTTGAGGATTAAGGTTGCTTTTATAGAGGTTAAATCTTATATGAGCCGTTAGATCATTTTAGGAGCAATCAACGCCATCCAACTAAAGTAATGTGTCACTCAGCCAATCATAGCATGACACATAAGCCCTAACACTTCAGAATTTGTCACAAAGCCAATTAGAGAAGGCCACGTAAAAAAGACAATCCTTGACCAACAAAAAATGCGCCACATGCGCCACATGATGTGTACACGTCATATATATATATATATATATTTCTATTTATCTATCTTCCCAATTAACCATTTTCACACTAAACCACTTTTTCACACTAAGCCACTTTTTAGCCATTCCCCTAAAACAAAAATATGGCATTGGCGGGGATCAAACTCTGTACCTCTTGTATGCAAGTCACATGTTCTAACCAAATGAGCTACTAAGTCTTTTGCTTACAAACCTTAGAACAGTGCTAAACATTATTATTTTCTCATTCTTCTTTTTCATGTTTTGCTGCAATATTTAATTTAAATATATCTTCTTCATACGGAGTCCAATTTACGCAAACTCGGGCTCTATCTTAAGCAGAATTCTGAGATGAACGCAGTGGCGCAACCCGTTTCACCTATTTCTTCCTTTTCAAATTAATTATTCTTTAATTTGTTATTTTAATATTCTCAGAAAATACGGGGTGTTACATCAACCAAGCCTACATCCACTTTATAATCTATGTTTATACTATCAATTATAAGTTACAGTTATTTTGGTGGAAAGAAATTAGAGAAAGAAGTGGGTTGTACACAAAACCCTTGTGTTATTTTGCTAAGGAGTTAAAGTATACATTTGGCTATTTTTGGAGTACCAACCGGGAACTTTTCAGTCTTTTCGCATGCTTTCTATTTCAAGAAATGAGGTATTTATTGGAAAAAAATTGAGCTGACTGGAATGCTACGTGGCCATCATCCGACCAGGGGACAGCCACATGTTATATGATACAGAAAAGTAATTGTAGGTGGCGGGACCTATTCTTCTGCTGATGAACAGTTCTCCTCGATGCCTACAGTGTACATGGAGCTTAAGATTTGGTGTGTAAGCTACAGATTAGGTCATCTTTGCAATTATCAAGGCTTACATGGTCCTTGAAACCTGGAGTAAGGGAAACGAACGGGCCCAGTTTGACCAATAAAGCAGCCTTAAGAATCAGGCTTTGTTGTGTAGCATAGGGAAGTGGATCATCATAGTCAGGAGTCGATCAGCCGGTTCGATCGACCTGGTCTTCAGGCTTCATTCCTTCTGTTGAAGAAGTATGATTCGACTTAGGAATTGCTGATTTGGGTTGGGCCTAGTTTCGGTCGACCGATGAATGACTCGTTTTAGAATAGGGAGGTTGGCTTTGACCACAAAGTTGGTCAATACTTTGCCCTCCAGAGCATATCTTTCTTGGTAAAGGAAGGTATGTTCTGGATCTTCCAAGAAATAATATATAGGAATCCTATAGATGGAAGTTCGGAATGTCATGGTTATGACGAACCGTATTATAAGTAGCCAAAAAACCAATGATCGATAACAATAGTATTAAGGCCCATGGAGGGATGAAAGAACATGTTATTAGGTCAGTTCGATCGATGGCAAGTATGATTTGTTCCTGCATAAAAGGAGAAGAAAGTATGCCAAATCTTGACAACACTGCTTGACTATTGAGAGCATAAACCATACTTATAGATTTGCTGGAGTACAAAGCATACTCAAGCAAGGATCAAGTTATTTTGCCAAATCCTAGCAGGGTAGTTTGATTTGCTAGGTATAAGCCATACTTAGGGGTCGAGTATAAACCATGCCTGAGTAGTAATTGAGTTAACTTGTCATGTTTTAGTGGAATAGTTCGATTTTTCAGGTATAAGCCATACCTGGGAACCTAGAGTCGAGCATCAACCATGCCAAGGGTGTGACTTTTCCAAAGAGATTGAGTATAAACCATACTCGAGATTTAGTAGCATTTACTTGTCAAGTCCTGATAAGGTTTGGTTCGAGCATTATCCATACTCATGTTGAAAGAAAGCTAAGCTTGTCACTTCCTGACAAGTAGAGTATTGGTATCGGTATCAGCCATACCTTAGGGACGAGCATGAGCCATGCTTGGTTTTGGATTGAGGACTTTACCACATCCTGTCAAAATACTGACATTCATCAAACATAATCCATGTTCAAGAAATAGATTTCATTGTTGCTAATAACTATTACAAAACTGAAACAAATCCTAATGGGTTTATAGTCGAATCCGGAGCATGCCTTGGAATAAATCCTAACATCATACGTGTGTACTTCGACATAGCCACTTTATTTAAAATAATAGAAATACATTTCTTATATCCTAAGAAATGTGGTATAACCACACAATGATCTAATCCGGATCAACTGATGATGATGCCGCGATTTCTAGGCTTGGGATCCTTCCCATTTCGAAGAGCACGGGAACCATTCTTAAGATCTTGGAAAGGTAGCTGTGGTGGTGTGGATGTTGCAGATTTCTTAACATATTCAGACATCTCTCCATATCTATCCCTTTCTTCGATGAGATCTCGTAAGTGTTTGTAGTCGTTGGTGCCATGACTTGCCATATCATGAAACATGCAGTTTCCTGATTCACGTTCTCTTTGTGTCGGCTCCCACATGTGAGGCTTTGGAAAAGAAAGAGATCCTCGTACGTCGAGGTACATGTCCAATAGTGAGGAATTGAGCTCAGTGTAGTCATCATACTTGGGCTCTCTTCGGAACTACACATTTATGTTATTCTTTTCCATGATTTTCCCCTTACCCACGGTGGACGGTCCTCCGTCCTTTGTAGCAAGTATGTCGAGATTTTCCATCTCGTAGCATCTTCCTGTCTCTGCTTTAGAGCAGAAATCTCCAATATCTCTGGGAGGGTCTCTCTGAAGAGAAATTTTGAAATCTGTTCAGTCCAAAACCCCTTCCATTGTGACCATAAGCACCATTGATGATTCAGGTCGATCGAATGATGCTACGGTTGCGTTGAATATTTATATGAAGGAGCGTAAGGTCTCGCCGAACCACTGGCTGATTGATGTGAGGAACATGACACTCTTCGATCAAGATATGTGAACCTTGAATTGTACGATGAAGCGAGTGACCAACATATTCCAGCTGTTGATCGATTCAGTCGTTAGCTGTCGAAACCACATGGAGGCGACATTGGTGAGAATAAAAGGGAAGCACTTGGCCATGACATTGACCAATGCTGGTAATACTTACATATGGTGTATATATCGCATGAGATGTATGGTAGAATCGGTCCTGCCATTCTAGGGTTGCAGGACTGGAAGCTTGAAGCCAGGTGGGTTATGGGAATTCCTAATTTCCCGTGTGAATGGACTGCGATGGATGTTATCCACGTCTTGCTAAGAAGTAGTGCCTTGGGTGAAGTGCTTAATGATGCTAGCGATTTGGTTACCATCCCCGATAAGTTGCTTCCACGAATCCAATTCGGCACCGTAGACATTGGTGAGAATCCCGAGATGGGTGGAAACATGCCTTGATTTCTTGGGGCTATTTCGGTATGATCCATGAGTGATGGGTGGAGGTGGTCCCCAACCTCGTCTATTGGTTCGAGATTGATTTGAACTCCTCTTTCGATATTTGAGTTTGGTCGAACCATGTCCATGCTAGTAGGATCGGACTAGTTTGGGTGAGTGTTATCAGCTTAGGGTTCGACATTTCCCCCACCTGGGGAGATATTAGAGTGGTTTACAGTAGCATTCCCCTCCTTTCTGTTAGAAACTGGTATGGTAGAGCGGTCTTGCAGAGATGGAGGGTTACTGCCCCTAGCCCTGCTTGGATCGACATGCTAGGAAGGCTGAGTGGGAAGCGGCATAAGTCTGGTTTGTGATAAGATATCGTATCGAGCCACATATTGCATCGAACTAGGCTCCAGTTGATACGAAGGTTGCATCAATCGATCTGACCTAAGAGTAAGTCGATCGGGAAGTGAAGTTGGCCAAAGTAGAGGTGGAGAAGTAGACCTATCTGGGAATTGGATTTCGTTGGCTTGAAGGTTAGCTGTTGCCTAAGTTTTTTCTGTGCAGGAAGTGATGCTTGGATGCTCGGTCTTCCTTCCATCTGAGCGAGGAAATCATTCATTATTTCTTGCTGCTTTTTGAGGAGTTCATCTTAATGTGCCATCTGAGCTTTGAGTTCAGCGAAAACTCTATACCTGTCCTCCCTAGTCTAGTAATGGGACGGTTCTTCGTGAGAGGAAGCCTCCAGGCTTGCCTCTGCTGCTGCGTCTGTTGGACTAGTAGGTCGAGGTTGAGCGTGGGAAGGTATTGCATCCTTCTTCAGTTTTGCCATTATTTCTTCAGGAACTGCTGAAGGTGGTTTTCGTTTCCCCTTTCCTGGTGCGCCAAAGTGTTGACGTCAAAAGTTGGTCTAATGACAATCAACCCCAAAGTGTGTAATTCACACAAAATTAGAATCACAGAGTGCAACAAAATGAAAGTAAACACAAGAGACACACAATATTTTTATAGTGGTTCGGCTTAGACCTAGCCTACGTCCACTTTATAATCTCTATTTATATTGTTGATTACAGGTTACATTTATTTTGATGGAAATAAATTAGAGAAAGAAGTGGTTTATACAAAAAATCCTTGTGCTATAGAGCTGATGAGTTGAAGTATACGGTAGGCTATTTTTGGAGTGCCAATCATGAACTTTTCATTGGAAGTCTTTTCGCATGCTTTTTATTTCAGGAAATGAGGTGTTTATAGGCAAAAAGACGAGATGATTGGAATGCTATGTGGTCATCATCCGACCCGGGGCTAGGCACATGTTACTTGATCCAGAAAAGTAATTGTAGGCGATAGGGCCTATTCTTCTACTGATGAATAGTTCTCCTCAATATATGCAGCATACGTAGAGCTTAAGGTTTGGTGTGTAAGCAACAGAGTAGGTCATCTTCGCAATTATCAAGGAATATGTGGTCCTTGGAATCTAGAGTATGAAAATTAAACGGGCTCAGTTTGGCCAACAAAGCAGCCTTGAGAATCGGGCTTTGTTGTGCAACGTAGGAAGTGGATCATCATAGTCGAGAGTCGATCAACTGGTTCGATCGACTCGGTCTTTGATCCATCTACAGAAGAGGTATGTTTCGACTTGGGAATTGCTGATTTGGGTTGGGCCAAGTTTTGGTCAACCGATGAATGAGTCGTTCCAGACTAGGGAGATTGGCTTTTTCCAAAAAGATGGTCAACAACCTCCAAGTCACACTGTTCTCTAGGCACCATCCGCCTAAGTGGCGTATGACTTCATCCACTTGATCAATCCAAAACTAAATTTACCTTTGCAACGATAGTCCTTTGACCTTGTAAAAGACATTAGAAAACTCTCGAACGATCGACACTAATGACAACCCATCTGGTGGAACCGCAACAGAATATGAAAAGATGATTAAGGCACCATCCTCTGATAGATAGCGTATCACAACATTCACCTTCCACATTTCGATTGTCACCTCGAGCCTATCTATAATGCCCTACCCCGAGATCTATCCTAATAAAGAGCATTACTGGGTAACACCATCTACTAAAGTGGAGAATATGGTTGACTATCCTAATTTCATATTAGACGAGCACCGTATATATCGTTTGGATGTATACATTTTTCTTTCTTAGCTGAGGAGGATCAATATACTCAATTCATGTCTAATATAAACTGTAGTGGCTAGGAACCATATCCAGAATAGAGTACAAGTAAAACACATATGACAAATCACAGAACAAATCACATATAACAAGAGGAATCATAGCAATACATGTGTACATACCCAAATGGTTCAAAAGACCATAAATAATGCAATGAGTCTTAAATGAACACACGTGCGCGCACACACGCACATACACACATACATACACACAACAACGACAACAACAAGTGACTCACATATTCTAACATAAACTCAAGAATTATCTTCCGAATGATAAAGCCAAAGGACAGCTGGGCAAGATCAGATCCATATATTTATCTGAAACAACTTGGTCCGACCCAAGTATAAATACACGAATCAATCTAACTTAAATATATAAGTTAAAGATGATGAGTACAAAGGGTTATCAGGTAATCGATATCACCTTCCAGGAGGAGTGCAACACGTGCACGATCAACATAGGATACATGAGATAGGTTCACTAACTCATACACATGGATCTCATGTAAGAAAATAAACATAATACAAAGAAACTATTTCCATAGTCTAAATCACCAAAGCCAAAAGCCACGATGGTCGAAAATCTCACACAAATCAAAGCATATGATGGTAATCACACCAACACAACACATCGAACTCAATTATGTGTTTCCCACACAGTGGTGTAACCACCAAATAAAAATCATCAAATAACACCAAAATCAAGTATGAAACACAATCTCCATAAGATGATGGAACATCGTAAAAACCATAAATGTTCTAGAAATCATAGCCTACTTAAAATCTAGAAATCACAATGGCACATAGTTATCATTCTGCACAGTCTCTGCGGATTTAGAAAACATCAGAACTACACAGTTTTGATTCATAAGGCAAGACCTAGTCACACTCGCATATATTTCACACGATTGGCCAAAGCCATTTAGTACTAGTCACATTGTTTTCCACATAGTTTGGCGCCTTACACAACTATCTAGCTTTAATGCCCCACACAGCCCGGGGCATTGTAGACTCTTAGCCTACATATATGGCCTTAATGACTTAATAGTGGTAACAACAAGACACCTATAAATGACCCAAGGTCCCATGCAATTCCCTAAGTATGTGTCATAGACTTCCCATCCGTAACTCAAACAGTGGTATTGATACGTTCCATACCACACATTCCCATTAAACGGTTCAATTAAAGTTTGTCAATTCCACAAAGAAGCTTCAAACAAACAAATCCACAATTAACCAACATAATATTCCTTCGTGTCCCATACCACAAGATATATTACATCATACTCATTCCCTCGAAGAGTGCAAAAACATGTAGTTTTATATATCAAAAAGACTTGGTTTATGAAATGAGTTTATAAATCATATTTGGAAACCATTAGAATTTGTTTTCTTGACAATGATTTTTTATTAGGAAAATATACCTATTATAGCTTTGAGATAATTTTATTTATCTAAGAAAATCATGGGAAAAACATATCTCAAAGAATTACTTATATATAGGAAATCTTTTAAAGTTTGGTTTACAAAAATGTGTACGCTTTCATCAAATTCAAGAAATACACATGGAATCATCTTGATGAAAATACGCTCAAAATAACACAATTCGGAGTTCGCAATCATTTCAAAAGAGAGCTAAGCCTAACAATTCGCAAACTCAACTAAGTCGAAGGACACACATTTGAAGTTTCTACATCAGCAGGATTACTCTAAGGCGCTAGGAAAATGGTTCGGCAGAATACCCATGATCGCACAATTAAGCAAACAACCATTGCCCAGTACTTTACATAAGTGTACCGATACACCTAATGCCTATTTTGACATTGGCCTCAATATGTTGAAACACCATATGGGTATTTTGCCTGCTGGAATTTAGGCTCGTGTCAAACTTTGAGCCTCATTTCACTACCCTACCGAGTTCAAATTTGATTCAAATTCCATGCAAAAAGTCTGAAACACAAACTCTGCACTAAAATAAGAACTAAATGGTTCAAAGCAAGAACAACTTAGATATGATGCTTCAAAGTTGCATCTAAGCACTATTTAAGCATGAAAGTTTTGACCGAAACTTTACACTTTCATGGCTGAATCTTTACACATTTACATTAATCGAATAATATAATCAAAGTCAGCAAATTCAACAACATAGACATGAAAAATAGCTTAAGCTAGAAGGAGTGAGTGTAAGAACTCACATCTTAAGCGATTTTCAACTTTACCAGTAAGGATTGATTCAAATTAGGATCTTTTTGGTCTTGAAACAAGCCCACATACCTGTAGAGACATTTACAGGTATATGCACTACACTAGAAATAGATTTTTACAACGTTTGAAAACCGTTTTTATAGGATATAACAACGTTATTAGAAACAGTGTATAATGATATGCGATCATAGGTTTAGAACTTCTAACAATATAAGGGAAAACGCTGTGAAAACCCTATTTTGCAATGTTAATACTGAGATGTTAAAAGTTTTTGATTAGGTCGGTATTGCCATTTTCATCGACTATTAATAAACGCTGTTATTAACTTGTAACAGCATTTACAGATTGCTATCAAAAGCACATTCATTTGTATCCTACATTTTCAATAGCATTTTATAAATGTTATTACTAACTTTTACGACATTTTCTTTTTTGTTGTCAAATTATCGTATAATTATTTTATACATTTTCATCAACATTTCGTAAATGTTATTACTGAGTATTCAAAGAACGATAATATTACTTGAAGGCTGTTGGTAAGTTTTAAAAGTAATGACAACATCAAAAAACCACTAGCTTTTCTTGTTTTATTTTTAGGGGATTTTAGCCATAAGGACAAAATGAACAAAAAATTGTTTCATAAGGACAGAGGGGCAAAATTTTATCTATAAGGACAAATTTTAGTGTAAAGGTAGGAATTAAGGCGCCCACTATAATTCCTCCCTTTACACTAAAATTTGTCCTTATGGATAAATTTTTGCCCCCTTGTCCTTATGGAACAATTTTTTGTTTATTTTGTTCTTCAAGGTATTTTCCTGTTGATTTAAACATGTGACTGGTATTAATTGTTTGATACATATTTAAATGTTATTGATATGTATATGCATAAATATTCTGATAGTATTGCGAAATATAAATGTTGTAAAAATAACAGGAAAATAACTTGAAGAACAAAATAAACAAAAAATTGTTCCATAAGGACAAGGGGGTAAAAATTTATCCATAAGGACAAATTTTAGTGTAAAGGGAGGAATTATAGTGGGCCCCTTAATTCCTACCTTTACACTAAAGTTTGTCCTTATGGATAAAATTTTGCCCCTCTGTCCTTATGAAACAATTTTTTGTTCATTTTGTCCTTATGGCTAAAATCCCCATATCTATTTATATGATAATTTTTGTATTTGATTTAAGGGGATTTTAGCCATAAGGACAAAATGAACAAAAAATTGTTTCACAAGGACAGAGGGGTAAAATTTTATCCATAAGGACAAGTTTAGTGTAAAGATAGGAATTAAGGAGCCACTATAATTCCTCCCTTTACACTAAAATTTGTCCTTATGGATAAATTTTTGCCCCCTTGTCCTTATGTAACAATTTTTTGTTTATTTTGTTCTTCAAGGTATTTTTGTACATAACTATATAACACAATATTCATAAACAATGACATCATCTATAAACCAAGTGTACATAATTTTCATAAATAAAATAGCATCATAAGTTAAGTTTACACAATATCCATTAAACCAAATCATAATATATATATATATATATATATATATATATATATATATATATATATATATATATATATATAACCACAATATCCATAAAGCAATTTTACGCCAAATACGAACAAAATGGACAACCAAAAAGTTTTATGTGCTTACTGCGAAAGAAGAAACTGTTATCTTTTTCTACACCAACAGTCTTTAATTACATACAATGATTTTTTTTTCATAAATTGGTGATTTTGTTAGCAATACATGATGACATGTTCTAATCTTAGTTGCGAATAACACATAAATTCTGCTAGCAACACATGACATAAAAAACATACAATTTACTTAATTTACCATCAATGACTTAACAATCGTACCAATGGTCCCATGTTTATAATAAAACTTTAGTTAACTTAAATAAATATTTATATACTTAGTTAATTTTTGTATGCTTGTTTAATTTTTATAAAATTTAACTATCTTGGTTAATTTATTATTGTTACTATACTTTTATAATATTTAGTTAATTTTTTATAAAATTTAACTAATTAGTTATTATTATTTATATTATTTAGTTGGCTTTGTTTATTATAAACTTAGGTTGTTATTACTATTATTATAAACTTGCTAATTTCTGTAAAATTTAATTATCTTGGCTATAATTTCATAATTTATAGTTTTCTAATATATTGTAAGCTTAGTTGATTATCATTATTATAAACTTGATATTTTTTATAAATTTAGTTAACTTATTTAAATTTTTATAAGCTTGTTTAATTTTTATGAATCTTAACTATATTTTTATAAAATTTATTTTACTTAGTTAAATATTTATTACAATTACTACTACTCTTGTTATTATTATATATTATAATACTTAGTTAATTTATTTATAAAACATATTCAATTTGTTACAATTATTATATAAAAATCAAATTTAAATTTGTTAGATTATTTTTATTATTATTATAAATTTAGTAATTTTTTATAGAACATAGTTGACTTGGTTAATATTTATAATTTATTGTTATTACTATTATTGTAGACTTAGTTAATCATTAGTATTAGTATTAGTATTAGTATTACTATAAATTTGTTATTTTTTATAAACTAAGATAACTTTATTAATGTTTTATAATTTGTCATTATTACGATATTAGTAAACTATCATCATCATCATTATTGGTATAAACTTGCTATTTTTTGTAAAAATTAGTTAACTTAGTTAAATTTTACAATACTCAGTTAATTTTTATAAGCTTGTTTACTTTTTATATCATAGTTAACTTTTAATAATACTTAGTTAAATTTTGTAAATCTTAGTGAATTTTCATTAAATTTAATTAGTTAATTATTATTTATCAAACTTAGTTAATTTTCTTAATATTTTATAATTTATTAATTATTATTATTATAAACTTAGTTAATTATTATTATTATTATTATTACTACTACTATTATAAACTTGTTAATGTTTATAAAACTTAGTTGATTTAGTTAAATTTTTATAATACTAAATGAAATGAGCCATTGCACAGTTTGTGAAGCCCAACATTAGCTCAGTTTGTGAAATACGCTCAACTTTTTGAAAACGAGCATACTGCCCAGTTTTTACTCAACTACAAAAAAGTGAGCTATGCTTAGCACCAAAAACCTATGCACTGTTCAGTTTATAAACTGGGCATTAGCTCATATTTTTAATTTAATTACATTTTCTCATGCTAAATTAACTTAGCTCAGTTCAAAAAACCAAATATTTCAAAAAATGAAAAACTAAGTTAGCTTAGCTTAGAAACCGAGCACTTACTTAATTCAAAAAACCAAGTATATCAACTGCAAATAAAATTAACAGAAGTTCAATTCAATTCAATAACTGGCTCTCCCTTATTTGAACACTACAATCTAGAATTCAAAATTTGAGTCACGCTATATATCTCAAAACATATACTACAAATTTTGAGTTTCTAACATGTCTTCACCTATTATTTCATGCAGCAATGTAGACATAAAGTGCATTCTATTCTGCACTACTGGCCTTTTTTGTGCTATATATGTACCTTTATCTACGTTTGTCTCTAACATGGATCTTAATTATTATGAGTGATGCAAGTGATTACATTTGTTCTTCTGCCTCACATTGGCATTTCTGATCCTATAAAACATTGTGGTCCTTCTCAATCTACAAAAGCCAAAATATAAAGCAACCAGTAATAACAATAATTTGAATAAAAGTAAAAGAAAGTACAAAGTGTAAGAAGTCAAAAATGGTAATGTGTAGAGAGACTTTGATTTGTCTTAATATTGGCCAAGCTGTACGGCTTGTTAATGTATGGTGTTCCAGATTATTGTTGGAACAAATATTGGAAACATTTTGCTTCTACTTAGTGATTGGATGGTACTTATAGTTTCCTGTAAATAGAATTTGCATGTGTTATTTGCATAGTAGCTACTCATTTGCATATAATAGTATATACTAAAATGTCTATAACAACCCAAAATATTAATAAAGCAATTTAAATAAAAGATTAATAAAATAAATATTAATCAAAAATGATTCAAAATTAGGCAAGAGTGGTTGCGCTATTAGGTTCGTTGTGAAATTCCATTTAAGGTAGACATTTGATTTGCTAAAATCGGACTTAAAACGAAGAAGTTATGAAGGAAAGAAGTTTGAAATTCAAAATTTTAAATTTAAATAAACAAATAAATTAACATATAATAGACCACCGGGAAATCACGTGGAACTGGGGAGGCCTAAACCCAAGCTGGGTCGACCCCTGTGTCGACCCACCTATAGGATGGGTCGACCCTTTCCTTTGAAATGTAAGTGCTTTGGTGTGCACAATACTGATGTATTTGGACGAATTTTAGATCATTTTCTGAAGAGTTCTTCTGATCTGATGGAGAAAATTTTAAATCTTATATCTAATGGTCCTAGGTCCCCTAATTCTATTATAAATATAGCTCCAACCTAATGTTATTTCTTCCTACTCCATTTCCTTTACTTTTTGCCTCCACTACATAGAACATTTTCCTCTAAAAATTTTAATGGAGTTATGAGATTTTGGGATTTTGCATACATAAGATTGGAGAATATTTATATATAGTGAATTACCGGGGACTAGCGGATTGCATAAATATATCAGTATTTTCTATGATTACAAGACCGTCATAAATTAGGGATTATTTGGATAGAATAACAGTTGTTAATTTACAGATTTTAGTGTTTCTTTTATGTAAATAATTATTGTGTAATGACCCGTATTCTACACGTCATAGGATCGTAGATGAAACACCCCACCTCCGTTAGGGTCACTCTCAAAGGGAATGCCCTAATTTTGGTGGAGGTTTATAAGTATAAGTCACAGATATACAAGACAGATATAAGAACACATATTTTTGAATAGCGGAAAACAACAACTTTTATTTCATTAAAATATGTGTTACACAAACCATGCCATAATTATCTTACAATATTTCCAAAATCATAACTGTCTTGATTACATTATTTAAAGAAGCATAAAGAAAACATAAATAAACTGAAGTCCCATAGTTGCTGTCCAAAGCCATAGTCCAAAACGAAAAGATCCAAGCAATACATTCTTTCTCTTCAAGCTGGATATGAAGGCTGGTCAAGCTGCGGTATTCCCTCCCTGTGGACCTGGGGGGGGGGGGGGGAAACGGAAGGAAAGAAGACGAAAGAAAAGTAGAGTCAGACATAAAGCCTGAGTAAGTCTAGGACTATTCAGTCTATGAATAAAGAACTGGGTATGATAAGTATAAACTAGAAATAAGAAAGCACCATATACTTAGTTAAGTTGTCTAGGGTCGAATATACTATCGTACCCCATATTAATCTCTGTACCCATATAAACTAGTTCCCAACAGGCACCCCATAATCAGGGTGAAGTGATCCATTTTATGATGATCGGCTCCTACTCGCATAGTTACATGTGTCTTACGGCCCCCGATGTTGTAGTTACCTATGCTGGTCCCACCATGGGGTGTATCAAGTCCCATGGTGGCGGCCCGACACAATCCTAGAAAGCACAGGTATGCTACTGGTGCCCAGTGCCTTATTTTTCTGCGCCGGAGTGTGTGCACGCCCGCACCCCGTTAGAACCTACACTGCTGCACCACGGCCGTCGATTTGACCTCTTACAATCAGCCCAGTAATCGTGCCCCACCCTGCCTAGTTTCAGGGTATCATGATACACCTTATAGGGTTACTGCTGAAAAGGGTCCCCCACTACTAGGTTTTCTATTTCTAGCCAACATGCTAATTTGGTTAAGTGTTTTGTAAACCTAACCCCCAATCAGTCTGTTTAGTATAGCATGTTCCATTTTGATTAAGTATTAATATAATTTACTTAATCCTATCAATCCCGACTCAGCCTTAATTGTCTTATTAAAGCCTTGACCTCTCACATTAGATAGGTATTGTTGTGGCTGCCTGTTGCCGGTTGGGTCCGGGCAGTCTTACGCCACAACTCAGTCTAACCTTGGGTCCTTATTGGGCTCCGTGTTTAACCACCCACATTGGATAGGTATTGTTGTGACTACTGGACAGCCGGGCGGTTCCGGGCAGGTTTACATCACAACTCAATCCAACCTCGGGTTAAACACATCGTATGTTCTACATTTACATATTTTGTCTTTCTTCTTTTTATATGTAAACATTTGCGGCCCATTATTCAAAAATCACTTTAAGCTAATGGTGTAAAGGTTTACACCAATCATGGGCCCAACCCATACTTGAATTTGGGCCCTTTTTCTTTATATTTTCATTTATTAATAAATTTAACCCAACGTTATTTTCCCCCGTTTAATACGTCCGTTTATTATATATATATATGTTGGGCTTAGCCTTTTTAAGCCCAACCTAGCCATGCGAAAAGGGGAGGCTTAAAGCGTGATTACATACACAAAAAGGGGAATGTGAACGCATGAACTTGCAACGTGACGTTGGAACTACAAAATAGAAACTGGTGTACTTGCATAGTAGTAACATATACTTTGGTCATAAAGCATAAGTGACATGAATCAAACCATGTAAACTTGTAGTTAAGTTAAGAATATCACTATTGACACATAGGCTTAACTGCAACATAAACCTATATTTTATTTAGGCATAATGTCAAACATAAGCAAATCATGTTTATAAGATTACTACATGTTTACAAAGGTGCTTACTTTTGTGACTAATACAAAAGTATAATTCAACTAGAATTAATCCAACTTAATCATGATTCTAAATCTATTCACATAACCATGGCACACATATACTTATGGCATAAATATTTCTAACATGAAATCATGATTTTTACTTTAGTCATGCAAACTTGCAAATGGGATTTTGAATCTAACCTAGCTATGTACCACATATGTCATCATATAATTCTTGTTAACAATATAGACCTAACATGGTTTTCAATTATGCAAAATATCAATCATAGCCTAGTCATATTCGTAAGTTCACAAAGAGGTTTTCTAGTACAAAAGTATGGCTTAATACATAGATCATGATGCCAAATTTTCAACATAATTTCATATGGATTATAATAACCCAAATTTGCTCCAATTACTCTCAAAATGATTTTTGTATAAAAATACACATTATGATGGCATAGTAGCAAAACCCCAAACTTGCATGAATTTCAATTAAACAACTACATACATGTAGCTTCAACATGGATTACATAATTTGCGAATATTCCAAACGTATACTTGCATAAAACTACCGCAAACATGTAGTTTTTATAATGAATAACATGCTTTGCGAATATCCAAACGTATACTTGCATAAAACTACCGCAAACATGTAGTTTTTATAATGAATAACATAATTTGAGAATATCCAAACGTATACAATATTCCAAATCGATAAGAATCATAGTAACGCACAAATATGGATTACTTTATCACCACAAATCAAGTATACAAACCAACACAGTTATTTGTTCATACCAAAATAATACTCTACTTACAATCGTGTGGCGAATTCTCCAATTCAGGAATTTGGAGATGCGTCTCCTTTTGACGTAGGCGTTGATTTGATTTGTCTAAGTTGCTTTAAGCTTTAGAATTTGCCTCCTAATCTTCTCTCCAATTTGGTGGCTACTCCTAGTCGTTCCTCAGCAGCATGATGGCTTTGTTCTTATTTTTGAATGAATAGGTTAGGTAGAGTCTAGGGTCATTTTTATAGAGTTTATGAACTGATTAGGACCATCGATGTTGCTTGGATTGATCGTAGCCATTCATTCGAAAGAGAGACCAATTAGAGCCTGCCACCTAGCCCTAATGACAAAGCAAGCTTCTGAAAATCGACCAAACACAGACCTGGCCAGCCAGGACTAGACCAGACCTGGCCAGCAGGTCATTTTTGACCTGGGCGCACTTGGCAGGTGCGCCAGGTCAAAAATGTACTGACGCACTTCCCAAGTGCGCCAGTGCATTTTTGTTCTGGCGCACTTCCCAAGTGAGCCAGTGCATTCTGACCCGTTTTCCGGTTTTTCGCCCAACTTCGTTCGTCCATAACTTCTTCATACGATATCCGTTTTACGCAAACTCAGACTCTATCTCAAGCAGAATTCCGAGACGAACGCAATGGCGTATCCCGTTTCCCTTAATTCTTTGATTTAAAATTATTTATTGTTTAATTTATGAATTTCACAGTTATAAAATACATGGGGTGTTACATTCTCCCCCACTTAAAAGGATTTCGTCCCCGAAATCTTCAAGCTCAGGAAGAATGTACATCTTAACGTCCAAACATTCATCTACTCATCCATCAAACACGAGCATCCATTGTCCTTAAAAGACTTCTAATACTTCATGATCATATGCGAAGTGTGTGTGTACATGTACTTATCTAATGCAAAATCAGGCGGTCTACTGATTCAGTTGACCTCCTTAATGCGAATTATGTAAGTGCTATGAATCCATTATGAATGAAAATCCCCCTATTCATGATTCTACATGAGTGCACAATCATTCATACACATGCAACATCCATATGACAACACATTAAAGTTCAACCATATACGAATGCAAACATATATGCATATGCAATATGAAGTGACTGAGCCGATCTAAGACCTAGATTGTGTGTGTATATGCAACCACTAGCAATCACTTGCAACCACTTGCAACCATCATCCATAACATGTTTCAATTACATGTTTTCATCCAAAGAGTTTCTACCTAAAAGATAGGGTCGAGGAGATATACCTAAAAAAAAAGATAGATAAAAGCGCAACTTAAGGAAAAAGAAAGATCAAGGATGTACCCTCGAAAAGAAAAGGGTAGGCAGTGCGTATTCTAGCTTCAGTTTCCCAAGTCGCGTCTCCCTCGGCGTCGCTCCATTGAACTTTGACGAGTTTGACTTCGCGGTTGCGTAGCTTTTTCACTTCCTTTCCTAATATGCGGGTTGGAACTTTCCTTATGGTTGCTTCGCGTTCCACCTCTGCTTCTTCTAGGATATTTGGCTCTACCACTTCAGCAGACTCATGTAGACATTTTCGGAGATGTGAAACGTGAAAAACGTTGTGAACTCCGGCCAGTTTCTCGGGTAGCTCTAATCTATAGGCCATTTTCCCAATTTTCTCGATGATAGGGAATGGCCCTACGAACCTTGGCGCTAGCTTTCCTGTGGTTCCAAAACGAACAACGTTCCTTAGCGGAGATACCTTAAGAAAAACTCTGTCCCCAACCTCAAATTCAAGGTCGGTTCTCCTCTTGTCGGCGTAGGACTTTTGTCTGTCTTGGGCCGTCTTCATCCTTCTTCGTATTAAGTCTACTTTCTCTGAAGTCTCTCGGATCATATCTGGTCCAAGTATGAGCTTATCAATAGACTCCCACCAGCAAGTGGGCGATCGACACGGTCTTCCATATAAAGCTTCGAAGGGCGCCATTCCGATGGTTGCTTGATAACTGTTGTTGTAGCCAAATTCCACCAAAGGAAGGTGGTCTTCCCATGTCCCTCCGAAGTCAAGGACGCACAGTCTTAAAAGGTCCTCCAAAACTCTATTCACTCTTTCTGTTTGGCCATCGGTTTGGGAATGATAGGCTGTGCTCAAGCATAACTTCGTTCCTACTGCTTCTTGCAGACTCCGCCAAAACTCACTGGTGAAGATGGGGTCTCGGTCACTAACAATGCTAGATGGTATTCCATGGAGTCGAACAATTTCTTTGAGGTAAAGTGATGCTAGGGATGAGGCAGTTCTTTTACTTTTAACAGGTAAAAAGTGGGCGCTTTTAGTAAGCCTATCCACTATTACCCAAATGCTAGTGTTGCCTCTCCTAGACCTAGGCAGCCCATCGATGAAGTCCATTGAGATGCTATCCCACTTCCACTGCGGGACCTCCAGAGGATGTAGCAGTCCGCCAGGCTTTTTCTGTTCCGCCTTAACCTGTTGGCACACCATACACTTAGAAACGAATTCTGCCACGTCCTTTTTCATGCCGTTCCAGAAGAAAGTCCTTTTTATATCTTTGTACATTTTATCTCCGCCTGGGTGTATCGTCATCTTGGAGTGATGTGCTTCCTCGAGAACCTTCTTTATTAAATCTTTTGTCTGTGGGACGCACAGTCTTCCGTCTCGTCTTAGCAAACATTTATCGTCGATGGAGTATCTGTTGAGGTGACTTGAAGTCTCACCCCTAATTAGCCTATCAATTATTTCCACAAGCTGAGGGTCTTCGCGTTGTGCCGCCCCTACTGAATCCACTAAAGTTGGGCGCACTTCGAGAGATGCTAGCAAGCCCGGTACAAAATCGGATGATGGCCTAAAGTCGAAGCTGGCTATAAACTCTAGGCTTTGTCTTTCAACAAACAACGGGCTTAGGGTTAATTTCTTTCGGCTCAATGCGTCTGCCACTACGTTGCCTTTGCCCGGAGTGTAGGAGATTTCGAAATCGTACGAGGCAAGAAACTCCATCCATCTCTGTTGCCTCAAGTTAAGATCTTTCTACGAGAAAAGATATTTCAACGATTTATGGTCAGTGTAAAGTTCGAACTTCTCACCTAGGAGATAGTGTCGCCAAGACTTGAGTGCAAAGACGATGGCGGCCAACTCAAGATCGTGGGTCGGGTAGTTCTTTTCGTGCACCTTCAACTGCCTCCCGCCATAAGCTACTACCCTTCCTTCTTGCATTAAGACGGCGCCTAGCCCTGTCCCACATGCATCCGTATAAACAGTGAACATCTTGCTCCCATCTGGCAGCGTCAAAACTGGGGCTGTTGTAAGAGCCCTTTTCAGTCGTTGGAAAGCAAGCTCGCAATCCAAGTCCCAATTGAACACTAGATTCTTCTTGTTCAATTTCGTGAGCGGAGCTGAGATTTTCGCAAAATCCCTTATGAACTTTCGATAGAAACCTGCTAGTCCTAGAAAACTTCGGACCTCAGTTGCATTCCTTGGTGTCTTCCAATCCTGTACCGCCACTACCTTAGCAGGGTTCACTGCTAACCCTTGTTTGGATACTATGTGCCCAAGGAACCTCACCTCTTCTCTCCAAAAGTGGCATTTGGAGAATTTGGCTTTTAGTTGATGGACTCGCAAAGTTTCCATGATTGCCCTTAAGTGTTGAGCATGTTCCTCTTCACTCTTTGAGAAAATAAGGATATCATCTACGAAGACCACTACGAACTTGTTGAGGAAATCTCTGAATACCCTACTCATCAGGTCCACGAAGTAAGCAGGTGCATTTGTCAAGCCAAAAGGCATGACAAGCCATTCAAAGAAGCCGTCTGGGGTTCTGAATGCCGTTTTATCGATGCTATCTTCAGCCACCCTTAGCTGATGAAAACCGGTCGCTAAATCGAGTTGGGAGAAAACAGACGCTCCTACAAGCTGGTCAAACAAATCGTCAATTCTAGGGAGAGGGTGCCTATTCTTTTTCGTTAGCTTGTTGAGCTCCCTATAGTCAACACATAGACGGAGTGAACCATCCGCCTTTGTAGCGAACACCACTGGAGCGCCCCATTCTGAAATGCTCCTCCTAATGAACCCCTTTTCTAGAAGCTCTTTAATCTGTTTACTGAGCTCTTTCCTCTCCCGTGGAGCCATGTGTCTAACGGGCAACGCAACGGGCTTTGCATTATCTACAAGATATATGCGGAAGTCTATTTCCCGCTTCGGAGGCAAGCCCTTCACCTCTTCGAAGACATCCGGATATTCCCGGACCACTCTAACTGATTGCAAACTTTCAACAGAGGCATCTAGCGATTCAAGATAACTAAGCATAACCGCATACGAGGGATTACAAGAAATTTCCAAAGTATTACCGAGCTGGGTTAGGAGCCTAACAACCCTTTTCTCACAATCAAGGATGGCCCCATTACCGGATAGCCAATCCATACCCAAAATCAAACCATACCCCGAAAAGCCCAAAACAAAGGCACTACATTGAAATTCTACGCTTAGAATAGAAATTTTCAATCCCAAACAGATCATAGACAAATGAGCTGGGCCCCCAATTGGGTTTGAAACAATTAAGGGGTCCTCTACCATACTAGTTTTTAGGTGCAGAGATTCTACTAAAGCAGACGAGATAAAGGAGTGTGATGCGCCAGAATCAAATAAAGTGCGAACGGGGTGATCATAAAGATAAACTACACTTTCTACAGAAGTATTTATACCTCGCTGTTGCAAAGGTGGCGCTTCTAGCACATGAACTTGTGCCCCTGAGGTGGATCCAGCCCTCTGCCCCTGTCCTCGTTTCTTTGGGCAGTCCTTAGCTCTGTGGCCCGTCTCACCACAAGAAAAGCACCCACCATTCTCCTTGGCCTTCTTTTTCCGGCAGTCCTTTACTAAGTGCCCCACTTTGCCACAAAAATTGCACTTCCTCTTCTCTTTGTTGCCTTTCCCGCCCTTCTTAAAGTCTGTCTTCTTAGGCTGCAAACCCTCTTTCTTCCCTTGAGAGCTTTCTGCCTTTGTCTCCTTCTTGCCCTTATCCTCTTCGTTCAGCAATGCCATTTGCACCAGTCTTTCATACGTGGCTCCCATGGGTATATGGGTCATGGCCAAACTGTGTAATGGCTCATTCAACCCTTTGACGAAACGGAGAGCCTTCTTGTGCGGGGTGTTGACTAGGTCCAGCCCAAACCTAGCCAGCTCATCGAACTGATTCACATACTCTCTGACTGTCTTGTTCCCTTGCTTAAGAAATAAGAATTTTTCCAACTGCAAACTCCTTTCCGCATCTGAGAGAAATTTAGTCTCAAACCTTGCCCTAAAGTCCTCCCATGTCTCCACTGGTCTTTCAGCATTAGTGACTTCCCACCAGTAGGAAGCCTCGCCCTTTAATAGCCACACTGCCAGTTGTACTTTCTGTCTATCTTCTACCTCAAAGATGATGAATAGGTCCTCAGTTTCTTTCAGCCAATTTCTAGCTGCCACGAAGGACTCAGTTCCATGGAAATCCTTTCCTCCCATAGCTTTAAAATCTTTACATATCTTAGCAAACGTGTTTCCCCGTGGAGGAGGTGGAGGAAGAGGCGCTGCTGCAGCTGGATGATTTCCTGCAGCTGGGGGAGGAGGAATGGTAGGACCTGGCTGAGTGGCCCTTGCTTCTAAGAACCGTCTAAACCAACCAGGTATTGGTACACCCTCTAGCAAGTTAAGTTCTTCGGACATGCTGAAACAAAAAGGATAGATTCAAAACGAAGGATAAGAGATAGTACCTATGGCTTTGGGGGAGACTTTGCCTTTTTTTTTTTGAAATAAAATAATATTTTTCTTTTAAAAATGCTTCTTTAAATTTCCTTTTTGAAAATAAATTTTCAGAACTTTTTATCTTATCTAGTAAACCTATGCTCTGATACCAAGTGAAACACCCCACCTCCGTTAGGGTCACTCTCAAAGGGAATGCCCTAATTTTGGTGGAGGTTTATAAGTATAAGTCACAGATATACAAGACAGATATAAGAACACATATTTTTGAATAGCGGAAAACAACAACTTTTATTTCATTAAAATATGTGTTACACAAACCATGCCATAATTATCTTACAATATTTCCAAAATCATAACTGTCTTGATTACATTATTTAAAGAAGCATAAAGAAAACATAAATAAACTGAAGTCCCATAGTTGCTGTCCAAAGCCATAGTCCAAAACGAAAAGATCCAAGCAATACATTCTTTCTCTTCAAGCTGGATATGAAGGCTGGTCAAGCTGCGGTATTCCCTCCCTGTGGACCTGGGGGGGGGGGGGGAACGGAAGGAAAGAAGACGAAAGAAAAGTAGAGTCAGACATAAAGCCTGAGTAAGTCTAGGACTATTCAGTCTATGAATAAAGAACTGGGTATGATAAGTATAAACTAGAAATAAGAAAGCACCATATACTTAGTTAAGTTGTCTAGGGTCGAATATACTATCGTACCCCATATTAATCTCTGTACCCATATAAACTAGTTCCCAACAGGCACCCCATAATCAGGGTGAAGTGATCCATTTTATGATGATCGGCTCCTACTCGCATAGTTACATGTGTCTTACGGCCCCCGATGTTGTAGTTACCTATGCTGGTCCCACCATGGGGTGTATCAAGTCCCATGGTGGCGGCCCGACACAATCCTAGAATGCACAGGTATGCTACTGGTGCCCAGTGCCTTATTTTTCTGCGCCGGAGTGTGTGCACGCCCGCACCCCGTTAGAACCTACACTGCTGCACCACCGCCGTCGATTTGACCTCTTACAATCAGCCCAGTAATCGTGCCTCACCCTGCCTAGTTTCAGGGTATCATGATACACCTTATAGGGTTACTGCTGAAAAGGGTCCCCCGCTACTAGGTTTTCTATTTCTAGCCAACATGCTAATTTGGTTAAGTGTTTTGTAAACCTAACCCCCAATCAGTCTGTTTAGTTTAGCATGTTCCATTTTGATTAAGTATTAATATAATTTACTTAATCCTATCAATCCTGACTCAGCCGTAATTGTCTTATTAAAGCCTTGACCTCTCACATTAGACAGGTATTGTTGTGGCTGCCTGTTGCCGGTTGGGTCCGGGCAGTCTTACGCCACAACTCAGTCTAACCTCGGGTCCTTATTGGGCTCCGTGTTTAACCACCCACATTTGATAGGTATTGTTGTGACTACTGGACAGCCGGGCGGTTCCGGGCAGGTTTACATCACAACTCAATCCAACCTCGGGTTAAATACATCTTATGTTCTACATTTACATATTTTGTCTTTCTTCTTTTTATATGTAAACATTTGCGGCCCATTATTCAAAAATCACTTTAAGCTAATGGTGTAAAGGTTTACACCAATCATGGGCCCAACCCATACTTGAATTTGGGCCCCTTTTCTTTATATTTTCATTTATTAATAAATTTAACCCAACATTATTTTCCCCCGTTTAATACGTCCGTTTATTATATATATATATATATGTTGGGCTTAGCCTTTTTAAGCCCAACCTAGCCATGCGAAAAGGGGAGGCTTAAAGCGTGATTACATACACAAAAAGGGGAATGTGAACGCATGAACTTGCAACGTGACGTTGGAACTACAAAATAGAAACTGGTGTACTTGCATAGTAGTAACATATACTTTGGTCATAAAGCATAAGTGACATGAATCAAACCATGTAAACTTGTAGTTAAGTTAAGAATATCACTATTGACACATAGGCTTAACTGCAACATAAACCTATATTTTATTTAGGGATAATGTCAAACATAAGCAAATCATGTTTATAAGATTACTACATGTTTACAAAGGTGCTTACTTTTGTGACTAATACAAAAGTATAATTCAACTAGAATTAATCCAACTTAATCATGATTCTAAATCTATTCACATAACCATGGCACACATATACTTATGGCATAAATATTTCTAACATGAAATCATGATTTTTACTTTAGTCATGCAAACTTGCAAATGGGATTTTGAATCTAACCTAGCTATGTACCACATATGTCATCATATAATTCTTGTTAACAAAATAGACCTAACATGGTTTTCAATTATGCAAAATATCAATCATAGCCTAGTCATATTCGTAAGTTCACAAAGAGGTTTTCTAGTACAAAAGTATGGCTTAATACATAGATCATGATGCCAAATTTTCAACATAATTTCATATGGATTATAATAACCCAAATTTGCTCCAATTACTCTCAAAATGATTTTTGTATAAAAATACACATTATGATGGCATAGTAGCAAAACCCCAAACTTGCATGAATTTCAATTAAACAACTACATACATGTAGCTTCAACATGGATTACATAATTTGCGAATATTCCAAACGTATACTTGCATAAAACTACCGCAAACATGTAGTTTTTATAATGAATAACATGCTTTGCGAATATCCAAACGTATACTTGCATAAAACTACCGCAAACATGTAGTTTTTATAATGAATAACATAATTTGAGAATATCCAAACGTATACAATATTCCAAATCGATAAGAATCATAGTAACGCACAAATATGTATTACTTTATCACCACAAATCAAGTATACAAACCAACACAGTTATTTGTTCATACCAAAATAATACTCTACTTACAATCGTGTGGCGAATTCTCCAATTCAGGAATTTGGAGATGCGTCTCCTTTTGATGTAGGCGTTGATTTGATTTGTCTAAGTTGCTTTAAGCTTTAGAATTTGCCTCCTAATCTTCTCTCCAATTTGGTGGCTACTCCTAGTCGTTCCTCAACAGCATGATGGCTTTGTTCTTATTTTTGAATGAAAAGGTTAGGTAGAGTCTAGGGTCATTTTTATAGAGTTTATGAACTGATTAGGACCATCGATGTTGCTTGGATTGATCGTAGCCATTCATTCGAAAGAGAGACCAATTAGAGCCTGCCACCTAGCCCTAATGACAAAGCAAGCTTCTGAAAATCGACCAAACACAGACCTGGCCAGCCAGGACTAGACCAGACCTGGCCAGCAGGTCATTTTTGACCTGGGCGCACTTGGCAGGTGCGCCAGGTCGAAAATGTACTGGCGCACTTCCCAAGTGCGCCAGTGCATTTTTGTTCTGGCGCACTTCCCAAGTGCGCCAGTGCATTCTGACCCGTTTTCCGGTTTTTCGCCCAACTTCGTTCGTCCATAACTTCTTCATACGATATCCGTTTTACGCAAACTCAGACTCTATCTCAAGCAGAATTCCGAGACGAACGCAATGGCATATCCCGTTTCCCTTAATTCTTTGATTTAAAATTATTTATTGTTTAATTTATGAATTTCACAGTTATAAAATACATGGGGTGTTACAGTAGAATATTTATTTCTTTCCCATGCGAAGTCCTATGGTCGTGTAACTTTGGGAAACATCTATTAGAGTCATTTCCCATGTCCATGATTTTTGTCGATTTTCAAATGACCATTTTGCCCCTAGTCGGTACTATTTTGGCCATAACTTTTGATAGGAAAGGAATTTTGACCTGAAACCACTTCCATTTGATTCGTTTGATGGTTTCTCTTTCCGTAGAGTGGTCGCATTAGTCAAACGGATTTACCGTTTGGGAGATATGGCTGAAACAAGGTTTGGAGGGTGAAAAACTGCTTGACCGGGCCAAATCGGGTGATTAGCAAGTAGGCCCATAACTCATTTCGGGATTAGGGTTATGGGAGGGCTGGAATGAGATGGAGAATCATTCCATTTCAGTTTTCTAGCCTCCACTTATCACCAAGGATCCCTAAAAAATGGCCTCTAACCTCTAAATCACCTCCAAATCATCTTTTGGTCAAGGATTAAGCTTAGCAACCCCTAATCAAGGAAGATCTTCACCAAATCAACATAGGAGCTGCTGTTGGCATTGAGATTCACATCAAATCAGAGAATTATTTCAGATCTTAGTTTATTTTGTGGCTAAGGTGAGTGATTTGCATAGTTTTACACTAATTATGGCTAATTAGGGGTGATTAGTGCTAATTAGCGAATTTAAGCATGATAAAATTCGGGAAAAATGTTCATAAATTCCTAAATGATATTTTAGACCTTTGATATGAATTTGGGTTAATTTGGTTAAGTTTTGCTAATCCTATCATTAGTTTCACCTAAACATGCTTAAGGGGAAATATGGGATTTTGGGTATGTTTGATCCATTTTAACCTATGATATTGATGTGAATGATGTTTTTGGTTGATTATGCATGTTGCTATGACTGTATGAAATGCTTTGTGATTGATTTCAATAGTTAGAATGGTCGAAAACGTCGTCGAATGGCGTAAACACTTGCTGGAACAGTTTCAGAAAACAATGCAGAGTTCGGATCGGATAAGGGGGCTCGGATCGGATATGTAGAACTGAGCAAAGAATCCGATCGGATCGGAACCCAACACTTGGGAAAAGTGGCAAAAAGGAAGGCCATGCTAGCTGAACTGGGATCGGATCGGATAGAGAAAAGCGGATCGGATCGAGAAGGACGGATCGGATCGGAAAACAAAGGCGAATCAGAGCAGAAGCAAGAAAGCGGATCGGATAGGAGCATATGAAGGGGAGTATGAAGACGGATCGAAAGCACGAACCAGGAAGGACCCGATCCGACCCGAAAGGAAGCACCGACCCGACCCGAAGAAGAAGAAGCAGCTGACTCGAACCCAGAGGAACGCCGACCCGAACCGCATCAGAAGGGGGACCCGACCCGAACGGATAAAGAACACCGACCCGAACCGATGACCTGAGGAAGAACCCGACCCGACCCAGTATTGACCAATAACCCGAGATGCAAAGGTAGTCCAATAGGGGAAGTTAGAGCTCAGGATCCCAGAACCAGTTGGGAACCAACGAGTTCACTTCATGGTTGGACTTTGCTGTGGGACGTGTGCTAAGGAGTTGTCGACGTTCATAACTTCGATTCACCACAAAAAGGAATGATGGGCTACTTATCAGTGCAGTAGGGTCATTATGACCTGAGGGGCAAGGTGATGGTAGCAAGACTACGTTATCAGTGCAGTAGGGTCATTATGACCTGAGGGGCAAGGTGATGCGTAGTAAGACTATGAGCCAGCGCAGATGGGGTGAATAACTCCATGGGGCAAGTGGACATAGTAAGGATTGGTAAGGCTATGAGCCAGCGCAGATGGGGTGAATAACTCCATGGGGCAAGTGGACATAGCGAGGAATTTGTGGCTACGTTATCAGTGCAGTGAAGTCATTTATGACTTCATGGGGCAAAGTGATCGTAGCAAGGAATGTTGGGTGATCGAAGTGGTGAATATCGTATGCTTTACGCACTGAGTGAGAGATGTGAGGATGGATGCTATGTTTGATTGTTTGCCATCCCTATGACATGCACACCTCCCCCACCTCCGTATCTTTATGTTGTTTGATATGATACCTTAGAGTGTTGTACAGTATGTAGTGCTAACTCTTTGGTTGCAGGTCCAGGTTCAGGTATGTTTTGGTCTACCTGTTATTGTTCACTTTAGATGCTTATCGCTCATACCAGGCTTTATGTCTGACCCAGAGTTTTATGTCTCCTCTTATTACTCTAGGTGCTCACACGAGCAGACTAGAGACAAGTTAGCTGGTGATGCGCGAGTAGCCGATTCGGAGGCGGGCAGGAGGCTTCCACGTATGATATATATATACACATTCTCCCTGTGTCGTTGGTGGTCGATACTTGGGCATTAGTAGTGTACCTCATTTATCTTACTTTTGCTTTGAGACGGTTTGAAAGTTGTAATAAGCTGTATTTTGGATTTCCGCTGCTTTGACGTTTAGTTCTAATTTTCAGCTTATGCACTGTCTCTCCTGTTTTATGTCAAGTATGTTATTATTATATTTTGTTCTATGCGCTGTGAGACATTCTACAGGTTCTTTGTATGTTCATTTCCTTCTTCCTTTTTCCCTTCTGGCGACCCGTTCCGTGCCAACTGGACATGTGTACAATGCACCTTTGGAGTAAATGTCGGTTGGTGCGGGGCGGGCCGTCACACTTGGTATCAGAGCTCTAGGTTGCGTAGTTAACCTAGGGAAAGACACTAGGGAGAGATATTACGTATATGAGAGCGCGTATTTGTGATTACTTTGGTTTCCAAAAACTATGTATGTATATACTATTAGTAGTATGAAGATTAAGTCGCACTGCACTAGCACCACTATGGGGTCGTTAATCGTTTCCTTTTTTTTCAGATTAACGATGAGCCGAGAGACGAGAGGTGCTGGTAGAGGGACCAACCAAGGGAATGCCGCTGACATGAGGGCTATGTTTACTAACCTCATGAGAGACATGCTTAGAGAAGTGCAAGGGGCAATTCCCAATCCCGGAGTTAGTGTTGGCCCAGTAGTGCAGGCACCTAGGGTCGATTTTGCCAAGTTGTGCAAGGATTACACTAATCTTGGTGGAAAGCCGTTCCACGGAACGGAGTCGGCCACGGATGTTCAAGACTGGATGGATAGCTGTGACCGTATCTTTGATGACTTGGGTCTCGAGGATGCGATGAAGAGAAGGCTAGCGTCTCGTCAGCTGCAAGGGCGAGCGATGAATTGGTGGAATGCTATCAGAACAGCTATTCCAGAGGATCAAGTTACTTGGGATCAGTTCAAGGCTCGCTTTAGCGAGAAGTTTATTCCAGCTGCCCAGAAGTCAGTGTTGTTTAAGAGGTTCTTGGAACTCAAGCAGAACGGAAGGGCAGTTTCTGATTATATTGCTGAGTTCGACACTTTGTCTAAGTATGGACTGTCTCTTATCGATACTTCTGAGAAGAAGAATGAGAAGTTCATTACTGGTCTGGATGGGTACTTGGGGGGGAGGCTCATTAACCACATCGATGAGACTTTTGAATCGATCGTGGGGAAAGCTTTGAGGTCAGAGAGCCTTTACCTTAAGTCAAAGACTGAGGCTGCATCTGCAGAAGGGCCAAAGCCGCAAGCAGGCGGTGGAGGCAAGAATAACTCTCAGAATAAGAGGAAGCAGGACCAATCTAAAGGTGGCCAGAAAAAGAGCAAGAAGGATGTTGAGTGCTTCAGCTGTGGAAAGAAGGGCCATTATGCTAAAGAATGTCGGGCCAAGCCAGCGGAAAGGAAGTGCTACAACTGTGGTCAAGTGGGACATCAGAAGGATAAGTGTCCGCAACCTCTTAAGGAGAGGCAGATTGTTAAAGCATATGCTCTTGATGCTGTTCCTTCTTCGTAGAATGCCCCAACTGCGGCGGAGAAAGGAAAGAATGTTGTTATTCAAGGTATGCTTTCTATTTATGATGTACCAGTTCGAGTTTTGTTTGATACTAGGGCTTCCCGTTCCTTCATATCTAGTGACCTGGTAGATAGGTTGGGACTGGAACCCGAGATAGTCGATAGACCATTGATAGTGACGAACCCGATTGGTGGTTCGACTAACCTTAGTATGATTTGCAGGAATTTGGTCTTATCGAGTCATGGATGTATGTTTGTATGTGATTGCTTTGTTTTGGGCTTTACTGGGTATGGCATTATATTGGGAGTCGATTGGCTCCAAAGATACGGGGTGGTGGTAGACTGTGAGGGCTTTTTGGTGACAGTGAGGGCGGATGATGGGCGGAGGGTAGTGTTTGGTAGCCTACCTAGTGATGGGGTTATGGCTAGTTTTGTAAATTCCCTCGACATCCCGCAAGATGAGTTGTCAGATGTGCCCGTGGTTGGCCAGTATCCGGACGTCTTCGAGGAGGTGACCGGGCTTACACCATACTGAGAGATTGAGTTCCGTATTGATTTAGTGAAAGATACCAGACCTATAGTGATGCCGCTTCGTCGTATGGCACCAAAGGAGCAGCGAGAGCTCGGGGTGCAAGTCAGCAATCTTTTGAAGAAGGGATTTATTAGAAGGAGTGTCTCCGAGTGGGGAGCACCAGTTGTGTTTGCCACCAAGGCAGATGGTTCCCTTCGTTTGTGTGTGGACTATCGCGAGTTGAATAAGGTGACGAGGAAGAATAAGTATCCTCTACCGCGGATAGATGATTTGTTTGATCAGCTGGAAGGAGCTAGAGTGTTCTCCCAGTTGGACCTCGCGACAGGATTTCATCAGCTTCGAGTAGCAGATGAGAGTGTTCCGAAAACGGCATTTAGGACGCCGTCTGGATTTTATGAGTGGTTGGTTATGCCATTTGGGTTGACCAATGCACCAGCCTATTTTGTGGATCTTATGAATCGAGTATTCAGAGATCAGTTGAATAAATTTGTTCTTGTGTTCGTGGATGATATCCTTGATTACTCAAGGACAGAGGAGGAACACAAGGGGCACTTGAGGATAGTGATGGAGGTGTTGAGGAAACACCAATTGAAAGCGAAATTCTCTAAGTGTCATTTTTGGAGAAGGGAAGTGAGATTCTTGGGTCATGTTGTTTCAGAGAGTGGTATTGCCGTGGACCCTGCGAAGGTGGCTACGGTACAGGATTGGCCTATGCCCAAGAATGCTACAGATGTAAGAAGTTTCTTGGGATTAGCCGGATATTATCGTAAGTTTATCCAGGACTTCTCCAAGATAGCAGCACCGTTGACTCGGTTGACTAAGAAGAATCAGTCCTTCGTCTGGGACGGAGTGTGTGAGGATGCCTTCAAGAGTCTAAAAGAGAGGTTGACGCGTGCGCTAGTGTTAGTCATTCCTAAAGGGAATGAAGAGATGACGGTATACACGGATGCTTGTGGTACCGGACTGGGTGCAGTATTGATGCAAGGAGGTAGGGTCGTAGCTTATGCTAGTCGACAGCTAAAGCCACATGAGAAGAAGTATCCTACCCATGATTTGGAATTGGCAGCGATTGTATTTGCGCTGAAGATGTGGAGACACTATCTCTTGGGAGAAAGATTCGAGTTGTTTACCGATCATAAATCGTTAAAGTATCTCTTCTCTCAGAAAGATCTGAATCTCCGTCAGCAGAGATGGTTAGAGTTCTTGGCTTCGTATGATTTTGATATCGCGTATACACCTGGGAAAGGTAATGCGGTAGCCGATGCCTTGAGTAGGAGACATGCCAGCTTAGGGGCAATGTTTCTTGAATGGAAGCAACTGGAGTATATCGCGGGTTTTGATTTCAGACCAAAGTGCGAATTGGATCTAGTTATGCTAGCTAGTTTGACGATCAGACCCACATTGATAGAGCGGATTGGTTCTAGCCAGAGGGACGATCCTAATTTATTAGAAATCATCTCCAAGTTAGAGATGGGTATCGATGAGGAGATGAATGTGTATGGCCTTGATCGAGATGGATGGCTTCGAAAGAATGGAAGACTAGTTGTGCCCAACGTGAATGGTTTGAGAGATGAAGTGCTTAGAGAATGTCATCACTCAAAACTGACTATACATCCTGGTGGTAATAAGATGTATCGAGACATGAGACAGACTTACTACTGGGAAGGGATGAAAAGAGACGTTGGGAAGTTTATATCCAAATGCATGAATTGCCAGCTAGTTAAAGCCGAGCAAAGGAAGCCTAGTGGATTGTTACAACCATTAGAAATTCCCGAATGGAAATGGGAGCAAGTCTCGATGGATTTCATTGATGGCCTACCAAGGACTAGATCGGGATATGATAGCATTTGGGTAATTGTGGATCGATTGACTAAGAGCGCAAGATTTATACCAGTCAAATCCACCAGGACGGCGGCCAAGTTGGCAGAATTGTATATGAAGTGGGTAGTGAGATTTCATGGAGTACCCAAAAGCATTGTGAGTGACCGAGACCCGTTGTTCACTAGTGGGTTTTGGAAGAGCTTACAAGAGGCTCTAGGGTCAAGATTACATCTCAGTACCGCATATCATCCTCAGACCGACGGTCAGACGGAGAGGGTGAATCGTATATTGGAGGATCTCTTGAGAGCGTGTATATTGGATTTTGGTGGATCATGGGATGATCATTTGCATCTAGTAGAGTTTGCATATAATAATAGCTACCAATCCAGTATCGGTATGGCTCCATATGAAGCTTTGTACGGAAGACCTTGCAACTCACCATCATGTTGGATAGAGACTGGCGAGAAGTTTGTGCTTGGACCGGATGTGGTGAGAGAAACTTCCGATAAGATTAAGATCATTCAGCAAAGAATGAAAGCTGCCCAAGATAGGCAGAAGAGTTACGCTGATAAGAGGAGAAGAGACTTGAAATTCTCCGTTGGTGACTTGGTGTTTGTCTAGATCTCTCCGTTGAAGAGCGTGGTACGATTTGGCAGGAGAGGAAAATTGGCACCAAGATTTGTTGGCCCGTTCCCTGTTCTTGAATTAGTCGGGAATTTGGCATATAGAGTTGACTTACCAGAGAAAATGGCAGGAGTTCACAATGTATTTCATGTTTCCCAACTAAGGAAGTTCGTTCACGACTCAGATGTGACTATTTCACCTGATCAGTTAGAGGACTTCGAAGTAGAACCCGAGGCGGTTGGGAACCGCAAGCCGATTCGTATTGTGGGGCATGATACGAAGCAACTTCGGAGGAAGGCGGTGAAGCTAGTCAAGGTTCAGTGGGGCGAGAACGAGAATGATTGTACTTGGGAGACAGAGGAGAGCATTAGGAAGGCTTATCCAGAACTCTTTGCCTGGTAAGATTTACTTTGCAATTTAGTTTTTCCGCATGCTAGGATAGACTTGTTTAGCTTGTTTTGAATGTTTGATTGTTGCTTTATGATTGATAGGCATGCGGGAATCTTTGTGTATGTTTGGATTAGGGAATTTCGGGGGCGAAATTTCTTAAGGGGGGGAGAGTGTAATGACCCGTATTCTACACGTCATAGGATCGTAGAATATTTATTTCTTTCCCATGCGAAGTCCTATGGTCATGTAACTTTGGGAAACATCTATTAGAGTCATTTCCCATGTCCATGATTTTTGTCGATTTTTAAATGACCATTTTGCCCCTAGTCGGTACTTTTTTGGCCATAACTTTTATTAGGAAAGAAATTTTGACCTGAAACCACTTCCATTTGATTCGTTTGATGGTTTCTCTTTCCGTAGAGTGGTCGCATTAGCCAAACGGATTTACCGTTTGGGAGATATGGCTGAAACAAGGTTTGGAGGGTGAAAAACTGCTTAACCGGGCCAAATCGGGTGATTAGCAAGTAGGCCCATAACCCATTTCGGGATTAGGGTTATGGGAGGGCTGGAATGAGATGGAGAATCATTCCATTTCAGTTTTCTAGCCTCCACTTATCACCAAGGATCCCTAAAAAATGGCCTCTAACCTCTAAATCACCTCCAAATCATCTTTTGGTCAAGGATTAAGCTTAGCAACCCCTAATCAAGGAAGATCTTCACCAAATCAACATAGGAGCTGCTGTTGGCATTGAGATTCACATCAAATCAGAGAATTATTTCAGATCTTAGTTTATTTTGTGGCTAAGGTGAGTGATTTGCATAGTTTTACACTAATTATGGCTAATTAGGGGTGATTAGTGCTAATTAGCGAATTTAAGCATGATAAAATTCGGGAAAAATGTTCATAAATTCCTAAATGATATTTTAGACCTCTGATATGAATTTGGGTTAATTTGGTTAAGTTTTGCTAATCCTATCATTAGTTTCACCTAAACATGCTTAAGGGTAAATATGGGATTTTGGGTATGTTTGATCCATTTTAACCTATGATATTGATGTGAATGATGTTTGTGGTTGATTATGCATGTTGCTATGACTGTATGAAATGCTTTGTGATTGATTTCAATAGTTAGAATGGTCGAAAACGTCGTCGAATGGCGTAAACACTTGCTGGAACAGTTTCAGAAAACAGTGCAGAGTTCGGATCGGATCGGATAAGGGGGCTCGGATCGGATATGTAGAACTGAGCAAAGAATCCGATCGGATCGGAACCCAACACTTGGGAAAAGTGGCAAAAAGGAAGGCCACGCTAGCTGAACTGGGATCAGATCGGATAGAGAAAAGCGGATCGGATCGAGAAGGACGGATCGGATCGGAAAACAAAGGCGAATCAGAGCAGAAGCAAGAAAGCGGATCGGATAGGAGCATATGAAGGGGAGTATGAAGACGGATCGAAAGCACGAACCAGGAAGGACCCGACCCGAAAGGAAGCACCGACCCGAAGAAGAAGAAGAAGCAGCTGACTCGAACCCAGAGGAACGCCGACCCGAACCGCATCAGAAGGGGGACCCGACCCGAACGGATAAAGAACACCGACCCGAACCGATGACCTGAGGAAGAACCCGACCCGACCCAGTATTGACCAATAACCCGAGATGCAAAGGTAGTCCAATAGGGGAAGTTAGAGCTCAGGATCCCGGAACCAGTTGGGAACCAACGAGTTCACTTCATGGTTGGACTTTGCTGCGGGACGTGTGCTAACGAGTTGTCGACGTTCATAACTTCGATTCACCACAAAAAGGAATGATGGGCTACTTATCAGTGCAGTAGGGTCATTATGACCTGAGGGGCAAGGTGATGGTAGCAAGGCTACGTTATCAGTGCAGTAGGGTCATTATGACCTGAGGGGCAAGGTGATGCGTAGTAAGACTATGAGCCAGCGCAGATGGGGTGAATAACTCCATGGGGCAAGTGGACATAGTAAGGATTGGTAAGGCTATGAGCCAGCGCAGATGGGGTGAATAACTCCATGGGGCAAGTGGACATAGCGAGGAATTTGTGGCTACGTTATCAGTGCAGTGAAGTCATTTATGACTTCATGGGGCAAAGTGATCGTAGCAAGGAATGTTGGGTGATCGAAGTGGTGAATATCGTATGCTTTACGCACTGAGTGAGAGATGTGAGGATGGATGCTATGTTTGATTGTTTGCCATCCCTATGACATGCACACCTCCCCCACCTCCGTATCTTTATGTTGTTTGATATGATACCTTAGAGTGTTGTACAGTATGTAGTGCTAACTCTTTGGTTGCAGGTCCAGGTTCAGGTATGTTTTGGTCTACCTGTTATTGTTCACTTTAGATGCTTATCGCTCATACCAGGCTTTATGTCTGACCCAGAGTTTTATGTCTCCTCTTATTACTCTGGGTGCTCACACGAGCAGACTAGAGACAGGTTAGCTGGTGATGCGCGAGTAGCCGATTCGGAGGCGGGCAGGAGGCTTCCACGTATGATATATATATACACATTCTCCCTGTGTCGTTGGTGGTCGCTACTTGGGCATTAGTAGTGTACCTCATTTATCTTACTTTTGCTTTGAGACGGTTTGAAAGTTGTAATAAGCTGTATTTTGGATTTCTGCTGCTTTGACGTTTAGTTCTAATTTTCAGCTTATGCACTGTCTCTCCTGTTTTATGTCAAGTATGTTATTATTATATTTTGTTCTATGCGCTGTGAGACATTCTACAGGTTCTTTGTATGTTCATTTCCTTCTTCCTTTTTCCCTTCTGGCGACCCGTTCCGTGCCAACTGGACATGTGTACAGCGCACCTTTGGAGTAAATGTCGGTTGGTGCGGGGCGGGCCGTCACATATTATATATCTGATTATTGCTTCTATCCCTACTTCAATCTATTTCAGTAATTCATTTTGTTATTATAAATCATTCAGTTACCTCTCTTTCATCATAGATTATTTTATGTGCAGTTAAATTTTTTTCCTATTTTTATTTCTTATCCATTTGAGCCTAAGCCATGTGAGGGCCTAGGCCTTTACCTTTTTAATTCACGTTGAGTTTAGGCCTTCAAAGAGCCTAAACCATTATTCCTTTTTGTTTCTATGCAATTTGGGTAAAAATTATGAACTTGATTGTAAAAGCACATATTGGGGAAAATATGAATTAAATATAAAAGGATTAATAGAGATTTATTGAATAATGGACAATTGAATTGTAACTTTTGTGAGATCACGGATAAACTGAACAACTAGAAAATTGAATAAACGCTAAGTAATTGGGGGTTGGGTTGTATAATGCATATAAACAAGATAATGGTTAAATGCAACCTAAAATATAAAAAAAGGTTATATGAAATAAGTAAGTTTATTAATAAACATAAAATAGATGTTAAGTTTAATATAAACAAATTAATAAGCACGAATAAGGGTCCGTTTCGATAGTGTAAGATGATTAGGGAAAATAAGTAGCTTATAGAGAAAACTTATAGTGGGAGTCCATTCTTGGCGGCGATGGCTGATTTGGGAAAATAAGCGGCTCATAGTAGTGGTCCGTTTCGACAGCAGGGGTAGGCTGATTAGGGAAAATAAGTAGCCAGTTAATGTAATTAATTTATACTAGCCTAGACATTTGTAGACAATTCTATAGGGGTCAAGGGTAGCTAGGCGGTAAACGATAATTCTATGGTGGCCTTGCTGATAATAAATTAAGTTGGGGACTAAGTCTAAAGATGACTTTAGTCAAATTACATTTTTGGTTGGGGATCCATATCAAGCAGTATTCACTCTATCACATTGTGGAGGTCTCTCCCGAGGAGGAGGCGAGGGCATGCTTACGTTGTACTAGGTTGTAAGAGGTCCAAAAGAGGTAGGTACATGTGCATTCCGGCGGGGCGATGAGCGTGCATCACGCCGATTAGGGAAAACAAGACATTATTGAAGGGTATCATCACAAAAATAGCAAAAGTATTTCATGAATATTAACCCAAAACAATAGGATTTATACAATTAAACAGATCATTTGAAAGCGGGCATATCAGTTTGATATCGAGAATCCACGAACTCGAGAAACCGAAGATGCTTGTGCTGATTTAAATTGATAGCATAACCGTATGTAGCAACCCCTTTAATTGGTCCACGAGCGGTTGCCTTGAGATCGTTGCATGATTTTGAGTATGTAGGACGATGGTACTAGCCAAGATTCACCACGCAAGTAACCCTAATTTGATTTGTTTCCTTTTGGTTATCTGATTATCAATAAGGATGGTTGTAACATCTTTTTATAAAAGCAAACAAACAAAATTAATGTATGAGAATTTCATGGATACCATTTCAAATGGGAATACCGAATCAACCAGTTGATTTAGTTCCTTTAGTTAAAATGGTCGTTCCTTTTTCGACCGCTCTGATTATGTGACCTAATAGTATATCATAATGTTGGCAATAATTTAAATAATATTTAAATTATAGATAGCGAGCGACATCTAGTAATACTTCGTTGTTACCCAGGTTATAATAATATCAACGATTTGATATAACATGTTCTGTGACCAGTGTTTCAATGTAATTTAATCCTTTTAACCAATATATCCAAGATTAAACTCGAGGCATGGAACGTATCATCCTCTTAAGTATTTAATCCTTTTATCTTGATCGATGAGTAGACTATATAAAACAAATCAATATATGAGCACGGCCATGCATTTCATAGTCTCACCCAATCAAGAGGCCCATAGATATCACAATATATATATATATATATATATTGTAGGGTTAAATTCCATCTAGAACATTCATAATTTTCATTCGATTCAAGACGTATCCAATAATCACCTTTATCGTCTACTCGATTAAAAATAACTTTGATGATATCAAAACAAAAATATCCTCAAATAAAATTATAATGATTTCAGGTCTAAGGACCATTACATCACTGTCACTATGAGAATAACTTATTATACTGTTAATTATATACTATGTAGTTTTCTCATGTTGAGTCAGCCCAATACGCTATTCTCCAATACGTATCTATGTATTGACATTAATATCACGTATATTAGTGATCAATGAGATATGATCATTAGTCAATCAATATACTAGTCTCAATGTTTTATTGTTATCCTATGTAAACAATAAAACTTGACTAGGGACATTTAGGAATTATAATATTTAATATATTATATAATCTCATGTTCAAGTCATTTACTTGAAAATATATAATTCTGTATTATTATTCTTAGGACTAATATTATGTTAATATTTATAATACGCAGTAAATATAATCATAACAAAATCTTTTATTCCAAATAAAATATAACATCAACAATGTTATTATTGTTCACATCAAACAGATTGGGCACAAACTCTAACAATCTCTCACTTGCACTAGAGCCAATCACTCATGTATCGTATACCTATGAAACTAGTGTGACTTTCATTCTTCTGTTGCGAAAAAGCTTTAGTCAATGGGTCTGTAACAGTATTATCCATTGGAACTTTTGCAGATATGTATATCTCCTCTATCAACAATTTCACAGATGAGATGGTATCGCCTTGGTATGTGTTTGGTCGTTGATGTGATCTAGATTCCTTAGCCTGAGCAATGGCCTCATTGTTGTCACAATAAAGATCTATTGGATCAACAATGGACAAAACAACATAAAGTTCAGTGTTGAACTTCTTAGTCCAAACAACCTCCTTAGCAGCTCCAGAAGCAACAATGTATTCAACCTCCATAGTCGAATCAACGACTGTTTCTTGCTTTGAACTTTTCCATCTAACAACAACACCATTCAAGAAAAACACATAACCGGACTATGACTTGTAATCTTCTATATCAGTCTAAAAACTAGCGTCTGTGTAACCTTTTACCATTAATTCCTCTTGGCCTCCATATATCAAGATTGAGTCTTTAGTCCTTTTCAGGTACTTAAGAATGTTCTTTATTGCTGTCTAGTGACTTTCACCTGGATCAGATTGGAATCTACTTGTCATACTTAATGCGTAAGAGACATCTAGATGAGTACACAACATTGCATACATGATTGACCTAGTTGCAGAAGCGTAAGGGATTATTTTCATGCGCTCCTCATCATCTGATGACTTAGGACATTGGGACTTAGAAAGTGATATACTATGTGACAAAGGTATGTATCTTTTCTTTGCCTCTTGCATGCCAAATTCTTTTTCAGCACTTTATCAATGTATGTACTTTGACTTAGGCCTATTAACTTTCTTGATCTATCTCTATAGATCTTTATACCTAAAATATAGGTTGCCTCGCCTAGGTCTTTTATTGAGAAACTTTTCCACAATCATGTCTTCACCGCTTGTAATAAATTAACATCATTCCCTATAAGTAATATGTCATCCACATCTAATGCTAGTAATATAATGTTACTCCCACTAATTTTTTTGTATACACAATGTTCATCTTCATTTTTAATGAAGCCAAACTCTTTGACTATTTCATCAAAACAAAGATTCCAACTCCAAGATGTTCGCTTCAATCTATATATTGATCGTTGCAGTTTACATACTTTTCTATCATCCCTTCGATTGACTAAACCCACTTACACCCAATTGGTTTTACCCCATCAAGTGGATCAACCAGAGTCCACACATGGTTGGTGTACATGGAATCCATTTTAGATTTCATGGCTTCAAGCCATTTCTCAGATTCTGGTCCATTCATATCATTTTGGTAAGAAGTGGACTCATCTTGATTTATGAGCATTACGTCTCCAGTTTGAGTTATTAGATATCCAAAATATATATTGGGCTTATGACTATTTTACCATATCTACGAATGTTTTGTGTAATTTGAGCAAGTTCGGTTTCCACAACAGCTTGTGGTTTTTGCTCAATTTCAAGTTCAGGTTCAATAATATCTTGTGGTTCCCGAATTTCTTCGAGTTCTACTTTATTCCCATTGGTACTTTTAGAGATTAGATCCCTTTCCAGGAAAATACCAAATCGAGCAATAAACACTTTATTCTCTGAAGGTTTGTAGAAAAAAATCCTTTTGTCTCCTTTGGATATCCCACAAAACAACACTTATCTGATTTGGGTCCGAGCTTGTCAGGAGGAAGATGCTTCACATAAGCCTCACATCCCTAAATATTCATAAAAGAGACATTGGGACATCTCCCAGTCCATATCTGATATGGTGTCTCCAGAACCATTTTAGTGGGAACTCGATTAAGTATGAATGCAACTGTTGTATGGGCATAACCCCAAAAACTTATTAAAAGATCTGTATGACTCACATTGTTCGTACCATGTCTAATAAGGTGTGATTTCTCCTTTTGGGCACACCATTCCATTGTGGTGTTCCCGGTGGAGTGAATTGTGATACAATTTCACACTCTTTAGATATTTATAAAACTCTTGGCTTAAATATTCTCTCCTTGATCTATTCAAAGAGTTTTTATGTTCTTACCAAGTTGGTTTTGAACTTCGTTCTTGAATTCTTTGAACTTTTCAAAGGATTCCGATTTGTATTTATAAGATACACATATCCATATCTATGGAATCATCAGTAAATGTAATGAAGTAATAAAACCTACGTCTAGCTGATGTACTCATTGGTCCACATACATTATTATGTTAAGAGCCAATACATCATTATCCCGTTCACTATGTCCAATGAAAGGAGCTTTGGTCATCTTGCCTAATAAACAAGATTTGTATTCTTCACATGATTTAAATTAAAATGAATTCAAAATTCTATCTTTATGGAGTTTTGATATGCATTTCTCGTTTATATGGCCTAAACGACAATGCCAAAGGTATGTTGGATTTAAATCATTATATTTAATCCTTTTGGTATTAATGTTATAAACTGGCACATCAAAGTTAAGAATATAGAGACCATTAACGAACTATGCATTTACATAAAATATCTCATTTAAATAAAGTAAACAACAACTGCCTTTTATATAAATGAAAATCCAAGCTTGTCCAAACAAGATATAGAAATAATATTTGTTGTAATGGAAGGCACAAAATAACAATCTTCTAACTCTAAAACTAATCCAGTCGATAAGGATAAGTGGCAACTTCGTATGGCTAATGTGGCAACATTTGCTCCATTTCCCACTCATAAGTCCACTTCTCCTTTTGCGAAGTTTTTACTCTTTTGCATTTCCTACAAATTGACACAAATATGATCCACATCCAGTATTTAATAACCAAGATGTAGAATTAGTTAAATTGACATTTATAACATTTATACCTCAATCGGGAGAAGTCAAACTTCCCTACTTCTTCTTCAGATCTTCTAAATAAACATAACAATTTCTTTTCCAATGACCTGGCTTTCCACAGTAGTGACAATCACCCTCTTTGGGAACCCCTCCTTTAGGCTTTGATGCCTTTTTGAAATTGGTCTTATAAGCAATCTTCTTAAGCTGCTTTTTCTTGCCTTTTCCCTTGACTTTAGCAGTCCTCTTTTGTATCATCATTATGGCAGCAGGTTCTGCTTTCTTTATGTTATTTTTAGCAGTTCTTAACATGCTTAATAACCCAATCAAAGGTTTCGCAATTTCATTCATGAGATAATTCATGACGAATTAAGAATACTGTTTAATGATTGTAGAACAAGATCGATTTAAGCTTTCGGTGTCAACGGAAATCCTAACCTTTCAAGATACTTAATGTATCCAATCATCTTTAGCATATGTGGACCAACGGACACCTTTTCTCCCATTTTACAATGATATAGTGTCTCGCTTATGTCATGCCTTTCTTGTCGAGCATGCGCTTCGAACAATTTCTTAACATGCTCGACCATCTCATAAGAATCCATGAACTCGTGTTGCTTCCGAAGCCCCGGAGTCATGGTTGCAAGCATGAGATAACTGACATCAACGACATCATCTTGGTGCTTCTTATGGGCATTAATCTCTGTATGAGGTGCAATTCTTGGTGGTGCCTCTAGAATAGGCCCATCAAGTACTTACAACTTTCTCTCTTGTCTGAGGACAATCCTCAAATTTCGATGTCAGTCAAGGAAATTAATTCCATTCAAATTTTCTTTTTCAAGAACAGACCTTAGTGACAATTGTTGGTGTTATTTGCCATTTAGTATCTACAAGAGATAATAAATAATAAAATAATGATAAATAATTATGTATCACAAATTTTGACAATCAAAATAATACCAATCATTGCATTATTAATATAAATGTGGAAATAAAATGCCCCCACTCAAATCAACATCCCTATGTTTTAATATATATATATATATATATATATATCAGTGTATATATATATATATATATATATATATATTTAGGTGGTCTAAGATCCATATCTAATCATGCCTTGACTTAGCTTTGGCCAATCCCCAAAACACAACCTTTAGGTAGACATCTTACATCAATTATATCGTATATATAATTCTTGGCTCGCATGATGAACATTTTGTTCATAGAATTATTCATTTTCTCAAATATATAATAATGCATGCTCTTTGTCTCTAAGGCCATAATCCTATTATGCAACCTAGTTAAGTCAGACCCAATAATACGTTGGAGCACTACATTTACTCCATCGCATATATACAAAATAAAAGGTGCACAATGCTTTGGTATTACCTACATCCAGTGATTCTGGCATTGATGAGTGTATTATCGGAAGACATCACCATGACTTAATATATAAATAATAGGTTTGAAAGGGATCTAAATTCGAATTGGCAAATCATGTTATTTATACATCTTTAAAATACAAGTATTTTTTTAAATTGATAATTTTATTTCCACATAAACACATTTTGGAGGATTTTTTTTGGACATATGGTATTTCAAATAACATAAGTGATAAGGAGTTAAAAAATTGTTTTAAACGTTTCAAAACTAAATCTCAGTTCCTTTTAGGTACAATCGTAGGAACATAAATAACGTATGAAAAATTGTTTATAAATTGCCTATGGTATTTCAGCATAAATTATTTTGAACCTATGGCATTTGCATGCGACACTTCATGAAATTTGCATATGACACTTAGCTTAAACTAATAGCCCATTGTTTTGAACGTTTCAAAAACAACCTGCCTTTCATTTTTATTTTGTACCAAGTGACCGAAAATCAACAGATAACATTTTACACTATCATAATATATAGCAACTTATGAATAAAATGAATGCAGCCCATTTTGTTTGCTGAATTAATTAACATCAAGGCCCGTTTGAGGCCCAGTTACCTTAACATGCTAATTACCAATAAAAATACATAGCAACTTATGTATTGTACTAGGTAAATTCAGTATATATATTCAGCTATATATCCAATTGGCATAGGCATGATCAATCATACTTGTATATATACAATGGGAAAGAAAACATAATTATCAACTGATATAGGCATAAAAACAAATAGTTAAATTGCACATTGCAAATTAACAAATACATCAACATATATATATATATATATATATATATATATGTATATTCGGCCCATATCAAATCTAAGTATGTATCAGAATTCATGTTTAGTTCATATAAATCAGATGGAATAAGATACACTAAATTATTCTCATCATATTATAGCTCATCTATGTACAAGACAATACGTGTAACTGATAACCCACTGCAATTCAATTCATACATTCCACATCATACATATTTTTTAAAACTTATTAACATATAAATCCAAATGTAAGGCCTACAGAAGGGTTACTAGCAAAAAATAGATCATGATTTTATGCCAAATGCACATCAGTATACGTGCAATTTTGGGTGATAGATTTAGTAAAGTTAACTCTAACCCTAGATGTAAATTATAAAAACGATTGCATCTGAGTATAAAGAACAACAAAACTCAGGAAAACAAAATTGTTCCTAGGCAACAACTTTTATAGCATGACTTTCATGCCATAATTTATATCAGGGATTCAATATAATACATATACATACATCTGCATATCTTAATATGAGATATGTATACACATAGCTGTAATCTAAAACAATTTTAAATATATACAGTTCAAAACCAAATCAGATGAGTTTACTGCCCAAAATGTAATTTACATATATATATATATATATATTAACTCAAATCATATTTCCCAAGGTATATATATAAATATATGCATATATACTTGCTGCATCATTTCATATCAAATATTAACACCACACAACATATATAAATGACCAGTCTATCATAATGTAACCCTTGACTAACATTAGAACAAAGTACACACCGGATTCATTTTATAGGATGTGCTTACATACATAATAAATGTTGATAAGGTTCATAATCACTAATCAATATGTTACCCAATACTGTTTCAGTGAGTTAACAACAAAATTGTTTTTTTTTTCGATTCATGACATAATCAGAACAGAGTTATTTCTAGTCTGAGTTATTTCTAGTCTATTCAACGAAACATTTTGCCATGGAGTTTATGTAACTTGCTGATCCAAAAATATACCAAATAACGCACATGATATAGATTAAGCATATGCTTTAGTTTAATGTTATAGGATTTAGATATGGATGTAATACTGTTTTAGTATCTAATATTAATCAAACATTATTCTCAGATTTCATTTCATATCAAGTATAAAATGATTTTACAGTGAAACGATTTCACATCTGAAATAATACATATATATTACGTCCTTTTGAATGATATACAAGTGTTCAAAACACTGTCAATTATACATAGATAATTTGATTTGCATATTCATTTACACAAATTTCTACCGCAAGTCCTAGCTTTTATACCATAGAAGGGTATCATCACAAAATTAGCAATAGTATCTCATGAATTTAACCCAAAACAACAAGATCTATACGATTAAATAGATCAACTGAAAGGAGGCATACCAATTTGAGATCAAGAATTCACGTATTCGAGAAATCGAAGATGCTTGTGCTGATTTGAATCGATAGCATAACCGTATGTGGCGACGCCTCTAATCGGTCCACAAGAAGTTGCCTTGAGATCGTCGCACGATTTCGAGGATGAAGGATGATGGTACTAGCAAAGATTCACCATGCAAGTAACCTAATTTGATTTGTTTCCTTTTGGTTATCTAATTATCGATAAGGATAGGTCTAACCTCCTTTTATAGAAGCAAATGGACAAAATTATTGTATGAGAATTTCATCTTTACCATTTCAAATGGGAATACTAAATCAACCAGTTGATTTAGTTCCTTTATTTAAAATAGTCGTTCCTTTTTCAACCGCTCTAATTATGTGACCTCATAGGTTATCATAACGTTGGCAATAATTTAAATTATAAACAGTTAGCGACATCTAGTAATACATTGCCTTTCCCAAGTTATAATAATATCAATGATTCTATATAACCTGTTCTATGACCAGTGTTTCAATGTAATTTAATCCTTTTAACCAATATATCCAAGATTAAACTCGAGGCATCGAACATATCATCATATTAATTATTTAATCCTTTTATCTTGATTGATGAGTAGACTATAAAACAAATCAATATCTAAGCATGGCCATGCATTTCATAGTCTCACTCAATCAAGAGTTTCACGGATATCACCACACACACATATATATATTGTAGGGTTAAATTCCATCTAGATCATTCATAATTTTCATTCCGTTTGAGGTGTATCCAATAATCCCCTTTATCGTCTACTTGGTTAAAAATAACTTTTGATGATATCAAAACACAAATATCATACAATAAAATTATAATGATTTTAGGTCTGAGGACTATTACATCACTGTCACTACGAGAATACATTATGATACTGTTAATTATATTCCATGTAGTTTTCTCAAGTTGGGTCAGCACAATATGCTATTCTCCAATACGTATCTATGTATTGACATTAATATCACGTATATTAATGACCAATGAGATATGATCATCAGTGAATAAATGTACTAGTCTCAATGTTTTATTGTTGTCATATATAAATAATAAAACTTGACTAGTGACATTTAAGAATTACAATACTTAATATATATAATCTCATGTTCAAGTCATTTACTTGAAACTATATAATTTTGTAATATTATTCTAAGGACTTCTATTATGTTAATATTTATATTACATAGTAAATATAATCATAACAGAATCTTTTATTCCAAATAAAATATAACATCAACAATGTTATTATTGTTCACATCAAACAAATTTCCTCTAGGGCACAAACTCTAACAGTTATAACGCCTGTGATTAATGCTATGTCCTTAGAGCTGATGAGTCAGGACTAATAAACCCGAGACCATAGTCAGCATAGGTTATCACAATTGTGGTTTAAGAGCCAATCGACAGAATTAGGTTACACCCTAATTATGTTTTGTAGTAAATGGTCTAGAAATCAAATGATTTGAATGAGACGACAATCGACTTTATCCTTGCTTATCTTTATATTGTTCTATTTACTATTATCGTGGTTCAAACTACTATCATGTCCAGATTTTCTCTTTTCCACTCATGCTAGTAATTACAGTACTCGCCAGGCGTTATTTCTGACTAGTTTTCTTTTTACCTCCTTCCTTCCCCTTTCCTTTCCCAAGTTCTCAGGTTGAAGGATCTAGTAGCCGGTAAAGATCGGCTCAGCTTAGCTTAATGGAGATTTCTTCATGTCTTATTCTCTACTTGATTATATACTGTTTCATGTTTTATTTGTTTAGTTAACGTTGAGTGGGATTTTTCTATTTTTTACCCTGATTATATTGCTTTTTCATAAGACAGTTGTAGGTTTATGATTGAAGTGCATTTTACGATGCAATAACACCTATGTTATAGTTTAAATAAAGTTTTAAATATTTCTATTGTGTTATTATATGTTGTCTTGTGAATTTTAGTCTCTGTTACGTAATTTTATACCTGTACGCTTCATACACCTTAGCAAAATCCTCGTACGGGTGACGTTAAGGGATGTGAGGGTGTTACATTTGGTATTAGATCCAAATGTTACAAAATCAGACAAAAGTTTTTGTTTTTAAACGAAAAAGTATTTTTAAGAAAAGTGTTTTTAAAATAAAAGTTTGTTTTTGAAAAACATCCCCTCAAGTCAATTACAATATTCTCTTGATTCCTTTCCTGAATCCTTCTTTTTGCAGCATGTCTGGGGCTCCCAACTTTCCTGAGGGTATCCCCATTCTGACTTAGTTCCGTAGGTATTTGGAAGCTACGATGCCATCCAAAGGGCAAGAGAATACCCAAGCTCCCTATCCAGCCATGGTGGCTCCTTCTAATCCACCACCAGCGGTTGATTTCTATAAGCTTTGCAAAGATTTCACTATTTTTAGCGGAAAGACCTTCCTTTGTTCAGAGACTTTTGTTGAGGCCCGCGCTTGGCTCAAGAATACCGAGCATATATTTAGACTTTTGGAACTTGAGGATAGGAGGATATTTCAGCTAGCTGCATGGAAATTGAAAGGAGGTGCTTCTTATTGGTGGAAGATGGCTGAGACACAATATGGCTTTGAGACTTGGAATTAGTTTAAGGAGAGGTTTGAAACGAAGTTTCTATCTCAGGTAGAAGAAGGCATGCGAGAAATTTCTTGGATTAAGACAGGGTAATCTTTATGTTAAGGAATATGTCAATCACTTCAATGAGCTTGCTCGGTTTGGGATGGATTTGGTGAGTACGACTCATAAGAAGGCCGTGATATTTGCTAAGAGCCTGAATAAACCCCTACAAAGACTTGCTTTGACACATATTTCAATGGATTCTATATTCAAGAATCTTGTTGAGATGACACTTATGCATGAGGAACGAAAAGGTGATTCCAAGGAAAGTAAAGATGAGGTGGCTAAAGACAATTTTGGAAATAAGAAATGGTGGCCCAAGAAAGTTAATAAGAGGAAGGGTGAGAGGCGAAAGAAAGCTCAAATAAAGAAAAACATTAGATGCCATGGTTGTGGCATAACGAACCATTTTGTAAAGGACTGCAAGAAGACTACTAAGAAAGGGAGTTTCTTTAATTGTGGACAGTCAGATCATTATAGTAAGTTGTGTCCTCAAAAGCAAGGAAAAGGAACTTGCTCTTCTAGAGCGCATATGCATGCATTAGAGGCAAAAGAGGCCAGCATCGGCCAGGATAGAGGCAGGAAGGTCACAATCGAAGGTTTGATCTCACTTTATAACCTTCTAGTTATGACCTTATTTGATTCTGGCGCTTCACATTCGTTCATTTCTACTTCATTAGTTGATTATCTACACCTTAGTGTATCTCTTGTTTCTGATCTAGTAGTAGTTTCAATCCCTATACGGGGTTCTGCTCATTTGTCTATGATGCATAAGGATTTGAGACTTTCTATATTAGGCGTCGAGTTTGATTATGACGCCTATATACTGGGGTTTTAGGGGTAGGTTAATATTTTAAGGATGGATTGGTTGGCCATGTATGGTTTCATTCTTGAGTACGAGAATAGGGTAGTGAGATTGATGACTTGTCACTGTTGGACCCTCTAGATATCTTGCAACTCACGAGAATCAGTCATATTGAGCTTCTTTGAGTCCCTAGATACTTCTACTGATGATCTTAGTTTGGTACCCATGGTGAGAGAATTTCCGGACGAATTTGAATAGGTGAGAGGACTACCTTCGAGATGAGATATTGACATACGGATTTACTTGACAGAGAATGCTAAGTTTGTTTGCATTGCAAGTGCTCATACAGTTCCGAGGGAAAGAAGGGAGATGAGCAAGCAGGTGGGTGAGCCGTTAGAGAAAGGTTTCATTAGACAGAGTATATACGAGTGGGGAGCACTAGTTGTTTTCACTACTGAGGCAATTGGATGTCTCCGTCTATGTGTATATTATAGAGAATTGAAAAAGCTCGCGAAGAAGAATCAACACCCACACCCTTCCCCCCTGGATAGACGATTTATTTGATTAGTTAGTGTGTGCTTCCATTTTCTCTCAGTTGGATTTGGCGACTAGGTTTCATCAGCTTCAAGTTGCAGATTATAGTGTGGATAAAACAACTTTTAGCACTCTGGATGGATTCTTCGAGTGGCTGATTATCCCCTTTAGGCTAACCAATGCGCCAACATATTTATTTTTTGATTTGCTGAACCAAACATTTAGGGAGTTCCTAAATAAATTTGTTGTAGTGTATGTGGATGACATCTTAGTACTCTCGAGAGATAAGAATGAGCATGCTTTGCATTTGGGAGAGGTCCTTCTACTCTTCGTGCCCATCAATGAAGGAAAAATTCTCAAAGTGCCACTTTCAGTGCAAGAAGGTGAGATTCTTAGGGCATGTGGTTTCGAGAGATGGTATAGCGACTGATCCCACTAACACAGTTGCGGCACAAGACTAGAAGGCCCCCAAGAATGTGACTGAGGTAAGGAGCTTTTTAGGTTTGGTGGGGATTATTGGAAATTTATTAAGGACTTTGCATGGATTTCATCTCCACTTACGCGCCTTACTAAAAATAATTTGATATTCTCATGGGACATGGACTGCGAGGATTATTTTATGATATTAAACAAGGCAATCACGAATGCCCCGAGGTTGACTCTTCCAGATGGATCTAAGATGTTCACAGTTTATACAGATGCTTGGGTACAAGATTGGGCGCGATCTTAATGCAGGAGGGTAGGATTATTTGTTACTGGAGTAGGCAGCTTAAGATACATGGAAGAAATTAACTAACCCATGATTTAGAGCTAGCAGCTATTTTTTCGCCCTGTCTGGTCGATTGTTGTAGCTCACCACTGAAACCTCTGTCCTTGATTCTCAGATCTGATTCCCTATACAACTTTTTTGGCCCCCCTTTGATTTTAATGATCAACGAGCTCTCACTTTTGCGCTGTTACACCTTCCCCTTGATATCCTGGTAGGCCAATCACATGCAGTGTTGTCCCTCACATGAGGCTGTCTTCAGCTATCGAGGGTAACGTACTTTAATGTTGGGGGAATCAGTGGCTTTATTGTGTACACTTTTAGTTGATTCATCTTATGTTCACGTCTTTTTAATTTGGAGTTTGTTTTGTTGTATTGTTGGTTTTTGGATCTGCTTTTGCTTGTTTAAAGTGGCGGATGTGGCGATATTTGGACTGGCTATTCACTTCAGCTCGTCACTAAACAAAACAATATTAGTGAAGCTTTTGCTCATTTTTTTGCTTTTTTTGGTAGCGATTGCCCTGTTTTAACCAAACATCACCTACCCTGGTCTATGTCAATTTCCTTGGTGTTAGACGTGATAGTCAAGGCTTTACTTTGGCTACTTTCCATGTGGATAATGGCACTGCCTCTATGCGTCATATTGTGTCAATGTCAGATCTTCTCTTCGGCGCTATGGCAGTGTGATTCTGGTAAACTGGATTTTGAATCTTCTTGTCTTAAGTCATATATACTTTTGGAAATTACTTGCCATGTTATGTCACCTGTTGCTAGTCTGCAATGTTCCTGGTTAGTGCAGCATTGTTCCTTTGCCATAGGCCCATATCATCTGTTCCTGGTTAGCTTTGGTGACTTTTGGAAGTTACATTGCACCGTATCTTCTATAGTATGATATAGTCCTTTGTTCATGTGAGCTGCTTGAGAAATCTTGGGCTACTTTACAGTACACTTCTTTGCCTATGCTTTGAAAACTGCTGCTGTATAGTCCTTTCATGGATGTATTGTTCTTGCAGTACACTATTCTGGTCAAAATGCTTAGTTAATGTTACTACTTAGGACGTACCTTTACTTTGTATAGTGTGATATCTTGTATAATATGTTTGCTTCTGTTCTTAATATTCCTCTTTGTACCTTTCTTTTGGAAACACTGGTACTTGACTCCGTACACGGAGCATGAAAATATTTAGAGTAGTCTAGTCATTTTGATTAGCTCCTATGCGTTAAGCTTGCATAATTGCAGTTGATGAACCACTCTAAAAACTGCCTGTGGTGGATTCCACCTTAAAAATCAACAATATCAGTTAGACAATTTATCTATCTCTTGTTATATTGTATTTATTATTTTTTTATAATAAAAAGTGTTACGAATCACTTTAAAAACCGGTCGGCCTTACCAAAATTATGTGATTTTCAAAGCAATCCTATAGATTTCATAATATTTCATTTGTGTTAAATTCACATTCACAGATAATTTAAGTCAAGTGTGAGATTAAAAAAATTTAATGCGGAAAGGATATAATGATACGAATGTGTAACACCCCTACTTCTAGTGGAAATATAAGTCCTACATCGTGGAAGCTTGTGTGAAGTGCAGACTTATATAGTAGAACCCATCTCCCATTAGCGCTAAGGCCTTTTGAGGAACAATACCCCACACCTATACGGTGGCTAAGTTGGGGAAAATATCTTGCGCGAATAGAGGTGCAGGTTGTTACAGTGGTATCAGAGCCAATACCCAGCCGGAATTGTGACTCTTGTGTGGACCAAATGCCTGGGTGAGGCGTTCATGAACCAGTACGTTGGGCTCTGTAGGGGGGAGAATGTAACAACCCCACTTCTAGTAGAAATATAAGTCCTACATCGTGGAAGCCTGTGTGAAGTGAGGACTTATATAATAGAGCCCATCTTCATTAGAGCCGAGGCCTTTTGAGGAACAAAACCCCACAACTATACGGTGGCTAAGTAGGGGACAATATCTTGCACGAATGGAGGTGCGGGTTGTTATAGGACACGAAAATGAAAGAATGAAATTCGAGCACACTACGGCGAACAAGTGCGACTCAAGAACAGATCAAGTCAACCCAGGTCAAAATAATAAATCCAAACTTCTCTTCTTCTTTTTTTCAATCCAACAACGCCAATTTTTTTACTTTCCCAAACAAAATCTTTACCAGTGGATACAAAATAACTCAGTAAATATATAACCAAGATAAGTATCGACCAACATATATTTGAGGGATAGGAAGTAAAAGTTTTTGGAACAAAAACAACTTAACAAATATACTTTAGCTTATATATTTCTTTCTATAGGAATTTATTATTATTATTTTGAGGATATGAGCAACCAAACAATACTCAAGACCAATAATAACTCTTGTTCTAAACAAATATTAGGATCAACCCTAAGAAGTTCTGCTCAGCCAGGTCAGAGGCACTGGGTGAACAGGTCGTCTGGCAAATTAGGAGGGGCTAGAATGGGTAAAAGACCAATAGTTTTCAGGGACCAATGGTTTTTTCTGAAGGGATTCTAGGGTTTGGTTGTTTTGATCAAGTTAGGAGGTAAATGGAGGGAAGGTGGGTCTCCTGGAAGATGTAACACCCCGCCTCCGCTAGGGTCACTCGCAAAGGAATGCACTAGCTTTAGAGGGGCATTATTGGTAAACATGCACAGAAATATCACAAGACAGAACATATAAAATAGCGGAAGTAAAATCGAACTTTCAGAAATTCAATAATTAAGGTCTAAAGCCTTTTACATCAGAGTACATCAAAACCTGTCTTGCAATAGTAAAGAAGCATAAAGACTTTTTAATAAATTATTCCCCAAGTAAAAACAGTAAAGTAGCCATAGCCAAGAGAAGTCCAAGCCATCCATGATGACCTTCAAGCAGAAGAAGTCCGAACTAAACAACATTGTTTCCTCCCTGAAACCTGGGGGGGAAACGGAAGAAAAGAGGCGAAACAAAACGTGTCAGTCAAAAAGACTGAGTAAGTCCTATCTACTTCCAGTATAAAAACAGGTAAAGGTAACATGACATGCATAAACTGAAAGTAAACATAAGGATAACTACAAGATAGATAAACCAGGGTAGCCGGTTGAACTACTGTGGCAAGGTAAACTAAGGTATCATGATAAACTACGGTGTTATGATAAGTCAAGGTATCACATCGTCAGATTTCTATCGAGTACATTATCCCAAGGTATCTACCCCGTCTAACATCCCACGGTATCTATTATGTATATTCTTCCTAGTTCTAACATGTATATTTGCTCTGCACCTCTCGTACTAGTATCACTACCCGCGTCATGTGTTAACCATGAATGTCCCTTGCTCAAAGTTGTGTAATGGTCCATGTCAACCTAATATATCGCATATATAGGTTACTCAAATCATATGTTTCTTTCCATGTATATAAGTTCAGTCCTTTGCCATACCTCGTACGGGCTTCCTCATGTCGTATTATCCTTGAAATCGTTTGGACTGTCACCCTTGTTCTAGCTAAGCTCTTCCATATGAATCATCGTTTGAACTACTAGGACTTACGCCACCTAGCACCACTAGGGATTACGCTTACCTATTGCACGCTTTCGTATTTCGGTTTGGGTTAAACCACCTAGGCCACTAGGGATTACGCTAACCCTCAACCGCGCCATTTTTTCCCACGCATTCATCGTGAATCGTTTTTCTATAGTTGTATGCACATGTATCACATCGTGCCATCCGAGTCCTGTCACAGGGCAAAACAAGAAATACAGGACTCGGTCGGGAGCTTTAGATTTATCTGCCGATGCAGATACTAAGGTCTGCTTTTCTACACGAGACCCCTCCCTCAACTAGTGAAAGGCAACACAAGAGAAAATCTTGCATGAGAACTACACTCAGGCCAGCCCCTTATCCTACGGCCTACCTCACCCATAATTAGAGAGCAATTATGGTCTGTTGGGTGTTCCCTGCCTTTCCGTACGTACACGCTTGACTCAAGATGGTAGATGATCGACGAACTTGCTATCTCGGGCACCTTATGTATTCGTCGACTCACTGCTATCCACCCCAGTCTTTAGGTCGCTCGCATAGCAACCAAGGCATATTCTTGGTTCTTCGACCGCAGACCTCAACCTCTCGTAAGCCTAGTATAATGACCTGGCAGCTCACAGAGGGATCCCAAGAATATCCTCACGTTCCCCGAAGCCGCTGCTTCGTTACCCAGTTCGTTGGAGCCTTTATCTAAATCAGATAGCCTGCTCCTACGCGCATACTTAAACGTTGACCTAACGTATCGGGTTACTAATCTATCTAAGAAATGGTCCAAATTTCCTTGACTAAGAATTATTACTTAGTTTCCCTTAACTAAGGTTTACCACTTAGCCTTATTTCCATAATCCTTGTTAACTATGGTTATTTACCTAATCCTCCGAATTAGGGTTTATCTAATGGGTTAAGTGTCACTTAAGTTCATAACTTAGCCCGTCTACAAACCATGTCAAAATTGGCTAAGTATCCAAGTCCAAGACTTAACCCTACAAACCATGTGTCAAGTTGGCTAAGTATATTAAGCAATCCATAACTTAACCTCGTCTAATTATCATTTTAGATTGGTTAATTATATAAATTAACTTGACCTTGTCAAATTACCGAGTCAAATCGGTCAAGCGTATTCAAGTGATTCGTGACTTAGCCTTATCATGTTTTCACGTTATATTGGTTAAGTATGGGTTAACTTAACCTCCATAAATTCACGAGTTAGATTGGCTAAGTATAGGTCACTTAACCACATCCAATTAACGAGTTAGATTGGTTAAGTTTAGGTCACTTAACCACATCAAATTAACGAGTTAGATTGGTTAAGTTTAGGTCACTTAACCACATCAAATCATCATGTATAATTGGTTAAGTATAAGTTGCTTAACCCCATTAGATTATCCCATTAAGTTGGTTAAGTATTGGTTACTTAACCTCATTGAATTACCAAGTTTAAATTGGTTAAGTGTTTAACGTAACCCCATCGAATTACCGTGTTTAGATTAGTTAAGTGTGGATTACTTAACCCCATCTAATTACCGTGTTTAGGTTAGTTAAGTCTTAATTACTTAACCTCATCTAATTACCAAGTCTGAATTGGTTAAGTGTCATTAAGGAAATCAAGCCCGGTCCCACTTAACCTACCCATTCGTGTCATATCGGTTAAGTGTCATTAGTCAAATTTGCTTAACCTTATCATGTGGCATTAATTTAATTAATGCACTCTTAACCTCTCACATTAGACCTTGTTGTGGTTACTAGTTAAGCCGGGCGGGTCCGGGTAGATTTACACCACAACCTAGCCTAACCTCAAGTCTTGAGCGCGACATGACCAACTTCTCACATTGGGTCCTATTGTTTGCAACTACTAGTTAGGCCGGTCGGTTCCGGGTAGTTTTACGTTGCAAACTCAACCCAACCTCGAGTTGGCCACACTTATATTATCTAAGTTCATCATGTTTCCAAAACATGTTACAAGTTTTTCAAGCATTTGGGTAGACCTAACTTAATAGGTAAATTCCCAAAGGGTAGACCTAACTTAATAGGTAAATTCCCAAGCTCATGTTTTTATGCATACTTACATGTCAACTTCCATGTTATCTTTCAAGTCATATTTTCAAGTATAAACACATGTCATATTCAAGTTAAGATTTCGCGACATGTTCATGTTTATCTAACTACCCAAAATCGTGTTTTCCCAACGCAAGCAAAGCGAGTCAACATAGTAGGTATACTATGGCTACATGTAGACCCCAAAACATGCACGATGCCACAAAAGGGATTGGCTCCAAACATGCATGGCGTCATAATGGGGTTTGGCCTTAAAACATGCATGATAGAGTCATATAGGGATTGACCATAAGCATGCATACTATCATATAGGATTTGGCCACAAACTTGCATAATATCATAAGGAGGTTTTGCCACAAACATGCATGAAACATAAGGGGTTTGTGTTCATATGCATGCATAAGCCCCAAGGTCAAGTATTTTCCTATGTTTCACAAGTCAAATGGTTCCCAAAGGTTCATGCAAATCTTCCATAGACAAAGGTCCAAACTTGCAAGATAAACTAGGCTAAACATAACATGAGTGACATGATTAAGTTGCTACCTCTTAGTCTAAGGTCATAGATCATAGAAAAGGGACAAAGTTAGGTTCACATACATGCATACTTATGCTTTATCTCATTTTATCCCATGTCAACATTAAAATACCGTTTTGATCCAAAAGTAGCTAGAACTTACATAGCGTAGCAAGAGGACTAGGAGCATGAATCGTTTTGACAAAGAAAGGTGGCTCCTTTGATGAAGATCCGTCATGAAACTCGCATAGCAACGTTGATTTTGCCTCTATTTGGTGTAGCAAGCTTGCACCTTTTGATTTGAACTCGATTTGAATGCATAGGCTCTAGGGATTGGAGATGGAGGCCATGATCAAAATTGATTTTGGCAGCACTTAGTTGCTAGGTTTGATTTTTAGGGATTTAGGTTAGGTTTAGGGTCTTTTTATAGAGATTAGGATAGTTTTAGACCCTTAGATTAACCCTAGGATAGATCAGGACCATCAGATCTCGGAAGCTTCCAGAACCAGCCCAAGAACAAGACCAGCTGAGACAAACAGGTGCGCCAGGCAACTTGCCCCGGCCACCCCCTGTCGACAGGCAAGTCGACAGGGCTGTCGACTTGGTCTGGGCCCAAGTCGATAGGCCTGTCGACATGGCCTAGGCGGGAAACTTCCCGCCTAGCCCCCAGATCTGATTCCCAAAACTGTTTCTAAAATTCAAATTCCCAGAAACCTTCTTTGGGCCTTTTACGGGTCATACGGACTCCGATTCTCGAAAACTCGGACTCTATTTCGCGTATTTTTCCGAGACGAACGCAATGGCATAGCCCGATTCACTTGATTCAGAATTTATAATTTAATTCTGTCTTGATTCTTGATTTAACGTATTGTAAAAATTCGGGTTGTTACATTCTCCCCTTCTTAAAGGATTTCGTCCCCGAAATCTCAAAGTTAGGAAGAACATATCCTACCATCCATCATCCATCTACTCAAACCATCATCCATAAGCAACCATTGTCCTTAGACGACTTCTAATGCTTTACGAATGTATGCAAAACGTGTGTGTACATGTTCCTTAGCTAATGCTAATGATCAGGCCTGAAAAATCTTTCTAATGCAAAGTATGTTTAGTGCCATGAATCCAACATGTATGCAAATAGCCCTAGTCATGTAAATACTATATGCGTGCACAATCATTCATTCATATGCAACATCCGCATGATAACACATTCAATTTCATCCATAAGCAAGTATAAATACTCATGCATATGCAATATGAAATGTAACCGAGTTGAGCTAGTATCTAATGTGTATTCGCGCATCCACGAGCAACCACTTGCAACCATTTGCAATCATATCAACCATAACATGTTTCAAATACATGTTTACATCCATAGGGTTCTACCTAAGATTCCCTGAAACCGGGTCAAGAAGATAAACAAAACAAACTCCTTACGGGATTTGTAACAGAGACAGGACCGAGAGGATATCCATAAAAGATAGCCTACAAGCAAGCTCAACAGAAAAACAGGGATCGAGGATATATTCCCAAAAGAGATATCATGCACTTACTTAGTCTTCAGTCTCCTGAGTCGCATTACCTTGAGCTTAGTTCCATCGTGCCTTGACCGCCCCTTTTACTTCACGATTTCGCAGCTTCTTATTTCCTGTTTCCATAACATGAGTTGGAACTCATTTCCTCGTCGCCTCTCGTTCCACTTGCACTTATTCTCCTTCTAGAATACTTGGCGCAAACAGGACTGCGTACACATCATTCCATGTGAGCCCTCAAAATTCACTAGTGAATCCTGGACCTTGTACCATAAGGTATTCCATGTAGAAAAACTTTCTCTTGAAAGTAAACAAGTTACCGTGCGCACTTACTAGGGTAATTCCCATAACCCATACATAATCGAAGTAAACCATCCGTCTTATCAGCGAACACCATTCGATCGGGTTTCTAATTTCGAACAAAGGCATCTAGGGATTCTAAGTAACTAATCATGACAGAACCCAAAAGGTTACGCGATACTTCAAGGGTATTACCAAAGCAAGCCAAGAGTCTAACTACCCTCCTTCTAAAACCGAGAGTGGCACCCCTTACTGGATAACCACTTCATCCCTAGAATCCATCCACAACTTATAAACATAAGCATTATTTCCAAGCTCAACACTTGATATAGACATTCTCAAATCCAAACAAGCCATGAGTAAATGGACCGATCTTCCAATAGGACTTGAGACAAAAAACGGGATCCTCTACTACGCTAGTACTAAGGTGCAGAGACTCAACTATCGAAGCGGACTTAAAAGATGCGGTGATCAAAACAAAGTCCCGACAGGATGATAGAGAAGAAAAGCTAAACCTTTAACAAGATTGTTACCCTCCTTCTGAGGTACCCTAGAAATGAGAGCATACTATTGCCCTCCGAATGATCTTGTCCCTGTTCGATGATACTTAACTATCCGTCCCGTTTCACCATGCCAAAGGTACTCTCTCGTCATGGGTTTCATTGTTCATCTTTCTCCCTCCTTTTAGGACTCAGCCATACCAACATGTTGCTTATCCCTGAGCTCGTATCCTTTATCCTTGTTCTTACTATCCTTTCATGCATAACTCTGCAACGGTCTCTCGAGAACCACCTCCATCGTACGGGAAACACTTACGCAGCTAGAAAGACTAGTCGCAGTCAAAACCACTGTGACTACAGATGGAGGAAAGAAAGGAAAAGAGATTCAATCAAGGAAACAAGGATAATGCTAATGGCCTTTGGGGAATAGCCTTTTTCTTTTAAGAGAAAATTTTCGTGAAAAATGCTTCTTTGTAAACGGTTTTCAAATAGTTTTCAGAAGGTCTTTAAAAACTTTTGCCCAGTCTAGTAACCTTCTGCTCTGATACCAAATGTAACACCCCGCCTCCGCTAGGGTCACTCGCAAAGGAATGCACTAGCTTTAGAGGGGCATTATTGGTAAACATGCACAGAAATATCACAAGACAGAACATATAAAATAGCGGAAGTAAAATCGAACTTTCAGAAATTCAATAATTAAGGTCTAAAGCCTTTTACATCAGAGTACATCAAAACCTGTCTTGCAATAGTAAAGAAGCATAAAGACTTTTTAATAAATTATTCCCCAAGTAAAAACAGTAAAGTAGCCATAGCCAAGAGAAGTCCAAGCCATCCATGATGACCTTCAAGCAGAAGAAGTCCGAACTAAACAGCATTGTTTCCTCCCTGAAACCTGGGGGGGAAACGGAAGAAAAGAGGCGAAACAAAACGTGTCAGTCAAAAAGACTGAGTAAGTCCTATCTACTTCCAGTATAAAAACAGGTAAAGGTAACATGACATGCATAAACTGAAAGTAAACATAAGGATAACTACAAGATAGATAAACCAGGGTAGCCGGTTGAACTACTGTGGCAAGGTAAACTAAGGTATCATGATAAACTACGGTGTTATGATAAGTCAAGGTATCACATCGTCAGATTTCTATCGAGTACATTATCCCAAGGTATCTACCCCGTCTAACATCCCACGGTATCTATTATGTATATTCTTCCTAGTTCTAACATGTATATTTGCTCTGCACCTCTCGTACTAGTATCCCTACCCGCGTCATGTGTTAACCATGAATGTCCCTTGCTCAAAGTTGTGTAATGGTCCATGTCAACCTAATATATCGCATATATAGGTTACTCAAATCATATGTTTCTTTCCATGTATATAAGTCCAGTCCTTTGCCGTACCTCGTACGGGCTTCCTCATGTCGTATTATCCTTGAAATCATTTGGACTGTCACCCTTGTTCTAGCTAAGCTCTTCCATATGAATCATCGTTTGAACTACTAGGACTTACGCCACCTAGCACCACTAGGGATTACGCTTACCTATTGCACGCTTTCGTATTTCGGTTTGGGTTAAACCACATAGGCCACTAGGGATTACGCTAACCCTCAACCGCGCCCTTTTTCCCACGCATTCATCATGAATCGTTTTTCTATAGCTGTATGCACATGTATCACATCGTGCCATCTGAGTCCTGTCACAGGGCAAAACAAGAAATACAGGACTCGGTCGGGAGCTTTAGATTTATCTGCCGATGCAGATACTAAGGTCTGCTTTTCTACACGTGGCTATGGTCCCACGAGACCCCTCCCTCAACTAGTGAAAGGCAACACAAGAGAAAATCTTGCATGAGAACTACACTCCGGCCAGCCCACATCCTACGGCCTACCTCACCCATAATTAGATAGAAATTATGGTCTGTTGGGTGTTCCCTGCCTTTCCGTACGTATACGCTTGACTCAAGATGGTAGATGATCGACGAACTTGCTATCTCGGGCACCTTATGTATTCGTCGACTCACTGCTATCCACCCCAGTCTTTAGGTCGCTCGCATAGCAACCAAGGCATATTCTTGGTTCTTCGACCGCAGACCTCAACCTCTCGTGAGCCTAGTATAATGACCTGGCAGCTCACAGAGGGATCCCAAGAATATCCTCACGTTCCCCGAAGCCGCTGCTTCGTTACCCAGTTCGTTGGAGCCTTTATCTAAATCAGATAGCCTGCTCCTACGCGCATACTTAAACGTTGACCTAACGTATCGGGTTACTAATCTATCTAAGAAATGGTCCAAATTTCCTTGACTAAGAATTATTACTTAGTTTCCCTTAACTAAGGTTTACCACTTAGCCTTATTTCCATAATCCTTGTTAACTATGGTTATTTACCTAATCCTCCGAATTAGGGTTTATCTAATGGGTTAAGTGTCACTTAAGTTCATAACTTAGCCCGTCTACAAACCATGTCAAAATTGGCTAAGTATCCAAGTCCAAGACTTAACCCTACAAACCATGTGTCAAGTTGGCTAAGTATATTAAGCAATCCATAACTTAACCTCGTCTAATTATCATTTTAGATTGGTTAATTATATAAATTAACTTGACCTTGTCAAATTACCGAGTCAAATCGGTCAAGCGTATTCAAGTGATTCGTGACTTAGCCTTATCATGTTTTCACGTTATATTGGTTAAGTATGGGTTAACTTAACCTCCATAAATTCACGAGTTAGATTGGCTAAGTATATGTCACTTAACCACATCCAATTAACGAGTTAGATTGGTTAAGTTTAGGTCACTTAACCACATCAAATTAACGAGTTAGATTGGTTAAGTTTAGGTCACTTAACCACATCAAATCATCATGTATAATTGGTTAAGTATAAGTTGCTTAACCCCATTAGATTATCCCATTAAGTTGGTTAAGTATTGGTTACTTAACCTCATTGAATTACCAAGTTTAAATTGGTTAAGTGTTTAACGTAACCCCATCGAATTACCGTGTTTAGATTAGTTAAGTGTGGATTACTTAACCCCATCTAATTACCGTGTTTAGGTTAGTTAAGTCTTAATTACTTAACCTCATCTAATTACCAAGTCTGAATTGGTTAAGTGTCATTAAGGAAATCAAGCCCGGTCCCACTTAACCTACCCATTCGTGTCATATCGGTTAAGTGTCATTAGTCAAATTTGCTTAACCTTATCATGTGGCATTAATTTAATTAATGCACTCTTAACCTCTCACATTAGACCTTGTTGTGGTTACTAGTTAAGCCAGGCGGGTCCGGGTAGATTTACACCACAACCTAGCCTAACCTCGGGTCTTGAGCGCGACATGACCAACTTCTCACATTGGGTCCTATTGTTTGCAACTACTAGTTAGGTCGGTCGGTTCCGGGTAGTTTTACGTTGCAAACTCAACCCAACCTCGAGTTGGCCACACTTATATTATCTAAGTTCATCATGTTTCCAAAACATGTTACAAGTTTTTCAAGCATTTGGGTAGACCTAACTTAATAGGTAAATTCCCAAAGGGTAGACCTAACTTAATAGGTAAATTCCCAAGCTCATGTTTTTATGCATACTTACATGTCAACTTCCATGTTATCTTTCAAGTCATATTTTCAAGTATAAACACATGTCATATTCAAGTTAAGATTTCGCGACATGTTCATGTTTATCTAACTACCCAAAATCGTGTTTTCCCAACGCAAGCAAAGCGAGTCAACATAGTAGGTATACTATGGCTACATGTAGACCCCAAAACATGCACGATGCCACAAAAGGGATTGGCTCCAAACATGCATGGCGTCATAAGGGGGTTTGGCCTTAAAACATGCATGATAGAGTCATATAGGGATTGACCATAAGCATGCATACTATCATATAGGATTTGGCCACAAACTTGCATAATATCATAAGGAGGTTTTGCCACAAACATGCATGAAACATAAGGGGTTTGTGTTCATATGCATGCATAAGCCCCAAGGTCAAGTATTTGCCTATGTTTCACAAGTCAAATGGTTCCCAAAGGTTCATGCAAATCTTCCATAGACAAAGGTCCAAACTTGCAAGATAAACTAGGCTAAACATAACATGAGTGACATGATTAAGTTGCTACCTCTTAGTCTAAGGTCATAGATCATAGAAAAGGGACAAAGTTAGGTTCACATACATGCATACTTATGCTTTATCTCATTTTATCCCATGTCAACATTAAAATACCGTTTTGATCCAAAAGAAGCTAGAACTTACATAGCGTAGCAAGAGGACTAGGAGCATGAATCGTTTTGACGAAGAAAGGTGGCTCCTTTGATGAAGATCCGTCATGAAACTCGCATAGCAACGTTGATTTTGCCTCTATTTGGTGTAGCAAGCTTGCACCTTTTGATTTGAACTCGATTTGAATGCATAGGCTCTAGGGATTGGAGATGGAGGCCATGATCAAAATTGATTTTGGCAGCACTTAGTTGCTAGGTTTGATTTTTAGGGATTTAGGTTAGGTTTAGGGTCTTTTTATAGAGATTAGGATAGTTTTAGGCCCTTAGATTAACCCTAGGATAGATCAGGACCATCAGATCTCGGAAGCTTCCAGAACCAGCCCAAGAACAAGACCAGGTGAGACAAACAGGTGCGCCAGGCAACTTGCCCCGGCCACCCCCTGTCGACAGGCAAGTCGACAGGGCTGTCGACTTGGTCTAGGCCCAAGTCGACAGGCCTGTCGACAGCCCTGTCGACATGGCCTAGGCGGGAAACTTCCCGCCTAGCCCCCAGATCTGATTCCCAAAACTGTTTCCGAAATTCAAATTCCCAGAAACCTTCTTTGGGCCTTTTACGGGTCATACGGACTCCGATTCTCGAAAACTCGGACTCTATTTCGCGTATTTTTCCGAGACAAACGCAATGGCATAGCCCGATTCACTTGATTCAGAATTTATAATTTAATTCTGTCTTGATTCTTGATTTAACGTGTTGTAAAAATTCGGGTTGTTACAGAAGATAAATAGAGATGGTTGATTTGAGGTGTTGTGGTACGATGATGGTGGAAGAATTCAATTACGTGAAATAGGGGAGAAGGATGAAAAATATGATGCAAGAGATGAAGAAGATAAGTGTATAGCCAAATATAAAGGAAATAGAAATGAAGCAAGATTGAACAGTAAAAAAATGAGAATGATTAGTATCAATTTTGTTTTTTTAAGATGGATGAGAGTGAGAAGGAATTTTAGAGAGGAATGAAAGAGGAGAGAAAAGAGCATGGTTTTTCGCAGATGGTGTTGCTTCATGAGAAGGGGCTCAAAAATTAAAGTGTTTGTTGAAGTCAAAAGTTGCCAATTCAAACCAACAAACATCTCATAAAATTCAATAAACCAATTCAAATTGTACTATTACAAATATCAGTATGAACAACCAAACAAATAAGTTTGAGATACCGATCAATTACAGACAAATATTTCAAAGAAATATATATATATATATATATATATATATATATATAGACATACACATATACATACAGTAACATGGTTTGTATTTATACACTATAAATATGAAATGAAAAGTGGAGCCGTCATAAATTAACGAACAGGAAAAAAATAAAAAATAAATAAAATTTTAAATTTTAAAATTTTCAATACGATTTCAAATTTTGACCAAGTTTGACCGAAAATCGATTTTTCATGAATTTTCCTATTTTGGTAAATTTAGATAACAACAATATTCAACATCCTAAATTCATTATTTTAAATTCGAATTTCAAGCTTATTGTAAATTCAAGTTTCTAAAGTGAAAGAATTCGTGAGTCGTTGCACTCTCGACCGCTCAAAACTTCTCGTCCCCAAAAAGAAATGTATTAGGAAAATAAAACAAACAAAAAGATAAACAAGATTCAAATGGATGATAACTAAAATAACTCCAGATTCGATGCATGCATGCCCTCCTTCATCTCCATGATACAATCTCGATCATAGGTACTTTATCGTACTTTGACCAAGCTAACCAACTTCCTCCTTAGTCGCTTCATACCTCGAGATACGAAGTGATTTCTTCTCAACAGTCAGATTTTGGATCCAACTTTAAGTTATCTAGCAAAGCAGGCTGAATGAAAAAGGATGGATCATGGAAATACTTACAAAGATGCAAAACTTGGAATACACTATGCACCCCAAAAAATTCTTTGGCAAATCAACCTAATAGGAAAGCAGACCAACTTTCTCTAATATCTGGAAAGGACCAATAAACGTAGGAGCAAGCTTCCCTTTCCGACTAAAATGAACGAAGTTCTTTAATAGAGAAATCTTCGTAAAAACTTGATCAACCACAACAAACTCCAAAGCTCTACGTCATCAATCAACATATTTCTTTTTACGATCCTACGCAATCCTCCTCTACTTCCTAATATCTTCAACCTTCCCTAAAGATTCCAGTATCATATCGGGCCGAAGAACTAATCAATCTCCAGACTCAATCCAAAACGATGGCCACTTGCACGGTCATCCGTATAAAGTAGTAAATGGCGCCATCTTGATACTAGCCTGAATTTAATTAATGGATTCATGTGATAATTAACAAATGTAGTTTAACGATCATTATAATCTAATTTCAAAATCGGTTTATACCTTCTAACTATATAGTAAAATTCGACAAGATGGAGATGATCTTTCCAAGATCCTCCATAATCGAGAACATAGGAACGAAGAAGGTCCTCTAAAATCAAATTAACCTATTCCGTTTGACCATCGGTCTACGGATAGTAGCAATATTGAGATTAAGTCGAGTTCCCTAAGCTTCCTGAAATTTTCTCTAAGATTTGGTGGCAAAGATAGGATCTCGGTCATAAGCAGTACTGCTTGGAACTCTATGCATTCTGACAATCTCTCGCATATAAATCTAAGCCAAACTCACAGCAGTGTGGTTAGCTCTAACTAGTATAAAGTGAATAGATTTGGTAGATCTATCAACTACCACCTATATGCTCCCACTTCCTTTCCTAACCCTTGGAAGATCATCGATAAAATCAATAAAAACTTGCTCCCACTTTCAATTGGGAATCTCAAGTGGTTGTGGTAATCTTGAAGTCTCCTAGTGATTAGCTTTGATTTATTGGCAAGTGGCACACTTCTTCACATTAATAGGAACATCCCAATTCATAACATTGCACAAATACAACTTGTTCATGTTCTGCAACATCTTTGTTGCATCCAAATGAATAGAAAGTCCAGAATGGTGATTATCCCTAAACACTTACTGCCTTAAACCATAGACATTAGGGATATAAGTATGATTCTTAATCTATAAAATTCCTTTCTCATCAGTCTTTGCATCTATATCATTATAATCACCGTCTTCCTAATTAATAACATTCTCTTTATTGAGTATGAGCATCCTATCTTCATCTTGCTCGATTGAGGTGCAGTCTATAAGAGATGAAGAAACCACAATCTAACACAACATTACCTTCTCCCGAATTAAAGTGTCGACAACTACAATAACCTTTTCAAGAGTGTAATTGATATCCAAGTCATAAGTAGCTACAAAATTAAGTCATCGAACCTGCCTCTGGTAAAGATCCTTCAGGGTGAATATATACTTCAGGGATAGGTGATCGGTAAAGAACTCAAACTTAGTCCCTAAAAAAATATCTCCACAATTTCAAAGCAAAAAAATTACAATGAGTAATTGCAGACCTTGGGCTGCATAGTTGATTTCATGTGTCTCTGATGATAGGAATAAGCAATAACTTTCCCATTCTACATCAAAGAAAACACCTAAACCCTCACAACAAGTGCCACTATAAACCATCAATCCATCACTTCCATCAAGGATGATATGAATAGAGGCAGAATAAATATTTCACTTTAACTCATTAAAGGCTACTTTACATTCCAGACTCCAAATAAACTTATCATTTTTGCGAGTTAATGCAGTGAAAAGTGTAGCAATCCAAGCGAAGTTCTCTATAAATCTCTTATAATAACCAACAAAGCCAACAAAACTACAAATATCTAATACAGAATTGGGATTTTGTAATCCGGGAGATATAAGAGGGAATTATATTCAAAGAAAGATATGAGATTAAAGCTACAAACAAAATAAATGGATATAGCTTACACTGGTCGTCGAGGACCTAAACAAGATCAACTAAAACCCCATTCTAAAAAATAATGCGGCCAAGAAATACGACTTCATCTTTCTAAAACTTCAAAAATTTGGCTTTCAATGGGTGACTCCTAAGAGTTTCAAGAGCATACTTCAGGTGTTACTCGTTCTCCTTCTTATATCTAGGGAAAACAAGAATATAATTGACAAAGACCAGAACAAATTTGTTGAGAACATCAAGGAAAACACGGTTTACAAGATTGACAACGAAAGCTTGAGCATTAGTAAAGCTAGAAGTCATAAATAATCCTTTACAGAAATCGTTCTCCATATGGAAAGCTATCTTAGGAATGCCTTTTTCAGCCACTCTAAGCCGAGGGAATCTAGTGGCAAGACCAAGCTGAGAGAACACTTTACCTCCGTGGAGTTAAATCAAACATATCATAAATTGTCGACATTGGATATCGATTCTTCAAAATGAGCTTATTCAGCTCCCTAAAATCCATATACATCCTCAACAAACCATCAGACTTGGTCACAAATACCACAGCTACTTCCCATTCTAAATAACTCCACTGAATCAGACCTATTGAGCATAAGTCCTATATCTACTTCTTCAATTCAACTTTCTCCTTAGGTGCCATCCTACGAAGGGAATAATTATTGATTGAGATCTAAGAATAAGATCAAACTGAAACCCAATTTCTCATTGAAGAGGAAGAGAAAAAATTCACTAAATAATCGATGAAGCATTCAACAATAGTAGTATAATTAAGATCGCTGAGATGTGAATCAAGAGAGAATATAAAACTACTGACGTACTCTTGAGGTGTACAACACTTAATCAATAAAGAATTTCCATAATAATCAACTAAAGGAATAATTTGGTCTTTACAAAAAAAATGCATCACACTTCTTCAACCAATAACCACCTAGCAAAACATCAAAAGCTTCGAATCCAACATTATAGAAATCTCCAATACACAATGAAGGTCAAAAAGTTGTTTTGCCCCTTTACAAATTGTACTAAGATTGGCTGAAATGCCAATCAGATTAGAAATGCACAGAGATTTTAAAGCTCTAAGGTTGTGCTTATACTTATTACAAAGTTCAAGTGATATGAAACTATGTGATGCACCAGTGTTAAATAAAACATGGAAAAGATGAGAATGTAAAGTAAAAGCATATCCTAAGAATCATCGCTACGAAGAGTAGCGAAATTAATAGCAAAAATGCCTAATGTCTAACCCTTTTATTGAGTGGGCAATCCTTCTTCAAGGGGATAAGCTAGAGACAAATACGACAAAGACTATTCCTGGTAATTAGGGAAAAAGGAATGACGACTCTGGCTGAGTTAGGATAGCAATTGGCGTAGTGACCACTTGTGATCGCATACGAAGAAAGTGGTGTAAGAGAGATCAAGAGCCCGCCTCTATGTTGAAAATGTAATTCCCTGAGAACTCTTCTAGTTATTCTTCTGTTGATGAAAATTAGGCTTCTGCTTTTTGACTTGCTAGGGGATCCCTGATTATGAGAATCTTTCATGGATTGCTTTCCTTTGGCATTCAGGGAATAATCAAATCTGGTGGCTATGTTCATAAGCCCCGTGAAAGGCTTGTCTATGTGATATATCAGGTTGTTGTAGAACACTTGAAACACTCTGAGGATAAGTTTCTCATTCTTCTTGACAGAAGTGTCGATCAAGCCAAGACCAAACTTAAATAACTCATTGAACTTCCTCTCATATTCTAAATATGTCATGTGTCCCTACTGGAGATCTACGAACTCTCTATTCAACCGGGGCTTGCCTGCCTCGGGCATCCACTTAGTAACAGAAGCTTCTCTAAAATTTTAGATTCAAGATTAAGGATACATTCAACAAAAAGACAACTAAATGGAAAAGGATTCAACTAAGATTATAGCTAAACTACGACCAAGCAATGTCATCCTTGTATATCTAGGTGGTAACGGTCTCCTGCCAATCCTGGGCAGCATCAAGTATCTGCCACATGGCCAATTGACAGGTGTTAGTAATCTCAAGGCTAGTGAAAATCCTCTATAGGCCCTTCAGCCACCGTTGGTCCTCAATAATAGGCTTTTATCTAGTGAACTTAGTACCCCAAGTTGGTTGTACTCCTTACAAAGCTGGGTAAATTTGATAGGCTGAGCTAGAGTAGGTGCAGCTAGTGCAACCGGGGCAGTTCTGCTACCCTTTCCTCAAGTATTCCTGCAGTTTGCCATCTGGAAGATTCAAGAATTGATTTTAGAACAAAGATAAGATTGATTCACACATACAGGTATTCCTATTCAAGAGAAATTCAGGCTAGGACAAAAAAATAGTGTTTTGAATAAAAGATGGTTTGAAAGAGAAAAAAAGGAAAGGATTTAATCCTTGAAAACAAATATTATATCGAAATGATTAAAATCATTTAAAAAATCTTAAAATCCTTTATAAAACTGTAATGGCCCGAATTTCCGTACCCATTTGAGTTGACTAATAACACCACACGTCCAACCCAAATGATAAAGAAATACGAATCATTAGTAGAAAGAAGTTAGATGATGAGGAATAGAAAGAAAGAAAAGTTAGAATAGAAGAAAAACGAAGAACACAAATCTCACAGCGGAATGAATAAAATATATTAAATAACATAACTTTTGAAATACAAATCAGTAACTGTATATACATACCATTATCAGAGCACAACAGTTATTCCTGGAACAGTTATCACCTATTTCCAGATACAACATAGTACACAGCGGAAATATGATAGTCTATAGCTAACTGGTGAAGCCTTCTGCTTCCAGCTCTTCCAAGTGAATCTGAAAAATCCCGACTACTTGACTACCGTACAAATTTGGGCACCCAAGAGTTTATGGAAAACAAACAAAACAAACTCTGGGTCAGTCATGGGACTGGTGTGAGTAAACTCCAACTATTTGTTTAACTTTCAAAATCCTTTCGAAAGAAAGGATAATAGTAAGGCCAGTCCACACATAAACATGTACGGTTTTTACCTCACTATAACCCAAAACACTTTGATACGAAAATCCAGTGATATTATAATAATGTTTAATCAAATAAATAACCAAATAGCAGGACGTTTGCATCTCACACTCCACATACATAGTATAAAATCAAAAACCGCAGGGCACTTATTGGAGATTGGATTTCCAACATGACAAGGTATGGAAACACCTTCCGATAGTGTATCTCTAGAGAGGAATGCACTTGGTTCAACAAGAACATCTTGCAACCCGGCCCACACATGACCGACCACTCATTTCGCATGAGTGTATCGAATGTATATCACCAACGGTTGGGATCAGCAACCGTTTCTCGAAAAGGGACAACATCGATAGATTAAAGAAGTAAAAGGAATTTCTCTAGATAGGTGATAATACACCCTAATGGGAGCGACCCACGTAGCCATGTTGCATGCCCAATTTTTGTCATTTCCCGGTTGTTGAGGCCTGAGGCTACGATTACTTATCATTCATTGATAGAACAATCACTTTGAATGCCACATTGTCAGATCCGTTAATCACTAATTGATTTGCACAAATATATTCTGGATATTATGCTAAGAGAATAAATTCTCTACCACCATATATATTTATACAGACCAACATAAGCGATTGTTGGAAATACTTTGTCAGACATTCGTCCATACGTGTTCGTTCTGGGATTGAACAAAACCGAAGGAACAGTTTCTATTAATAGAAAAAGCCCTTCACTTTACTCCGTCTTCGATTATCTTCAAAAAATCTGATTCGCAACGCTACTACCAATACAGAGTGGTTCTCGGATAACAATCCAACCGGTCTCTTCATATTGACAACGATATCGGCAAATACTTTAATAGTCGGTTATTTAACTATCAAAAAAAAATAAACAAACATTCCAACCATCAAACAAATCACTGGGCCATTTAATTGATATTTCATTCATTAGTTAAATCACTACTCCATTTTCTTATCAATATTTGTTAACCAAATATTTTCAACCATCATCTTGGCCTTTTTCGCTATTTGGAAAACATTTCCATATATCGCCTCCTTTGAGTTTCTATACGTAGAATGTATCTTCTATTTATAATTGGAAAACATTCCAATTACTTATCTCTTTCACGCCGTTCATTTCTACACTCAGGAAATATTTTATTTATTTTATATTTCCAAAATTCCAGTTCCTTAGGTTTAAACCAATGTTGTGTAAAACATTGTTGCAACAACCCAAAACACTACATCCAACTAACTCTTATTCAAACATTTCTCTTCGAGACTGGATCTTGCTTTTTATCAGTTAAAAATGAAATCAATCAAGTTGGGGTATAACTACCTCTCAGACCTTGACTGAAAACATCCTTAACTTCAAACAGACAAGACCACTTACCTCGAATAATCCACATCATAAAACCCAGTTATTCATTTTTAAACCCGTATAAGTTCTTCTTTCTAATTATTATCAGATTTAATTACAGATTTCTCTTTTGCTTATAACATTCTATTTTAATTTCGTTTCCTTTTCGAATTCTATATATATCGATACATTGATTTCTAACTATCAAATTTTCTTAAAAATATTTTAACTCCTTAAATTTTCGGAAAATTTCGCCATAACCTCCTTCGTACCGGGAGAATTGGGAAAATCCACAAACCACCACACAGGCCCTCTCCATTCAAAAATAAAAATAAAAAGCCAAGCGGCTTGCCGATACGGCGCATAAAATCTCATATGGAATTTAAACGTGTACATTTTTGTCAGGCACACGAATTATAAATCTTCATACACTTCATTCCATACCTGTCTAACCCATATACTTCCATTCCTAATTTATTCCAACTCAATCTGGCCATTTTAACTTGATTCGCTAATTTATTCTTTAATCAGCTCATTTGCTCATTTCATTTTTTCTATTTGAACATATCACGTTCAAATATATTTTAACTTGCTTATTACCATCCGGATCCCATTTCCAATTCAAATTCCATATTCAATTTCGAATATGAATTTACAATCCCCTTTTCTGATCCAAAGTTCAATTTCGATTTCAATTTTAATTAACTAATTTTTATTCAAATTAGTTAATTATATTCAACAATTAAAAATCAGATTTTTTGTTTCAAAAATCAGTTCACTTACTCCACTTGAGTTCATACTTATTTTACAACTCAAATCTAGATTTTTTATGGAAATTCGGATTTTATTTGTTTAAAATCCTTTTATTTATTTAAATAAACCATTATGGTTTTAAAATGGTTATGGCGCTGTTTTTCTGAAAATTTGATTTTGACATAACTCAAAATCTACAAGACGAAATCCAGATTTTTCTCTTCCATTAGAAAACTTTTATTCAACCGGTCCTAACGATTCTTGTTTCAAATAATTTCGACTAAAATTGAGTTCTGTATAGTCAATTGAAGTTCGAAATGCCAATTTACGAACTGCAACGCTGCGACGAGTTCGTTTTAATTATATTTATATATATAAACATTTAATCTTCGTTTATAATAAATTCAACTCCATTCTAGTATCTTTTTAATATATATCAAATCAATTTTTCCAATTCAACACAATATTTCCGATTTTCTAAAATTGTCAATTTTTTCCTAACTCGGAAATAAATTTATTTATACTTCGATCATCTATATTAAATTCCAATTCCTTTTACAAATTATAAATCCTTTGGATTTTACTTCTATTCTATTTAAAAATCCGCATTCTGAAATATATTTCGTCGTTCCCATTTCGAAATGATTTCAACTTTCTATTTTCAAATTCTCTTTTCAATTCTATCTGAATTTTCAATATTCAAATTCCATTTGAATTTTCTACATTCAAATTCTATTTACAATTCTATTTTAAATTCATATTTGAATTTAAATATTCAAATTATCTTTTGATAATTAATTCATTATATTTATAAACACCATTTTATAATTTTTCCTTGTTTTATATTTAAACAAGTCTATTTCGAAATCTATTTAAAACCGAAATCTTATTTTGGAATATTTCCATTTATAATAACTTATATATATAACCCCAGTTTATTTTCATATTCAATTTAACTTATATTTAAATAAATTCGAATCAGTCGAATTCAAATCATAAATCCTTATGGATTTATTTTAGTTCAATTTATATTTTGAACATCAGAATAAACACCATTGTTTATTTCTTTAAAACGATTTCCCCGTTTCTATCTTTAAATTCACATTTGAATTTAAATATTTGAATTATCCATAGATAATTTTTCCACTTTATTTATAAACACCGTTTATAAATTCATTTCAATTCCCTGATTATCCTATCAAAATCATTCCATTTTATTTATAAACACCATTTATAAATTTACTTCAATTTCCTATATTATTTAATTTATAAACATCGTTTATAAATTCAATACTTGTTTTTATTTATTTTCCAAACAAGTAAATATCTTTAGCTCATTCTAAATTCAAATTTTATTTTAGAAAAATATAATTTTCCCTTTTTAAATTTCAAAATCCTATTACAATATTTCTATAAATTACCATTTAGGCCCAGTGATATTTCAAATCTCCAAAATATCAAATTATCAAATCACGGGTTTTATAACACATCATATATGATAATATATATGTGAAAACAAACAGTAATAAATTTTGAGGAATCCAGTTGGATTCCTCCAACCTGTTTTTTTCCTGCATCCACAGACGTTAGTCAACATAAATAATACCCATCCTGCTTCGAGGCAGGATATCGCGGTATGAAGGTCATCCACTATATATATTGTGGGGCGCATAGGGAAATCATCCGCAAATGATACCGCGGGCATCCGCTAATGATACTGCGGGAATCCAACCACCAATATATATATATATATATATATATAATATGTGACGACCGGGAATTTCGCTCGATCCGAATCAGTTGTTAAACCGATCTAGACCGTTCGAAACCCCTGATCGTTTGAGAACAGGACAAAACAGAACGCAAACTAAAGAACATTTCATTGTATATTACAACAATTCCATCAGATACAAGAATATACTGAGTAAAATTGAATAAATTACATTAGATAAATATCAGAGATTACATTAAATTACATAGCAGCGGAAAATAGTACAAAGCACAACTGAAGGTGATATACGGATACAGAGCTTTCCGGATATCATTCCAGCTGTAAACCAGGATCCTGTGAATATAAATCTGCAAAACCAAAACTACTAGTTGCCCGTGCGGAAAATAGGGGCACCCAGAGTTTAGGTTAAAACAATAAACTCCAGGTCAGTCATGTGACTGGTGTGAGAACTAAAACAGTTATTTAAAACTTTATTTTAAAAGAGAGTAATTCAAGGGACCACGCCGTATAACACGGAACGGGTTTCCTCCCAAGAATACCAGTGCATAGAATAAACAACGTAATGCTTTTTCAATAAATGAAGCTATTATAAGACCCAGGTCCCATCACACAATGCAACGCAAGCCGGAGGATAGGGTTTTCCCTTATAATAGCCAAACATGCTTGATACGTTTAAAACAAATCATTTGATACTATAATAAGTGTATAGTGTCAAAACAATTTCAATCATAAATATCAATCATAGACGGCATGGGTACCATATATCATGTCGCCATACTAGTTCTACAATTTAAACCGCAATACACGTATTGGAAATTGGATTTCCGTCATGAGTCGAGGCAAGGAGCATGCTCCTCTCCGCTTCGAGACACTCTAGCGAATGCTCAGGACTACGCACACTGGGTAACCCTTGGATCGGTTGGGCCGGTCCTTCTTACGTTTGAGGATTGGCAATTCCTGAACACACGTTTCCCGGTCCTTACAGACCTATAATCGAGGCGCCTCATTCCAACAACCACAAAGGTGAAAAGTATATAAATGTCAGGGCTGGTAAGTCACTGAAACCACCAAAGCTAGAAAGAAACGTCGTGTTCTCCCAACGGCCCGTATCCCGTTTTTAACTCATACCAAGGTGTGAGGCTCACGAATTCACGTTATACACAAAGCTGCCACGTAGGCCGTGCTTTGATCATCAACCACAAGACTTTGCTTTTCAACAGAAGCCTTGATCCATGCAACTCAGCATGCCACACAGGAAATTCATGCTATGCGATTGATATCTATCGATATATAACCTATAAGCTCGTACGTCTCAGAGAAGGGCGTTAAGCAAGAGAATAAATTCTCCGCCGCCAAATAGATATATATTTAATAGAGATCAATCAACACAGAATAAATTCCAATGTTAGACACACAATCCATTTACAAGTTCGTTCTGGGTCTGAACGAAACCGGAGGCAGTTTCCTCGCATATCCATCCATCTCCAAGTACGTCTGGACGACCACCAACTATTTCTATCCTCTTCGGTGTACAGCCCAATCAGGATCGTCAGTAATTACCCAAACGATGTGAAGATTTCCGGTCTTCAACCACCATCTTCATCTTCGACATATCGTCGAATCGGTTATTCAGAATGGGTGTAAACCCGGCCTTTCCGAACAACCCGCGTATATTAAAAACAAATGTTACACAAACACAACATACGCCTCATTCCAATGCAGAATATCCTTTTTATTCACGAGATCCCATTCTTAGGGAAAGGTTCCCATTAATTTTATCCAAGATAAATTCTTTAAAATTTATCATTTTATCTTCCTTTGGATTTCGTTTCAAACCAAATTATGGTTTTCTAAACTAGTCGAGATTAGCGAACCACACCGAAGTAATTATTTATTTTATTTCCCAACCCCAACCTATTCATCCCATGAAGCAAAACTGGTAATACTCCATATCTAACACCGTGGTGTTATCGGTAAAATTAATTACCATTTCACGTTCGAATCTAATTAAAGATTTAACTATCGCTTTGGAGCAAAACTGGTAGTACTCCATTCTCGATCATTTGCCAAATTTGATAATTTGAATTATCAATTCACATTTCAATCTAACTGCAAATTCAATAAAACTCCTTTTACTGGGTTAAAGAACTAGTGTCATTTAAAACACAGTTCACGACAAACCCAAATCACATTCTAATTATTATCGGGTTAAAGAACTAGTGTTATTTAAGACACCGTTCATGATAAACCCATGAATTAATTCTGTTTAATACCCATTTCAAATCCAATTTATTTATTTAAAAATAAATGGGTTTTAATTTCAGTTCAAAACTAGTTCTATTTGATAAAAATCTATTTTTATCTTTTCAAATGTGGAGTTTTCATCCCAAATTTTCCCAAATCATTTCTTATGATTTTACACAAATTATTACTATTTTTAATAATTTTATCAAGGCCCATACAGTCGATTTTCAACAACGGCCATCGAACTGCACCTATAGCGACCTTTTTCGAATTTGATTTGGACGTATCTCGAAATCCAACCGTTAGATTTAAAATTTCTAATATTCGTTAGAAAGCTCTTTTCGTTACGAACCCAACGGTTCCAGTTTTAGGAGAATCCGAAGGTTGGATCTCCCGTAATGTCGGTTTGAAATAAATGGTCGAAATTCACGAACTGCCGCGGCGCGACGCGTTCTATTCAGGCCATTATATTATATATATATAAATATAATATATATTTCGTCGATTTCCATTTAAAACGAATTTTATAGATAGTTTTGAATTCGTTTCAAAAACATTTTCAACTTCCATTTCAATTCAAATCAAAATTAACTTTTGCTTTATAAATTCGTTTTAAAATTCATTTCTATTCAATTCAAATTTCAATTCAATTTGAATTCATTTCAATTCGTTTTCAATTCATTTCTATTCAATTCAAATTTCAATTCAAATTGGTTTTCTATTCAACTCAAATCAAATTCGTTATATATTCAGTTGAAATCAAATTTGTTTTCTATTTAATTCAATTCGAAATCGTTTTATATTCAATTCATCTCGAAATCGTTTTATATTCAATTCATTTCGAAATCGTTTTATATTCAATTCATTTCGAAATCGTTTTATATTCAATTCATTTCGAAATCGTTTTATATTCAAATCAATTCAAATTCGTTTTCTATTCGATTCAATTCAAATTGGTTTTCTATTCGATCCAATTCAAATTCGTTTTCTATTCAATTCAATTCAAATTCGTTTTCAATTCAATTCAATTCAAATTCGTTTTCTATTCAATTCAATTCAAATTCGTTTTCTATTCAATTCAATTCAAATTCGTTTTCAATTCAATTCAATTCAAATTCGTTTTCTATTCAATTCAATTCAAATTCGTTTTCTATTCAATTCAATTTAAATTTCATTTCAAAATATGCGATTCCGAAATCACTTTTCAATATTCATTTCAAAATGAATAAAATCGATATAAATATCATTCACGTCAAAATGGCGTCAATCTAACCAACACGGCTTCATATATTTCTATTTTCAAATATTCTATTCAACAAATGAATATTTATTTTTGTCAACACACGACTAATCTCAACGAATGAGTACTGTCCATGTGTGACTATTTTTGTTATTTAATATATTTTATAAAAATTAAGGTATCTATCGTTTGATATTGAATCAGACTCCAACCGTAAATTAGTAAGAGAACGATTTCCTGAATATTAACCTCGAAGGCCAAAACCAACATCAGATTAATATCCAGGAGACCACTCATCTTATCTATCTTCCAGTTAATTTCTGATTTCATATATGATAAAGATGTAAATTTTATTGTTATAATATTTCGTTTAACACATGACTAATCTCAACGGATGAGTACAGTCAACACATGAACCTTTATTTTATATTGATAAAGATGTAAATTTTATTATTAAAATATTTCGTTCAACACATGACTAATCTCAACGGATGAGTACAGTCAACACATGAACCTTTATTTTATATTGATAAAGATGTAAATTTTATTATTAAAATATTTCGTTTAACACATGACTAATCTCAACGGATGAGTACAGTCAACACATGAACCTTTATTTTATATTGATAAAGATGTAAATTTTATTATTAAAATATTTCGTTCAACACATGACTAATCTCAACGGATGAGTACAGTCAACACATGAACCTTTATTTTATAATATTCTTTATTTTCTAAATTGGAATGAGGCCCAATCAATCACCATATAATATTAATTATATGGATTTTCATGCATCACACGTATACAATAGCATTGAAAACTAATCAACCATCAACCAAAGTGCACTACACTGTATAAGCATCAAATATAGATATCTACGCTTATAACAGCCTGTCAATCAATCGATCGACATATTTAATCAATCAGGATGAGTGAACTTCAAATTTCATCCCAACACCCATGTGGGGTTTCAAACAATCAAACATAGGTTTTATTTGTGCAATTGGGCGATGTGTAAAATTTATCGACCCAATCAATGTCCTTCAAATAGGTGTACATAAACAAACCGTCCGGTTTGTAAATGAATATTTATTTATTCACATTCACGTTAAAAAGTTATATTTTTAACGATAAAATATTTTATTTCAACACATGAATTTCTATTCAGTTCATTTCCACAATAAAAATGATATTTTTATTTTTCTAACATATTTTAGAAAATTTCGGCGGCATAACGGCACGATACTAGAAACGGGACGAGGCCTAGCCTTATCCCCGGTCTAGTGAAGGCCCACGCCATTCACACATCAATCAAATCAATCTCATTTCACCAAACAATTCAAATAATCTAACTAATTTTTGCATTCAAACAAACAAGTCCATGGTCTGTGGACGATTGTGTCGGGTGCTACTAAAAACCATCTGCATCCTAGTATATATATATAACTAGAAAATGAAATTGAAAGGTGAGAAATTCTCACCAATAGCTATCCAACTTCACGACACTTCATTGATAGAAATCTTCATTGCCCATATTCTCTACATATGTAAAAATAGAATTTTCACTTCGCTATTCAATATATAAAAATCGAATTTTTATTATGCTATTCAATATATAAAAATCGAATTTTTATTATACTATTCAATATATAAAAATTGAATTTTTATTATGCTATTCAATATATAAAAATCGAATTTTTATTACGTTATCCAATATATAAAAATCTCGCCTTTTCAAATATATAGATTTCGCCTTTACAAAAATATAGATTTCGTCTTTTCAAAAATATAGATTTCGCCTTTTCAAAAATATAGATTTCGCCTTTACAAAATATAGATTTCGCCTTTTCAAAAATATAGATTTCGCCTTTACAAAAATATAGATTTCGCCTTTATTTCCTCACTATAAAAATCACCTCTTTATTTCAATGTATATATAATAAAAATCAGATTTTTATTTTGCTACATATACAAAGATAATATTTTTATATTCTATATCCCATAAAGATTATATTTTTATAGTTCCTACTATGTAAAAATCATATTTTTATCTTTCTACTATATAAAAGATTATATTTCTAATATTCCTATCATGTAAAAATTATATTTTCAATTCTCTACATAGACAAAAATCATATTTTTTACATCTTCTATGTGGTCAAGATTATATTTTTAATACTTTAAAAATATAAAAATCATATTTTTATTACTTTAAAAATATAAAAATCATATCTTTATTATCTCTACTCTATAAAAATTATATTTTTAACCTTTCTATATAAAACTGATTTTTTTTATAATCTATGTATAAATAAAAACTGACCTTAAAATATGTTTTAAAATTAAAATAAAAATCAAATTTTATTTTATTATCTCTTTTTAACACAAAGCTTTATAAAGAAATAAATAAATTAGAAGTAAAACCTTTTCCTGTGCAAAATCAGAAGGTGGAGGACGACGTTGACCTACGACGAGGGTTGGTGGCGCTCAGGGGGGGGGGGTCTGCGCGGAGGAGGGGGGCGAGGCTAGTGGCGGCTCGACGGAGGTTTGGGCGTTGGGGCGGCTGTCAGGGGGGAGGGGAGGGGTGTCGCGTCGCACGCCAGAAGCGGGGGGGAGGGGGGGTGCTTGCGAGGTCGCGGTGGAAGGAAGGGGGGAAAGTGGGTTCGGAGGTGGCGATCGCCTTGGGGGCGCGGCGGCTCATCGGGGAGGGGGGGCCTGCGCGATTTCGATTTGCTTTTTTTTTTTCCTTTTCGTTGAACGGATGAATAAAGGGGGGGGGGGCAGAGGTATAGGAGAGGGAGAAGATATATTTTTTAATTATTTAATTATGAAAAAGTTGACTTTTACATACGACCTCTAAACGAGGCCCACCACCTGTCGTCCATAGCGTATTGCCCTCATTCCGAACACAATGGGATATGTATCGTAAGCTGATTCGATCGTTTCGATCAGTTTCCGTTAAAAACAACACATAACTCTATATATTGAATTTGAACGCGTATTTCAATTTACCGGGGTCACATACTAACTCTAAAAATTCCATAAAAATATTTTCTAGCTTCGTATTGACGATACGGTCCTAACAAAACTAGTTTCGAAGAATTCCGAGACCGTTGGCAAAATGGCCATTTTCTATTCGATTAAAATCAACTGAAACTGGTCAAACGCGTTTTCCTTCGCCACGCTCACATATTGATTCGAAAAATTATGAAATTTGAAATCTAGCAATTATTTGACATCAAGGATCCAACAAAAGTGGTTTCGTCGAAATCCGAGGTCGTTTGCAAAATTTCCATTTTTAAGGGCCTGAATTCCATAGCGACTATTTAGAATTTTCAACTGGACATATCTTTTGATTCCCGCTATGAAATTTTGATTTTTCGGATTCGTTGGAAAGATATTATCAATTAGATCCTATTATTTTTGGTTTCGTTAAAATCCGGATTGTTTTGCACCCGGTACATTCAATTGAAGTTTGAAATCGAATTATCGAACTACCGCGCCATTTTCAATTCTATTTATAATTATATATAAATATTTATATTCTAACGATGGCGTATATAATATATACGTTCGAATTATATTCAAAATAATTTTTCGTCGATATTATTTAAAATAATCTATTTTAAATATTCAAAATTCGCTAAAATTGCCAAAATAAAATTTTTAAACTGGTTCACAATTTCCGGGTTATTACATAATAACCACAAACACCATTCCTAAATAACTAATATATATTTAATAATAGCCACAACAATATTCTAATGTAACCAAACGACCAACTGACAAATATTTTTAACAAATAAAAAATAAATTATAAATAAAAACAGAGTGAGATTTACTCACCTTAGTTTTAATTGGCATTCCGTTCTGATTCTAGTTTTAATTCCAGCTTATATATCCTAGAGCTATGATTTACTCGACTATTCCATTCGATGAAATCTTATATAAATTTAACAAACTATATTTATTATTTAAGCTGTTATTAATTTAATTAACTACTAGATAAATTATTGTACGTATATTTAATTAATTTGAAATAACGTATACCTTAATCACTTCTAATCTAACTTCTCCTGGTGTGTCCCTTCCTAATAATGATTTTAGCGACCAGTTTCACCACCATTACTGCTGCCCTAACCTCAGACCGCTGTCATGTTACCTGCTGTTGCCATAACAACAGAACGATCAATACATGGATGCCTATTCCCGGTCCAATACATATTGATTTCTCCTCCATCCATCATTATTGCCACTGGAATACAAAAATATCATCAGGTTCGTTGCTCAACAATTCTTCATACAATGATCATCAAGCCTTACCTCACAAATCCCATTTCCCATTTGACAGATCAAAATCGCAGCTCAACAACAACTTTAAACTTTTGCCAAATACCTACTGCGCTGCTTTACTTACGTCAGTCCCTTACTGCACTACTCTTGCCCATCCTCACCATGTCGACCTTGAACACTCATGGAGGTCGCAACCTGATGCTTCTGCTGAGCTACAGTGAAGGGTGTGAACCCTTTAAGCTTCGATCTCCACAATACTGGTTCGCACCACAAATCGTAATCAGCTGATGCGGGGTCGAGTAGTTTTCCCCAAATCGCAATTATTGACATCGCACCCCCTTCTTGATTCAAGCGCTTCCACTGTAGAACATGGAAAAATTGCGATATCATCCAAACCCTATTGTCGCCGGTTCAAACATCGACCCCTCTGATGACATCGAAAAATCTAATTTTCATTCCTTCCCTTTTTCTATTGAACGGAAGGTCTATTTTTGAGAAGGGCAAAAGAATACGCTTACTTCAAATGAATTTAAGGCCTTCGATTTAAATTTCTCTGATTTTGAAAAGAGAGGAGTTTGGCCATTTTATCTTTTTCCTTCCTGCTACTAATTTTTGATTACCAGGAATTGGAGAAAAAGGAATCACGATTTGTTTAAATAAAGGAGAGGAAGAATTCGCGTGGAATGGATGTATGTGCGCAAGTACAGGGTAGGTAGTAGGTCAAGTACAAAAATAGGGTGGCTCATTAATTTGATTTTCCAATTTTAATCGATTTGAAATAAAGAGATTTTTACCCTTTTTAAATAGATATCGATTTGATTTCGAACCTATCCACAATCAAATATTTCTGGGTCCATTAATTTAAATCACGAACCGCTATTTAAACGTATTACTATCGTTTCAACATTATAGTGTTATACTGAACTCAACAGAGTATATTCTGAATTTTAAATTTAAACTTATATATATAACAACCATAGAAATTTATATAATATAATTTAAATTTAAAAATAATTAATTCCTTATAAATAAATTATTTTTATTATCGATTTTATTCAAATTGAGTTTCTATAAATCATTTGTATAGTTTTGACTCGGTTTTTAACTTCGATCTCAATTATATTTGTGTTACAAAAGTATATATTTTCAAAATAAATCGTATTTCGATTATTTAATCGATAACCCAATATAAAATATCATTTATATTATCAATTCAATATTTAAAACCATATTAAATATTTAAATAAATTTGTTGGAAAATTCGGGTCGTTACATTCTTTCCCCGTTAAAAGAATTTCGTCCCCGAAATTACTAAGGTAGGAAAAATGTTTCAAACCCGTTATCTTTTTAGTATCCACTTATTCTGGAATCCAAAATTTCATACTTCAACCAATTTTAATTTCCACAAAAACTTTTTGTTTTCATTCATATGGACTCAAATTGATTCTAGGTCAATTTATCCACTTCGATCCTTTTAACTTGCTTAAGTTAAATTTTAAATTCCTGAATTCAAATACCCGGGTTTTTATTTCAAATCCTATTGAAATGACACAAATATATACATATATTTATAACCATTTTAAATTCAAAACATTTGAATTTTCAAACCACTTATTCTCTTTCACACAAATTTCCATCAAAAACTTTTCTAAGGTAGCAATCCATCACTTAGAAACTCGAAAATGAACACTGATAATGCTGCAGTCATCATCAGAATTATTTTCCAGCCACTGAAAGCTTTATCACTTTCAATATCCATCGAAAATGATTTTGATTCAAAAATCCTTTCAAACAAAGCTATATTATTTTAACATACTTTAGACAAATATTTTCAAACTTCCTAGGATTTAAATTCCAAATTCTGGGTTGAATTCAATTTTAATTCATCTCATTTGTATATTTCATTCATATACAAATTATATTTCGTTATACATAACCATTCCAATTTTTATAATCTCATTTGATTATAATATTAACATCCAACACATCCATATATTACAATAATCTCAAAAAAAATTATTCTTTTTCTATCAAAAATAGAATTTTGAGTAAATTTATTTCATTTACCCAACTTAAAACAATATTGGGTCCAATCTTCTGTTCAAGTATTTACAAACTCTTATCGACATTGTGGCATCCCACGATTCGATCAGAATTCATAAACTACTCACCAGACAAGTCAACATAATATAAAACAAATTTTTATATCAATTAACAAATACGCTCTCTCGTATATATATATATATATATATATATATATATATATATATATATATATATATATATATACACACACTCAACTCATTCTAGGGTACTATTGACCCTATCTCTAATGAGCATAATCCCACCAAAGCCTAGGTAATCATTCAACCTAAGCTCTGATACCAACTGTAATGGCCCGAATTTCCGTACCCTTTTGAGTTGACTAATAACACCACACGTCCAAACCAAATGAAACAGAAATACGAATCATTAGTAGAAAGAAGTTAGAGGATGTGGAATAGAAAGAAAGAAAAGTTAGAATAGAAGAAAAACGAAGAACACAAATCTCACAGTGGAACGAATAAAATATATTAAATAACATAACTTTTGAAATAAAAATCAGTAACTGTATATACATACCATTATCAGAGCACAACAGTTATTCCTGAAACAGTCATCACCTGTTTCCAAATACAACATAGTACACAGTGGAAATATGATAGTCTATAGCTAACTGGTGAAGCATCCTGCTTCCAGCTCTACCAAGTTAATCTGAAAAATCCCGACTACTTGATTGCCCAAACAAATTTGGGCACCCAAGAGTTTAGGGAAAATAAACAAAATAAACTCTGGGTCAGTTATGGGACTGGTGGGAGTAAACTCCAACCATTTGTTTAACTTTCAAAATCCTTTCGAAAGAAAGGATAATAGTAAGACCAGCCCACAATAAACATGGACGGTACCTTACTATAACCCAAAACACTTTGATACGAAAATCCAGTGATATTATAATAATGTCTAATCAAATAAATAACAAAATAGCAAAACGTTTGCATCTCACACTCCGCATACATAGTATAATATCAAAAACCGTGGGGCGCTTATTGGAGATTGGATTTCCAACATGACAAGGTATGGAACCACCTTCCGATAGTGTATCTCTAGAGAGGAATACACTGGGTTCAACAAGAACATCTTGCAACCCGGCCCACAGATGACCGACCACTCATTTCGCTTGAGTGTATCGAATGTATATCACCAACGGTTGGGATCAGCAACCGTTTCCCGGAAAGGAACAACATCGATAGATTAAAGAAGTAAAAGGAATTTATCTAGATAGGTGATAATACACCCTAATGGGAGCGACCCACATAGCCATGCTTCCTGCCGGATTTTTGTCATTTCCCGGTTGTTGAGGCCTGAGGCTACAATTACTTATCATTCGTTGATAGCACAATTACTTTGAATGCCATATTGTCAGATCCTTTAATCGCTAATTGATTTGCACAAATATATTCTGGATATCATGCTAAGAGAATAAATTCTCCGCCACAATATATATTTTTATAGATCAACATATGCGATCATTGGAAATACTTTGTCAGACATTCTTCCATACACGTTCGTTCTGGGATTGAACGAAACCGAAGGCACAATTTCTATTAATAGAAAAACCCCTTGCACTTTACTCCATCTTTGGTTGTCTTCATAAAATCTGATTCGTAACGCTACTGCCAAGTGGCTCTCGGATAACAATCCAACCGGTCTCTCCATATTAACAACGATATTGGCAAGTACTTCGATAGTTGGTTATTTAACTATCGAAGAAAAATAAACAAACATTCCAACCATCAAACAAATCACTGGGCCATTTAATTGATATTTCATTCATTAATTAAATCACTACTGCATTTTCTTATCAATATTTGTTAACCAAATATATTCAACCATCATCTTGGCCTTTTTCGCTATTTGGAAAACATTACCATATATCGCCTCCTTTGATTTTCTATACATAGAAAGTATCTTCTATTTATAGTTGGAAAACATTCCAATTACTTATCTCTTTCACGCCCGTTCATTTCTACACTCAGGAAATATTTTATTTATTTTATATTTCCAAAATTCCACTTCCTTTGGTTAAAACGAATGTTGTGTAAAACATTGTTGCAACAATCCAAAACACTGCATCCAACTAACTCTTATTCAAACATTTCTCTTCGAGACTGGATCTTGCTTTTTATCGGTTAAAAATTGAAATAAATCAAGTTGGGGTATAGCTACCTCTCAGATCTTGATTGAAAACATCCTTAACTTCAAAACAGACAAGACCACTTACCTTGAATAATCCACATCTTAAAACCCAGTTATTCATTTTTAAACCCGTATAAGTTCTTCTTTCCAATTTTCATCAGATTTAATTATAGATTTCCCTTTTGTTTATAACATTCTATTTTAATTTGGTTTCCTTGACGAATTCTATATATATCAATACATTTATTTCTAAATATCAATTTTTTTTTAAAATATTCTAACTCCTTAAATTTCCGGAAAATTTCTCCATAACCTCCTTTGTACCGGAAGCATCGGGAAAATCCCCAAACCGCCACACAGGCCCTCTCCATTCAAAAAGAAAATTAAAAAGCCAAGCGGCTTGCCGATATGACTCATAAAATCTCATATGGAATTTAAACGTGTACCTTTTTGTCGGGCACACGAATTATAAATCTTCATACACTTTATTCCATACCTGTCTAACCCATATACTTCCATTCCTAATTTATTCCAACTCAATCTGGCCATTTTAACTTGATTCACTAATTTATTTTTTAATCAGCTCGTTTGCTCATTTCATTTTTTTCTATTTGAACATATCACGTTCAAATATATTTTAACTTGCTTATTACCATTCGGATCCCATTTCCAATTCAAATTCCATATTCAATTTCGAATATGAATTTATAATCCCCTTTTCTGATCCAAAGTTCAATTTCGATTTCAAATTTCATTAACTAATTTTTATTCAAATTAGTTAATTCTATTCAACAATTAAAAATCTGATTTTTTGTTTCAAAAATCAGTTCACTTACTCCACTTGAGTTCATACTTATTTTACAACTCAAATCTGGATTTTTTTATGGAAATACAGATTTTATTTGTTTAAAATCCTTTTATTTATTTAAATAAACCGCTATGGTTTTAAAATGGTTCTGGAGTTGTTTTTCTGAAAATTTGATTTTGACATAACTCAAAATCTATAAGAAGAAATCCATATTTTTCTCTTCCATTAGAAAACTATTATTCAACCGGTCCTGACGATTCTTGTTTCAAATAATTTTGACTAAAATTGAGTTCTGTGTACTCAATTGAAGTTCGAAATGCCAATTTACGAACTGCAGCGTTGCAGCGAGTTCGTTTTAATTATATATATATATATATATATATATATATATATATATAAACGTTTAAACTTCATTTACAATAAATTCAACTCCATTCTAGTATCTTTTTAATATATATCAAATCAATTTTTCCAATTCAACACAATATTTCCGATTTTCTAAAATTGTCGATTTTTCCTAACTCGGAAATAAATTTATTTATACTTCGATCTTCTATATTAAATTCCAATTCCTTTTCCAAATTATAAATCCTTTGGATTTATTTCTATTCCGTTTAAAAATCCACATTCTGAAATATATTTCGTCGTTCCCATTTCGAAATGATTTCAACTTTCTATTTTCAAATTCTCTTTTCAATTCTATTTGAGTTTTCCATATTCAAATTCCATTTGAATTTTCTACATTCAAATTCTATTTTCTATTCTATTTTAAATTCATATTTGAATTTAAAATATTCAAATTATCACTTGATAAGTAATTCATTATATTTATAAACACCATTTTATAAATTTTTCCTTGTTTTATATTTAAACAAGTCTATTTCGAAATCTATTTAAAACCGAAATCTTATTTTGGAATATTTCCATTTATAATAACTTATATATATAACACCCAATTTATTTTCATATTCAATTTAACTTCTATTTAAATAAATTCGAATTAATCGAATTCAAATCATAAATCCTTACGGATTTATTTTAGTTCAATTTATATTCTGAACATCAGAATAAACTCCATCGTTTATTTCTTTAAAACGATTTCCCCATTTCAATCTTTAAATTCGCATTTGAATTTAAATATTCAAATTATCCAATGATAATTTTTCCACTTTATTTATAAACACTGTTTATAAATTCATTTCAATTCCCTGATTATCCTATGAAAATCATTCCATTTTATTTATAAACACCGTTTATAAATTTATTTCAATTTCGTGTATTATTTAATTTATAAACATCGTTTATAAATTCAGTACTTGTTTTTATTTATTTTCCAAACAAGTAAATATCTTTAGCCCATTCTAAATTCAAATTCTATTTTAAAAAAAATAGAATTTTCCCTTTTAGAATTTCAAAACCATATTTACGATATTTCTATAAATTACCATTTAGGCCCAGTGATATTTCAAACCTCCAAAATATCAAATTATCAAATCACGGGCACATCATGTATGATAATATATATGTGAAAACAAACAGTAATAAATTTTGAGGAATCCAGTTGGATTCCTCCAACCTATTTCTTTCTTGCATCCACAGACGTTAGTCAACATAAATAATACCCATCCTGCTTCGAGGCAGGATATCGCGATATGAAGGTCATCCACTATATATATTGTGGGGTGCATAGGGAAATCATCCGCTAACGATACCACGGGCATCCGCTAATGATACTGCGGGAATCCAACCACCAATATATATAATAACCACAAACACCAATCCTAAATAACTAATATATATTTAATAATAGCCACCACAATATTCTAATGCAACCAAACAACCAACTGACAAATATTTTTAACAAATAAAAAATAAATTCTAAATAAAAACAGAGTGAGATTTACTCACCTTAATTTTAATTGGCATTCCGTTCTGATTCCAGTTTTAATTCCAGCTTGTGTATCCCAGAGCTATGATTTACTTGAGTATTCCATTCGATGAAATCTTGTATAAATTTAACAAACTATATTTATTATTTAAGCTATTATTAATTTAATTAACTACTAGATAAATTATTGTATGTATATTTAATAAATTTGAAATAACGTATACCTTAATCACTTCTAATCTAACTTCTCCTGGTGTGTCCCTTCCTAACAATGATTTCAGTGACCAATTTGACCACTATTACTGCTGCCCCAACCTCAGACCGCTGTCATGTTACCTGCTGTTGCCATACCAACAGAACGATCAATACATAGATGCCTATTTCTGGTCCAATACATATCGATTTCTCCTCCATCCATCATTATTGCCACTGGAATTGTAATGACCCGTAATTTGGCAGGAGAATAATTAACTAATTTAATTATTAAAAATATCGTTTTGACGATATCGATGACCTGAATTAATTAATATTGAATATTTAATTAATATTTATAATGAATAATAAATTATAAATATTGAAATAGTCAGAAATAGTAGAATTCACAATAGAGTGTGAATAGAATAGTATACGAGATGTGGTTGAGTTTCGATTTGAAATATAATAACGAATATATCGAATCGACGACAGTTGAACGTATAGTTTATAATATATTTATAAACGAGCTCGAAATGGCGCTGCAGTTCGCTATTTGGCGATTTGAACTTCAACTGAATGTACAGAGTTCGTTTTAAATCGGATTTCTGTGAAACAAGAAACGGGTGGAGCTGGTGGAGTATATCTTTCTAGCGGAAGAGAAAATTCAGGATTTCGTCGTGTAGATTTTGAGATATGTCCAAATCAAATTTTAGAATAGTCGCTATAGAATCGTTTATCGACCGTATCGGTTTATTCGATATAACTAGAGATCGGGTTTGAATTTAGACAAGGTCCTTTTGGGAAATAGCGATAATTTAATTTTTAGAATTTTACTGTAATTTTTAATTAATTTAATAAGCAACTTTTTATTTGGAGTATTTAGCACCCTGTATCGACATTTCGGGGTTTCACAATATGAGTTCATCTACCGGTATTATTACATTTTTGGGACCAGAGCATGTCACTCATTTCAATGGTATTTTTGTTTCTGTCCATAACAGTCTCTACGTGAACAGAATATTTCATAGTACGGTACACTATGTTTTTAACTTAAAACAAACTAAACTGAATGGTTAACTGGTCAAACGAACTCAGAATCCAACGAAACAAGTTTCATACGAAACCTTAGGAAGAGGTCTAGTGAAACGTCAAGGCCTCATATTTTTAGGATTTTTTCTGGAATTGTTAGGAATTATTGCTCGGTGTTTTTCATCGATATTTTCTAAAGGTTTTTCGCAAACGGTGTCGGAATTCGACGAAACCTGTCCCATTGGATCCGGAATATTTTTCTATGCTAGGATTGACTTAGTTTGTCAGAAATAGAGATCGTATGTGGTCATTTTTATATGAGAATTCACGGTTAAGTAATTATATAAATAAATGTATATAAATTGACCCAATTCTTTCTCTATAAATACCTACCCTCAGATAACCTAAACCATTCTCCTGAAACCGGCCTCGGTTTACATTCCTTCAGCGTGGAAAAGAAAAATCCATGCTCAAACAAAAATCAAATATAAGGGTATAAATTCCTAAATAAACATATGTGTGATGGTTATACGTTGCTCTTCAAATCTGATGAAGCTTGTAAGGCCTTCGATGCCTTTGTGTTTGCACAGAAAGTGTCAGGTCGGGGTTTTAACGTTGGGGCCGAGGTCGAACTCCTGGTGATGACTGGGAGGAGGACGAGGCGCTGAAACATGGGGTGGTGACTGCGGCTCGGTTATATGATTAGAGAAGGAGCGAACGTGGATAGTAGAAAGGGAAGGCAGAACTGGGAGGATGCAAAGTGGTACTCGACGTTGAGGAGTTCTACCTTAAAACGCAAGGAGCAGTACGGGTTTGACTACAGGAGAGGAGGGCAGACGGATTCAGGCATTGGGGTTCGAGCTCGGGAAAAGGGTGGTCGGCATGGGCGGTTTCAGATGAGAAACTTGAGGGAGTCGTTGGATTTGAGCTTCATGAAATAAGTGGTGTACTTGGATTTCGAAATCATGTTTTGTGGAATGGGGGAAGTTCGATTGATGGCTGTGAAGTGTGGTTCCTGTAGCCGCGTTTTTCATGTGAGGAAGAAGGAAATTGATTGGGTCGTGGGGAAGGTAAATGGGCCGTGGGCCAAGAGTTAAGCCCCTTTGTAAAATGGGAATTTAATTAACTTATTTATTTAATTAGAAGTGTATTAACTTCGACAATGAATAACTTGGTCATACGATATCGGTTTTCAGCGAAACAAGTTGCGTTGGGATCGTATGGATGGGAGCAACACAATGGAACTGACTGGAAGTGGATTTGGGGATCGTTTGGATTTTGGGCGAAATAAACTGTTTGATTCAAATCAAATAACAGTTTATCGTTCTTTAACGATGAACTGCAAATGTGAGTAAATCTCACTAACTCTGAACAGTTTATATTTTCATATTATATTTTTAGAACTGTTAAATATGGATTGATTGATTATGTGTTGACTGTTTGATTGAACTGCTAGTCAGTTAGTTAAATTTCTATATTGATTCTGTTTAACAGAATATATCATATGGAACTGAAAGTGATGTTATCTATACTGTCTAACATCTGTGATGCAGGGAAACAGGTTGGAGGAATCCGACTGGATTCCTCAACAGTTATTTTATTGTTTTTCATATATTTTGATATATGATGTGAATTATAACCTATTGTTGATTGTGTGTGTATGGACGATATTGAACATCGTGGTTTGATATGATTGAATACCATGACATACCGGAATGTAGATAAAGGAGATTTTTCAAAGTGATATTGAAAAATAGAATATTTATAAAGTGGAATATTTATAAATAAGGAATATTTATAAATTGGGATATTTATAAATAGGAGATATAAAAAAAAAGGGAAAATAAATTCAAAACATTTTCTTTTTGAATGGAAAGGCCTGTGTGGCGAGTTTGGGGATTTTCCCGATGCTCCCGATACAAAGGAGGTTATGGCGAATTTTCCCGGGAATTTAAGGAGTTAGAATATTTCAAGAATAAATTTGAAAAGGAAATATTTGTAAACCATTTACAAATAGAATTGGAAAGAAAACGTTGTTAAAAAGGAAATCTTTATAAAGTGAATAAAGTAAATCTTTTCCAATGAATAAAACGTTGTTAAAAAGGAAATCTTTGTAAAGTGAATAAAGTAAATCGAATATGGTATTCGAAGTTAGTTAATCGAATATAGACATTCGAAGTTAGTTAATCGAATATAGACATTCGAAGTTAGTTAATCGAATATGGTATTCGAAGTTAGTTAATCGAATATGGTATTCGAAGTTAGTTAATCGAATATAGACATTCGAAGTTAGTTAATCGGATATGGTATTCGAAAGTTAGTTAATCGAATATGTTATTCGAAAGGGGTTAGTCAAGTCGAGTTAGTCAAATAGAGTTAATCAGTTAGAGTTAACCAGTTGGAGTAAATTAGTCAGAGTTAATCGATTAGAGTTAAAACGAACTAGAGTTATTTGAAACAGAGTTAGTCAAACATAGTATTCAGGGTAAGTTGCCATCTTGTACGACTGCTAGTGTAATTCGCAGGGCTGTAAATAGCCTACGACGGTCGGATGTTTCCTGAGGGAATCAGGCGTAACCATTGTGATCGCTGCGATCTAGAGTCAAGCGAATGGAGTAAAATCGAATATTAGTTATTCGATATGAGTTATCAAGTTAAGATAATCAAGTTAAGATAATCAAGTTAAGATAATCGAGTTAAGTTAGCAAGTTAAGTTATCAAGTCAAGATGATCGAGTTAAGTAAATAAGTTCAGTTCGTCGAGTTAAATTTATCGATGTTAGTTTCATCGAAAGGAGTTATCGATGTTAGTTTCATCGAAAGGAGTTATCGATGTTAGTTTCATCGAAGGAGTTATCGATGTTAGTTTCATCGAAGGGAGTTATCGATTATAGTTTAATCGAAGTGAGATTTTCAAATATGAGATATTTGAAAAGGGAAGAGTTATCGAATACTAGTTATTCGAAGAGAGATTATCGAATATCGTTTATTCGAGAAGAAGTTAATCGAATATAGGTTATTCGAAGAAGAGTTAATCAAATAGAGATTTCTCGAAGAGAGTTAATCGACAAATTCGATTATATCGAATTCGGGAAAGTACTTATACTTTCCAGTGTCTAAATAGAAATTTATTTATTTATAAATAAATAAGTGTTAGGTTAATTATTCACTAATAAGAATAGAAGTTATAATTAAAGTTAGATAATTCGAAAGTAGGGATTATAACGTTATCGTTATAACCAATGTTTTAAATATAGAAGTGGATTAGTAAAATTGGATCCGAGAAAGGCGTAAAGAAGTTGTTAAAGATTAAAGGATAAACTTTGACCATTTCGAAGTTATAACGTTGTTCAGTTAAGGTCTGAGAGGTAATTATACCCCAACTTGAGTGACTTCCTTCTTAACTAAGAAATGGTAAGGTTTGATCGTAAAGGAGTTTTGGAAATGTTTTCCAAACGAGAATCAGAAATGTTTTCTGATAAAAGAAAATAAGAATTTAGAATATAGGGAAACAGGAGATAAGTAAATAAATGAACTAAAGAGATTAATGTTAAATGATGTTTGTTCGATATAATTTCCATCTGGAAATAATATCGTTGTTTGCACACTTGTTTTTCTTTAATAGTTAACTCACCGACTATTGAAGTTTTGACCCTTTTAACGGTGTTAATATGGAGAGACCGGTTGGATTATTATCCATAGAACCACTCTGTATTGGCATAAGCGTCGCGAATCATATATGCCAAAGATAATTGAAGACGGAGTAAAATGCAAGGGCTATCCTGTTTACAGAATAGTGCCTTCGGTTTGTCCAGTCCCAGGACAACTTGTATGGACGAAGGTCTGACAGAGTATATCCAGTGGATCGCGTAAGTTGATCTGTTCAAACGTATTCACGTTTGGTGGCGGGGGAATTCGTTTCTCTTAGCTGTATACCCGTGTTATTTTTGGATAAGTCAATTTGTGATTTGGCGGGTATGACGATGTGACATTTCTAAGTGAATGAAGATGGATGTCTGACATAGTATTTCCAGACGATCACGTACATTGATTTCTTCAACTATACCAAGAGTGGAAGCGGAGAAGGAAACTTCTTTTAGCTAACACGTAATGTATGGTTGTAGACATTAATTAGTGATTTTCGATGGATCTGACAATGTGGCATTCGAAGTGAATCTGATGTGATGATAAAGCGTAGCTTCTAGCCTCATCATCCGGTAATGACAGAAATCGGGCAGGCAGCATGGCTAAGTCGGTCGCACCGAAGTAGGGTGTATAATCACCTATCTAGTGAATATTCATTTGTTTCTTAAATCTATCAATGCTGTCCCATATATATACGGGAACGGTTGCTGATCCCAACCGTTGGTGATGTACATTCGATACACTCAAGCGAAATGAGTGGTCGGTCATGTGTGGCTGAGTTGCAAGATGTTCTTGTTGAACTCCAGTGTATCGTTCCTAGAGTACACTGATCGGAAGGTGGTTCCATACCTTGTCATAGTTGGAAACCAAATCATCCAATACGTGCTTGCGATTTTGATTGTACACTATATATGTAGAACGTGAGATGCAAGCGTTTCTGCTAGTTGATATCTATTTGTACATAGACATTATTATAATATCAAAAGGTTTTTGATATAAAGATATTTTGGATTCTCATAAGGGAAAAACCCGTTCCGTTCTGCGGCGTGGTCTTATGAGATATCGTTTACTTGTTCATATACTTGTTTTAAACTGTTTTACTCATACCAGTCCCATGACTGACCCGGAGTTTATTTGTTTTGTTTCCCCTAAACTCTTGGGTGCCTAAATTTGTACGGGCAGCCAAGTAGTCGGGTTTTACAGATATACTGGAAGAGCGTGGAGCAGGAGGCTTCAAGATTATATAGCTATAGTTATTTCCGCTGTGTTGTAAGTGATGTACTCTGATAAGTGCTATTGTATACATAACTGTTATATTTCAAAGTTATGTTATCTATTATATGTTATTCGTTCCGCTGTGAGGTTCGTGTTACTCTGATGTTGTGTTCTTCTTCTTCTTCTATTCTAAGTTTCTATCTTATCTATCCTCACCCTCTGTCTTCTTTCTATTAGTTTCTTGAATTTCCAGTGCGATTTGGGTTGGACTTGTGTTATTTAGTCAGCTCAAATTCCCCCGGATTTTCGGGTCACTACAGTTGGTATCAGAGCATTGGTTTAGTTATTACCTTGGCTCTGTGGCGTGATTCAGTAGAGATGGGATTAGTAATATCCTAGACTGAGTTTGAGTGTATATATACGAGTGAACGTATTTGTTAGTTAATATAAAATGATTTTATATTGTGGATTTTTATTGGTTGAGTTGTTTGTAAATTCTGGTCGATCGGTTTGATCCACTGTATCGATGGGGGTTACTAAACACTCGAATACGATGAACCGTCATGGTATGTTTTGAAAGAGGGTAAATGGAATAATTTTACCCGAATATATTTGATATAGTATATTGGTTGTGTTGGTTGTTATTTTAATCGAGTAAGATTATGAAAAGAAAAGTGAAATGGTTATAAATGACTAATCAGAATTCATATAAGTAAAGTATATGAAATAAAATGAAGAAAAAACTGAATTTAAATCAGATTGGAATTAAAATAAGGAAATTTTAAGTTCGTGGGAGATTTTGAAAACGTTTTTCAAACTGAAGGTGATATAGTATTGAACTCATTTCGATAGCTGGAAAATAGATTCTGATGAGTGTGGCCACATCATCAGTGTTCATTTTCGAGTTCCAAAGTGACGGATTACTACCAAAGGTTTTGTTTTTGGATTGTTTTGAGAAAACAAGTTGTTTAAAAATTCAAAGGTTTTGAATTGGCATTGTAATTTCAAATTGATTTGAAATAGACCCGGGAAATTAAGTTTCGGAATTTAATTTTAACTTATGAAGTTAAATAGAATAGATAGTAGAAATAAATTGAAATATTAACTTGAACTGAGTTAAATAGAATTGAATTGGATTAGAGAATAATCTATTATGGAATTGGGTTGATGAGTTAAGAATTTGAAATTTGATATTCGGGTTCGAATGAAATTCGATTTGGTTTTGAGGATATGAACTGATTGGAATTTGATGGAAATAACACTGGTATATGCTGGGTTGATAGCATATGGAAGTGATAGAGTTAATATTCCCGACAAAAAGGTAACAGTTTATATTATATATGGATATGAGATTTATGAGCCGAATTGGCAAGCCGCTTGGCTGTTTGATTTTCTTTTGGGTTAAAGAAGGCCCAGAGAGGCGAGTTGGAGTTTGAGATATTGACCAGTACAAAGGAGGTGCTGGCAAAAATTTTGGAAAAGTTAAGGTGTTAGAAAAATTTCAGAATTTTTGAAAATTTAGTTAGTCAGAATAAATTAATATTTTAGTCGATATAAATTGGTTCAGTTGAAACCGGAGATAAGAGGTAAACAGATAAAACTTTACCCAGTAGATAGGGTCGTCCCCTACCTTAGCAATTTCGAGGACGAAATTATTTTAAGGGGGAAAGATTGTAATGACCCGTAATTTGGCAGGAGAATAATTAACTAATTTAATTATTAAAAATATCGTTTTGACGATATCGATGACCTGAATTAATTAATATTGAATATTTAATTAATATTTATAATGAATAATAAATTATAAATATTGAAATAGTCAGAAATAGTAGAATTCACAATAGAGTGTGAATAGAATAGTATACGAGATGTGGTTGAGTTTCGATTTGAAATATAATAACGAATATATCGAATCGACGACAGTTGAACGTATAGTTTATAATATATTTATAAACGAGCTCGAAATGGCGCTGCAGTTCGCTATTTGGCGATTTGAACTTCAACTGAATGTACAGAGTTCGTTTTAAATCGGATTTCTGTGAAACAAGAAACGGGTGGAGCTGGTGGAGTATATCTTTCTAGCGGAAGAGAAAATTCAGGATTTCGTCGTGTAGATTTTGAGATATGTCCAAATCAAATTTTAGAATAGTCGCTATAGAATCGTTTATCGACCGTATCGGTTTATTCGATATAACTAGAGATCGGGTTTGAATTTAGACAAGGTCCTTTTGGGAAATAGCGATAATTTAATTTTTAGAATTTTACTGTAATTTTTAATTAATTTAATAAGCAACTTTTTATTTGGAGTATTTAGCACCCTGTATCGACATTTCGGGGTTTCACAATATGAGTTCATCTACCGGTATTATTACATTTTTGGGACCAGAGCATGTCACTCATTTCAATGGTATTTTTGTTTCTGTCCATAACAGTCTCTACGTGAACAGAATATTTCATAGTACGGTACACTATGTTTTTAACTTAAAACAAACTAAACTGAATGGTTAACTGGTCAAACGAACTCAGAATCCAACGAAACAAGTTTCATACGAAACCTTAGGAAGAGGTCTAGTGAAACGTCAAGGCCTCATATTTTTAGGATTTTTTCTGGAATTGTTAGGAATTATTGCTCGGTGTTTTTCATCGATATTTTCTAAAGGTTTTTCGCAAACGGTGTCGGAATTCGACGAAACCTGTCCCATTGGATCCGGAATATTTTTCTATGCTAGGATTGACTTAGTTTGTCAGAAATAGAGATCGTATGTGGTCATTTTTATATGAGAATTCACGGTTAAGTAATTATATAAATAAATGTATATAAATTGACCCAATTCTTTCTCTATAAATACCTACCCTCAGATAACCTAAACCATTCTCCTGAAACCGGCCTCGGTTTACATTCCTTCAGCGTGGAAAAGAAAAATCCATGCTCAAACAAAAATCAAATATAAGGGTATAAATTCCTAAATAAACATATGTGTGATGGTTATACGTTGCTCTTCAAATCTGATGAAGCTTGTAAGGCCTTCGATGCCTTTGTGTTTGCACAGAAAGTGTCAGGTCGGGGTTTTAACGTTGGGGCCGAGGTCGAACTCCTGGTGATGACTGGGAGGAGGACGAGGCGCTGAAACATGGGGTGGTGACTGCGGCTCGGTTATATGATTAGAGAAGGAGCGAACGTGGATAGTAGAAAGGGAAGGCAGAACTGGGAGGATGCAAAGTGGTACTCGACGTTGAGGAGTTCTACCTTAAAACGCAAGGAGCAGTACGGGTTTGACTACAGGAGAGGAGGGCAGACGGATTCAGGCATTGGGGTTCGAGCTCGGGAAAAGGGTGGTCGGCATGGGCGGTTTCAGATGAGAAACTTGAGGGATTCGTTGGATTTGAGCTTCATGAAATAAGTGGTGTACTTGGATTTCGAAATCATGTTTTGTGGAATGGGGGAAGTTCGATTGATGGCTGTGAAGTGTGGTTCCTGTAGCCGCGTTTTTCATGTGAGGAAGAAGGAAATTGATTGGGTCGTGGGGAAGGTAAATGGGCCGTGGGCCAAGAGTTAAGCCCCTTTGTAAAATGGGAATTTAATTAACTTATTTATTTAATTAGAAGTGTATTAACTTCGACAATGAATAACTTGGTCATACGATATCGGTTTTCAGCGAAACAAGTTGCGTTGGGATCGTATGGATGGGAGCAACACAATGGAACTGACTGGAAGTGGATTTGGGGATCGTTTGGATTTTGGGCGAAATAAACTGTTTGATTCAAATCAAATAACAGTTTATCGTTCTTTAACGATGAACTGCAAATGTGAGTAAATCTCACTAACTCTGAACAGTTTATATTTTCATATTATATTTTTAGAACTGTTAAATATGGATTGATTGATTATGTGTTGACTGTTTGATTGAACTGCTAGTCAGTTAGTTAAATTTCTATATTGATTCTGTTTAACAGAATATATCATATGGAACTGAAAGTGATGTTATCTATACTGTCTAACATCTGTGATGCAGGGAAACAGGTTGGAGGAATCCGACTGGATTCCTCAACAGTTATTTTATTGTTTTTCATATATTTTGATATATGATGTGAATTATAACCTATTGTTGATTGTGTGTGTATGGACGATATTGAACATCGTGGTTTGATATGATTGAATACCATGACATACCGGAATGTAGATAAAGGAGATTTTTCAAAGTGATATTGAAAAATAGAATATTTATAAAGTGGAATATTTATAAATAAGGAATATTTATAAATTGGGATATTTATAAATAGGAGATATAAAAAAAAAGGGAAAATAAATTCAAAACATTTTCTTTTTGAATGGAAAGGCCTGTGTGGCGAGTTTGGGGATTTTCCCGATGCTCCCGATACAAAGGAGGTTATGGCGAATTTTCCCGGGAATTTAAGGAGTTAGAATATTTCAAGAATAAATTTGAAAAGGAAATATTTGTAAACCATTTACAAATAGAATTGGAAAGAAAACGTTGTTAAAAAGGAAATCTTTATAAAGTGAATAAAGTAAATCTTTTCCAATGAATAAAACGTTGTTAAAAAGGAAATCTTTGTAAAGTGAATAAAGTAAATCGAATATGGTATTCGAAGTTAGTTAATCGAATATAGACATTCGAAGTTAGTTAATCGAATATAGACATTCGAAGTTAGTTAATCGAATATGGTATTCGAAGTTAGTTAATCGAATATGGTATTCGAAGTTAGTTAATCGAATATAGACATTCGAAGTTAGTTAATCGGATATGGTATTCGAAAGTTAGTTAATCGAATATGTTATTCGAAAGGGGTTAGTCAAGTCGAGTTAGTCAAATAGAGTTAATCAGTTAGAGTTAACCAGTTGGAGTAAATTAGTCAGAGTTAATCGATTAGAGTTAAAACGAACTAGAGTTATTTGAAACAGAGTTAGTCAAACATAGTATTCAGGGTAAGTTGCCATCTTGTACGACTGCTAGTGTAATTCGCAGGGCTGTAAATAGCCTACGACGGTCGGATGTTTCCTGAGGGAATCAGGCGTAACCATTGTGATCGCTGCGATCTAGAGTCAAGCGAATGGAGTAAAATCGAATATTAGTTATTCGATATGAGTTATCAAGTTAAGATAATCAAGTTAAGATAATCAAGTTAAGATAATCGAGTTAAGTTAGCAAGTTAAGTTATCAAGTCAAGATGATCGAGTTAAGTAAATAAGTTCAGTTCGTCGAGTTAAATTTATCGATGTTAGTTTCATCGAAAGGAGTTATCGATGTTAGTTTCATCGAAAGGAGTTATCGATGTTAGTTTCATCGAAGGAGTTATCGATGTTAGTTTCATCGAAGGGAGTTATCGATTATAGTTTAATCGAAGTGAGATTTTCAAATATGAGATATTTGAAAAGGGAAGAGTTATCGAATACTAGTTATTCGAAGAGAGATTATCGAATATCGTTTATTCGAGAAGAAGTTAATCGAATATAGGTTATTCGAAGAAGAGTTAATCAAATAGAGATTTCTCGAAGAGAGTTAATCGACAAATTCGATTATATCGAATTCGGGAAAGTACTTATACTTTCCAGTGTCTAAATAGAAATTTATTTATTTATAAATAAATAAGTGTTAGGTTAATTATTCACTAATAAGAATAGAAGTTATAATTAAAGTTAGATAATTCGAAAGTAGGGATTATAACGTTATCGTTATAACCAATGTTTTAAATATAGAAGTGGATTAGTAAAATTGGATCCGAGAAAGGCGTAAAGAAGTTGTTAAAGATTAAAGGATAAACTTTGACCATTTCGAAGTTATAACGTTGTTCAGTTAAGGTCTGAGAGGTAATTATACCCCAACTTGAGTGACTTCCTTCTTAACTAAGAAATGGTAAGGTTTGATCGTAAAGGAGTTTTGGAAATGTTTTCCAAACGAGAATCAGAAATGTTTTCTGATAAAAGAAAATAAGAATTTAGAATATAGGGAAACAGGAGATAAGTAAATAAATGAACTAAAGAGATTAATGTTAAATGATGTTTGTTCGATATAATTTCCATCTGGAAATAATATCGTTGTTTGCACACTTGTTTTTCTTTAATAGTTAACTCACCGACTATTGAAGTTTTGACCCTTTTAACGGTGTTAATATGGAGAGACCGGTTGGATTATTATCCATAGAACCACTCTGTATTGGCATAAGCGTCGCGAATCATATATGCCAAAGATAATTGAAGACGGAGTAAAATGCAAGGGCTATCCTGTTTACAGAATAGTGCCTTCGGTTTGTCCAGTCCCAGGACAACTTGTATGGACGAAGGTCTGACAGAGTATATCCAGTGGATCGCGTAAGTTGATCTGTTCAAACGTATTCACGTTTGGTGGCGGGGGAATTCGTTTCTCTTAGCTGTATACCCGTGTTATTTTTGGATAAGTCAATTTGTGATTTGGCGGGTATGACGATGTGACATTTCTAAGTGAATGAAGATGGATGTCTGACATAGTATTTCCAGACGATCACGTACATTGATTTCTTCAACTATACCAAGAGTGGAAGCGGAGAAGGAAACTTCTTTTAGCTAACACGTAATGTATGGTTGTAGACATTAATTAGTGATTTTCGATGGATCTGACAATGTGGCATTCGAAGTGAATCTGATGTGATGATAAAGCGTAGCTTCTAGCCTCATCATCCGGTAATGACAGAAATCGGGCAGGCAGCATGGCTAAGTCGGTCGCACCGAAGTAGGGTGTATAATCACCTATCTAGTGAATATTCATTTGTTTCTTAAATCTATCAATGCTGTCCCATATATATACGGGAACGGTTGCTGATCCCAACCGTTGGTGATGTACATTCGATACACTCAAGCGAAATGAGTGGTCGGTCATGTGTGGCTGAGTTGCAAGATGTTCTTGTTGAACTCCAGTGTATCGTTCCTAGAGTACACTGATCGGAAGGTGGTTCCATACCTTGTCATAGTTGGAAACCAAATCATCCAATACGTGCTTGCGATTTTGATTGTACACTATATATGTAGAACGTGAGATGCAAGCGTTTCTGCTAGTTGATATCTATTTGTACATAGACATTATTATAATATCAAAAGGTTTTTGATATAAAGATATTTTGGATTCTCATAAGGGAAAAACCCGTTCCGTTCTGCGGCGTGGTCTTATGAGATATCGTTTACTTGTTCATATACTTGTTTTAAACTGTTTTACTCATACCAGTCCCATGACTGACCCGGAGTTTATTTGTTTTGTTTCCCCTAAACTCTTGGGTGCCTAAATTTGTACGGGCAGCCAAGTAGTCGGGTTTTACAGATATACTGGAAGAGCGTGGAGCAGGAGGCTTCAAGATTATATAGCTATAGTTATTTCCGCTGTGTTGTAAGTGATGTACTCTGATAAGTGCTATTGTATACATAACTGTTATATTTCAAAGTTATGTTATCTATTATATGTTATTCGTTCCGCTGTGAGGTTCGTGTTACTCTGATGTTGTGTTCTTCTTCTTCTTCTATTCTAAGTTTCTATCTTATCTATCCTCACCCTCTGTCTTCTTTCTATTAGTTTCTTGAATTTCCAGTGCGATTTGGGTTGGACTTGTGTTATTTAGTCAGCTCAAATTCCCCCGGATTTTCGGGTCACTACAGGAATACAAAAATATCATCAGGTTCGTTGCTCAACAATTCTTCATATAATGATCATCAAGCCTTATCTCACAAACCCCATTTCCCATTTGATAGATCAACATCGTAGCTCAACAGCAAATTCAAACTTTTGTCAAATACCTACTACGCTGCTTTACTTCTGTCAGCCTCTTACTGCATTGCTCTTGCCCATCCTCACCACGTCGACCTTGAACACTCATGGAGGTCGCGACCTGATGCTTCTGCTGAGCTATAGTGAAGGGTGCGAACCCTTTAAGCTTCAATCTCCACAATACTGGTTCGCACCACAAATCGTAATCAGCTGATGTGGGTTCGAGTAGTTTTCCCCAAGTCGCGATTATTGACATCGCACCCCCTTCTTGATTCAAGCGCTTCCATTGTAGAATATGGAAAAATCGCGACATCATCAAAACCCTACTGTCGCCGTTTCGAACATCGACCCCTTTGATGACATCGAAAAATCTGATTTTCATTCCTTCCCTTCTTCTATTGAATAGAAGGTCTATTTTTGAGAAGGGCAAAAGAACACGCTTACTTCAAATGAGTTTAAGGCCTTCGATTTAAATTTTTCTGATTTTGAAAAGAGAGGAGTTTGGCCATTTTATCTTTTTCCTTCCTGCTACTGATTTTTGATTACCAGGAGTTGGAGAAAAAGGAATCACGGTTTGCTTAAATAAAGGAGAAGACGAATTTGCGTGGAAGGGATGTATGTGCACAAGTACAGGGTAGGTAGTAGGTCAAGTACAAAAATAGGGTGGCTCATTAATTTGATTTGATTTTCCAATTTTAATCGATTTGAAATAAAGAGATTTTTTTACCATTTTTGAATAGATATCGATTTTATTTCGAACCTATCCACAATCAAATATTTCGAGGTCCATTAATTTAAATCACGAACCGCTATTTTAGCGCAACCACTTCAACATTGTAGCGTTATACTGAACTCTATAGAATATATTCTGAATTTTAAATTTAAACTTATATATATATATAACAACCATAGAAATTTATATAATATAATTTAAACTCAAAAATAATTAATTCCTCAGAAATAAATTATTTTTATTATCAATTTTATTCAAATTGAGTTTCTATAAATCATCTGTATAGTTTTGACTCAGTTTTTAACTTCGATCTCAATTATATTTGTGTTACAAATATATATATTTTCAAAATCAATCGTATTTCAATTATTTAATCGATAACCCAATATAAAATATCATTTATATTATCAATTCAATATTTAAAACCATATTAAATATTTAAATAAATTTGTTGGAAAATCCGGGTCGTTACAAAAACCATTTTGGAAAACATTGGAAATCATTGGAAATCATTTATACTATTGAATACACACTCTCTCAAGAATGGATTCTGAGACCGATTTGACTCATTTTGGCTATCACTACTTTATTTCCAACAAGGTTTTACTCCGTAAGGCTAAGGTTTGCCTAAAACAGAAGCTCTAATAATAAGGTAATGACCCACTACTTTGAACCATTTAAATTGACGATAGACCACATATGTCAGACTTGAATCATTCAAAACAACAATTTGTTAATAAAATTAAGATAAAATAAACCAAATCACATAATCCCAATAAAGATCATTACTAGACACAGAATAGAAGAATAACTCACAGCGAAATAAATAAGACCATAGTGTTTCATGAAGCTACTACATAATACATTATCTCAAAACAAATATAGAAATACCAAAGTAAAAAAATCAAATGCATTAGAAGTCCCAGATACATAAATGGTCTACCAAACATAAGCAAAAGACAGAAAGCAAATAACTAGAAACAGTACTAACCAAAATAGAAAAATAGATAGATGACTAAAGATCTAATGTTTCTCTAGATCCAAGATAACCAATGTTGTGGCACTCAGGCTGACTCGAGCATAAAGCAAAAACCTAAACACTCGAGTCGAGACTAACATTTTCACGAAAGTAAATCAACTTAAGTGAAATATTCAAATGAAATGCTCAAATAACTTAAATGATGTTTAAGATTTCCATTCTTTAAAGATCCATCAAAATATATATCATACAATACAATATGTTATTATAATGGTGCCCATGGTAAATATATTATTGAAAATAGTATAAGCGGAATTACATTTTTACCCTTCGGTTATTTATAAACATTTCCATACACATTGCTTATAAAACTCACTAAATCGTTGTTGGATGGTGATGCGTCACAATATGGCAAAGCTGTTATTAACTCGGCAGGATAATGTGACAAGGCACTGGAGGCAATACATAAGGTTGGACTCTTCAAGTTGCACTCCTAAACTAGTGGTAACAGGTAGCAACTACAACCACCCACCTTAAACAACACCCCACAACCTCGGGTGGATTCACCAATCAAATCGCAAATTGATAGATATAGTTTGAAGGAGTGTTGCCGATCGAAGGAGCAATTTCACTTAATCACCGTACAACTCTTATTTTAGTCATTTTAATTATGACCTAAAGGTCAAGACTATCCATCGCTTTTATCTTACTTAACTTTAGTAGCGTTTTCTAAATCCGTCCTACTTCATTTTGGATTCTCCACCACATACACAATTGTTAAATTGGGATTGGTATTGTCAGAGTGTATGTTAATGTCGACTCTGGTCTCTTTAACGACTAATAGCTTATTTCACACTGTGGTCATTCTATAAACACATTTGGTATAAGAATCTCAAATTATCAGTTAAATAAATTTTTAAATATTAACTTCAACATTTGAAATTATTTAGCTTAAAAATTAAATTTATTTATATTAACAAAGATCAATCGTTAAGTTTTATTATTTACAATAATATTATTATATTTTAAAATACCGATCCATGGGTTTTGTTTCCCATCAATAGGAACTGACATCTCTATAGCTGCCTCAAATTTTCCTATCTAAAATTACCTACTTCTTCTTCATCGCTCTTCATTTCTAGTCTCCCTCAATGCCAGCTTTTCCTATTACTTTTAGCAGACCCTTTCTCCTTAGAGCTCTTCCTCAATTTTTATCTCCTCCTGATCCACTTCTTTTCTTTTTTGAGTGCTGGTCTTCCATGGCCTTGAGATCCATCACTTCTTCTTCCATTTGCCTTCCCATCCTTGTCGGCGCCAATCCCTAGCCTCTACGCCTTTGGATCACCGAAAAAGCCAGGCCTAACTGCATTACGGCGTTGTTCGTGGATCGAGTCTCACTCTACATGCCCGATAACTCAAGGCACCTGTTGTGCTGGCGGTAGTTGTTTTTGGTGTGGGTGGTCTTGGATCTGGATAGTGGTTTTATATATGTGGTTGTTTTGGATTTTTAGCCTCCTCGGTCTATATTTGTGCTGGTGCCGGTGGTACTGCTCAAGGCTTTTAGAGTCTGAAGGTTGGTAATACACCGTACTGTCCATACTGTTTCTTGCTTGCTGTGTTTTATGGTTCAGTATACTCTTCACTCTATTCAACGTAACAATTTTTTCTTGGCGATTACCTAGAAACAGAGGACTTCTATTCGTTAGGGTTTGCCTGTGATAATTCGGCTTACCGTCATTTTGTAGAGGGAGCAGTATTATTTTCCGTTGGTTTCTTGTCATGTTAGTTTGTATGAAAGCTCGTTTTGTGTTAGGTAATGGGTGCTTGGCTAAGTCATCTTCTTGCTTTGTTGTTGATATGTGATGAGTAAAGGTGTTTGGAGGAATGTTGTTTTCATGGTAGTTCGGGACGGTTCTGTAGTCTTTGATCGTGATGAAAATATTAAGGCTAGCTTCTTGTTACTGATGCTTGGTCTGCTATAGCATATCTGCTTTCTTAGCATGTGCATGTAATCACACTGTGTGTAGTGCCAATTTGGGTTTGTAATGAGTTAGCATTCACATCTGGCCTGTGTTGTGCATGTGCTCCTTATATGGAGGTATGTGTCATAAGCAGTCTAGACATTTATTTGGTCTAGGTCCATTCTATAAGCTAGTTAGTTATGGTGGTCTAACTCATGTAAGAATTGTATTTATTATAATAAAAAGTATTATGGATCGCTATAAAATCAGTCGGCCTTGCCCCAAAAAAACTTAATAAAACTTTAATCCCAACTTTTATCTTTTAAATTATATAAAGGTCATAAAAATAAATTTTATATTAAAATAAAGCATAAAGTGAGTTTATATAAATTTATAATCCATTTTAAAATTAAATTATTTTATTTATTCAGTATTTAAACTTTTATTTGTAAAATGTTTGTATTATATTAAAATTTACTTTTAAACTAAATAATCTTAAGTTAAACTTAAAATTAAATTTTATTTTAAAATCTTAAATTAATTATAAAATTAAAGTCTAAAATATATATTCTCGGATTAAAAATTACTTTAAAAACCTTTACAAATCATATTTAAACTTAGTTCTTTCAAAATCAAATTATTTATCAAAACATTCAAAAATCGACTACAGCATCCGTGTATAGTTTCCAACTTACTGTTAACTGATGCAGATATATATTATTTCAATCCGAGTTAATCTAAATTTCGGGTATATATCATTTCAACCCGTATCCTAAATTCTTAATCTAAATTATTGTTCAGGTATGTATCATTTCAACCCATAGCGATTTTTTCTAAAACTAAGGGCAGTTTGAGAGCAACATAAATGAAATATCGCATAGCATACAAATCATTGCATCATAAATCATATTTGTGTACAACTTTTGTCATAAAAAGATTGTGTCATATCGTGCTAGATGTGAAATATATACATATACATACATATATATATATATATATATATATATATATATATATATATCAATAATATGATTTTCTACAAGCAATCCTATACATTTCATAATATTCCATTTGGGTTGAATTCACATTTACGAACAAAGTAAATCAAGTGTGAGACAAATTAACCGTTCATGACATTAAAAAGAGATGATTAAACAAATGGAAATGAAAATCAAACGATGAAATCAAAGCACACTATGGAGAACAAATGCGACTCAATATCAGATCAAATCAACCTGGATCAAAATAGCAAAAACCTAACTTCTCTTTATTTTCAAACCAACAAAACCTAGTATTTTTCTTTCCTAAGCAAAATCTTTAGTAACGGATACAAAAAAAACTTGGTAAATATATAACCATGAAAAGCCTCGGCCAATATATATTTGAGAGATAGGAAACAAAACTCTCAGCAAACATATTTTGGCTTGTACATTTTTTCTAAAGGAATTTTTAGTATTGTGGATAGAACTAACAAACCAATACTGAACACCCAAAAACAACTCTAGTCCTAAACAAATACAAGGCTCAACCATTAGAAGTTGTGCTCGGCTAGAGGTTGATCGACCAAGTTAGAGGCACTGGGCGGAGTGGACTGCTCTGGCGAACAAGGATGGGCAGGAATGGGTGAAGGATGACAAGTTTCAAGGGCCGATGGAATTTTTTAACTGGCTTTAGGGTTATTAATAGACATCCGAAAAATCTAGAGTTCTTCCGCATCTATTTCCAAAAAGCAAATATAATACGATATCTTAAAAAACAAATGTGAATGAGAAAACAAAGACATCCGCATCCGAAAATTATTTATTTCGTTTCTGTCAAGATTATAGATTAAATTACTTGCATTTTAGTACATTGAAATACTTTTTTTTATTTTTTTATTAAGTTTGAAGTTCATAAAGTACACATTAAATGCATATTAATTGCTAAAATCATTCATTGTCATCATACTTTCTTATCTTTAACACTTTAATGATTAGTAGAGTTGAAAATTGTTTATATTGAATTAAATATTTCCATTAATGTTCTCAATTTATCAATCGTTAGCAGTTAGGATAATTATCCAATATCCATTCGTATCTATGGATTTGGATATCCGAAAATTGAAAATGATTTCAGGTGTAGATACAAATATGACATTATTCGTATCCAAAAGCATTCGTTGACAGCCCTAGTTCGGATCGAGCTAGGAGATGAACGGAGGGAAGGAGGGTTGCCTAGAAGATGAACGAAGATGGTTGTCACGGGTGCAGTGGTGGGGTGAAGGTGGGGGTATTCAATGACATGAAATAGGGGCGGGAGGATGAAACAATGGCGTGAGTGATGAACAAGATAAGTATACCGCAGAACAAAAAAGAAATGAAGTGGAGTAAATTGAACAGTAAAAAATGAGAATGACTTGTGTTAATTTTGTTTTTATAGGCCGAAGAGAGTGAAAAAAAATCCAGAGAGGAATGAGAGAGAAGAGAAAAGAGGGTGGCTTTTCTCATATGGTATTGCTTCATGAGAAGAGGTTCAGAAACCAAAGTGTTAGTTGAGGTCAAAAGGCACCAATTCGAACCAACCAATATCTCACAAAATTCAATAAAAAAATTCAAATTACACCAGTACAAACACCAAAAAAATAATATGTATGAGACACCAACTAGGTACACACAATCACTGTCTATGTCTATGCATTTTACACCATAAATCAAGAATTCTAAGCAAACAAAATCAAATTTATACGAAAAGAAAAGTGGAGCCAGCATAAATTATCGAACCAGAAAATAAAAGTATAAAAATTTGAATTTTAGTACTTTTAAATTTTCAATATGAGTTCAAATTTTAACAAAGTTTGGCTAGAAATCGATTTTTTAAGAACTTTTCCTATTTTGATATATTTGGACAATTACTATAACGTCCCGGAAAAAGTCGATCTTGGTTATCCGATATACAACACATATCGAACATCCAAGGATCGAAAATACCAGTAGTTAATGAAAGAAATTAGAGGGTGAGGATAGATAAGATAGAAACTTAGAATAGAAGAAGAAGAAGAACATACAACATCAGAGTAAACACGAATCACACGGCGGAACGAATAAATATATTTCATAACATAACTTTGAAATATAAATCTGTACTTGAATATACATATCATTTCCAAAGTACATCACTTACAACACAGCGGAAAAACCATAGCTATATAATTCTGAAGCCTCCTGCTCCAGCTCTTCAAGTATCTGTAAATCTCGACTACTTGACTACCCGTACAAAATTGGGCACCCAAGAGTTTAGGGAAAACAAAACAAAATAAACTCCGGGTCAGTCATGTGACCAGTGTGAGTAAACTCAAATCATTTGTTTAACTTTAAAAGTCCTTTCAAAAGAAAGAATAATCGTAAGACCGATCTACACATAAACACATATGGTTTTTACCTTACGATAACCCAAATCATTCTTAATATCAAGTCTCTTCTGATATTACAATAATGTCTAAATACAAGTACTTAGCAGTCTAGTAGAAATGCTTGCATCTAACGTTCCACATATATAATATACAATCAAAACCGTGGGCTCTTATTTGGGGAATGGATTCCAACTATGACAAGGTATGGATCCACCTTCCGCTCAGTGTACTCTAAAAGCGATACACTGGAGTTCAACAAGAACATCTTGCAACTCGGCCACACATGACCGACCACTCATTTCGCTTGAGTGTATCGAATATATTGTCACCTAACAGTTGGTAAACCAACATAACCATTCCCGGGAGATACAGAATTGAAAGAAGTACAAATATGAATATTCTCTAGATGGTGACAATATACCCTACTTGGGTGCGACCCACTTAGCCATGCTGCCTGCCTGATTTCTGTCATTTCCCAATTGATGAGGCTCGAGGTCAAAACGTATCTTTTAATATATCACTGCTCCATTTACTTCGAATGCCACATCGTCATACCCATCAAATCAAAAATTGTTTCCTTAAAAATACCACGGGTATAAGCTAAGAGAAACGAATTCGTCCACCACCAACGAAAATAGATTTGAAACGATCAACTTACGCGATCTACCAGATATACTCCGTCAGACGTTCGTCCATTCAAGTGGTCCTGGGACTGGACAAACCGAAGGCACTATTCCTTACATCCATCCTAGGCAATCTCTACCTAGGACTTATACAACATCCCTTGCACTTTACTCCATCTTCAATTTGTCTTCGATCTATTTGATTCGTAATGCTAACGCCCATACGGAGTGGTTCTTTGGATAAAAATCCAACCGGTCTCTCCGTATTAATGACGGAAAAATGGTCAAAACTTTGATAGTCGGTGATTTAACAATCAAATGAAAAATGTCCATGTACACACAACGATATTATTTCCAGATGGAAATTATATCGATCAATCATCATTTAACATTTATCTCTTTAGTTTATTAATTTACTTATCTCCTGTTTCCATATATTCTAAATTCTTATTTTCTATTATCAGAAAACATTTCTGATTCTTATTTGGAAAACATTTCCAAAACTCCTTCACTGGATTTAAACTGATGTTTAAATCAAACATCGCCATGCCAACTAAAACCATTTCACTCATTAACTAAATTCACTTAACCATCATTCACTATCAAACCTTACCATTCCTTAGTAAAGAAGGAAGTCAATCAAGTTGGGGAAATATTACCTCTCAGACCTTAACTGAACAATGTTTTAACTTCGAAATTGTCAAAGTTTATCTTTTAAACCTATAACAACTTCCTTACGTAACTCTCAGATTCTATTTACGAATCCACTTCTTTATTGAAAACATTGATTATAACGCTAACGTTATAAACCCTACTTCTGAAATATCTAACTTAACATCTAACTTTTATTTCTTACTTTGAATAATTAACCCACTCTTATTTATTTATAAATAAATAAATCTTGATTTAAAAATCGGAAAGTAAATAATACTTTCCCGAATTCGATATAATTGAATTCGACGTATAATTCTCTTTCGGGTAATCTCTATTCGATTAACTCCTTCGAATAACTAATATTCGGCTAACTCCCTTCGCATAACTTATATACGATTATCTCCCTTCGAATAACTATATTCGATAATTCTTCTCGAATAAGCTATATTCGATTTAACTCCTTTCGAATAAACTATATTCGATTACTCTTCTCGAGTAAGCTATATTCGATAACTCTCCTTCGAATAAACTATAACTCGATTATCATAACTCGATAATCTTAACTCTAATCGATTAAATTAATTTGATTAACTCTGATTGATTAACCCTAACTGGTTAACTCTAACTGATTAACTCTAACTGGTTAACTCTAACTGATTAACTCTATTTAATTATCTCTATCTGGTTAACTCTAAGTGATTAACTCTAAGTGATTAACTCAACTGGTTAACTCTAAGTGATTAACTCTATTTAATTAACTCTAATCAATTAACTCTAACTCTAATCGAGTAATTCTAACTCTAATCAATTAATTCTAATTCTAATCGATTAACTCCTCTAACTCATTTTGATTAATTCCTTTGGTTAACTCTACGTCCATATTCAGTTTCAAATATTGATGTTGAAATCGATTCTTACTTCTCTATATAAGCCCTGACTTATATATCCAATTTATCCAATGGTAAATATTTTATTTAATTTATAAAATATTATTCATAAATTAATCTTCTCAATCTATTGGTTACAACAGATTCTATTTAAAATCGTTACTTTAAATATATACCATGTTATACCCGTGTGCGAAGCACGGGTCTAAACTTTCCTAATGTAAAATTCTATTCATTTGCCAAATATTTCCTTATATAACATTCTTTTCATTTTACAATAAATTCCTTTTATAACTCTATTTATTTTCTACATAAATATCACCTTTTATAACTCTATTTATTTAACAAATAAATATTCTTTTCCAATCCTATTTATTTAACGAATAAATAGTTTCTTTTTAACTCTATTTTTAAATGTTTTACAAATATTCCCTTTCCAAATCTATTTGTAAATGGTTTACAAATATATCCTTTTCATTTTTATTTGTAATTGGTTTACAAATATATCTTTTTCATTTATATTTGTAAATGGTTTACAAATATATCCTTTTCATATCTATTTGCAAATGGTTTACAAATATATCCTTTTCATATCTATTTGTAAATGGTTTACAAATATATCCTTTTCATATTTGTTTTACAAATATTTTCCTTTATAAAATCCCATGATTTTATAAATATTCCTTTATATAAAATCCTTTGATTTTATAAATATTCTATTTCAATATACAGTTTGAAATCTTCCTTCTATATAAAATCTTTCGATTTTATAAAATATTTTATTTCAATATAGTTATTGAAATTTTCCTTTTTCATCCCAGGGGTTTCTTATGGTATTTAAAATACCAAACAACAGTGATCGATATCATTCAAACACACATAATCAGCAATAGATTATATATCACATCATATATCACAATATATGAAAAATAGTAAAATAAATGTTGAGGAATCCAGTTGGATTCCTCCGACCTGTTTCCCTGCATCCACAGATGTTAAACAATATAATTAACATCTATTTCATTTCACTATTAAATATTCTGCTAAACAGAATCAATGTTTGATTAACGATTTATATATATATATATATATATATATATCGCTATCCATAATTTCAACCAATACATAAGCAATTCAACCAAATAGTTAACATACAGCAATCAACAGATAATTATCGGTTCTAACAATATGTTATAAAAATATAACTGTTCAGAGTTGGTGAGTTTTACTCACATTAGACGATCATCGTTAATAACGATAACCATCGCTTGATTCAGACGGACAATTTATTTCGCTATAAATTGTAACGAGCTTCGATTCGCTCCCAGTCAGTTCCATTATGGAGCGCTCGTCCATACGATCCCAACGGATCTTGTTTTGTTCAATTCTGACTATGTATGACAAGGTTATCGTACTAACAAGTAAACACACGATTTAGATTTAAATAAAAACTTAATTTCTATTGAATCGGGCATCACCCATTAACCCGGCCCAACACCATCCCAACCAAGCCCACACTGATGTCTTCTTCGTCCCAACTCCCAGTAACGCTCTCGAAACAAATACACAGCCATTTTCGGTTTCATTTCATGCCATTTCCTCCTCCATTTTATCACATAATCCACTGAAACCATTTCCAAACTCCTTCTCTTCAATTTCTCAGCAACTCCATACCCTTAAATTTCAACTCGTCAGCTCCCTGTGAAATCCGACGTCGCACTTTTCCTACCATTTACAGTAATCGATCGACGCCTATGAACTTCGAATCCACCCAAAAATACACACCAGATGCGATTCAAGCTCCTGAACCCAAATACAACATCAATTCGAGTCAAAACCCACTATGTTTGGATCGAGCCCCAACCCTAACCCTCGCGTAAAAACCCCACAGGTACAGAACGAACATCGCACTCAACAAACAATACCAATAGAAGAGCAGCTCACCAGAAAGCTAAATAAACTTGCTTTGGATTTTTAAAGTTTTTCTTTGATTTTATTTTGAATTTCAAAGTCAACGGTTTGGGTTTTGAGATTTTAGAACCGGCGGCTTGAGAGAACGGTTTTATAATGGAGACGAGACTTTTGTGTGGTTGTAAAGGAGGGGTGCGTGGCCTTTTCTAGGCTTCAGAAAGGGTTGAGATATTTTATTTTTATATTCATTTATTTGTTCTGCACTCTAAAAATCCCTACGAACACACATGATACCCAAAAATCATGAAGATGGACATGCATCTACAGTTCGACATTACGGTCCCAACGAAACTGATTTCGTCGAATTCCGACTCCGTTTGCTCACACAGCGTATTTTTAAAGGTCAAATTATCGACTGTATTTCACATTAAAAATTGGTACGGCCACATACTGATTCCAAAAATCACGGAAATTGAAATCTAGCAATAATTTAATATTGCGGATCAAACAAAATTAGTTTCGTCGAATTCTGAGGTCGTTTGCAAAACTGGCTATTTTTAAAGCTCTAAATAACCCTTTTAAATATATAAATATATTTAAAAACAATTAAATTAAATATTTAAAAATAAATATTATCGTATATATCCACAATAGAATATCATACAACTCCACTGGGATTTACAACTCGATATTCAAATCCCTGTTGAATTGATATTCAAATTTATATTGAAATTCCTTATATATATCGTTATAAATTATAAAGGAATTCCATAGCGACTTTTCTAAAAATTTATTTGGACATGAACCACAATCTACACAATGAAATCCTGATTTTTCTCTTCCACTAGAAAAATATACATCACCAGCTCTGAACGTTTCTTGTTTCACGGAAATCCAATTTAAAACGGAACCTGTTTATTCAGTTGAAGTTCAAATCGCCAAATAGCGAACTACCGCGCCATTTCAAGCTCGAATTTAATTATAATAGAATTATACGTTCAAACTTCGTTTATATAATATATTCGTTATTCTATTTCAATTATAAACTGAATTATATAATTTGAATTGCCCAGTTCACATTATATTGCCAATTCACTAATTTTGATTATTTCAGAATTAAATATATTATTTAATTATTATATTAATTAAATATTCAAAGTTATTTAATTTAAACGACCATTTAAATTACCAAACCATATTTTAAATAATTAAATAAATTAATTATTCCACTATAAAATAAGGGACATTACATTCTTCCCCACTTAAAACAATTTCGTCCTCGAAATTGCTAAGGTAGAAAACAAACCCTATTAACTAGTTAGAACTTATTTTTACTTCTTTAACTTCAGTTTCAACTAAACAAATTTAATTCCAATTAGATATTTATTAATTCTTGTCACGAAAATTTTCAAAAATCTTGAAAATTTTCTAACACCTTAACTTTTCGAAATTTTTTGCCAGTACCTCCTTTGTACTGGTCAATAACTCAAACTCCAACTCGCCTCTCTGGGTCTTCTCCAACCCAAAAGAAAATCAAACAGCCAATTCGGCTCATCAAAATCTCAAACCCTATAGAAATATAAACTTGTACTTTTTTGTCGAGCATATCATTATATCCTTTCCATATGCTATCGACTCAGCATATACCAATGTTATCCCAGTCAAACTCCAATCAATTTTATCTCCAACACAACCATTCTCTTATATCCAAGCCAAATATCATTTTAATTCAATTTCAATTACCCGTTAACTGACTTGATTTTAATTCCAATTGGCTTTCCCAATTTCTGTTCAGTTTGGTTTTAACTCAAACAATCTTTCCCAGGGAATTTTAAACAGTTCACCATATCGAAAATCAACTTTCCTTTTCAGGATTTGAAACAACTTGCTTTTCTCAAATCAATTCAAAAATGAAAATCTTTAGTAGTAATCCGTCACTTAGAACTTGAAAATAAACACTAATGATGTCGCAATTCATCATCAGGGTTATTTCCCAGCTATCGAAGTGAGTTCAATACTATATCACTTTCAAAATCACTTTTAAACTATTCCTTTTTGAAATACATTTCAAAATACCATTCACAATGCTGGTAAAACAATTTAAAATCTCCCAGGATCTTAAAATTCTCTTATATTCAATTCAAATCCTTTTACAATTACTTTTCCACATTTTGGGAATTTCAATTCCAATTCTGATTTAAATTTCAGATTTAACTCATCTGATTTCACGTACTTCACTTATATGAATTCCGATTGGTTATTTACATAACCATTTAATTTATAATCTTACTCGATTATAATAGCAACCAACATATATATATATATATTTCCCCTATATCAAAATATACTTTAGGTAAAAATTATTTTGTTTACCCTCATTTCAAACATATCGTGTCGACCCATCGTATTCGAGTGTTTATGAACTCCTACCGATACAGTGGATCAAGCTGATCGATCAGAACCCATGAAAAACTCAACCAATGCATCTCCATAATATAAAACAAATTTTTATATCAAATAACAAATACGTTCACTTGTATATATACACTCAACTCAATCTAGGGTATTACTAACCCCATCTTTACTGAGTCACGCCACAGAGCAAAGATAATTACTTAACCTTAAGCTCTGATACCAACTGTAACGTCCCGGAAAAAGTCGATCTTGGTTATCTGATATACAACACATATCGAACATCCAAGGATCAAAAATACCGGTAGCTAATGAAAGAAATTAGAGGGTGAGGATAGATAAGATAGAAACTTAGAATAGAAGAAGAAGAAGAAGAAGAACATACAACATCAGAGTAAACACGAATCTCATAGCGGAACGAATAAATATATTTCATAACATAACTTTGAAATATAAATCTGTACTTGAATATACATATCATTTCCAATGTACAACACTTACAACACAGCGGAAAAACCATAGCTATATAATTCTGAAGCCTCCTACTCCAGCTCTTCAAGTATCTGTAAATCCCGACTACTTGACTGCCCGTACAAAATTGGGCACCCAAGAGTTTACGGAAAACAAAACAAAATAAACTCCGAGTAAGTCATGTGACTGGTGTGAGTAAACTCAAATCATTTGTTTAACTTTAAAAATCCTTTCAAAATAAAGAATAATCGTAAGACCAATCCACACATAAACACGGATGATTTTTACCTTACGATAACCCAAATCATTCTTAATATCAAGTCTCTTCTGATATTACAATAATGTCTAAATACAAGTACTTAGCAATCTAGTAGAAACACTTGCATCTAATGTTCTACATATATAATATACAATCAAAACCGCGGGCTCTTATTTGGGGAATGGATTCCAACTATGACAAGGTATGGATCCACCTTCCGCTTAGTGTACTCTAGAAGTGATACACTGGAGTTCAACAAGAACATCTTGCAACCCGACCACACATGACTGACCACTCATTTCGCTTGAGTGTATCGAATATATTGTCACCTTACAGTTGGTAAACCAACATAACCATTCCCGGGAGATACAGAATTGAAAGAAGTATAAATATTAATTTTTTCTAGATGGTGACAATATACCCTACTTGGGTGCGACCCGCTTAGCCATGCTGCCTGCCCGATTTCTATCATTTCCCAGTTGATGAGGCTCGAGGTCAAAACGTATCTTTTAATAGATCACTCCTCCATTTACTTCGAATGCCACATCGTCATACCCGTCAAATCACAAATTGATTTCCCCAAAAATACCATGAGTATAAGCTAAGAGAAACGAATTCCTCCACCACTAACGAAAATACATTTAAAATGATCAACTTACGCGAACTACCAGATATACTCTGTCAGACATTCGTCCATTCAAGCTGTCCTGGGACTGGACAAACCGAAGGCACTATTCCGTACATCCATCCTAGGTAATCTCTACCTAGGACTTATACAACAGCCCTTGCACTTTACTCCATCTTCAATTTGTCTTCGATCTATTTGATTCGAAACACTAACGCCCATACGGAGTGGTTCTTTGGATAAGAATCCAACCGGTCTCTCTGTATTGACGACGGAAAAATGGTCAAAACTTTGATAGTTGGTGATTTAACTATCAAATGAAAAATGTCCATGTACACACAACGATATTATTTCCAGATGGAAATTATATCGATCAATCATCATTTAACATTTATCTCTTTAGTTCATTAATTTACTTATCTCATGTTTCCATATATTCTAAATTCTTATTTTCTATTATCGGAAAACATTTCTGATTCTTATTTGGAAAACATTTCCAAAACTCCTTCACTGGATTTAAACTGATGTTTAAATCAAACATCGCTATGCCAACTCAAACCATTTCACTCATTAACTAAATTCACTTAACCATAATTCATTATCAAACCCTACCATTCCTTAGTTAAGAAGGAAGTCAATCAAGTTGGGGTATAATTACCTCTCAGACCTTAACTGAACAACGTTTTAACTTTGAAATAGTCAAAGTTTTTCTTTTAAACCTTTAACAACTTCCTTACGTAACTCTCGGATTCTATTTACGAATCCACTTCTTTATTGAAAACATTGATTATGACGCTAACGTTATAAACCCTACTTCTGAAATATCTAACTTAACATCTAACTTTTATTTCTTATTTTGAATAATTAACCTACTATAATTTATTTATAAATAAATAAATCTTGATTTAAAAACCGGAAAGTAAATAATACTTTCCCGAATTCGATATAATCGAATCCAACGTATAATTCTCTTTCGGATAATCTCTATTCGATTAACTCCTTCGAATAACTAATATTCAGTTAGCTCCCTTCGAATAACTTATATTTGATTATCTCCCTTCGAATAACTATATTCGATAACTCTTCTCGAATAAGATATATTCGATTTAACTCCTTACGAATAAACTATATTCGATTACTCTTCTCGAGTAAGCTATATTCGATAACTCTACTTCGAATAAACTATAACTCGATTATCTTAACTCGATAATCTTAACTCTAATCGATTAACTTAATTTGATTAACTCTAATTGATTAACCCTAACTGGTTAACTCTAACTAATTAAATCTAACTGATTAACTCTAACTGGTTAACTCTATTTAATTATCTCTAACTGGTTAACTCTAAGTGATTAACTCTATTTAATTAACTCTAATCAATTAACTCTAACTCTAATCGAGTAATTCTAAATCTAATCAATTAATTTTAACTCTAATCGATTAACTCCTCTAACTTATTTTGATTAACACATTTCGATTAACTCCTTTGGTTAACTCTACGTCCATATTCGGTTTCAAATATCGATGTTGAAATCGATTCTTACTTCTCTATATAAGCCCTGACTTATATATCCTATTTATCCACGGATAAATATTTTATTTAATTTATAAAATATTATTTATAAATTAATCTTCTCAATCTATTGGTTACAATAAATTCTATTTAAAATCATTGCTTTAAATCTATACCGTGTTATACCCGTGTGCGAAGCACGGGTCTAAACTTTCCTGATGTAAAATTCTATTCATTTGCCAAATATTTCCTTATATAACATTCTTTTCATTTTACAATAAATTCCTTTTTTAACTCTATTTATTTTCTACATAAATATCTCCTTTTATAACTCTACTTATTTAACAAATAAATATTCTTTTCCAATCCTATTTATTTAACAAATAAATATTTTCTTTTCAACTCTATTTGTAAATTTTACAAATATTCCCTTTCCAAATCTATTTGTAAATGGTTTACAAATATATATTTTTCATTTCTATTTGTAAATGGTTTACAAATATATCCTTTTCATTTCTATTTGTAAATGGTTTACAAATATATCCTTTTCATATCTATTTGTAAATGGTTTACAAATATATCCTTTTCATATCTATTTGTAAATGGTTTACAAATATATCCTTTCCATATTTGTTTTATAAATATTTTCCTTTATAAAATCCCTTGATTTTATAAATAGTCCTTTATATGAAATCCTTTGATTTTATAAATATTCTATTTCAATATACAGTTTGAAATCTTCCTTCTATATAAAATCTTTTGATTTTATAAAATATTTTGTTTCAATATATTTATTGAAATTTTACTTTTTCATCCCAGGGTTTTCTTACGGTATTTAAAATACCAAACAATAGTGATCAATATCATTCAAACACACATAATCAACAATAGATTACATATCACATCATATATCACAATATATGAAAAACAGTAAAATAAATGTTGAGGAATCCTGTTGGATTCCTCCGACCTGTTTCCCTGCATACATAGATGTTAAACAATATAATTAACATCTATTTCATTTCACTACGAAATATTCTACTAAACAGAATCAATGTTTGATTAACGATTTACATATATTGTTATCTATAATTTCAACCAATACATAAGCAATTCAACCAAACAGTTAACACACAACAATCAACAGTTAATTATCAGTTCTAACAATATGTTGTAAAAATATAACTGTTCAGATTTGGTGATTTTTACTCACATTGGACGATCATCGTTAATAACGATAACCATCGCTTGATTCAGATGAACAATTTATTTCACTATAAATTGTAACGAGCTTTGATTCGCTCTCAGTTAGTTCCATTATGGAGCGCTCGTCCATACGATCCCAACCGATCTTGTTTTGTTCAATTCTAACTACGTATGACAAAGTTATCGTATTAACAAGTAAAAACACAATTTAGATTTAAATAAAAACTTAATTTCTATTGAATTGGGCATCACCCATTAACCCGGCCCAACACCATCCCAACCAAGCCCACACCGATGTCTTCTTCTTCCCAACTCCCAGTAATGCTCTCGAAACAAATACACAACCATTTTCGGTTTCATTTCATGCCACTTCCTCCTCTATTTCATCACAAAATCCACTGAAACCATTTCCAAACTCCTTCTCTTCAATTTCTCAACAACTCCATACCCTTAAATTTCAACTCGTCAGCTCCCTGTGAAATCCGACGTCGCACTTTTCCTACTATGTACAGTAATCGATCAATGCCTATGAACTTCGAATCCACCCAAAAATACACACCAGATGCGATTCAAGCTCCTGAACCAAAATACAACATCAATTCGAGTCAAAACCCGCTATGTTTGGATCGATCCCCAACCCTAACCCTCGCGTAAAAATCCCATAGGTATAGAACGGACATCGCACTCAACAAACCAATACCAATGAGAAGAGCAGCTCACCAGAAAGCTAAATAAACTTGCTTTGGATTTTTAAAGTTTTTCTTTGATTTTGTTTTGAATTTCAAAGTCATCGGTTTGGGTTTTGAGATTTCAGAACCGGCGGCTTGAGAGAACGGTTTTATAATGGAGACGAGACTTTTATGTGGTTGTAAAGGAGGGGTGTGTGGCCTTTACTAGGCTTCAGAAAGGGTTGATATATTTTATTTTTATATTCATTTATTTGTTCTGCACTCTAAAAATCCCTACGAACACACACAATACCCAAAAATCACGAAAATGGACAAGCAGCTACAGTTCGACATTATGGTCCCAACGAAACTGGTTTCGTCAAATTCCGACTCTGTTTGCTCACACAGCTTATTTTTAAAGGTCAAATTATCGACTGTGTTTCACATTAAAAATTGGTACGACCGCATACTAACTTCAAAAATCACGGAAATTGAAATCTAGCAATAATTTAATATTGCGGATCCAACAAAATTAGTTTCGTCGAATTCTGAGGTCGTTTGCAAAACTGGCTATTTTTAAAGCTCTAAATAACACTTTTAAGTATATAAATATATTTAAAAACAATTAAATTAAATATTTAAAAATAATATTATCGTATATATCCATAATAGAATATCATACAGCTCCACTGGGATTTACAACTCGATATTCAAATCCCGGTTGAATCGATATTCAAATTTATATTGAAATTCCTTATATATATCATTATAAATTATAAAGGAATTCCATAGCGACTTTTCTAAAATTTTATTTGGACATAAATCATAATCTACACAATGAAATCCCGATTTTTCTCTTCCACTAGAAAAATATACTTCACCAGCTCCGAACGTTTCTTGTTTCACGGAAATCCGATTTAAAACGGAACCTGTATATTCAGTTGAAGTTCAAATTTCCAAATAGCAAACTGCCGCGCCATTTCAAGCTCGAATTTAATTATAATAGAATTATACGTTCAAACTTCGTTTATATAATATATTCGTTATTCTAATTCAATTATAAACTGAATTATATAATTTGAATTGCCCAGTTCACATTATATTACCAATTCACTAATTTTGATTATTTCATAATTAAATATATTATTTAATTAATATATTAATTAAATATTCAAAGTTATTTAATTTAAACGACCATTTAAATTACCAAACCATATTTTAAATAATTAAGTAAATTAATTATTCCATCATAAAATACGGGACATTACAGCTATATTCAACATCCAAAATACGTTATTTTAAGTTCATGCTTCAAGTTTATTCTAAATTCAAATTTCTGAACTAAATGAATTCATAAGTCGTTACACATCAAATTAGATAGATGCTCTAGTAGTTAGTCATTTGGGAGCAACTCACTTAGCTTGGATTCGGATACAACTCAATGAAGACGAGTTCAGGCTACTTGGTCTAACACTTAGCGCTAGATCAATGTGGAACATCACACATAGGATCGACCTAGCACCTATACATTGGAACAAAGCTTGAAATCGAGGACTAACAAACTTAAACTTAATTCTATGCTAGACGAGGAAGCTCCGTGGAAGGGTCAAATTGACACCATGATCTAGGAATCATATGGGTACCGATTCCAACCCCTTGTTAGTACAAATCCAATGTCATCACATAGGCAATCCAACCCATGTCTCATTGATTTGGTCATCGTGGATTTCCTGATTTTGCTCTGCCTTTCTAGGTTGCTTCATGCCAATCTTCAGCTACAAATATAAGGCTTGGTGGCTCATTTTAGGGGATCCTTAAGCATTTTCATAGGGACACTTCTAACATTCAACCTCAACTTCTTCATATCTAGTTTCTTGTGCTCAAATTAAATTTGTACTTGTAATCACACAATACAAAAAAACAATTACTATAAGTGGATGTAAGTGAGACCGTCAAACCACTGTAATTATGTTGTGTTTTTACTTCTACACATAATTCTGTAATTTTTGTATTCTATGGATAACTAATCGATTTAGGTGTTAGTGACCAGAACTGGAGCTAACTATATATTTATATGTATGTATACACATATTCACTGATATGTATACATGCATACATATATATATATATATATATATACACACACACACACACACACATACATATATAATAATAATACTAATAGCTTTTGGATAATAATAATATGTACAGATATATAATAGCCCTTCTAAAGTGGTATAATTATTCCTAGACCTATTATAATATGTTTTTGCATTGCATTTTAACTCTATTAAAGCCTAGGTAGAATTTTTGGGATGTCATCAAAATTAGTTTTTGTTATATGATTATATGGGGATAGTTAGTTAGATATAAGTTACATTTCAATCTTTGATTAGAGACGTGATTTTTATTTGAGAATTTTCTTTCATTCAATGCTTTTGTTATTTGAAAAACCGCAAGTAATGATTTCAACAAACCGTTGTTATACACTTAAGGAGGGGGGAGGGTAAGTTGGACAAGTGTTCACCTCACAAAACTTTATAAATCTTCTTTATTGTAATAGATTTGAAAGAAATAAATAAAAATGAATTTATTTGTATAAATGTGAAATTACATCAATATATCCATTATGATAGATTGTAATGTGCTGGATTATGGAGAAGGTAAGTTAGCAATGTAATGCACAGTCAATTTCTATGTGCAGTTCAAGCAATTTTTCGTTTAGACCATTGCAGATATCAATTTTGGGTTTTGGTTCGGTTTGTTCAAAGTTGTAGACCATTGTAAATTTTGTAAAAAATATATATATGTACCAAGATCACATATGAGTTATGGTCTTGTAATGAATCCCACCTTAGTTTATATCAAGGTGTGGAGTCATCTATTTCATATTAAGAATGTTAACCTTACTAAACTTGAGACATGATTAGTTTTATGCAAGTTTAAAGGGTATTTTGGAAATTTTCAAGGATTCATAATTATACAAAAAACTAGTGTTTTCTTTTGGAATGCCACCATTTTAGTACATGATATCTTATCATGAAAGTAGATGGTAGCTAGATAAAATTAGACAATATCGAAGAAACTTCCATAAAACTGAATGCTTGGATAGTAATTTAACATCCACAGAAGGCATACAATCTATTAGTAGTTCCAGTGGGGAATATCTTATATTAGAGAGATAACGTATATGACACCACACTTCGAGACCTACAATAACAAAGATATAACAAGGTAATACTGCCTGCTAGTGCAAAGAATAGCACCGGTTAGGGGCGATCATCTGTGAGGCTTGTGTTAAACAAGTATCAAATACGCCTATTTAGTACTTTGACTTTTTTGTCTTACCTCATATGAATTGACGTACTCAATTCTCGCTGAATACAATACAATGTTGTCTAATGGATTTATCCAGAATAAAAATAACAATGAAAAATAACACAAATCACAAAACAACAAACATGACTATATACAAATACATCAATTGCAATTCATAATAATACTCAAGTGAGTGGTTATACGTACCATATATATAATTAATCCGAAATAATATGTACACATTAGAGTTACACAATATGTTACTAGATACCTGCACAAAATATGCCCATGCACCAAAAGATGATAAGACGGATCAAAACAAAAGAAGGTTAAGCAAATCTCAATAATAGGCAACTAGCCTGTAACAACTTGGTCGGACCCGAGTAGATAAAATACATGGGTTGGTCTAGCTTAAACGAGATGATTAGATTATGTTAAATGAAGTATAATGTCATAAGTGGATAACATTTCTCAATAGGGAAAGAGTAACTTCAACTTGAACCAAATTATGGTTAATGAGATAATTGCAACTAAATAATCCAATAAGGATCTCATATAATAGGCACCAACAACTACACAAAAGTGTCTCCATGGTCAACAAATGCAAAGTGCAAAGGCTAAGCTATATATATAAATTCTCAAGAAATAACAAGATGGAAACCATCATAATATCAACATATAGAACCCATTGAGGGTTCCATCAACCAAAATATATTCACCACATGTAAACACCAAATAACTCTTAGGAAATGAATAAACTCGAACATCAACTAAAATGGTGAAACATTTAGGAGTCAACTAAATATAGAAATGCTGAAATATGAAATCTATAAATATCACCAAAAATGAATATAAATACATCAAAATGGATCCTAATCAACATTTGCATGTGCATCATTTAAAATGCACCATGGCTTACCAAGTACTATCGATATAAATTTTGGCACCTAACATAAACAATAACCCCTCCCCCGGCATAGTGTACATGGCCCACTTAGCCTAGTACATATATATGTAGCCCCCCGTCCTGCCTCCCTGAACTAATATTGACTACAACAACAATAGCAAAATGTGTCACGGGATTTCAAACAGTTATCCTAGTAGTAACAATATTACGTCTCATAGCGTATGTTTTCACTTATCAGTTTACTACCAGCCAGTCTACTCACACTGGTATAACTTCAATTCAATAATTCTAGAATTAACTAATATAATAAACATATGTGCTCTATACCACACAATTTACTATATTGTTTAAGTTGCATTCTCGTTCTCTCAAAAAGTGCAAAATGTGTGGTTTTATATTGAAAATATTTGGTTTAAGAAAATGAGTTTTTAAAATGACTTTGAAAACTATTTTGAAATCATTTCTCCGAAATTCTCTTTATAATGGAAAATATTCTGTGATGGCCCACCCCGGACCAGCCGACATTTCCCCGAAATGCGCTATGCTAATGCCCAACCAGCACAGGATGGTCATCAAAGGAAAAAGGGTTTGAAACTATGAATCACCAAGAACCTGTAGTATATCTCACAGCGCATGGAATAAATATAATAATAACATAACTTGACATAAAACAGGCGAGACAGTGCATAAGCTGAAAACTAAACCATCATAGCAATGGAAACCAAAATACAGCTTATAATCCAAACCATTGTTACAACTACAAAATACTGCCTCTAAAGCAAAATCGGAAAGGTACATTACTAATGCCCAAAATAGTGACCAATAACAACACAGGGAGAATACATGCAAATAGTACGTAGAAGCCTCATGCTCGTCTCCGGACAGCTACTCGTGCGTAACCACCTAACCTGTCTCTAGTCTGCTCGTTTAGGAGCACCTAGACTAATAAGAAGAGACATAAAACTCTGGGTTAGACAAAAATCTGGTATGAGCGATAGCAGCAAAACAAAACAATAACAGGTATAAATAATCATACCTGAACCTGGACCTGCAACCAAAGAGTTAGCACAACAAGATGTACAGTACTCTAAGGTAACACTAACATAAAGTGTAAAGTGGAAGTGTGTGACGATCCCAAAACCCCACCTCCGGTGTTAAGGATAATCATTGGAATATAACACATTAATCATCATTAGCAGAGTACAGATAGTAGCATAAACAAGAAATAGAATAATTTACACACATATGACAGCGGAATCATATATATATCACCACATCAGAGAGCACAGTGCAGGTTACTACTTAGTGTATAATAATACATAATCAGTCAACATCGCCAATGGCGGAATCATAATACATAAGAGTATATAAACTAATCATTAGTCTACATCGCCTGTGGCGGAATCATAATACATATACAATAATGGCGGAAAAGTCACAATCATCTCAATGTAGTCAAGCCTCGCCAAAAGCCAAAAGTGCACCTCTACTGCGGTGCCATGCCCAAAATATGTCAGCTACCTATAAATAGGCTGCCCATGTGAAAATAAGGGCACCCGAGTTTGCAAGGTGAAACAAACTACGAGTCAGTCATGGGACTGGTATGAGAAATCTACTTAACTTACTAAACAACAATAATAAGGCAAATCAAAGGACCACGCCACTTTCGCGGAACGGGTTTACTCCAATGAGTGCTAGTGCATAAAATAAAGTACACGGTTAAATCATTGCAATGCTTTTTATCAAAATGAAGCCATTATAAGACTCAGGTCCCATCACACAATGCAACGCAAGCCGGAGGATAGAGTTTTACCTTATAATGGCCAAAAATGCTTCATACGTATAAAACGAAAGTGTTTGATATTATTACTAGTGAATATATGTTTCAAAAGCAAATTCAATCATAAATATCAATCCTAGGCGGCATAGCTACCATCTACTATGTCGCCATACTAGTAATACAATAACATCCGCAATTTCGTATTGGAAATTGGATTCCATCATGAGTCGAGGCAAGGGGCAAGCTCCTCTCCGATTCGAGACACTCCAGCAAATCTCCTACGACCCCACTATGATCCTTGGATCTTCAGGGCCGGTCCTCTCTTACTTTTGAGGATTAATTATTCCTGAACACACATTTCTCGGTCCTTACAGACCTATAATCGAGGCGCCTCACATTCCAACAACCACACAGGTGAAAAGTATATATAATGTCAGGGCTGGTAGGTCGCTGACACCACCCTAGCTAGAAAGAAACGTCGTGCTCTTCCTGCAGTCACTATCCCGTTTTTGACTCATACCGAGGTGTGAGGCTCGCGAACCCACGCTATACACAAAGCTATGTCACACAGACCATGCTTTGATCATCAACCACAAGACTTTGCTTTGCAACAGAAGCGTTGATCATATGCCACTTAGGCGTGCCACACAGGCAATCCACTCCATGCGACTGGTTTCTATCTATATACAACCTCTGAGCTCGTACGTCTCAAAGAAGGGCGTTAAGCAAGAGAATAAATTCTCCGCCGCCAAACAGATATATATTCAATAGAGATCAATCAGCACAGAACAAAATCCAATGTCAGACACACAGTCCATTTATAAGTTCGTTCTGGGTTTGAACGAAGCCGGAGGTACCAAATTCCTCGCTTATCCGCACAATCAACAATACGTCCGGACGGCTACTACTTCAGTTCCTTCAAGGTAGCTACTCCAATCATGAGCATCAGTAGCGCCCATCCGTCCAATGTGAAGATCGTCGGTCTTCAACCGTATTCAACTCTTCGACTTCTCACCATCGATCGATTATTTGAAATGAGAATAAACTCGGCCTTTTCAAATAATCCACGTATATTTAGATTTTCATATCAATTCATCACATGGTTAAATCACTCAACATTCACATTTCAGTTCCTTAGTATAGTTTTCATGTTAAATGCATTCAACCATCACATATCAAGCAGACCAAGCAAAATCGGTTTATTTCCATTCTATATTGCCAATAATATTTTTCAACGATATATCGCCATTTTTATTTATTTAAAAACGACCATATTCAATTAAACGACATTTCAGGTCGTGCCGAAGCACTGGCGCTGTTTTTCACTAAATTTGTTTTGCACATATCTGAAAATCTAACCGTTGGATCTTCATAAATTTTATATCATTAGAAAGATCATTTCAAAATGAATCCAACGGTTTCAGTTTTGGGAAAATCCAACGGTCGGATCTCCCACACTAGTCGTTTGAAATCACAGTTTCAAATTACGAACTGCAGCGTCATTATTCGATTTAATTTAATTATATTTATATTTATATATAAATATAATCGATTCTGGCGCTGTTTTTCTTCAGATTTGAATTAAACATTCCAGACAATCCAACCGTCGGATCTTTACAAAGTTGGTGCCGTTGGAAAGATATTTCCAAGGCGAACCCAACGGTTGCGGTTTCGGGAAAATCCAACGATCGGATTTCCCGCACTAGTCGTTTGAAATCATGGTTTCAAAACACGAACTGCACGGCCACGATTCGTTTTAATTTTTTTATATTTATATATTTATATAAATATAGTTCATTCGAAAATTCCTATATCGTTTTCACTTCAAAAATTTCACTAAGGCCTTTAAATTTTGGAAAATTTTGCCATAACCTCCTTTGTACGGGGAGGGGTTTGAAAATTTATTGGGCCGTGTTAGGTACCCAATAAATCCTATAAAGCATGCACATATTTATAATGATATATTCTGGTGTTTACAGGGGAGCGTGTATAGATAATAACTCCATAGAATAAATTCTCGTCACCCTGTCAAGCCTGAGGGAGTGTGTATTTTTAATTACTCCAGAGGATAAATCCTCGTCACCTCGTCCCGTGTAGGAAATAAATATTCCATGTGTCGTATCTAATGACTGGAGAGACGTGATCATTGTCAACTCCAGACCCGTGTGGTTTTTTTTTTTAATTAATCTGGCAATTTATCGTTATTTTTTTAATAGTTCATATCAGTCATCAGTTCAACTGTAATATAAAATCATCGCCATACAAGCCTCTCGCTCGTATGGTAAATCTTTAACCTCGTCACACAAGCTCCAAATGCTTATGTGGAATATGATGAAGTATGCCTATCGTCAAGAAGTATGCCATGTGGTGTAGTTCAAAATTAATTGTTACTATCCTATGGCGATGTTTATTATTTCACACAGAATAACCAACACTCCGCATCCAATGGCATTCACAGGAGTTGATATAAAAATAAAATTGCGCAGCCAACTCATCAAGGCTTACCAATTTGTCGGGCACACAAATAATTTCTTTACTCAGCAGCTAATCCAATTTCTCTGTTCAACACATGTATATATATGCAGAACAAAGCTAATAATAATATTTCTAGCGAACAAATATTTATTTCAACACGTGTGTATTTTTATCAAAGTGTATATATGATAAAAGTAATATTTTTACTAAAGAAATATTTATTCAACACGTGAATGTTTTTAACCCTTCATATTCACAATAAAAATGTAATTTTTATCGGTAAAGCTATTTATTTAAAATACGAATGCCATTCAACACTTAAATCTATTCAACGAATGAATATCTATTCAACACACGAATGATTTTTCAACATATGTAAATAATTTCAGCAAAAGAAAGTAATTCTATAATATGAATATTTCAGAAAATTTCGGCAGCATAACGGCAGGGTAGTTAAAACCGGGACCGTATCGAAGTACGGCTCCTCGCTCTACCTTAAAACCTTGTAGTTTTTGACAATGGGGATTCATGCATCTAGTTCGCACGCAGGCGGCATGTTTTATTTCCATTTCCACAATTCTATTCTAATTTGTTTCAACCACAAGAGGGTATTTTTCAACCACAAAGGTATTTTTCAACCACAATATCAACCACAAACAATTATTTTCAACCATTTGTCATACTATATTTTTCACGCCAATCACAATCAATAAATATCGTCCATGGTCTGTGGACGAGGGGAGTATATATATATATTATATTTCACATGCATTTCAACACAATTCACAGCAGGAGAAGATCATGACGATGCGACATGGGAACCCGAAGACAAGATTCACACTTCTTACCCTTTTCTCTTTGAGAGTACATTCTTAACTCCTTTCTAAGCTTTTGATTCGAGTTTGTTTTTCCTATCATTTGAATCTCGATCCTTAGGCAGAAGCCTATGGTTGAAAACATGTGTTTGAGACATATTATTTTGCTGGTTGTGAGGGGATGCAAGTGTTGGCTGGTGGATGCATAAACACATACATTATGCAGTAGATTGGCTTAAGCACTTACATATTGCATATAGATGTGTGCGCATTGTAATTTCCAATGATGTAAATGGTTGAATTATCACATGTATGTTGCATTTTGATGAATGGTTGTGTATACATATAGAACTTATATGTACTATTAGGATTTTTTTTCATACATATTAGATACATGGCACTAACATATATTACATTAAGGTGGTCAACTGAATCAGTAGACCGCCGGATTTTTGCATTAGTGTAGGGAAATATACACAACACATCTACGTATGTTCATCAAAGCATTAGAAATTTTAAGGACAATGGATGCTAGTGGTTCATGATGAGTAGATAGGTATAGGTAATAGTTGATAACAATAATAATAATTTTCTTAACTTGGAGATTTCGGCGACGAAATCCTTTAAGGATGAGAGAATGTAACACCCCATTTTTTAATACACAATAATTATATAAAGAAGATAATAAAATGAATATTAGTAAATAAAATATTCATAACCAAGTAAAACAGACTTTGACGTTGTGTTCGTTATGAAATTCTGGTTCAAATAGACTCCTGTTCGTAAATCAGACAAAGTATAAAGAAGTTATGAACTAAAGAAGTTTGAACTAAATTTTAAAATTAATTAACTCAGAATGTAAAAGTCAGGAGTCGACTGGATCCTACATGGGTCGACCCCTATGTCGACCTTAGGGTCGACACTAGTGTCGACCCAGGTAGTAGGTGGTTCGACCCACCTTCGACCTATAACGTGAATGTACCTGAACTTGTTTTGTGGTTATAAACATACGTTGACTCGGCATGATGTGTGTTTAACGGTTTGATTTTATAACCTAATATCATATGGTTTAGATTACCAAACTTATCTATAAATAAGCTAGCAACCTTATCGTTTTCTTACATAAACATTTCTTCTCTCCTCTAAGTTATGTTCTGAAATAAAATTAAGAAAATGTCGGGGTGTTGCCAGAACATAGATTGAAGGGATAATTCTAGTTTTTCCTCTACAAATATTTCAAAGGCTTTTTCTGGAACTAATACATATCACTGTGAGTTCTACGTTATTTTTAGATCTGCTATTTAAAAAGGGTTTTAACAGTAAATATACTGGATCTTAAATAAGCAGTGTTTATAAGTTATGAAAATTAGGAACACATCCCTAAAAGTAAACTTAATTAGGCTCACATTCGATCATAAACTTATTATAAATTAGGTCCCTATTTTTCAAAAGTAGCGAAAAAATGAATAAAAAAATTAAAAAAATACGAAAATTATTGTTGAAATAAATTATGCCTTCGACAAAAAAAAACGCTCAAAAAATAAAATAAAAAACATGCAAAAAAATAAAACAACAAAAAATGCAGTTAAATGCATAATGTTATGCAAGAATTCCAATTTCTTGCATATATATTTGCAAGTATTCCAGTGTTGCATCTGCATTTAATTTTTTTTGCATATTTATGTGAAAATATTGCTTCATTCTTGCATAAAATTATGCAATATTTCATAACTGTGTAACTCAGTTCATTTTTATTTGCATTCAAGTGTGCAAGTAAATCCGAAACATGCACACATGTGTGCAACATACCTGCAGGCAAACCATTAGCAAAATGTCCTTTATGCAATAATTGCATATGCATGCAAGTATTGGCAATACTTGCATACATATATGCAACTTTTTTTTCTCTTGGCGTGGACTTCTGCTAATATTTACAGATTTTAGAATTTTTTTATCACCGCCGCACTTTTTTCTAAAAGAAAATGCAGGAGGCGTAGCAAAATAAGTAGCAGGCGAAACCATGAAAGTAGAATGCAGATCCTACAAAAAAGAGGCGGGAATTCAAAAATAGGGGGCGGGTTTATATTATAAACTATGACCGGATGTGAGCGTAATTTTGAAACTTAATAGTGACCTATAAAAAACGCACCCTTATAAGTTTATTCTTATATGTTATTATTCTTTTAATTACTTTCAATTTCTGTTCAGTTTTCAGTTATTACATGTTTATACGTACATATATCGTCCTTATCCCCTTTCTGTCTTAGTTTTATTTACAGCCTTTTTATGCCTATTACTTCAGTGTGATTTACGATCTATTTTCACCTTTTCCTTTTTGTTTTGCGCTGAGCCTAGGCCATCGAGAGCCTAGGCCATTTCTGTATGAATTGCGTAAAAGTGGGATAAATTGGAATAATATGCAATAACAATAAAAGAAGATTTTGGCATATTGGAATTTGACTGTATAATTGGGGTAATTATAAATGAAGAATATGCAAACATGTTAATATGAATAGGTTGGGTTGTTACATTTAATCTATATACATCTGAGTAGGTGTCTGTATGACTTCGGGAAGGGTTGTTACATTTAATAATAATTGTCATTTACAACCAGGAAATATAACATTGGGTTATATGATGCATATTAATGAACTTAAAGTTGCTAAGTTAAATCTGTTTGATTAATAAGCTAAGAGGTTCCACATTAGCTGTTAATATATCATATTTTAGGGGAACTCTTAAAATCCTAGTTTACTTGGGGGACCAAGCCTAGGGGTGTCTTGTGTCAATTTAATGTTGCTTGGAATCCGTATCAATTAGTACACTCATGTTATCAAACGAGTCCCGCATTAGGTACGGAGTAGGGCAGGCTTTACTGATGGATTATTCTAAGAGGTTCAAATCCTAGAGGTAGGTACGGGAGCGTTCTGCCGAAGTCATGAGCGTGCATGGCTCTAGTAGGAGAAGATAAGATGTTATAACACACTGGATAGGGCTGTGCCTTTTTAGGTTGACGAGTTGGGTATTGATATCCCCAACTGCCGTCGCTGGCATAGTTTATTTGCGTTTGTAGGGAGCCGATCACTGGGTAGTAATTAGGGTAAAACTTAATCCTGATAATCTAATAGTTGGTGTAGAAATGTTATTCTGGGACATGAATGAGAAGCTTATTCGATCTTAACTTATCTTGTTTATTTCATACTTGTGTATTTTACTGCATTTCTTATCTAGTACCATTTATCTGTCTTGGTGCTTCTTTATCTTATGCTTATGCTAAATATCATTGGAACTGGTCAGACTTTATGCTGGCCTTTTTTGTTTTCCTTCTCTCTCTTCCTTTCCCCTAGGTTCTCAGGGTGGTGGATTGCATCAGTGATCGTGATTCTTTGATTTAGCTTGGACTTGGATTATTTCTCACTCTATGTATTGCTTCAGTTTTTGTTCTATGCTTATTATTATGGCTTATGAAGGATATGATTTTTATGGTTTTGTACTTGTACTATAATGGTTTATATTTCCACGAGATAGATGATTATGATTATGACTTATGGTATTTGAAAATGTAATGATGTATTTGGTTTTATAATAAAATTTCAAAAGTTTTCGGCTGCATTTTATATTCTGTCTTGTGAAATTAGTCTCTGTATTATTATTGCGCTTCACAGAACATAATACATCCTCATATGGGTGACATTAAGGGAGGGTTTCACATTCAACTTATTTGTCTCATATCTTCTGCATACTAGCTTGGATTCTTAAAATTATATACGAAAATTGACCAAAAGATTTTTATGGACACAATGAAAAGTTTTCATTGCCAAATTTTGAAATCTATAAAATTATCTTTTTAACCTCTTAATTTATTTTTAGTTAATCTCTTTCTATTAAAATAATTACTTGTTCCTCTTCACTAATATTATTCATTTCCAATAAATTGCATTAATGCCTGACCTAGTTGTTGATTTATTATGTGCTTACCTTTTCAAAATCAAATGTGCATGTTAACATTTGTGATTAAGTTCTTTCTATTAGATTTTAATGTTATGTTTAAAACGTTAGTCTTTAATTCCTCTATTTATTATTTTATAACATTATTCTGAATGTTTCCATTAATTCTTATTATAACCTTCTATCGTTAAATTTTCATAACATTAACTTTTAATATTCAAATTTCTTAATTAATTATTGTTAAATTTTCAGGTTGTTACATTCTTTCCTCTTTAAAGGATTTCGTCTCCATAATCTTTAAGGGTAAAATAATGAAATAAGTATTTTCTCTAAGGTCTACATTCCATTTACTCAACCATCATCCGCTGAATCCATTGTCCTTCAATTTTCTAATGCAATTCATGTAATTATGCAATAGTGTAGTGTGTGTGTCCCCCACTAATGCAAAAGACTAGGCGGTCAACAAATTTAGTCGACTGCCTTTTTATGCAAATATATTTGTGTTATGTATCGAAATGTATGCAAGTATCCTAATGGAAAATGATAGTTCTATATGCATGCCACAATCATCATTCATATGCAACTATCATACGATAATATCTATTAATTAAAACTATGGAAATAAAGTAAAAATACACACACACATCCATATGCATATACACGATGTCCTAGTTAGACGATCTCTCATAGTGTCTAGCGTGTGTTATGTCATCCATTGCATTCACTAGCAAACATTTGAAATTGTTTGTTTACATCATCCATAACATGTTCCAGAAATATGTTTGCAATCAACCCTACCCTCCATAGAATTAATCCTAAGACCCACCCTTTCCAAGTATAATTAGAATAAAGAATCAGATCAAAGAAAAAAACAAATGATAGAATGTTTAAAGAATGTTGGTAAGAAACTTGGATGTTTCTAGGATACTCAGGTTGCTATAGCTGAAAGTTCTCCTTATAAGATGAAAGATCTTATTTCAAAATTGGCAGAAAGTTCTTACACACGAGGGTTGATTGATGATTCATACTTCTTCTCCAAATTACCAACCTTAATGGTTTCTCTTATAATTGCTGAGCTATTCTAACCAAACCCACTAGAGAGATTTACTGTCTTACCCATTTTAAATACTTTTAGAAAGAAAACTTTTAAGAAAGTTAACCAATTTTTTTTTCAAAAATCTTCTATCCAAACCTTTACTATCTTACATTTCTCTATCTATTCCAATCATATTAACAAACCTATAAGAACATACTTTGTTTTGAATTATGTCTATATTTTTTTCAAAACTCATTTTATCTTTTAAAACCTTATTTGGAATATCTCAATGAGAAAATTTATTATTTATATGGTTACTAAAATTCCCTTTTTTTGCTTTGCCAAAAAATTCCCTTTTTTTAATACACACACATGCACATAGCTCTTTTCATGAAATCTCCAAAAAATATGAATTTCATATCAAAGCATAGCACCCTTCAAAATTTCTATTTCTAAAACTATATATGTAACAACCTAGAATTTGGGGCCAATTTAAAATTTTTATTTTAGAAATTTTAAGGGATTTTGAATATTTGAAATAAATTATTTTAAATAATAACGACTAAAAATTTATTTTAATCGAAGTTAATAAGAATACATTTAATTTAATTATAAAAGGAATTAGAAATAGCACGGTAGTTTGAAAAGTCAAATCTGAACTTTGACTGACTGTACAAGATGCAGAATAAATCAGATTTTGGTGAAACCAAAGATATTAGAATCTATTTAAAAATATCTTTCCAACGAATCTGAAAAATCGAAATTTCATAGCGGAAATTAAAAGTTATGGCCAGTTGAAATTTCAAAATAGTCGCTGTAGAATTTTTATATATATTTTAATATTAAAAATGGCCATTTTTCAAACGGTCTTGGAATTCGACGAAATTTGTTTCGTTGGGACCGTATCATCAAAAAAGAGCCAGAAATATTTTTTCTGGATTTTTCTGAGTTCGTATGTGGCCCCGGTAAAATTAAAAAGTACGTTCGAATTTAATTTTAAAGATTTATTTTAAAATAAAAGAAACATGCTGTAAACTTCAGAATTAGACTTCGGCACTAGCTCCATTGCGTTCAAAAGACGTCAAAACATATTGTTCGACAGTTGTTGGGCTCCGTTTGGAGATCAGATGGAAAAACCATAATTTTTGTAACACCCCACACCCGCTATGGTCACTCTCTAAGGGAATGCCATAACATCGGCGGAGTATTTTAGTGAATATAGAACAGAGAAATTACAGCAAGACAGATATAAGTAATACTGGAGAATTTAAAACAACATTTCAATGCAGCGGAAAGTAAAACATGTCTGGTTACATCAGAAAACCATAATAAGAGTTAAGTACAAATATCCATTCTTGCTAAATAAAAATACATAATCCCAATACATGAACTGATAGCCATAAAAGAAAAGGGTAAGCTGAGCTCTACATCTAGGATCCAAGCTCCAAGAGAGTAATAAAAGCAGCCTGATCAAAGCCCACTCGTGCTGGGCCCACTGTGAGAACCTGAGGGTTGGGAAAAGATAAAAACAACGGGGTCAGACATAAGTCTGAGCGAGTCCTATAACTTTAACAATGTAACCATTAAAGTAATAAGGATCTGATATAACTTGGTACGGTGTGACTGGGGATAAATGACTACACTCAGTAGCCAATCAGACTTAGAGTGAACTAAGATAACGATAAAGACGCATTTACCCACCCACGGATAATTACTACACTGCACCACACCAGTCATTCCTACTTAAAGGTTGATCCCTCCCAGGGACTTAGAAAATTTACCCAGTAGTTTCGTATACCCCTAGCTCACTACATAGGTGTCGTCTGCCCCTATCTCCACTAGGTGTACCCACTACTCCCAAGCGATCGGCTCCCTACCGTAGATACCCGTGCTGGCCCCACAGTGGGGTGTATCACTCCCCAAAGTGGCAACCCGATACAATCAACGGTGCACGGCTTATACCTACACGATGCAACAACGTCTTACCTACCAGCCCGGGTCCACACACGCATATGAAACCCGTTGGACTTGCGTTGCCACTGCTAACCCGTTTTGGCCTCTTATAGTCAAGCCCAATATGCGTGTCCCGTCACTCGACTAGAGTTGAGCCCACTAAGATACGTTTGGGATATTGGTTGAAATGGGCCCCCACAAGCTACCCACCTAAGCTTGTCATTTCTAGTGTATACCACTTAACCCTTTAATCATGTTTTAATTACATGTTCCACTTTGGTTAAGTATTCTAATCGTATTTTCTATTGCCACCCAAGGCAACAACTAGATTTCCACATGCCACCCAAGGCACCCACTTAACCCCTCATGTCCCTCTACATGCTAATATGGTTAAGTGTTTCTTAATTAATTAATTAAGATCATGACCTCATAAAGACCTCTCACATTAGACCATCTTTTATGACTGCTGGATATGCCGGTTGGTTCCGGGCAGACTTCTGTCATAAAAAGGGTCTAACCTCGTGTCTTTACTTTAATCACGTATTTAATTTATGACTAAGACCTCTCACATTGGGCCAATCATTTGTAGCCGCTGGATGGCCGGTCGGTTCCGGGCAGACTTCCGCTACAAAAGGGTCCAACCTCGTGTCTTAGTTGATTAATTACACCTAATTAATCACCCCCATAATTAATTATCCCTAATTAATTACACATTTTTAAGAATATGGGTAGACCTAACTCAATAGGTAAATTCCCAATTCCATAGTATGGGTAGACCTAACTTAATAGGTAAATTCCCAACTCCATAATGTGGGTAGACCTAACTTAATAGGTAAATTCCCAATTATGTCCATTCATTTTATGTTATGCTTACTCATAACAACTTTACACCTTTTTTTATAATCATGCATATTAACCCCATCGTTTCCCACGTAATTCGTTTACATAACACGTCATACATAGGGACAACTTTGCATATGTTATGCACATCATAAAAGAGACAAACTTGCATATGAACTTGCATATAAACTTGCTTAAAACTTGCATATGAACTTGCATAAAACTCGCATATGAACTTGCATACCATGTCATATCACAAAGGCAAACTTGCATATGTTATGCATATCATAGAAAGAGACTAACTTGCATATGAATCTTGCATATAAACTTGCATATCATGTCATATCACAAAGGCAATCATGCACATGTTATGCATGTCATAAAAAGAGACTAACTTGCATAGGATTTGCATAAGAACTTGCATAAAACTTGCATATGATCTTACATAACACATCATATCATAAAAAGAGGCAAGTTTACATATGAACTTATAACATATGACAACCACAACTTGCATAATCCACATTTACATCCATAGCATCCTAATATCCTATCCTAATTAGTTTAGCAATTACTTGCTAAAGGCATAGGAACTCACCAAAACCAAGATTAGCAAACTTATGAAGTAGAACTAGTTGCTAAATATGAAGAAGATGATGATTAGAGGTTGATTAGCTTGCAACTTCCTTCATAAACTAGTGGAGGCTCCTCTTAGGTTTTATTTTGGCGGCATGATGGCATCATTTCTATTTTTAGTATGGATTAGGCTTGCATTAGGGTGTATTTATAGGATTAGGGTGTGTTTTAGACCATAGGATTAACCCTAGGTTAGATTAGGTCCGTCAGATTTAGGAAGTCTCTAGAACACAGCCCAGCCCTAGCCAGAAAACCAGACCTGGTGCACCCAGGCCAAGTGGCTCGACACCCCGTGTCGACAGGCAAGTCGACAGGGCAGTCGACTCCCCAGTCGACAGGCCTGTCGACAGCCCTGTCGACATGGCTAGGGCGGGAACTTTCCCGCCTGGCCCCGCTGGTTGAAATTAAAAATCTGAATTTGAATTTTTAAATCTGTTTTTAACTTTGAATTTTCTGCAAACTTCATTGGGCCATAACTGGGCCATACGGACTCCGATTTACAAAATTTCGGACTCTATTTCACGTATTTTTCCGAGACGAACGCAATGACGCAGCCCGTTTCCCTCAATTCTCACATTTGAGATTATTTATTATGCAATTAGTGAATTTTAGCATTAACTGAAATACAGGGTGTTACATTCTCCCCTCCTTAAAGGATTTCGTCCCCGAAATCTCTAAGCTAAGGAGAATGCATATCCTACCATCAAAACAACCATCTACTCAATCCATCATACACGGGCATCCATTGTCCTTAAATCCAAATTTTTAATGATGTATGAGCATATGCAAAAAGTGTGTGTATATGTTCCCTATCTAATGTATGAATATATGCAAACCATGATAGTGCCATGCATCCATTATGTATGTGAAAGAACCCTATCGACACATACAATATCTACATGAGTGCACAATCATTCACCAAAATGCATCATCCATATGATAACACAATCATTATACATCCATAAATATAGCTTCCTACGCACAATTTTATGCAATATGCAATATGAAGTGATTGAGCCGATCTAGTGCCTAGAGTGTGTATGTATATGCATCCACGAGCAACCATTAGCAACCACTTGCATCCACATGCATCCATCAAACATAACATGTCTCAAACACATGTTTCAATCATAGGTTTACCCTATCTAAAGGTCAAAGGTGCAAATGAGAGGACATACTAAAGATAAGATAAGTACTAGACAAACGATAAAGGAGAAGTTAAAAAGACATACCCTCAAAAAGGAACGGGTACAATGAACGCATCTTCACTTCCGTTTCCCAAGTTGCGTTGCTCTCGTCTTCTCCCCATTGCACTTTGACTAGTTGAACCTCTCGATTCCTCAATTTCCTAGTCTCTGACCCAAGGATGCGGGTAGGAGCTTGTCGAATAGTCGCATCACGCTCTACTTCCACTTCTTTAAGCAAGCTCGGCTCTACCACCTCTGCGGTCTCATGTAAGCACTTCCTCAAATGGGACACATGGAATACATCATGTACACCACTAAGTCTGTCGGGCAACTCCACTCTATATGCCATCCGTCCAATTCTTTCCTTAATGGGAAATGGCCCTACGAACCTTGGTGCTAACTTCCCAACAGATCCAAAGCGAACCACATTTCGTAACGGAGACACTTTGACAAAGACCATGTCCCCAACTTCAAACTCAAGTTCCGTCCTTCTCTTGTCCGCATAAGATTTTTGCCTATCCTGCGCTGCTTTCATCCTTCTTCGAATCAAGTCAATCTTCTCAGAAGTCTCCCTAACCATATCAGGCCCAAGCAAAATTTTATCCGTAGATTCCCACCAACATGTAGGTGATCGACAAGGCCTTCCATAAAGAGCTTCGAAAGGAGCCATACCAATACTGGACTGAAAGCTATTATTATATGCGAACTCCACCAATGGAAGATGCTCTTCCCATGTACCTCCAAAATCTAAGATACAAAGCCTCAAAAGGTCTTCTAGGACACGATTCACCCTCTCAGTCTGGCCGTCCGTCTGAGGATGATATGCGGTGCTCAGACACAATTGAGTCCCCACTGCTTCTTGCAAACTTCTCCAGAACTCGCTAGTGAAGATAGGATCTCGATCACACACTATGCTAGAGGGTACCCCATGCAATCGAACTATCTCTCGAAGATATACTGAAGCTAGCCATGGAGCAGTCCTCTTGCTCTTCACAGGTATGAAATGGGCGCTTTTAGTAAGTCTGTCTACCACAACCCAAATTCCCGTATTTCCCTTTCTTGATCTGGGTAACCCGTCAATAAAATCCATCGAGACGCTATCCCACTTCCATTGCGGAACTTCCAATGGGTGAAGCAACCCACCTGTTTTCTTTTGCTCTGCTTTCACCTGTTGGCAGACCAAGCATCGAGCGACATATTCGGCCACATCTTTCTTCATACCGGCCCAGAAGAAAACCCTCTTCATGTCTTGGTACATCTTGTCCCCACCGGGATGAATGGTCATCCTAGAACGGTGTGCATCATCAAGAATAACCTTCCTCAAACCCTCGTCTTGCGGTACACAAAGTCTACCGTCTCTACGCAAGCACCCCCTATCGTCCAGGGTGTATCTACTCAAATGGCTGGACGACTCCCCCCTTATGAGCTTCTCCACCAACTCAACCAACTGTGGGTCGTCCCTCTGTGCTTCTCCAATCCGCCCCAGAAGAGTAGGTCTGACCTCCAAGGATGCTAGCAAACCGGGTACATAATCAATGGAAGGTATGAAATCAAACATCGAGATAAATTCCAAGCTTCGTTGTTCCACGAACAATGGACTCAAGGACAACCTCTTTCTGCTCAAGGCGTCCGCCACCACGTTACCCTTGCCAGGGGTATACGCTATCTCGAAATCATAGGATGCTAAGAACTCCATCCACCTTTGCTGTCTCAAATTCAAATCCTTCTGAGAAAACAAGTACTTCAATGATTTGTGGTCAGTGAACAGTTCGAATCTCTCGCCAAGAAGATAATGGCGCCAAATCTTAAGCGCAAAAACAATAGCGGCCAATTCTAAATCATGGGTAGGGTAATTTTTCTCATGCACTCTCAACTGCCTTCCACCATAGTCTATTACCCTTCCCTCTTGCATTAAGACTGTGCCTAATACTGTCCCACAAGCATCGGTATAGACAACAAATGACTTGCTCCCATCTGGCAACACTAACACTGGAGCAGTGGTTAAAGCTCTCTTTAACCGTCGGAACGCATCATCACAATCTACGTCCCATGTGAAAACAAGATTCTTCTTCGTTAAGCGGGTTAATGGGGATGATATCTTCGCGAAGTCTTTGATAAACTTCCTATAATAACCCGCCAAACCCAAGAAACTTCTTACTTCGGTAGCATTCTTCGGAACCTTCCAATCCTGAATTGATACTACCTTCGCGGGATCCACAGCTATCCCTTCCTTGGAGACCACGTGCCCCAAGAACCGCACCTCCTTCCTCCAGAAGTGACATTTAGAGAATTTAGCCTTAAGGCTATGTGCTCGAAGAGTCTTCAATACCTCCCCAAGATGTAGGGCATGCTCTTCTTCACTCTTAGAAAATACTAAGATATCATCCACAAAGACCACCACGAACTTATTAAGGAACTCCCTGAACACCCTACTCATCAAATCAACAAAATATGCAGGGGCGTTCGTCAACCCAAATGGCATCACCAGCCACTCATAGAAACCATCTGGAGTCCTAAAGGCAGTCTTGTCTATGCTATCCTCAGCCACCCTCAACTGATGAAACCCCGTGGCCAAGTCCAATTGAGAAAATACTGAAGCGCCAACCAACTGATCGAAAAGATCATCAATCCTCGGCAATGGGTGTCTATTCTTCTTTGTGAGCTTGTTGAGTTCTCTATAGTCTACACAAAGTCTGAGGGACCCATCCGCCTTTGTAGCAAAAACTACTGGAGCACCCCACTCCGATATACTTCGTCTTATGAACCCCTTCTCAAGCAACTCCCCTACTTGCTTATGGAGTTCCCTCCTCTCACGAGGAGCCATGTGGCGCACTGGTAAAGATACAGGTTTAGCATTATCCACCAGATATATTCGGAAGTCAATCTCCCGCTTCGGAGGTAAGCCCTTCACCTCTTCAAACACATCCGAGTATTCCCGGACCACTTTAACAGATTGCAAACTCTCGACCGAAACGTCAAGCGATTCAAGATAACTTAGCATAACAGAATCCATGGGATTACAAGAGATCTCGAGAGTGTTACCCAAACGGGTCATGAGCCTAACAACTCTCCTTTCGCAATCAAGAACAGCACCATTACTGGATAACCAGTCCATGCCCAAAATTAACCCATATCCCGTGAAGCTTAAAACAAAAGCATCACATCTAAACTCAATGCTAAGTATAAAAATCTTCAAACCCAAACATATCATGGACAAATAAGTGGAGCGCCCAATTGGGTTTGAAACAACCAAGGGATCATCTACAAGACTGGTGTCTAAGTGCAGTGACTCAACTAATGATGATGAGACAAACGAATGCGATGCGCCTGAATCAAACAATGTACGGACAGGATGATCAAATAGAAAAACCGGACTTTCAACGGAAATAGTTCTACCTCTTTCCTGAATCGGTGGAACCGCGAGAGCCTGTACTTGCCCCCTAGCCTGACCTGGTGCCATAAGAGCTTGCACCTGTCCTCCTGAGGTAGATCCCGTCCTTTGCCCCTTTTTAGGGAAATCCTTCACTAGATGCCCTGCTTCGCCACAGTGAAAGCAACCAGTCTTCTTCTTCTTTCTACAATCTTTGCTTATGTGGCCTGGTATCCCACAATTGAAGCACTTCTTCTTCCCCTTGCCACCGTTGCCTTTCCCACCTTTGTTTTGCTGTTGTTGCTAAGGTCTCTTTTGATCTCCCTTCTTCTCGGGTGCCTTATTAGCATTGGGACCCTTCTCTTCTTCATGCATGAGTGCCATGTCAACTAGCTTCTCAAAGGTGGCCCCCATAGGGATATGATTCATAGCCAACCCATGCATCGGTTCATTCAAACCTTTCACGAACCTCAAAGCCTTCTTCTCCGGTGTATTCACCATGTCTAGGCCAAACCTTGCCAATTGATTAAACTTGTTGACATATTCCTTCACTGAGAGATTTCCTTGCTTTAGAGTCAAGAATCTTTCCATATACAAGTTTTCCTCCGCCCTTGAGAGAAACTTTGCCACAAATCTTTGCCTAAAATCCGCCCAAGAGTCAACGGGACGTTCTCCATTAGTGACCTCCCACCAGAATGAGGCCTCTCCTTTCATTAACCAAGCAGCTAACTTGACTTTCTTTCCTTCTTCCATCTCAAAGATATCTATCAACTCTTCCACCTCCTTAAGCCAATCTCTAGCCTCCACAAAAGTTTAAGATCCTTGAAAAGGTTTCCCTCCCATAGCTTTAAATTCCTTGCAAGTCTTAGCAAAAGTATCCGTGCGAGGAAGAGGGGGAGGAGGAAGATCGGGTGCTACGGTTGGTGGAGGAACATTTGCTGGACCCGCAGTGGTGGCCCTAGCCTCCATCAATCTCCTATACCATACTGGTATCGTCACACCCTCCGGAAAGTTAAGATCCTCAGCCATGCTGAAACGAAAAAGGAAAGATTCAAAACGGAGAATTCGAAAGATAAAGATATGGCTATTGGGGATTATGCTTTTCTTTCAAAAACTTTTCTCTTTAAAAACATGTTTTTGAAAATATCTCTTCCAAAAATGTTTTTAGAAAATTAGTTTTCTAAAAATTCTATCTGTTCCGGTAACCTTTGCTCTGATACCACGTGTAACACCCCACACCCGCTATGGTCACTCTCTAAGGGAATGCCATAACATCGGCGGAGTATTTTAGTGAATATAGAACAGAGAAATTACAGCAAGACAGATATAAGTAATACTGGAGAATTTAAAACAACATTTCAATGCAGCGGAAAGTAAAACATGTCTGGTTACATCAGAAAACCATAATAAGAGTTAAGTACAAATATCCATTCTTGCTAAATAAAAATACATAATCCCAATACATGAACTGATAGCCATAAAAGAAAAGGGTAAGCTGAGCTCTACATCTAGGATCCAAGCTCCAAGAGAGTAATAAAAGTAGCCTGATGAAAGCCCACTCGTGCTGGGCCCACTGTGAGAACCTGAGGGTTGGGAAAAGATAAAAACAACGGGGTCAGGCATAAGTCTGAGCGAGTCCTATAACTTTAACAATGTAACCATTAAAGTAATAAGGATATGATATAACTTGGTACGGTGTGACTGGGGATAAATGACTACACTCAGTAGCCAATCAGACTTAGAGTGAACTAAGATAACGATAAAGACGCATTTACCCACCCACGGATAATTACTACACTGCACCACACCAGTCATTCCTACTTAAAGGTTGATCCCTCCCAGGGACTTAGAAAATTTACCCAGTAGTTTCGTATACCCCTAGCTCACTACATAGGTGTCGTCTGCCCCTATCTCCACTAGGTGTACCCACTACTCCCAAGCGATCGGCTCCCTACCGTAGATACCCGTGCTGGCCCCACAGTGGGGTGTATCACTCCCCAAAGTGGCAACCCGATACAATCAACGGTGCACGGCTTATACCTACACGATGCAACAACGTCTTACCTACCAGCCCGGGTCCACACACGCATATGAAACCCGTTGGACTTGCGTTGCCACCGCTAACCCGTTTTGGCCTCTTATAGTCAAGCCCAATATGCGTGTCCCGTCACTCGACTAGAGTCGAGCCCACTAAGATACGTTTGGGATATTGGTTGAAATGGGCCCCCACAAGCTACCCACCTAAGCTTGTCATTTCTAGTGTATACCACTTAACCCTTTAATCATGTTTTAATTACATGTTCCACTTTGGTTAAGTATTCTAATCGTATTTTCTATTGCCACCCAAGGCAACCACTAGATTTCCACATGCCACCCAAGGCACCCACTTAACCCCTCATGTCCCTCTACATGCTAATATGGTTAAGTGTTTCTTAATTAATTAATTAAGATCATGACCTCATAAAGACCTCTCACATTAGACCATCTTTTATGACTGCTGGATATGCCGGTTGGTTCCGGGCAGACTTCTGTCATAAAAAGGGTCTGACCTCGTGTCTTTACTTTAATCACGTATTTAATTTATGACTAAGACCTCTCACATTGGGCCAATCATTTGTAGCCGCTGGATGGCCGGTCGGTTCCGGGCAGACTTCCGCTACAAAAGGGTCCAACCTCGTGTCTTAGTTGATTAATTACACCTAATTAATCACCCCCATAATTAATTATCCCTAATTAATTACACATTTTTAAGAATATGGGTAGACCTAACTCAATAGGTAAATTCCCAATTCCATAGTATGGGTAGACCTAACTTAATAGGTAAATTCCCAACTCCATAATGTGGGTAGACCTAACTTAATAGGTAAATTCCCAATTATGTCCATTCATTTTATGTTATGCTTACTCATAACAACTTTACACCTTTTTTTATAATCATGCATATTAACCCCATCGTTTCCCACGTAATTCGTTTACATAACACGTCATACATAGGGACAACTTTGCATATGTTATGCACATCATAAAAGAGACAAACTTGCATATGAACTTGCATATAAACTTGCTTAAAACTTGCATATGAACTTGCATATGAACTTGCATAAAACTTGCATATGAACTTGCATATAAACTTGCATAAAACTCGCATATGAACTTGCATACCATGTCATATCACAAAGGCAAACTTGCATATGTTATGCATATCATAAAAAGAGACTAACTTGCATATGAATCTTGCATATAAACTTGCATATCATGTCATATCACAAAGGCAATCTTGCACATGTTATGCATGTCATAAAAAGAGACTAACTTGCATATGATCTTACATAACACATCATATCATAAAAAGAGGCAAGTTTACATATGAACTTATAACATATGACAACCACAACTTGCATAATCCACATTTACATCCATAGCCTCCTAATATCCTATCCTAATTAGTTTAGCAATTACTTGCTAAAGGCATAGGAACTCACCAAAACCAAGATTAGCAAACTTATGAAGTAGAACTAGTTGCTAAATATGAAGAAGATGATGATTAGAGGTTGATTAGCTTGCAACTTCCTTCATAAACTAGTGGAGGCTCCTCTTAGGTTTTATTTTGGCGGCATGATGGCATCATTTCTATTTTTAGTATGGATTAGGCTTGCATTAGGGTGTATTTATAGGATTAGGGTGTGTTTTAGACCATAGGATTAACCCTAGGTTAGATTAGGTCCGTTAGATTTAGGAAGTCTCTAGAACACAGCCCAGCCCTAGCCAGAAAACCAGACCTGGTGCACCCAGGCCAAGTGGCTCGACACCCCGTGTCGATAGGCAAGTCGACAGGGCAGTCGACTCCCCAGTCGACAGGCCTGTCGACAGCCCTGTCGACATGGCTAGGGCGGGAACTTTCCCGCCTGGCCCCGCTGGTTGAAATTAAAAATCTGAATTTGAATTTTTAAATCTGTTTTTAACTTTGAATTTTCTGCAAACTTCATTGGGCCATAACTGGGCCATACGGACTCCGATTTACAAAATTTCGGACTCTATTTCGCGTATTTTTCCGAGACGAACGCAATGACGCAGCCCGTTTCCCTCAATTCTCACATTTGAGATTATTTATTATGCAATTAGTGAATTTTAGCATTAACTGAAATACGGGGTGTTACAATTTTGGATTTAATTAAATTAATTAAGAAAATAGAAATTATGCTCAAATACATGTATAAATACACGGATGAACAATAGCTTCTTCTTCACGTTCGTTTCACCGCCGCCTAACCCATTCCCATCAAATCTTCTTCCTTCGATTTCTCCTTCGTTTCTGAATGAAATTCTTCGCCGTAGTACAACTTTTCAAAGAGATTTTTGTGTTCTTCGATTCTAGACCGGAATCAAAGCCTCTCGTGGCCTGTAGCCGCCGCCCCAACCTCCCAAACCCGCCGCCGTCGCGCCTAGTCCGGGCCCACCACGGCGAACCGAAACCCCCCTTCTCCCGGAGATTTTAGCCCTCTCCTAGCTCTCCGACGCCACGTAATCGGTTCTGGAAACCATCAAATACATCTCACGATTCTGGAATTAAAGATTTGAACAAATTGAAATTATAAAGGTATGAACATTTCAGATTTTGCGACGCTTTTATCTATTACAGTAGCAGTTGTGAAAATAAATTTGATAATTTGTTCATATGAACTTCAAAAAAAAAATTCAGATCCGAGAGAACCGTGACTTCAAATACGACTTTTTAAAAAAAGCGATTGGGACAAATTATTATCCAATCAAGGTGAGATTCTATTTTAAATAATTAAATTAATTTAATTATTAATTTTCCTTTGTTATTGATATAATTGAATAGTGAATTAAGTAGATCTGAGATGTGATAATATTCTGAATGATTATTTGGTTTATCTGTGTGTATAATTCCAGATCTGCTAGTTAAAAATTTCAGATCTGTATGTGATGAAAATTTGAATAATCATTTTGTTTAAATTTTGTCGAATCATGTTTTTTTGATATTCTATGAATCATGTATATATAAAAATATCGCCTTGTTCATGTCTTTGAATTGAACTAGAAAATTTCAATTCAATACCACCTTGTTGTTATTTGATTTGACTAGGCCTTTTTAGTTCAAATATAATATTGATATGATGTTTGTAGGATTGAAATATGACGATATGAAAGAAATTACATCTATATTTAATGTAATTAAGACATGAATTTTTCACCGCAATAAAAATTACATTTGTAGGTGATAAATAAAAGTATGATTTTGCGATGCAATATAAATTACATTTTTTCTTAATGTAATTAAAGATTAGATTTTTGCATTGTAAATAAAAAGATTAGATTTTTACATTGTAAATAAAAATATTAGGTTTTTTACATTACAAATGAAATTTATACTACATAGAAAATTACATTTTTATATGTAATTAAAAGAGATGAAATTTATACCGCATAGAAAATTACATTTTTATATGTAATTAAAAGACATGAAATTTATACCGCATAGAAAATTGCATTTTTATATGTAATTAAAAGTCATGAAATTTACACCGCATAGAAAATTACATTTTTATATGTAATTAAAAGAGATGAAATTTATACCGCATAGAAAATTACATTTTTATATGTAATTAAAAGACATGAAATTTATACCGCATAGAAAATTACATTTTTATATGTAATTTAAAGACATGAAATTTATACTGCATAGAAAATTACATTTTTATATGTAATTAAAAGACATGAAATTTATACCGCATAAATAGAATTACCTTTTTATATGTAATTAAAGAAACAGAATTTACATGTAAAATAAAATTACATTTTTGTATGTAAATTAAGAATGAGAATTTGCGTTGAAAATAAAATTACATTTCTATATGTAATTAAATAATAGGATTTTACATTGTAAATTAAAAAACAAGATTTGACATGTATTATTAATTACATTTTCAATGTAATTAAAAAGTAGAATTTGACGGTGTAATTAAAATCACATTTTTAATGTAATTTATAAAGATGGAATTTTTCACCATTATGTTAATTACATTTTTAATGTAATTAATAAGAGAAATTTTACAATGGAATCAAAATCACATTTTCAATGTAATTTATAAAGATAGAATTTTTCGCCGTTAATGTAATTACATTTGTAATGTAATTAAATAGAAGGATTTGACAATGTAATTAAGGAATAAGATTCTACCATTATAATGTGAATTAAAATTTACATTGTAAATAAAAAGGGAGGAATTTACATTGTAAAAAAGAGAGAGGAGGTTTTACATTGCAATTAAAGGATAGAAATTCTACATTATAATGTTAGTTACAATTTACATTGTAATTAAAAGGGTGATTTTACATTGTGATAAAAGAATGGAATTCAACATTGAAATGGAATTCAACATTGAAATGGAATTTACATTTTTAATGTAAATAAAAGAATAAAGAATGGAATTCAACATAATTTACATTTCTATGTGAATATAAGAATTAAAGAATAAAGGGAGAAATTGGACTTTGAATTATAATTTACATTTTTAATGTAAATAAAGGAATAAAAGAATGTATTTAAAATGTTGAAATATTATCTTCATTTTTAAATGAATTAAAATTGAATGGAGATCGGTAGTTGTCTAGCTCGTTGTTAAATCGAACGACGTTATTATGGTTGAACGTTTTATATTTGTATATTTATATATAAATATAATTAAATTTAAACGAATCAAGCGCAGTAATTCACATTTTGGAATCATAATTTTAAATTGACTATACCAATAGATCCGACCGTCGGATTTTCCCAAAACTGAAACCGTTAGGACCGTTTTGGGAAGATCTTTCCAACGATGTAAACTTCGTTAAATCCAACGGTTAGATTTTGGGAAATGTGTAAGTCAAAATTGGTTGAAAACAACGCCAGGGTTGCCCCTCGACCCGGAGCGTCGTTAAATAAAGATTTAATTATTTCAAATAATTAAAGATAAGAATTAATCATTATAAAATAATATAACGATATGAAATGGGTTTTCCCAAATTATATGGGCGAGAATTATTTGGAAAGTCCGAGTTAATCTCATTCCAAATAATCAAACGACGTAAAAAAATCGAAGTGTGAAGATGGCGAATGAAGACCGTAAATCTTCCCTCGAATGGATAATGATCAAGACCCTGAATTGACTTGCTCCCAATTCAAGGGTCAGGGTAATTGCCCAAACGTACATGTTGATTTCACGGATATGCGGGTACCTCCTTTCTGTACTGGACATACAGGACGAGAGTATCTCCAGTTTCGTTCAGACCAAGAACGGGCTTATAAATGGAATGTGTGTCCGACATTGTACTCCTTTATATTATATTTATTAATTTTCTGCCGAATGTATGAATGTTTGGTGGCGGAGAATTTATTCTCTTGCTTAACACCCTTTTTGTATATTTTGGAAAAAGATTAATAGTATGATATGGATTGACAGTGTGGCATACCAAGATGCAATGATCAAGGTTTCTTGTTGAAAAGCAGAACCTTGTGGTGACGATCAAAGCACAGCTTGAATAAGCATAGCTTTGTGTATAACGTAGCTTCACGAGCCTCACAACCCGGTTGAGTCTAAAACGGACCAAGGGAACGCAGGGAGAGCAGAACGTTTCTTTCTAGCTAGAAGTGGTGTTTGGGTTTTACACGGCCAGACATTTTACTTATGTGGATGATGTAATGAGGCCCCTCGGATATTAGGTCCTATAGGATCGGGAAACGTGTGTTCAGGAATAACTAAGGCGCAAAATCGTATGTGCGGACCGGCCCTGCAGGATCCAAGGGTTCACTGCGGGGAATACTGAGACATTAGCTAGAGTGTCTCGAATCGGTAAAGAGATCGTTCCTAGCTATAACTCATGATGGAAAACCAAATTCCCAATACAACCCTACGGACTTGATTGTATTACTAGTATGGAGGCATAGTATATGGTAGTTATGCTTCCTAGGATTGATACATTTACTTTGAAATTTTTTTGAAACATATATACACTAATAATAATATCAAATTCGTTTTTATCGTACTAAGCATGTTTAATCATCATAAGGTAAAACTCTATCCCCTGGTTTGCGTTGCATTGTGTGATGGGACTTGAGTCTTATGATGATTCCATTTTTCCAAAAGCATTGCATTCTTTTACAATATACTTATTTATATGTTCAGTCACCTTAAATTATGCACGACAATCCATTGGAATAAAACCCGTTCCGCGTTAGCGGCGTGGTCTTTGGATTTGCCTTATTACTATTAGTTAAATTAGTTAAGAATTCTCACACCAGTCCCATGACTGACTCGTAGTTTGTTTTCACCTTTGCAAACTCGGGTGCCTTCTTTTCTACACGGGCAACCAAGTAGCAGGTTTCACTTTCTTTGGAGTTGCTGTCTTTGGAGCTTTCTTGGTGTTGCTTAGTTGAAGTGATGATTTGGAGCTATGAAGACTATCTATCATTTATCTTTTGTTGCATTTTATCTTTAGACTTTGAGACATCCGAACTTATTCTATTTCTAGTTGTTCTATCTTGAAGTTTGAAACTTATTTCCTTTTGCTGAAACTTGATGTAATAATTTAGGACTCTGTGACTGTGGAATTCTGTATTTGATGACATTCATATTTTCTGCTGCTATGATGTTGTTATTATATAGTTTTCCTGTGCTATGTTGTATCAGTGATCTATATTGTTGTATTTATGTTGTATTCCAAATGATTATTCCTTACTTTCATTCCGTGGAAGTTTGGGATCATCACAGTTGGTATCAGAGCTTTGGTTAAATATAGCTTTGGAATATAACATATTTATAATAATTCTTTTACGTAGAATTACAATATTCTATGGCGAACAGTTCATTAGAGTTACATAATAGTCAGTCATTTTATCGCCATCTTTTTATCCATCCTTTTATCTTATCATTTCTTAAAATCACCGTTACAGTTGTTCTGACCCTTTCCTGGATCGTACAGAACTAACTAAAAATGAGTACTATTGCCGCTAGAGCTTCTAGAGCTAGAGCAAGGAGGCAAAATGTTGCTGAAACTGAGGAGCCCACAGTTCAACAGTCACCACCACCACCGCAGCCCTTTGACTTGGATATGGTAGCGAAGAAGTTCAAGAATTTAGGTGGAGTTCCATTCACTGGTATTGAGACCGTGACATATGCTCAGGCATGGCTTAAGAATTGTAAGAAGATATTTAGAGGGCTAGAGCTGGAAGATCAAAGGAAGAGATTTACAGCTTCATGGCTGCTCTGAGGCGACACACAGAATTGGTGGGAAGTAGTCAATATTGGAGGTGATGAAGAAAATATGACTTTGACCAAGTTTAAAGAGCTGTTCAACGAAAAATACGTTCCAAGGAAAGAAGTGGAAAGGCTGCATGACGAGTTCGCCAACTTGAAGCAAGGCGACAAAACTATCTCTGAGTATGTAAGAAGATTTGAAGACCTCTCTCGTTATGCCTCAGAATTGATTCAGGATGACTTCCAAAAGAACAAGAGGTTTATTAATGGGATTGCAAGGAAGTACACTAATAGGGTTACTGCTCACATTGACCTTTCTTTTAATAAGCTGATTGAGTTTGCTTGTCGCTATGAGGAGAACGACAAAAGAGTTTCACAGCAAGATAGAGAAAGGAGCTTGGCCAACAATAATAATAAAAGGAAGCAACCCGAGAAGAAGACTGAGGGGAGCAGTTCTGGAGCCGCTAAAACTCGTGATAAGTCTAAGGTGCAATGCTTCAGTTGTCAGAGGTATGGACACTATAGCTCGGAGTGTAAAAATCCGAAGAAGGCCAGAAGTGATGACACTAAAGAATGCTATAACTACCATAAAAAGGGTCACGTCAAAGCTAATTGTTCACTATTGAGGAGTGCCCAAGTTGCCCATGTGTACGAGGAAGCAAGTGCACCACCTTCTTCCGCACCTACTTCTTCTGAAGGAGCAGGTAAGCCTGATGTTTTAGGTGGTACTATTTCTGTTAAAAACATTCCTGTGACTGCCTTGTTTGACACGGACGCATCAAGGAGCTTTATTTCCAGCAACATGGTTAAGAAATTAAAAATTAAAAATATTTTACATTCTCTGTGTTGGTTCCTACTCTTTTATTTTTCCTTTTTCCTTTTCGAGGACGAAAAGTTCTTAAGCGGGGGACATTGTAACAACCCGGAATTCGGGGCCAATTTAAAAATTTTATTTTAGAAATTTTAAGGGATTTTGAATATTTGAAATAAATTATTTTAAATAATAACGACTAAAAATTTATTTTAATCGAAGTTAATACGAATATATCTAATTTAATTATTAAAGGAATTAGAAATAGCACAGTAGTTTGAAAAGTCAAATCTGAACTTTGACTGACTGTACAGGATGCAGAATAAATCGGATTTTGGTGAAACTAAAGATATTAGAATCTATTTAAAAATATCTTTCCAACGAATCCGAGAAATCGAAATTTCATAGCGGAAATTAAAAGATATGGCCAGTTGAAATTTCAAAATAGTCGCTGTAGAATTTCTGCATATATTTTAATATTAAAAATGGCCATTTTTCAAATGGTTTCGGAATTCGACGAAATTTGTTTCGTTGGGACCGTATCATCAAAACTAAGCCAGAAATAATTTTTCTGGATTTTTCTGAGTGTGGCCCCGGTAAAATTAAAAAGTACGTTCGAATTTAATATTAAAGATTTATTTTAAAATAAAAGAAACATGTTGTAAACTTCATAATTAGACTTCGGCACTAGCGCCATTGCGTTCAGAAGATGTCAAAACATATTGTTCGACAGTCGTTGGGCTCCGTTTGGTGATCGGACGGAAAAACCCTAATTTTGGATTTAATCAAATAAATTAAAAAAATAGAAAATACGCTCAAATACATGTATAAATACACGGATGAACAGTAGCTTCTTCTTCCCGTTCGTTTCACCGCTGCCTAAATTAAAAACATATTGTTCGACAGTCGTCGGGCTCCGTTTGGAATACGCTCAAATATATGTATAAATACACGGATGAACAGTAGCTTCTTCTTCCCGTTCATTTCACTGCTGCCTAAATTAAAAACATATTGTTCGACAGTCGTTGGGCTCCGTTTGGAGATCGGACGGAAAAACCCTAATTTTGGATTTAATTAAATAAATTAAAAAAATAGAAAATACGCTCAAATACATGTATAAATACACGGATGAACAGTAGCTTCTTCTTCCCGTTCGTTTCACCGCCGCCTAACCCATTCCCATCAAATCTTCTTCCTTCGATTTCTCCTTCGTTTCACAATGAAATTCTTCGCCGTAGTACAACTTTTCGAAGAGATTTTCATGTTCTTCGATTCTAGACCGGAATCAAACCTCTCGTGGCCTGTAACCGGTGCCCCAACCTCCCAAACCCGCCGCCGTCGTGCCTAATCCAGGCCCACCACGGCGAACCGCAACTCCCTTCTCCTGGAGATTTTAGCCCTCTCCTAGCTCTCCGACGCCACGCAGTCGGTTCTGGAAACCATCAACTACATCTCACGATTTTTGGAATTAAAGATTTGAACAAATTGAAATTATAAAGGTATGAACATTTCAGTTTTTGCGACGATTTTATATATTACAAAAGCAGTTGTGAAAAGAAATTTGATAATTTTTTCTGTGACGATCCCAAAAGCCCGTGACACGGTGTTAAGGATAATCATTGGAATATAACACATTAATCATCATAAGCAGATCACAGATAATAGCATAAAAAGAAAATAGAATAATTTACACACATATGACAGCGGAATCATATAGATATCATCACATAAAAGAGCACAGTACAGGATACAACTTAGTGCATAATGATACATAATCAGTCACCATCGCCAGAGGCGGAATCATACATAAAGAGTACACAAAATGAATATCAGTCTACATCGCCAATGGCGGAATCATAATATAGATACAATAATGGAGGAAAGAGTCAAAGTCTGCACAGTGTAGTCAAGCCTCGCCATGAGCCAAAAGTGCGTCAGAAACCTGTAACTAGGATGCCCGTGTGAAAATGAGGGCACCCGAGTTTGCAAGGTGAAACAAACTGCGAGTCAGTCATGGGACTGTATGAGAAATCTACTTAATTTATTAACAACAATAATAAGGCAAATCAAAGGACCACGCCACTTTCACGGAACAGGTTTACTCCAATGAGTGCTAGTGCATGAAATAAAGTAAATGATTAAATCATCGCAATGCTTTTTATAAAATGAAGCCATTATAAGACTCAGGTCCCATCACACAATGCAACGCAAGCCGGAGGATAGAGTTTTACCTTATAATGGCCAAAAATGCTTCATACGTATAAAACAAAAGTGTTTGATATTATTACTAGTGCATATATGTTTCAAAAGCAAATTCAATCATAAATATCAATCCTAGGCGGCATGGGTACCATATATCATGTCGCCATACTAGTAATACAATCACATTCGCATATTTCGTATTGGAAATTGGATTCCTTCATGAGTCGAGGCAAGGGGCAAGATCCTCTCCGATTCGAGACACTCTAGCAAATGTCCCAGGACCCCACTATGATCCTTGGATCTTCAGGGCCGGTCCTCTCTTACTTTTGAGGATTAATTATTCCTGAACACACGTTTCCCGGTCCTTACAGACCTATAATCGAGGCGCCTCGCATTCCAACAACCACACAGGTGAAAAGTATATATAATGTCAGGGCTGGTAGGTCACTGACACCACATTAGCTAGAAAGAAACGTCGTGCTCTCCCTGTAGTCACTCTCCCGTTTTTGACTCATACCGGGTTATGAGGCTCGCGAATTCACGTTATACACAAAGCTACGTCACACGGACCATGCTTTGATCATCAACCACAAGACTTTGCTTTGCAACAGAAGCCTTGATCATATGCCACTTAGGCGTGCCACACAGGCAATCCACTCCATGCGATTGATTTCTATCAATACATAACCTCTGAGCTCGTGCGTCTCAGAGAAGGGCGTTAAGCAAGAGAATAAATTCTCCGCCGCCAAACAGATATATATTTAACAGAGTTCAATCAGCACAGAACAAAATCCAATGTCAGACACGCAGTCCATTTACAAGTCCGTTCTGGGTCTGAATGAAACCGGAGGCATCAATTCCTTGCATATCCGTAAAATCAACAGTATGTCTGGACGGCTACTACTTCAGCTCCTTCATGGTAGCTACTCCAATCACGAGCATCAGTAGCGCCCATCCATTCAGCGTGAAGATCGTCGGTCTTCAACCGTCTTTGACTCTTCGACTTCTCAACATCGATCGATTATTTGAAATGAGATGAACTCGGCCTTTTCAAATAACCCACGTATATTTAGATTTTCAAATCAATTAATCACATGGTTGGACTATTAAACATTCACATTTCAGTTCTTTAGTTATAATTTTCATGTTGTATACATTCAACCATCACATATCAAGTAAGCACAACAAAATTGGTTTATTTCCACTCTATATCGTCTATAGTATTTTATAACGATATATCGCCATTTTTATATAATTTAAAATGGCCATATTTAATTAAACGACGTTTCAGGTCGTGCCGATGCACTGGCGCTGTTTTTCACTAATTTTGTTTTACACATATCTGAAAATCTAACCGTTGGATCTTCACAAATTTTATATCATTTGAAAGATCATTTCAAAACGAATCCAACGTTTCCAGTTTTAGGAAAATCCGACGGTCGGATCTTCCACACTAGCCATTTGAAGTTACGATTTCAATTTATGAACTGCAGCGTCGTTATTCGATTTAATTTAATTATATTTATATATATATAAATATAATCGTTTCTGGCGCTGTTTTTCTTCAGATTTGAATTAAACATTTCAGATAATCCAACCGTCGGATCTTCACAAAGTTGGCGCCGTTGGAAAGATATTTCCAAGGCGAACCCAACGGTTGCGGTTTTAGGAAAATCCAATGGTCGGATTTCCCCCGCTAGTCGTTTGAAATCACGGTTTCAAAACACGAACTGCGCGGCCATGTTTCGTTTTAATTTTATTTATATTTATATATTTATATAAATATAGTTCATTCAAAAATTCCTATATCGTTTTCACTTCAATTATTACACTAACGCCTTTAAATTTTGGAAAATTTCGCCATAACCTCCTTTGTACGGGAGGGGCTGGGAAAATTCCCAAATAGCCACATGGGTGTCTCATGTCAAAAAGAAAATGAAAATGCCAAGCGGCTAGCCAACAGGCTCATAAAATCATCACCCAAACAAAACAGTAAATGTGTACCTATTTGTCGGGCACAAAATTTTATTCCTCTTCTCTAGCCCCTTTGCTATAACCTGTTCAATAAGTATGCATGTACATATATACAATTTTTGTCACTTATCATTTTCCATTCAACTTCATATTTGATTTACTTTGGTTTAAAAACACCATTCATTCTAATGTTGCATGCATAGGGTAAAATCACATCATTAGTTAATTAATGTTTATTTCAACTCATGCATATTTATTTGAACAAGTGGCTATGTTTAACACTTCACATTTCAAAATTAAGAATTTTGGCGAACTAAAATATATTTCAACACATGACTATTTTATTTAGTTCCTATGCATGTTAAAAATAATATTTCATTCACTAATATTTATTTCAACGTCCGCATATCTTTAGCATATCACATATATGATAAAAATGACATTTTTATCATTTAAAATATTTATTCAAAAAATGAATGTTTTCAACACTTCATAGTTTCAATAAAAATGTAATTTTTATTGTTCGATCTTTTATTCAACACATGAACTTTTCCCCTACACACACTTCTCAACACATGAGCATTTCCACACATGGATATTTTATATATGTTGTTCATATAAGAAAGATGAAATTTTTGTTGTTGAAACTATTTATATATATAAGGCGAATATTTTCCATACTTCATATATATTATAAAAATATGATTTTTATTGTTTAAACACTTCATTCATTCACAAATGAATTTAATTTTCACACGTCACTTTCCAACACATGTATATTTCCACACATGGATATAGTTTCAACATATGACTTTAATTTCAACGCATGAAGATAATTTCAACATATGAAAATAATTCTAACACATGAATATTATTCAAAATTTCGGCAGCATAACGGCAGGGTAGTTAAAACCGGCACCGTCCCTAGTACGGCTCCTCGCTCTACCTTAAAACCTCGCGGTTTTTGACAATGGGGATTCATGCATCTAATTCGCACGCAGGCGGCATGTTTTATTTTTATTTCCACAAATATTTCCAATTCATTTCAATCACCAATGGGTATTTTTCAACCACAACCAAACAATATCAACCACAAACAATTATTCAACCATTCGTATTTTTCATCCAATATTTCACACCAATTCACAACAATAAATATCGTCCATGGTTTGTGGACGAGGGGAGTATATATATATATATATATTATTGATGTATTTCACTTGCATTTCAACACATATATCAATTATTCTATGCATGTATAATTCATACTTCGCTTATATAGCTTACACTATGCATGTACATAAGGTATACAACACGTGTGTAATTTATATTTCGCTTATATAATTTATACATGACATTTTCCATTCAAATTCAATTAATTTAGATTTCTCACATTGGTTTTCGGAGTGCTAAAAATCGTAGATGACTTAGAAAAATCCGCGGCTTCTTCTAAGTGGTAGAGAGCTTCCTTGCGGTCCCGATGTTTCCTATTTCATCGAATTTCGTCAAAACACCAAAAAGATATGATTTTTCAAAGTGCAGACATCAAAAAGGACTCACATTTCTATTTGGTTCGAAACTAGGGTTGCATTTATCGCGAAATCCGCTGACCTAGATGACGATCAGGGAGTTGGACGTCGACGAGGGGAGTGAGGCGCGTCTAGTGGTGGTGGTCGTGGCCAGTCCGGTCATCGGAGCAAGGCGGGGCGGCGGTTTGAAGCGTCGAACTTTGGAGAGGTGGTTCTCAGTGGTAGCGCGATGCTTGGTGGCGAAACAGGTATGGATTTATAGAGGAGGGAGAGATGAACGAAAAATTCAACTAGAGGGGGCACTGATAATGGTTGAGGCGGTCGGAAATCGCGAGGGAAGGGGGGAAGCGTTTTCGTCGTCGATGTCGAAGGGGGGCGGGGTTTTTCTGTGATTTTTTTATTTATTTTAATGAATGGAGAATTTTGATTGGCCCGTGGGTTTTATTAAATTTTAAATAGTGTTTTCTCCAACGAACTCCTTTTCAAACCCAACGACTGTCACCCCTAGCTAAATACCCCCATCCCGGACACAATGGGATATGTTTCGTTGGCCAATTCGACTGTTACAGCCAGTTATTCTTCAAATTAAAGTATAAAATATTTAATTTTTAACTTTGAACGTGCATTTCAATTTGCCAGGGCCACAATCTGATCCGAAAAATTCTAGAAAAATAAATCTAGCTATGTTTTGACGCTACGGTCCCAACAAAACTGATTTCGTCGAATTCTGAGATCGTTTGAAAAATGGCCATTTTCTGGTCGATCCAATTTAACAGAAATTGACCAAACGCATTTTTTTGCCACGCACACATATTAGCTTCAAAAATTATGAAATTTGAAATCTAGCAATAATTTGACATCCCGGACCCAACAAAAGTGGTTTCGTCGAATTCCGAGGTCGTTTGCAAAATATCAATTTTCCAGGGTTATATCGACCTTTCTGAAAATTCATTCGGCCTTAACTTTTGATTCACATTATGAAACTTCGATTTTTCAGATTCCTTAGAAAGTTACTGATAATCAGTTTTAAATATTTTTGGTTTCACTAAAATCCGTTATATTTTCCACCCTGCACAGTCAATCTAAGTTTGAATTCGAATTTTCAAATTGACTCACTATTTCTAATTCACTATTTTATTGAAATATTCTATTTCAATTGTTCAAATTCCTTTGAAATCACCAATTAAAAATTTTTAAATTGGCTCATATTTTTCGGGTTATTACAATCTCCCACACTTAAAACTTTTCGTCCTCGAAAAGGATACAACAGTAAAGTAGGAAACAAAATGTAAATGCAAAGTATTGTAAAGGTACCTTGCACCGGAGTTAGTCAGAGATGTCCACTCTGCATTTGGGGTAAGCTTGCTTAATGATTTCCTCAGTCTCCTAAGTACAGTCTCTAAGATCACTACTCCACTGCACCTTAACCAAATGAACCTTTTTGCTTCTTAGTTCTCTAGTTTCTGTGCCAACAATCTTTAATGGCTCTCTTCTGAGTGCTAATTCTGGAGTTATGTCTATATCCTACTGCGCTGCTTCTTCTACAACAAGATCTGGATCATGCACATGTCTTCTAAGTTGAGATACGTGAAATACATCATGCACCCCAGGCAACCAATCTGGTAATTGAACCCTATAAGCAAGAGTTCCAATTCGTTCGAGTATAGGAAAGGGACCAATAAATCTCGGTGCCAACTTCCCAGTTTTGCCAAATCTGATTACACATCTCATTGGAGAAACTTTCAAATAAACATGATCACCAACAGCAAATGTCAAATCTCTTCTTCTAGATTCTGCATAACTTTTCTGTCGGCTTTGTGCGATTCTCAATCGCTTTTTGATGAAGTCGACTTTATCAGATGCTTCTCTAATCATATCGGGTCCTAACACAAGTCTGTTGCCAGGTTCTACCTACATGCTGGAGATCTGCACGATCTGCCATATAATGCTTCAAATGGCGACATTCCCAAACTTGCTTGATAGCTATTGTTATATGAGAATTCTTCCAAATGCAAGTGATCTTCCAATGACCCACCAAAATCAATTATACAAGCCCGCAGTAAATCTTCCAAAATTCTATTCACCCGCTCAGTCTGGCCATCTGTTTGAGGGTGATAAGCGGTGCTCATATTCAGTTTCGTTCCCAATTCTGTCTGGAAAGCCTCCCTGAATTTGCTAGCAAATATTGGGTCTCTATCACTGAATATGATGATGGGAATTCCATGCAGCTTAACAATTTCTTTTAAATATATCTGTGCTAGACTTTGAGCGGTTCTATTGGATCTGACAGGTATAAAATGGGCAGTCTTCGTGAAGCGATCTACGATTACCCAAATGCTGTCATTACCTTTCCTGGTTCGCGGCAAACCATCTATGAAATCCATGGAAATCTGTTCCCATTTCCAACCTGGGACTTCCAACGGTTGCAACAATCCAGCTAGCTTCTATTGGTCGCTCTTGACCAATTGACAAGTAGGGCATCTGCTAACATACAAAGAAATATCCCTCTTCATTGCCTTCCACCAGAAAGTGCGTTTGATATTGTTGTACATTTTACTCACACCAGGATGGATGCAAAATTTGGATTTATGGCATTCATCTAGTACTTCTCTTTTGAGCTCAGGGATGTTGGGAACACATATTCTCCCATTCAGTCTCAGAACTTCTTCTTTATCTACCTGAAAACTTGAGGGCTCTCCCTTCTGGATTCTCCCTCTGATCCTTTGAATGAAATAATCATTCCTATGGAGAGCACATATCTTATCAATCAAGCCAGGTGTAATTATAAGATTGGCAATGATTGCGGTTTTCCTACTAAGCGCATCCGCTACAACGTTAGCCTTCCCCGGCGTATACAGGATATCAAGATCATACGCAGCAAGAAATTCTAGCCAACGCTGCTGTCTCAAATTCAGATCTTTCTGGGTGTATAAATACTTCAATGATTAATGATCTGTGTACAGTATAAATTTCTCGCCCAATAAATAATGCCTCCAGATTTTCAATTCAAAAACGATGGCTAGCAACTCAAGATCGTGAGTCACATAATTCTTCTCATGCGGTTTCAGTTGGCGGCTTGCATAAGCGACTACTTGGCCTCTTTGTATTAACACTGCACCAAGACCTCTAATAGAAGCATCTGTGCAAACCGTTAAATCCTGATTACCATCAATAATGGTTAACGCTGGAGCAGTCGTCAGTTTCGATTTCAATTCCTGGAAAGCCTCTTCACAGTTAGAAGTCCACTTAAATTTCTCATGCTTCTTCGTGACCTTCGTTAACGGACCGGATATCTTCGAAAAATCCTTAACGAACTTTCGATAATAACTAGCCAACCCCATAAAACTTCTAACTTCTGTGGTAGTAGTGGGTTGTTTCCAGTCTTGAATCACTGTTATTTTGCTTGGGTCAACAGAAATCCCATTCTCTGACACGACATGGCCAATAAACTTGACTTTTTCTTGCCAGAAGACACATTTAGAGAATTTGGCTTTGAAGACGTTCTTTCTTAGAATCTCCAATACTTGTTCTAAGTGTTTTTCATGCTCGGGTTTTGATTTGGAGTAGATTAAAATATCATTGATGAGTACGAGGACAAATTTATTTAGAACTCCCCTGAACACTCTATTCATTAGATCGACAAAGTATGCTGGAGCATTGCACAGGCCGAACGGCATTACTAACCATTCATAAAATATGTCAGGACCTCTGAAAGCTGTCAAAGGAACACACTCCTCTGCTATTCTCAATTGATGAAAACCTGTAGCTAGGTCCATTCGGGAAAATACTTTCGCCCCATTCAATTGGTCTAGCAAATCATCGATACGGGGTAATGGATACTTGTTTTTGAGCGTCTGTTTGTTGAGGTCTCGGTAATCAACGCATAATCGAAGAGTACCATCTGACTTTGGGACAAACACAACAGCTGCACCCCAATTAGAAAAGCTAGGTCTGATTAGACCCTTCCACAAAAGTTGGCGAGTTTGATCGCCTAATTCTTCTTTTTCCTTCGGAGTCATTCTGCGAATTGGATGTACCACTGGTCTGGCATTGGGAATTAGATCGATTCTGAATTCTATTTCTCTTTGCGGAGGTAAGTTTTCAACTTCTTCAAACACATCCGCATAGTTTCTGACAATCGGAATCTTTTCCAGGGAAGTGGGGATAACTTCTAATGCCGACCAAAATTCTTCTCTATTTGGATTCGAACCATGGCATGGTACAGTAATATATCCAAGCTTCGTTCGAATTTTAATGATTCTTTCCGCACAATTCACTTCGGCTTCGTATTTCCTTAACCATTCTAACCCAAGGATAACGTCGAATTCGGGAAAATCCATAACGATTAAATTAATGGGAAATTTGTAGGAAGAATAAGAGATTGGCACTCTACACATGAACTGAGAATAATGGAACCCCCTATCGGATTATGCACTTCAACCGATTCTTTAAGTTTTCTCTGTTTTAACTTTAATTTGTGCATTATGTTGCTAGAAATAAAACTACGCGATGCACCCATGTTAAACAATACAGAAACAGGAATATTTTTAATTGTAAGGGTACCTCCCAAAACATCGGGTTTACCTGCTCCATCGGAAGCAGCCGGCGGGCTCGACCCGTCATACATGTGAGCTACTGTGGCCTTCTTCAGCAAAGGACAGTCTTTGACTAGATGATCAGTCTTACGGCAATTAAAGCAGGAGTGAGGGTTCTGAGAACCCTGGCTTGAACCTTGTGAATTTGTCTTCTGCCTCTTCGGGGTTGTGCACACATTAGAGAAGTGCCCCCATTTTGCCATAGCTATAGCAGCTTCCTCTCGGCGGCTTGCCTGTCTGAGGTTTTGAAGATGCTGCTTGGCTCGACTCAGCTTGATTCGCAGCAAGCTTGCGTTTGTTCCCGGCTTGGCTTCTAGCGCGATCCTGGTCCAGATGCCTATGGTCAAGGTCTTCGTAGTTGCATGTCATTTCCACCAATTCATTAAATTCCAGCTTGACATGGGCCATGGCTCTATCATGATACTGTCACTTTAGCCCAAGGATAAACCTCTTGTTTTTGGACTTCGCAGTGGCGACGAGCTCCGAAGCATAGGGCGATAATAGTGTAAATTTATTCAGATAATCCTGCACGGAAAGATCCCACTGCTGGAGGTTAGCGAAGTCATCGTGCATTCGTTCTAGTGCTTGTTCTGGGACATACTTCTCCTTGAAGAGTTCTTTGAATCCATCCCAGGTTCTTCCAGCTTCTCTATTCCCGGCAGTGAGAGATTTCCACCATAGTTCAGCTTGCTCTTGCATAAGCCAGGCACCCATAATAGCTTTATCTTGGTCTCCAAGCCTTAGGCCTTCTAGAATTTTCTCGCATGTTTTGAGCCATGCAAGGGCCTCTATTACTGTGCCAGTTCCCGAGAAGGTCTTGCCTCCTAGGTTTTTGTATCTCTTAGCTACACGGTCCAGCTCGAAGTATTGAGCGGCCGGGGGTTGTATTGAAGGTCCTTCTTCTACTGGGACTTCTCCCCGTCCTCTTCCACGGCCTGCACGGCCACCTCTAGCGGCTACTGCTCTGGTTACCATTTTTGAAATTTTGTATAAGCAAGAAAAGAGTCAGCTTACAGAAACGATACTTTATTGCATAGTTAAGCAGAAAATTTACGGAAAGATAACGATGGACTGATCAAATTGTTTTTGCTATTCTGCTAGGCTCATTCTAGGACTTTACTAGTCCTTTCTCTAATGAGCGACTCGCCTTAGAATACTACTGATTCTATTTTGACGATGTGTTTAATGTGTTAGACTCCAGAACTAAGGTTAACCAAAGCTCTGATACCAGCTGTGACGATCCCAAAACCCCGTGACACGGTGTTAAGGATAATCATTGGAATATAACACATTAATCATCATAAACAGATCACAGATAATAGCATAAAAAGAAAATAGAATAATTTACACACATATGACAGCGGAATCATATAGATATCATCACATCAGAGAGCACAGTACAAGATACAACTTAGTGCATAATGATACATAATCAGTCACCACCGCCAGAGGCGGAATCATACATAAAGAGTACACAAAATGAATATCAGTCTACATCGCCAATGGCGGAATCATAATATAGATACAATAATGGCGGAAAGAGTCAAAGTCTGCACAGTGTAGTCAAGCCTCGCCATGAGCCAAAAGTGCGTCAGAAACCTGTAACTAGGTTGCCCGTGTGAAAATGAGGGCACCCGAGTTTGCAAGGTGAAACAAACTACGAGTCAGTCATGGGACTGGTATGAGAAATCTACTTAATTTATTAACAACAATAATAAGGCAAATCAAAGGACCACGCCACTTTCGCGGAACGGGTTTACTCCAATGAGTGCTAGTGCATGAAATAAAGTAAATGATTAAATCATCGCAATGCTTTTTATAAAATGAAGCCATTATAAGACTCAGGTCCCATCACACAATGCAACGCAAGCCTGAGGATAGAGTTTTACCTTATAATGGCCAAAAATGCTTCATACGTATAAAAAAAAAGTGTTTGATATTATTACTAGTGCATATATGTTTCAAAAGCAAATTCAATAATAAATATCAATCCTAGACGGCATGGGTACCATATATCATGTCGCCATACTAGTAATACAATCACATTCGCATATTTCGTATTGGAAATTGGATTCCTTCATGAGTCAAGGCAAGGGGCAAGCTCCTCTCCGATTCGAGACACTCTAGCAAATGTCCCAGGACCCCACTATGATCCTTGGATCTTCAGGGCCGGTCCTCTCTTACTTTTGAGGATTAATTATTCCTGAACACACGTTTCCCGGTCCTTACAGACCTATAATCGAGGCGCCTCGTATTCAACAACCACACAGGTTAAAAGTATATATAATGTCAGGGCAGGTAGGTCACTGACACCACCTTAGCTAGAAAGAAACGTCGTGCTCTCCCTGCAGTTACTCTCCCGTTTTTGACTCATACCGGGTTGTGAGGCTCGCGAATTCACGTTATACACAAAGCTACGTCACACGGACCATGCTTTGATCATCAACCACAAGACTTTGATTTGCAACAGAAGCCTTGATCATATGCCACTTAGGCGTGCCACACAGGCAATCCACTCCATGCGACTGATTTCTATCAATACATAACCTCTGAGCTCGTGCGTCTCAGAGAAGGGCGTTAAGCAAGAGAATAAATTCTCCGCCGCCAAATAGATATATATTTAACAGAGATCAATCAGCACAGAACAAAATCCAATGTCAGACACACAGTCCATTTACAAGTCCGTTCTGGGTCTGAACGAAACCGGAGGCACCAATTACTCGCATATCCGTACAATCAACAGTATGTCTGGACGGCTACTACTTCAGCTCCTTCATGGTAGCTACTCCAATCACGAGCATCAGTGGCACCCATCCATTCAGCGTGAAGATCGTCGGTCTTCAACCATCTTCGACTCTTCGACTTCTCAACGTCGATCGATTATTTGAAATGAGATGAACTCGTCCTTTTCAAATAACCCACGTATATTTAGATTTTCAAATCAACTAATCACATGGTTGGACTATTCAACATTCACATTTCAGTTCTTTAGTTATAATTTTCATGTTGAATACATTCAACCATCACATATCAAGCAAGCACAACAAAATTGGTTTATTTCCACTCTATATCGTCTATAGTATTTTATAACGATATATCGCCATTTTTATTTAATTTAAAACGACCATATTTAATTAAACGACGTTTCAGGTCATGCCGACGCACTGGCGCTGTTTTTCACGAATTTTGTTTTACACATATCCGAAAATCTAACCGTTGGATCTTCAAAAAATTTATATCATTAGAAAGATCATTTCAAAACGAATCCAATGTTTCCGGTTTTAGGAAAATCCGACGGTCGGATCTTCCACACTAGCCCTTTGAAGTTACGATTTCAATTTACGAACTGCAGCGTTGTTATTCGATTTAATTTAATTATATTTATATATATATAAATATAATCGTTTCTGGCACTGTTTTTCTTTAGATTTGAATTAAACATTCCAGATAATCCAACCGTCGGATCTTCACAAAGTTGGTGCCGTTGGAAAGATATTTCCAAGGCGAACCCAACGGTTGCGGTTTCGGGAAAATCCAATGGTCGGATTTCCCCCACTAGTCGTTTGAAATCACGGTTTCAAAACACGAACTGCACGGCCACGTTTCGTTTTAATTTTATTTATATTTATATATTTATATAAATATAGTTCATTCAAAAATTCCTATATCGTTTTCACTTTAATTATTTCACTAACGCCTTTAAATTTTGGAAAATTTCGCCATAACTTCCTTTGTACGGGAGGGGCTGGGAAAATTCCCAAATAGCCACATGGGCGTCTCATGTCAAAAAGAAAAAGAAAAAGCCAAGCGGCTAGCCAACAGGCTCATAAAATCATCACCCAAACAAAACAGTAAATGTGTACCTGTTTGTCGGGCACAAAATTTTATTCCTCTTCTCTAGCCCCTTTGCTATAACCTGTTCAATAAGTATGCATGTACATATATACAATTTTTGTTACTTATCATTTTCCATTCAACTTCATATTTGATTTACTTTGGTTTAAAAACACCATTCATTCTAATGTTGCATGCATAGGCTAAAATCACATCATTAGCTAATTAATGTTTATTTCAACTCATGCATATTTATTTGAACAAGTGGCTATGTTTAACACTTCACATTTCAAAATTAAGAATTTTGGCGAACTAAAATATATTTCAACACATGACTATTTTATTTAGTTCCTATGCATGTTAAAAATAATATTTCATTCACTAATATTTATTTCAACGTCCGCATATCTTTAGCATATCACATATATGATAAAAATGACATTTTTATCATTTAAAATATTTATTCGACAAATGAATGTTTTCAACACTTCATAGTTTCAATAAAAATGTAATTTTTATTGTTCGATCTTTTATTCAACACATGAACTTTTCCCCTACACACACTTCTCAACACATGAGCATTTCCACACATGGATATTTTATATATGTTGTTCATATAAGAAAGATGAAATTTTTATTGTTGAAACTATTTATATATATAAGGCGAATATTTTCCATACTTCATATATATTATAAAAATATGATTTTTATTGTTTAAACACTTCATTCATTCACAAATGAATTTAATTTTCACACGTCACTTTCCAACACATGAATATTTCCACACATGGATATAATTTCAACATATGACTTTAATTTCAACGCATGAAGATAATTTCAACATATGAAAATAATTCTAACACATGAATATTATTCAAATTTTCGGCAGCATAACGACAGGGTAGTTAAAACCGGCACCGTCCCTAGTACGGCTCCTCGCTCTACCTTAAAACCTCGTGGTTTTTGACAATGGGGATTCATACATCTAATTCACACGCAGGCGGTATGTTTTATTTTTATTTCCACAAATATTTCCAATTCATTTCAATCACCAATGGTTATTTTTCAACCATAACCAAACAATTATTCAACCATTCGTATTTTTCATCCAATATTTCACACCAATTCATAACAATAAATATCGCCCATGGTTTGTGGACGAGGGGAGTGTATATATATATATATATATATATATATATATATATATATATATATTATTGCTATATTTCGCTTTCATTTCAACACATATATCAATTACTCTATGCATGTATAATTCATACTTCGCTTATATAGCTTACACTACGCATGTACATGAGGCATACAACACGTGTGTAATTTATATTTCGCTTATATAATTTATACACGACATTTTCCATTCAAATTCAATTAATTTAGATTTCTCACATTGGTTTTCGGAGTGCTAAAAATCGTAGATGACTCAGAAAAATCCGTGGCTTCTTCTATGTGGTAGAGAGCTTCCTTGCGGTCCCGATGTTTCCTGTTTCATCGAATTTCGTCAAAACACCAAAAAGATATGATTTTTCAAAGTGCAGACATCAAAAAGGACTCACCTTTCTATTTGGTTCGAAACTAGGGTTGCATTTATCGCGAAATCCGCTGACCTAGATGACGATCAGGGAGTTGGACGTCGACAAGGGGAGTGAGGCGCGTCTAGTGGTGGTGGTCGCGGCCAGTCCGGTCGTCGGAGCAAGGCGGGGCGGCAGTTTGAAGCGTCGAACTTTGGAGAGGTGCTTCTCGGTGGTAGCGCGATGGTTGGTGGCGAAACGGGTATGGATTTATAGAGGAGGGAGAGATGAATGGAAAATTCAACTGGAGGGGGCGCTGATAATGGCTGAGGCAGTCGGAAATTGCCAGGGAAGGGGGGAAGCGTATTTGTCGTCGATGTCGAAGGGGGGCGGGGTTTTTCTGTGATTTTTTTTTAATGAATGGAGAATTTTGATTGGCCTGTGGGTTTTATTAAATTTTAAATAGTGTTTTCTCCAGCGAACTCCTTTTCAAACCCAAGGACTGTCACCCCTAGCTAAATACCCCCATCCCGGACACAATGGGATATGTTTCGTTGGCCAATTCGACTGTTACAGTCAGTTATTCTTCAAATTAAAGTATAAAACATTTAATTTTTAACTTTGAACGTGCATTTCAATTTGCCAGGGCCACAAACTGATTCGAAAAATTCCAGAAAAATAAATCTAGCTATGTTTTGATGCTACGGTCCCAGCAGAACTGATTTCGTCGAATTCTGAGATCGTTTGAAAAATGGCCATTTTCTGGTCGATCTAATTTAACAGAAATTGACCAAACGCATTTTTTTTGCCACGCACACATACTAGCTTCAAAAATTATGAAATTTGAAACCTAGCAATAATTTAACATCCCGGGCCCAACAAAAGTGGTTTCGTCAAATTCCGAGGTCGTTTGCAAAATATCAATTTTCCAGGGCTATATATTCTATATATCGACCTTTCTGAAAATTCACTCGGCCATAACTTTTGATTCCCGTTATGAAATTTTGATTTTTCAGATTCCTTAGAAAGGTATTGATAAACAGATTTAAATATTTTTGGTTTCACTAAAATCCGTTATATTTTCCACCCTGCACAGTCAGTCTAAGTTTGAATTCAAATTTTCAAACTGACTCACTATTTCTAATTCACTATTTTATTGAAATATTCTATTTCAATTGTTCAAATTCCTTTGAAATCACCAATTTAAAAATTTTAAATTGGCCCGTATTTTCCGGGTTATTACATGTTCATATGAACTTAAAAAAAAATTCAGATCCGAGAGAACCGTGACTTTAAATACGACTTTTAAAAAAAAGCGATTGGGACAAATTCTTATCCAATCAAGGTGAGATTCTATTTTAAATAATTAAATTAATTTAATTATTAATTTTCCTTTGTTATTTAAATAATTGAATGGTGAATGAAGTAGATCTGAGATGTGATAATATTTTGAATGATTGTTTGGTTTATCTGTGTGTATAATTCCACATCTGCTTGTTAAAAATTTCAGATCTGTATGTGATGAAAATTTGAATAATCATTTTTTTTAATTTTGTCGAATCATGTTTTGTTGATATTCTATGAATCATGTATATATAAAAATATCACCTTGTTCATGTCTTTGAATTGAACTAGAAAATTTCAATTCAATACCACCTTTTTGTTATTTGATTTGACTAGACCTTTTTAGTTCAAATATAATATTGATATGATGTTTGTAGGATTGAAATATGATGATATGAAAGAAATTGAATTTATATTTAATGTAATTAGGACATGAATTTTTCACCGCAATAAAAATTACATTTGTAGGTGATAAATAAAAGTATGATTTTGCGATGCAATATAAATTACATTTTCTCTTAATGTAATTAAAGATTAGATTTTTTGCATTGTAAATAAAAAGATTAGATTTTTACATTGTAAATAAAAAGATTAGGTTTTTACATTATAAATGAAATTTATACCGCATAGAAAAATACATTTTTATATGTAATTAAAAGAGATGAAATTTATACTACATAGAAAATTACATTTTTATATGTAATTAAAAGACATGAAATTTATACTGCGTAGAAAAATACATTTTTATATGTAATTAAAAGACATGAAATTTATACCGCATAGAAAATTACATTTTTATATGTAATTAAAAGAGATGAAATTTATACCGCATAGAAAATTACATTTTTATATGTAATTAAAAGACATGAAATTTATACCGCATAGAAAATTACATTTTTATATGTAATTAAAAGACATGAAATTTATACCGCATAAATAGAATTACCTTTTTATATGTAATTAAAGAAATAGAATTTACATGTAAAATAAAATTACATGTTTATATGTAAATTAAGAATGAGAATTTGCATTGAAAATAAAATTACATTTCTATATGTAATTAAAGAATAGGATTTTACATTGTAAATTGAAAAACAAAATTTGACATGTAATATTAATTACATTTTCAATGTAATTAAAAAGTAGAATTTGACGGTGTAATTAAAATCACATTTTTAATGTAATTTATAAAGATGGAATTTTTCACCATTATATTAATTACATTTTTAATGTAATTAATAAGAGTAATTTATAATGGAATCAAAATCACATTTTCAATGTAATTTATAAAGATAGAATTTTTCGCCGTTAATGTAGTTACATTTGTAATGTAATTAAATAGAAGGATTTGACAATGTAATTAAGGAATAAGATTCTACCGTTGTAATGTGAATTACAATTTACATTGTAAATAAAAAGGGAGGATTTTACATTGTAAAAAGAAGAGAGGTGGTTTTACATTGCAATTAAAGGATAGAAATTCTACATTATAATGTTAGTTACAATTTATATTGTAATTAAAAAGGGTGATTTTACATTGTGATAAAAGAATGGAATTCAACATTGAAATGGAATTTACATTTTTAATATAAATATAAGAATAAAGAATGGAATTCAACATAATTTACATTTCTATGTGAATATAAGAATTAAAGAATAATGGGAGAAATTGGACTTTGAATTATAATTTTCATTTTTAATGTAAATAAAGGAATAAAAGAATGTATTTAAAATGTTGAAATATTATCTTCATTTTTAAATGAATTAAAATTGAATGGAGATCGTTAGTCGTTTGGCTCGTTGTCAAATCGAATGACGTTATTATGGTTGCACGTTTTATATTTGTATATTTATATATAAATATAATTAAATTTAAACGAATCAAGCGCGGTAGTTCGCGTTTTGGAATCATACTTTTAAAATGACTATACCAAAAGATCCGACCGTCGGATTTTCCCAAAACTGAAACCGTTAGGACCGTTTTGTTAAGATCTTTCCAACGACGTAAACTTCGTTAAAATCCAACGGTTAGATTTTGGGAAATGTGTAAGTCAAAATTGGTTGAAAACAATGCCAGGGTCGCCCCTCGACCCGGAGCGTCGTTAAATAAAGATTTAATTATTTCAAATAATTAAAGATAAGAATTAATCGTTATAAAATAATATAACGATATGAAATGGGTTTTTTCAAATTATATATGCGAGAATTATTTGGAAAGTCCGAGTTAATCTCATTCCAAATAATCAAACAACGTAAAAAAATCGAAGTGTGAAGACGGAGAATGAAGACCGTAAATCTTCCCTCGAATGGACATCGATCAAGACCCTGAATTGACTTGCTCCCAATTCAAGGGTCAGGGTAATTGCCCAAACGTACATGTTGATTTCACGGATATGCGGGTACCTCCTTTCTGTACTGGGCATACGGGACGAGAGTATCTCCAGTTTCGTTCAGACCAAGAACGGGCTTATAAATGGAATGTGTATCCGACATTGTACTCCTTTATATTGTATTTATTAATTTTATGCCGAATGTATGAATGTTTTGTGGCGGAGAATTTATTCTCTTGCTTAACACCCTTTTTGTATATTTTGGCAAAAGATTAATAGTATGATATGGATTGACAGTGTGGCATATCAAGATGCAATGATCAAGGTTTCTTGTTGAAAAGCATAACCTTGTGGTGACGATCAAAGCACAGCTTAAATAAGCATAGCTTTGTGTATTACTTAGCTTCACGAGACTCACAACCCGGTTGAGTCTAAAACGGAGCAAGGGAACGCAGGGAGAGCAGCATGTTGCTTTCTAGCTAGAAGTGGTGTTTGGGTTTTACACGGTCCGACATTTTACTTATGTGGATGATGGAATGAGGCGGCTCGGATATTAGGTCCTATAGGATCGGGAAACATATGTTCAGGAATAACTAAGCCGCAAAATCGTATGTGCGGACCGGCCTTGCAGGATCCAAGGGATCCCTGCGGGGAATCCTGAGACATTAGCTAGAGTGTCTCAAATCGGTAAGGAGATCGTTCCTAGCCTTGACTCATGATGGAAAACCAAATTCCCAATACGACCCTATGGACTTGATTGTATTACTAGTATGGAGGCATAGTATATGGTAGCTATGATTCCTAGGATTGATACATTTACTTTGAAATGTTTTTGAAACATATATACACTAATAATAATATCAAATTCGTTTTTATCGTACTAAGCATGTTTAATCATCATAAGGTAAAACTCTATCCTCTAGTTTGTGTTGCATTGTGTGATGGGACTTGAGTCTTATGATGATTCCATTTTTCCAAAAGCATTGCGTTGTTTTACGATTTACTTATTTATATGTTCAGTCACCTTAAATTATGCATGACAATCCATTGGAATAAAACCCGTTACACGTTAGCTGCGTGGTCTTTGGATTTGCCTTATTACTATTAGTTAAATTAGTTAAGAGTTCTCACACCAGTCCCATGACTGACTCGTAGTTTGTTTTCACCTTTGCAAACTCGGGTGCCCTCTTTTCTACGTGGGCAGCCAAGTAGCAGGTATCACTTACTTTGGAGTTGCTGTCTTTGGAGCGTTATTGGTGTTGCCTAGTTGAGGTGATGATTTGGAGCTATGAAGACTATCTATCATTTATCTTTTGTTGCATTTTATCTTTAGACTTTGAGACATCCGAACTTATTCTATTTCCAGTTGTTCTATCTTGAAGTTTGAAACTTATTTCCTATTGCTGAAACTTGATGTAATAATTTAGGGCTCCGTGACTGTGGAATTCTGTATTTGATGACATTCATATTTTCCGCTGCTATGATGTTGTTATTATATAGTTTTCATGTGCTATGTTGTATCAGTGATCTGTATTGTTGTATTTATGTTGTATTCCAAATGATTATTCCTTACTTTCATTCCTTTGAAATTTGGGGTCATCACAGTATATGTGTGTACGTATTTGTGTATGGGAGGGGTGGGGTCTTAGATACTACATTCAAAGTGGACCTTCAAAATTTCTTCTTCCTTAATAAATTGCTCTTCTTCAAATTTCCTTTCGTGGAACACAATTTTTCTTCTTGTCATTAATCCATTTAAATTATTTATACCTTTCTACCTAAAACATTTAACCACATATTTATCTATTCACTAGACTAGCTTTTTTCTTACTTTAAATTAGTGGTTGTATAATGGTCGTGTAAGGATTTATTAAATCAATCCAATTTTTATAATCAGGTATTAACTTATCCTTATAAGTTATTTTTCTTTAAACAAAATTTCTAGATCTTCATCTTATGCCCAATTGACATAACCTTAATGAATGCCAAATTCTCAACCATTATAAATAACTAATGGTGAAATCCATCCTCATAACCTACTAAAATTCAAGATATGCTTCTGTGTTGAATCTTTTATGATCCTAACTTCTATACATAGATTTAGTCTTAATTAGGGATCTTTATAAAACACAACTCAAAGTATTTTCATAGAAGCTACATACATTCCAATGCTCCCATTCCAAGAATTCTTATATCAAAAGCCAAGAATGTAATGTCAACTGCATCCTTAACTTACATAGAATACAAGTAAAACCAAAATCATCGGACATTCTAACTTTTTTAAAAATCTTACTAAGTTCAAATATTTTTTTAAGAATGATTAAACCAACAATTTATGTTTACTGAAATTTTAGGCTTTTCTCATAACATGTAACGCCGCTATGAGTTAAATAAAAGCTGATGGTAGTTATTCCTAGGTAGCTTCCCTTAAGAGTCCTGTTAGTAATGCTACTAAGTAGAAGTGATACTAAAATATAAGTCAAAACTCATATTAATACTTTAAAATAGCTTCACAGTTTATGCCTATAAAAGCTATTTTTTTTGCAATAATCCACTAATCCAAGATAATTCCTTTCCTTCCAAAAGTAATTCTTAGGGGCTTGGTCTTGGTCCATGTGCTAATAGGCCACTTAGTTCCCTTACTAAGTACTAAATTTATTCTATGTTGTCCTTTGATTAAACAACATGTCATCTATGCAAGCTCCTACCAACTAACTCCAAAACCTCACTAATCACCCTACCTAAATCAAATTAATATCTAGGCTCAGACATAAGCTAGTCTGAAAGGTATGACAGCTGATTCTTAAAAACTAGGTGCTTTATTAGTGACTTCATCTCTAATTCTTTCCACTACTCACAAATGGTAGAAATCACTAACGAAGAAATCTAACTATGGAAAAATCTTGGCTTCAACTAAATAATCAAAAATATTATCTACGTAAGGCCAGGAATAATGGCCATTCTAAAATAGCTTATTTATGCTTACTACAAAGCCAAAGGAACTATCCATCTTTTTAGCAAAGACAGTAGAGCCTAATCCAAAAATACTTACTCTTACCGATCTTTTCTAAAAGTTTCTTAGTTTGTATTTTCCAAATTATTTATGTTTCCGTTGAAGTCCAATGACCTCATCAATAAACATATGGAAAGCGTTTGTTATAGGTACTAAACCCAATATTATAGAATATAGGTCAAAGGAGAAAATAGTCTGTCTTAATTGATCCTTCATAGGCCAATCCTAGGGTACTAGGCACATCCTAAAGTAACTATTCTCCTCTCCACATATGAGATGGCCCATCGTGTAGCTGACCTATCTATACTCCCAATCAACCCACTTCTAGTAATGATAAGCTTCTAGCCACATGTATGAAATCCAACCCACTTCTTTCCCTTGGAACTATGTTCCTTACTAGCAATGCTTATAGGTTTAGCATTGTCATAAATATGAATCCAAAAAGAAATCAATCCCTCTACTAGGAGGTAGCCTTCCAACCTCTTCCAATGTTCATAAAATCTAACACAACGGAAATAGAATCAGTATCTTATTGAGGGACACTAAGGGAATGGAAGAAAAACTCAATGCGACTGACTCCTCGAGTCATAAAAAATCTCATGAGTTTTCCACTACGTATCCTAGTTCGACCATCCTCCTCTTGTAGTTGACATATCCTCAAAGGTGGCTAATAAATCCATTAAGAATATTTTCTTATCCTAAAAATCCCAAAACTTCTGTATCCCAGTTAAACTCTACTCTCATTGTTGAAATCTGAGATAGCCTACTATATGGCTAGCATATCTAGACCCAAAAACCAACCTTTACCCAGAAATGCCCCAAGCATTCCCCTATGAAACACCCTCACCTCTTAACATTCCCCAAAGTAGGGACATGCTAAGAAATGTGAAGCGTTATTGGTATAAAGTCATACAATCACATAGAATGAGATTTATAATACATAAAAAATAAAATTATAGTAAAATCAATTTAAAAACTTAATAGCAACATTTAATCTCAAAAACCATAAGTTATTTCAATACCAAACCACACGTCTCATAAAGGCCATATCTCAGTTAAGAAAAAATTAGAGTATAATACGAGTATTCCTTAAAATAGCCATTAATACAACCAATATTATGAAATAAGATAAAACAAAAAGGTGAATACATCTGCAGCAAGAATGACATTCAAGAACAGTCCTCCTAAAGAACCATAAATAAATATCTCCACTTATGATGGCCGCCCTATAACTACTACACCAAACTAAGGAAAAGATGCGATGAATGATGTGTCAGGCCAATATGGGACGATCATCAAGGAAGAATAACTTGAAGAAAACCTGTCGTATAACTCATAACGCATGGATAAAATATAACAGAAAATTTACAACATGATATAGTAATGAAGCAGAACAATAGAAACTCAAATCTCATATCATCTCAAAGTCACCAGTACAAATAAACTGTATAAATGAGTAATCCATGCATCATGCCTCACTACATATCTCTCAAAGAAATCATATAACCTCAATAGATAGTGGAAATAACAAAACATCACTATAGTACATAGTAGTAATACACTAGCCTCCTACTCGTCAACGCACGACATCATCGACACCAAAACCTGCTACCTGGTATCTTAGTCTGCTCGCCACCAATGTTCAGTAACCCACGGTAATAAGAGGGAAACATAAAATCTTGAGTCAGACAATAATCTTAGTGAGTAATAAAATAAATAACAATAGTTACACATGATATATGAGTATAGACGGTTCAATCATTTGATCCGTCTCAGCAACCACAGAATTAGCATAGGGTAATTATCTATCATATGCCACTCCAAAATAGGAAAGGACAACCTCCAATCCCACTCCTCTTTGACACCCTATAGTGATAGCCTACCCATAGAAATAGTGAAGGAAGCACACAATTAACCATAGCAAGCAATATCCTAGCGATCACCTACTAAAGTCTTTGAAACATCAATCATCGAATAACCGGTTGTTGCCTTCCATCAAGGGCTAATGGAAAACTCTAGTTCTAGTCAAACTACCATACATCTATCTTTTTTATTTTTTCCTCCATCCGAGACAACTAGATCACTCCTAGAGCTCGATCCAGGGTACACGATCCAACTTGATCCTGATAGGCATTCCCACGATACCCTTTCTTTGATCCCGCTGGAACCTTCGATAACTAAAGATTCCTTGTCACTTCAAAATTTGTCAAGCCTTTATTCTTGTTGATCACATCTTTAGTTCGAGCGACTTCCCAAACTAATTCGATTATCATCCTCAATCGACTCCCACCCAAGTCAATCTTTCATCTTACTGGATTGTACATCATCACGCAACCAGTATCACATAAATCCAGATCCGACCACTCCAACTTGAGTTCACAGTCGAAGCACTATCCACCATTGAGTTGCACATTAACCATCCAAAGTCCATTAATTACCAGACTTCATAAGAAACCCCTAGAAGCCATCACAACCAAGCTCTCCAAAAATCATGCCCATACCATCATGCATGATGGATCGGTACCGGTCCACACACTTAGACGATTTTCGATTAAGTATTGGTCCAACCCTATCATATCTTCGAGCACTTCCTGCGGGTCCATCCTTGAACCCAGATTACTTCTCGATGAATTTTCCTGTCATTCCATTGACCAATGCCCGAATGATCAACTTCGACCCATCTCAAATCTTTTCTGAATGGCTTGGAAATTTGCAAGAAACCTTGATTTATCATCATGAAGCCATGCCCTGAATATCTTCGTCATTCACCACACTATGATAGACGATGTCGGTCCATTGGCCATGGATTGGTACCGATCCATACAGGTAGTAAATTTTGAATCCAAATTTTCTATTTCCCCTCGTATCGTCTTTTAGAGCTTCTCCGCCAAGTTTCGTATGAATTCGATCATCTAAACTTTCGATTTGCTCTGTTCTTCAAATTTAAGATCCACGACACACAATTCTGATAGACAATTCAAGCAATGCATCCAATTCAATCAAAACAAACAGCGATTCATCAAATCTTGACCCTACAAATATGTACATAACGTAAGCATAATATAAATAGACGGATCTAACATAATTTAGATTTAATCATACAAAAGAACTTGGTAGATCTAACAATTATCCGGTTTACATGATTACGTTAGGTTTTCCTAGGGCGTCTAAATCTGAATTAAACCTATATGATCAATTCTTGGTTGAATTTAACATTTGAATTTGATCCTAATTTACCCATATAATCCATAGTTTCCGTGTGAGAGATATCTATCACTCATCAAATCTAAGATCTAATGCAAATATGACGAACTCGGATCTGGACAGCAAGGAAGAACCCTGAAATTGATGTAATTTGATGTGATCTAATTTTCCTTAATGATGATCCAACCCCAAGATGCAATCTTTGATGAATTAGGATGAATAGTATGAAGAAATTAGGGATTAGGTTGAACTAGAAAATCACAGGAGCCCAACTTAATGTTTGAATGAAGTGAGAAACTCTAATTCCCCCCCCCCCACCCTCTAGTCCCTCTATTTATACTGCAGTTCATTAGCCTAATGGGCTTGACTAATCAGCCCATTAGCAGCTAATTGTCTACATAACAGGAACTTAAAACAGCGATTCCTCCCAAACCGGTTATGTGCACGTAAAAATGCACATTTACATTCACATATTTATTCTTGTTTAGTTGAATAAATGAACATTTTTTGGTATTTTATATGATTAAACCATGTTTTAAATATTTTCAAAATTATCACTTATTTTGGGAAAAAGTGGTCACTTGTGCATGTTTTAATTTGTGAAATCTTTTACTTGTTCCGTATGATTATCTCTTGTAGGAATTTTGGACTAAAAGGATATATACCCATGAAGAGATGAGGGTGCATTTACACACAAGAAGGAAAAGAATTAATTCATTTAATGGATAGTGGAGGCCCACACCTTTCAACTAGCCCACTTGGTCTTAAGCTTCATATTAAAGACTAATTGAATGAGACAAAAGGCCCATTCTACATGACTTATTAGTGGCTGGTGGCAATTAGAAGCTTCATGAATGGGGATTTTGGGGATTCTCAAGGAAAGTGATTAGGGTTTTAGGTTTTTTGATCATGTATATATACCCCTTTATTACATGTATTGGGGGATCTCATTTTTAGCAAATAAAAGTGTAAGTGATCAAATAAACAAAAATGGCTACTAAGCCTCTTTCTTTTATGTCGTGTTTATGTTCTATTTAATGTTCGTGTCTATTCATACTCTCTTTTTTTTTTGTTAGTAGTTTAGATTTATTTTCACGCAAATAGTTAGTAGTTAATATCTTTTCTTCATTATTTACTCTCTATTTTTGTTGTTCTTCCATGTAGAAATCTATTTGTGTTGAAATAATCACACAAATGAGGAGATAAACCCCTTTAATTTAGGCGTGATGAAGCTCTCTAATCACATAGATTCAACATAGTTTATTTTTCATGCTCTCTACTTGTGCTTATTAAAGAATGGATATTTAGTGTATTTGGTTAATCATGCTTGGTTTTGATGATCTGTGACTCTAATTAATAGAGGATAGATCATGCTTGATCAAATGTCACAACAAAATTTGCCTCTTCATCTATATATGATTTTGGCAAAAAGAGGAAGTTTTAATCAACATTTGATATTCTATATTACTAACTTATATTAAATAGAATATTCTTAAAATTGATGTTGCTTTCAACTTGTTGTCTTTTTCATGAGAATTGAATAGTGAATTAGATTTGTGCTATAGTTTGATGACTTATGTTCTGCTAATTAATAGCGTAAATATGTCATACTTATGATAAATACAATAACTAATCTCACTTATGATCAAACACAAAGAGATCATAACTTCATCATGTTGATTTGTGTGATCTAGAGAATGAAAACACCTGTAAATTGCTCTTAACCAATAGTTTCATTCTCAACTTAGTCATTAGTTTTGTTAAATTTTAGTTAACACATTTTAAAGTTTGGTTTAATTTGATTGAATAGAATATAAATTTATTCCTTCTCCACGGATCGACTCATACTCGCATACATACTATAATCGTAAATCGTGCGCTTGCGGTTTATTTCAATATTTATGACGGATTTCTAATTAATAGAATTCGCGTCGTCGAACAAGTTTTTGGCGTCGTTGCCGGGGAAGGAATTTGATTTTGATTTTATTCTTCGGATTAATTTTGTTGTTCTTATTTAAAATAAAAATAAAAAAATTGTATGCATTTTGAATTGTGCGTTTTTTTTTGGTACGTTTATTGCATTTTTCTTCTTTAAAAAATAAAATAAGAAAAACACTTGCCTTTTGTTTTCAAAATCCTTTCCTGTTTTCAATACAATCTCCTCCTTTTACATTTGATTTCTTTCCTTTGTAAAATTTCTTTCCATCTTTCATTTATTTCTTTTCCTTCTATAACATATCTCTTGATTAGATTTGATTTGGTATTGCTGATTATGATCTTCTAATTAAGAGAGAGAGAGAGAGATAAGAAAAAAAATTGCAATTTTCTGTTTGATTTCTTTCTCCTTTCATTGTCTTTTGTTTTCAATTTCTTTTCTTTTTCTTTCATTTATTTCTTTCCGATTTTCTATAAAAAATAAATCCTTTTTACATTTTTTTATAAATAAAAAAAACCAAAATTTTTTTCTCCTATTTTAATCCTCTGCCTTTTTTCTGCACACAACATCAGATCCACAACCATTCTCAACTCACCCAAACCCAGATCTATAAAATCATCCACCATTGTCCTCTTCACAATCCACTGCCCTTATCTCCCCTACGACAACATCTTTTTCCCCTCGAACAAAACTTAGCACTACTCAACCATTGCCACAAACTCCTACTTCAACCACTACAGCAATTTTCCGCCATCACATAAATCCTGTCAAACTACCATCACTACATCAAACTGTGACATCCCCTCTGCTTCAACAAAAACCACCGTGGACTTATTCACCTCTGAAAGCACCCACAACCACCTTTTAAACTACCCCCGTCAGATTTCCCATCTACCATCTTCCTAACCTTCAAACTCCTTTAACGTCACTCCAAGAACAAGTCACTGACCATTAGCTTCACCACATCATTGCAAACAATCATAAGCCCATCATCTTTTCAACATTCAATACAAGTTGCTTCACCAACCATACAATGCTTGTTTGCCAAAGACAGTGCCCCTTCTCAAAACCTCCACCTGTTTTCACCTTTTATCAATTGTTGTTACATTCAATAGTCCCCAACCTCTAACTCTACACTAAATTTCCATCTAACTAAACCCCTATAACTCTGTCATACCATAATCATTCTGTTAACCTAACTTCTGCCACACAATTCCTCCTTCCTCCACAAACAATATAGCATCATCCCCCAGTTCACAAACAACTTCAGCTCAACAAAACACAGGACCAGAACCGCCGCAACAACCAGACTTCATCACACCCTATTGTGAATCACTTCTAGTTAGCCACAAAAGAAACATTGACCTAACTCCATTCATCCACAAGCTCTGACCCTACTATTCTGAAAAAAAACCACCCTCCAATTCAGCTACTATCAACCTAGTTCGCTCTCGAAACCATACACATCCACCGCCCAAAATCATCAGCTCCGTGAAACCCCAACCGAAGTTCATCTTCCTATCATCCAAATCAAACTCGAATAACAAAAACCATTCTCCTCTGTAAACATTCCACAGTTCAAAAACTGGAAACCACCCATCTGCCACCAATTATTCTAGCTTCGACTAGAAATCAAGGTCCGTAATAGCCGAATTCACCGAACCAAATAGCGAAGCCCTAATCCAATAAACTTCAATAGTCCTCCGCAATACCCAATTCGAAAAACATCTGCTAGCCTTCCTCCTAGATTGGCTATCCCCAAATCAAAGCTCGAACTTGCGATTATTATTATTTTTAATTAATTCCAAAAAAAATCAGAGAGGAGAGGGGCATGAGCTTTTGAATCCTTGTTTTCGATTATTTCTTTTGGTTTAGAATTTTGTGGCTAAGGAAAGGTGCTGCTAAGTCCTTGTGTATTAATAGCGTGGAGAGTGGCATAATAATAATAAAAGAAAAGGGGTTTGGACTTTGATTGTGAAACGCAATTCAAAGGTTTTGAGCAATTTGATTTCGATTTTGTTTTTCTAAGAAATAGTGTAGAGGTAGTGATTTTTTTAAGTTCGAACAGCGTATTGGGGAGTCTTGCTGCCCTTCTTTTTGTCATGAGCACGTGGCCTGATTGTGGAGGGCATTAGTCTATTTGTTAGAGTAGTCCTATTGAAACTTTCTTATCTTTAGCTTGGATTTAGTGTATAAAAAAAATTGACTTCTTTGATAGTTTCTTTTTTTAGAAAAAGATCATTTCATTTCCTTTTGTTGTTGTTTTTATTTTTGATTTTTACTCATCTTGTTTTTCTTTTAGTCTCATATTCTTGCTTATTATTATTATTATTTAAAAAAATCAAGAGAAGTCAAATTCACTCAAGACCGGAAGAGGCAGAATTCAATCAACAAACAGGGATCTCAAAGGTCAATCAATTTGAATTGTTGGAGCAGTTGCACACCAAGTGGGTTGTGAACGCGCTAGCGCTACTCAGTTGCACTGGACGGACTGTCGATCTAAGTGAGAATTTTCTAAACTCTACAGAGACTGTTGTTGCTTGATAAATATATAAAAATTGCTTGTAAACATGAAACACCCCACCTCTATTAAGGTCACTCACAAAGGGAATGCCTTAACTTCGGTGGAGCATTTTAGGTAAAAGATGCAGATAAATTACAAGACAGACAAATAAAGCAGCGGAAAATAAAGTCATTTTTATAAACAATGTGGATCAGTCAAGAATTTACAATAGTTGTCTCAATCATACTTAAAAGTAATACATAGAACTTCTGTCTTGATTTAAAAACTTCCAAATATAAAAAAAGAATAAAAATAACAATGATATTCCCCAATAAAGCATGAACCAGCCATAGCAGTGGAAGAGAGAGTCCAAAGCAATACATCGCCTATCTTTGAGCTTGGAAAGAAAACTGAGCTAAGTGGTAACATTGTTGAACCCGTGATTTTTTGTTTGATGATAACAAACATTTTTTAATGTGTTTGAAACTGTACTTTTTACTGCTCTTCACATCATATTGGAATAAAAATATTTTTGTCTAATAATGCTCCTACACAGAAATTGAAAATTTACATAAGCATTTATTATTCAAAAATCATATTTTTATTTCATAATCAAAACAGTACAATACTTTCTGAACTCTCAGCTATACAAATTTTCACTCATTATTTCAGTACAAATGAATCTCACTACATGTTTCACTCTCACTCATCAATAAATTCTTACTGTCTCTTTATCTTGTTTTGCTCCTGTTGCATCATCCTGAAACCCGTCACAAAAAAAAAATGCACACAGTAGACTGGAACTAAAATTTTATTTTATAATTTTTTATGTGCCTCAGATTTTCTGTGTGTTTTTCTCATCATTTTTTCTGACTTGCCTGACACATATTTTACAAGTATGGCATAATACTATACAAGACCAGAAACGATCAAGTATAGCAAGAAAGCCAAATACTTGTGTATACCAAAACCAACACATTCAAGTTGGATCAAGAATGGTATCTAATTTTTTTTTCGTTACAGGGTCACAGAAGCATATATGGCAACAATAACAAATCAGTTCGGGTTCAAGCAGCATTCAAAGAGAAATGGTCAAAGCAGTGTGCACAAGATTGCACAAGGTTTCAGAGGTACATATGGAAAGCATTCAAACTGCATGGATTTCATATGCAATACAGGAAATTCAGACATACACAAGGCATCAAACATGCAACATGACATTGCAGGATGGAAATATATGGCAAGTTGTTCAACATTAAAAAAAATCCTGTTTTCTATTTACATGAAACTAAAGCATGTGCAAATGAAGCAGATTTGATTTACTAGACTGGAAATGAACACAATTAACATGCAAGAATTATCTGGACATAATTAAGTGGTGATGGCATTTAATACAGTGGAAAAATTCAACATCAAAGAATAAAACGAGGGCCTAAAATCATGCAGTTTGTTTTCTGAAGAGTTTTTGTGAATAATGGTTGACAAGATAATCAGTTTCCACTTATCTTGTTTCCTGGTTTGAATTGTTAAAATTGTAAATGTTTCAACACGACTTTATGGGCAATACAATTTTAGGCAAGTGTTTAATACATTCTTGGGTAATTGTTTTTTATGCTAATCAATCAATCCCAAGCTCATTTTTGACAAGGAAATTTTTCTCTGGAAATCAATACACACAGTAAAATGGGCAAGCAAGAAATCAAAATCTTCAAGAAATGATTCATTTTATTCAAGGGGACAAATTAATATTTTTTTTTAGGATTCAATCAAGCAATACACACTGGCAACAAACAAAAGCAGTGAATAAATTAGTTAATTCATATATGGAAAGATCAATTCGTTCATGTCAATATTTGTTTCCAGGTGGCAATTCATTTTTCCAAATTCATCGATGGACAAATTCATATCTATAATCATCAATTCAATCAGAAAGGGAAATCATGGAAAATTCAGAATAAATAAAAGAGGAAATTCACGAAAAATCCTTCCAAATATTCATCAAACCAAATCAAGCAAGTCATAAGTGAAATCAGAGAATAAGGGTTCGAATTTCCCCTATAAATTCACATGTTTCCTCATAGGCAAAATCATCCAACTCATTCGAAATCAACTAAAACCCTACAGTCAAATCAAAGTGCTTACAGTGTTGGATTGGAGCAGAAAGACATTAGGAGTCAAGCTAGAAAGCATCGCAAATCATCTAGAACAAAATCAAAGCCATCAGAACCTCAAACTAAAGAAACCCCAGCCGCCTTGTTTATTTGCTTGAAGAAATAAAGAAAAAGGGACGACGGATTTCTAATTGAAGCTACAAAGGGGGTGTTTTCATTTAAGGGCTTTTTGTTTTAATTTTTAATGTACTTTGTTTAGTTCTGTTTGAAAAACAATCTGTGGTTTACTAGTTACGTCCGTAAACCTAGGGTGTACAGATTACGATTTTGTGATCTGGGAAAATCTGGTCTAGGGATTTTAGATCAGTCTAAGACTTCGAGCGTAGGTTTAAATCAGTAGCAGTTGTTGCAAGTTTGCAAAACTCTTTAGGTGGTAGCAGGGTTTGCAAGTTTATTGAGTGTTTGTAAGCGGGAGACTGTTTTAAATCCTAGTAGATATCTTAGTAATGCAACAGTAGGCACAGTTTGCCGAAGCTGGGTAATTTCTGTGTGTTTCTTTTATTGCATTCCTTATTATTCTGTGACTGTTTTAAATATTGGATAAACCCTATTCACCCCCCCTCTAGGGTTAATCTTTATCCTACAATTGGTATCAGAGCCTGTGTTTATTTAACTCTAGAGTCATGACATCAATGAATAATGCTTTTTCTGAGGGACAGTTTATTGCTAGACCACCCATGTTTAATGGTAGTGATTACGCGTATTGGAAAGCTAGAATGAAAATCTATCTTGTGTCTATTGACTATGATGTCTGGGATATCATTGAAACTGGTTATAAACCACCCACTATAATTGTTAACGAAATTGAAATGCTTAAACCAAAAGATAAGTGGGATGCGAATGATAAAAAACTGTACTCTATTGATTCTAAAGCTATGAATGCTTTGATCTGTGCCTTAGATAAAACTGAATATAACATAATTTCTCATTGTAAAACAGTTAAGGAAATCTGGCATACACTGGAGGTCACTCACGAAGGAACGTCGCAAGTGAAAGAATCTCGTCTTGCTCTATTCAGCAATGAGTATGAAAATTTCACTATGCAGAAGGATGAGAGTATCAAGGACATGTATGGACGTTTTTCTGTGCTAGTGTACAATTCTAGAGCCCTTGGAAAAGTTTTTACTGAAGTTGAACTTGTGAGGAAGATTCTGCGTGTTTTGCCAATGAATTTCGAGGCAAAAGTCACAACTATTCAAGAATCAAAGGATCTGAGTAAGCTGAGCATGGAGGAGCTTGTTGGAAATCTAATGACGTATGAAATGGAGCTAAAATCACGAGAAGATCGCAACAACTCTGATCTAAATAAGAAATCAATTGCTTTGTCCAATACTGTCAACAGCGATGGCGAAGACCCCATCGAACAGCTTGCAATGTCCGTTAGACAAATTGCAAAGTGGAGCAAATTCAAACCTCGAAGAAACAAACCAAAATCCAACAAACTGAAGAACTCTGACAATTCAGATGAGGAACCACTTTACTACAACTACCAGAAACCTGGACATCTGAAACCAAACTGTCCCCTTCTTCAGCACAAAAGGAACAAGAAGAAAAAGAAAGCCTTTTCTATAACTTGGGATAACGAGGAAGGAGAAGAAGACTCAGATAGCAGCGAGGAAGAAAGTAACCTATGCTTCAGGGAAAAATCAGATTCAGAAGATGGTAGAGAGGAATCGACAGAGGTATACAGTTATGATGATTTGTTTTTAATGTGTAAACATCTTTCTGAAATCATTGATACACTAGAAGCAAAAGTAGAAAAACTTGAAGCAAAAAATTTAGAACTATCGACTCTCAAGTCCACCATTGAGAATCTTGAAAAAGAAAATTTGACTTTGAAAGAAACTGATGAGATTAAGAGAGAGAATTTATTAAAAGATGCACTTCACTTGTGGACGAAAATACAGCACTAAGAACCAAAGTTCACAATCTTGAAGTCACCTTAAATAAGTTTTCAATTGGACAAACATCTTTCAAAATGTTGCTAGGAAACCAATTGTTTGCTAACAATGGAAAAGGACTAGGTTTTGGTAAAGTTCAAAATGATGTGACTGTAATAACCCGGAAATTCTGGGCCAGTTTAAAATTTTTATTTTGGCTATTTTAGCGAATTTTGATTATTTAAAATGAATTATTTTAAATAATATCGACGAGAAATTTATTTTGAATATAATTCGAACGTATATATTTATACGCGTCGTCGTTAGAATATAAATAATTATTTATAATTATAAATAGAATTGAAAATGGCGCGGTAGTTCGATAATTCGATTTCAAACTTCAATTGAATGTACCGGGTGCAAAACAATCCGGATTTTAGTGAAACCAAAAATAATGGAATCTGATGAAGAATATCTTTCTAACGAAGTTAACAAACTGAGATTTCACTTTAGAAATGATAAGATATGTCCAGTTGAAAATTCAGAATAGTCGCTGTGGAATTTATATATATTTTATATAATATATAGCCCATAAAATGGACATTTTGCAAACGACCTCGGATTTCGACGAAACCAGTTTTGTTGGGTCCGTGATGTCAATTTATTGCTAGATTCCAAATTTCATAATTTTCCGAATTAATATGTGAGCGTGGCAAAGGAAAACGCGTTTTGACCATTTCAGTTGATTTTAATCGACTGGAAATTGGCCATTTTTCCAACGGTTTCAGAATTCGACGAAACAAGTTTTGTTAGGACTGTATCGTCAATACGAAGCTAGAAAATATTTTTCGAGAATTTTTAGAGTTCGTATGTGACCCCGGTAATTTGTAATGTACGTTTAAAATTCAATATAATGATTTAAATGTAAATTTAACTGAAACTGATTCAAACAGTCGAATCAGCTTACGTTACATATCCCATTGTGTTCGGAATGGGGGTGAAACGCTATGGGCGACAGTCGGTGGGCCTCGTTTCGAAGTGGAATAAAAAGTCAACTTCATGGGCTAAAATAAAGTAAAATTAAATTAAGTATATAAAATCCTTTTCATATACCCCCCCTTATCTCGTTTTCATTAAACAGAAGGAAAGAAAAAAAAAAGACCTAAATCTAAAACCCGTCGCCACCAGGCTAGGGCGCAGCCACCGCCGCCAGGCCTCGCCGCCGACCAAAACCTCGAACCGCCCCCTCTCCTCCACCTCCTTCCTCCTCCTTCCCGCTCTTGCTTCTTCCCCCCCCTGCTGAATCGCACGCCGTGCCCCCTGTCGCCTGACCCCGCACACCACCACCCCCTCCTTCTCCTTCTTCCTCCGCTTCTCCTCCCCCTTCCGACTACGATAGCCACCGCGCGCCACCAACCAACCCCGCACCCCCCTGTAAGTTCCCAACTGTTTATTTATTTATTTTTAAAAACTGTTTATTTATTTATTTTTTAAAAACTGTTTATTTATTTATTTTTAAAAACTGATTGAATGAATTTATAAACTGATTTTTAAGGAAAATATATAAACTGAATTTTTAAAGAAATTATAAACTGATTTTGAAAAGAAATTATAAACTGATTTTTATGATTTTAAAAACTTAAATTAATGTTTTAGGAAAATAAAGAAAAAGATTGAATTTTAAATAAAGAAAAAGATTGAATTTTAATAAAGAAAAAGATTGAATTTCTATAAAGGAAAAAGATTGAATTTCTATCACGAGCAGATTAGATTTTTCTTCGTTTAAAGAATAGATATTTCTTTGAATGAAAATAGATTTTCTTTGAAGTGGAAAATGGATTTTCCCTAGAATTGAAAAAGAGATTTTCTTTGAAATGAAAGATTAGATTTTCTTGGAATTGAAATATTTTTATGAGAATAAAAATAGAATTTTTATATAAGGAACTTCGAAATAAAAATAGGATTTTTATATATTGAACTTTGAAATAAAAATTCGATTTTTATATATTGAATAGCGAAGTAAAAATTCGATTTTTACATATGTAGTGGCTACGACAACGAAGCTGACAAAAAGGGCGAGAACGACGAAGATCTCTACAATAGGAGTGTCGTGAAGCTGGATAGCTATTGGTGAGAATTCTCACTCTTCAATTTAATTTCTAGTTATATATATATATACTAGGATGCAGACGGTGTTTAGTAGCACCCGACACAATCGTCCACAGACCATGGACTTGTTTGTTTGGCTGTTTGGTGATTGATTGCGATATTGGTTTGAATGTGGTTTGTGGTGTGAAAAATCGAATCGATAAATTGGTTAGGATTAGACGTGCGCCGTTATAAGGCGAAGGAGTAAGGCTAGGTTAGACTCTTACTCCAAATTTTGTGGTTTGCATAACGAAAGTGATTTGATTGATGTGTGAATGGCGTGGGCCTTCACTAGACCGGGGATAAGGCTAGGCCTCGTCCCGTTTCTAGTATCGTGCCGTTATGCCGCCGAAATTTTCTAAAATATGTTAGAAAAATAAAAATAACATTTTATTTAAAGAATGAACTGAATAGATATTCATATGTCGAAATAAAGTATTTTATCGTTAAAAATATAATTTTTAACGTGAATATGAATATAGTGAAAGTGAATAAAATAAATATTCATTTACAAACCGGACGGTTTGTCTATGTACACTGATTTGACTGACATTGATTGGGACGATAAATTTTACACATCGCCCAACTGCACGAATAAAATCTGTGTTTGATTGTTTGAAACCCTACACGGGTGTTGGGATGAAATATGAAGTTCACTCATCCTAATCGATTAAATATGTCGATCGATTGATTGACAGGCTGTTATAAGCGTTAGATATCTATATTTGATGCTTATACAGTGTAGTGCACTTTGGTTGATGGTTGATTATTTTTCAATGCTATTATATACATGTGTTGTATGAAAATCCATGTAATTAACTTTATATGGTAATTGATTAGGCCTCATTCCAATTTAGAAGATAAAGAATAATATAAGATAAAGGTTCATGTGTTGACTGTACTCATCCGTTGAGATTAGTCATGTGTTGAACGAATTATTTTTATAATAAAATTTACATCTTTATCAATATAATATAAAGGTTCATGTGTTGACTGTACTCATCCGTTGAGATTAGTCATGTGTTGAACGAAGTATTTTAACAAAAATAGTCACACATGGACGGTACTCATTCGTTGAGATTAGTCGTGTGTTGACAAAAAGAAATATTTGAAATAGAATATATAAAGCCGTGTTGATTTGTGATGCGCCATTTTGACGCGAACGATATTTATATCGATTACATTCGTAATTGAATATATAACGATTTCGAAATGAATTGAATATATAACGATTTCGAAATGAATTGAATATAAAACGATTTCGAAATGAATTGAATATAAAACGATTTCGAAATGAATTGAATATAAAACGATTTCGAAATGAATTGAATATATAACTATTTCGAAATGAATTGAATATATAACGATTTCGATTTGAACTGAATATAAAACGATTTCAAATTGAATGGAATAGAAAACCAATTTGATTTCAAATTGAATATATAATGAACTTGATTCAAATAGAAAACGAAACGAATTTGATTTGAATAGAAAATGAATTTGAATCGAATAGAAAACCAATTTGAATTGAATTGAATTGAAAACGAATTCAAATTGAATTGAAAGCGAACTGAAATGAATTCAAATTGAATTGAAATTTGAATTAAATAGAAATGAATTTTAAAACGAATTTTTAAAGAAGAATTCAATTTTGCTTTGGATTGAAATAGAAGTTGAAATGGTTCTTGAAACGAATTTAAAACTATTTATATAATTCGTTTTAAATAGTAATCGACGAAATATATATATTATATATATTATATATATAATATAATGGCCTGAATAGAACGCGCCGCGCGGCGGCAGTTCGTGAATTTCGACCATTTATTTCAAACGGACATTACGGGAGATCCGACCGTCGGATTCTCCTAAAACCGGAACCGTTGGGTTCGTATCGAAAAGAGCTTTCTAAAGAATATTAGAAATTCAAAATCTAACGGTTGGATTTGGAGATACGTCCAAATCGAATTCGAAAAAGGTCGCTATAAGTGCAGTTCGATGGCCATTGTTGGAAATCGACTGTACGGGCCTTGATAAAATTATTAAAAATATCAATAATTTATGTAAAATCATAAGAAATGATTTGGGAAGAATTGGGATGAAAAACTCCATATTTGAAAAGATAAAAATAGATTTTTATCGAAATGAACTAGTTTTGAACTAAATTTAAAACCCAATTATTTTTAAATAAAGAAATTAGATTTAAAAGGGGTTTTAAATAATCGGGATTTCTAATATATTTGATTGGATTTGAAATGGGTTTATCGTGAACTGTGTTTTAAATAACACTAGTTCTTTAACCCGATAATAAATAGAATGTGATTTGGGTTTGTCGTGAACTGTGTTTTAAATAACACCTAGTTCTTTAACCCAGTAAAAGGAGTTAACAAATCTGCGATTAGATTGAAATGCAAATGGATAATCTAAATTATCAAATTTAGAAAATGAGCGAGAATGGAGTATTACCAGTTTTTCTCCAAAGCGATAGTTAAATCTTTAATTAGATTTGAACGTGAAATGGTAATTAATTTTACCGATAACACCACGGTGTTAGATATGGAGTATTACCAGTTTTGCTTCATGGGATGAATAGGTTGGGATTGGGAAATAAAATAAATAACTACTTCGTTACGGTTCGCTAATCTCGACTAGTTGGAAAAACCATAATTTGGTTTTAAATGACATCCAAAGGAAGATTACAGGATAAATTTTAAAGAATTTATCTTGGATAAAATTAATGGGAACCTTTCCCTAAGAATGTGGAATTTAGAAACTAGCTGTAGGTTGGCTAAGAAAATGGTTTCCTGGGTATTGATCTGATGTTGGTTTCGGCCTTCGGGGTTAATGTTTGGAAAATTGTTCTCTTGCTAATTTGCGGTTAGTGACTAATGAATTGGAATGAGGCGTATGTTGTGTTTGTGTAACATTTGTTTTAATATACGCGGGTTGTTCGGAAAGTCCGGGTTTATACCCATTCTGAATAACCGATTCGACGATAAGTCGAAGATGAAGACGGTGGTCGAAGACCGGAAGTCTTCACATCGTTTGGGCAATTACTGACGATCCTGATTGGGCTGTACACCTAAGAGGATGGAAATAGTTTGTGGTCGTCCAGACGTACCTGGAGATGGATGGATATGCGAGGAAAGTGCCTCCGGTTTCGTTCAGACCCAGAACGGACTTGTAAATGGATTGTGTGTCTGACATTGGATTTTATTCTGTGTTGATTGATTTCTATTAAATATACATCTGTTTGGCGGCGGAGAATTTATTCTCTTGCTTAACGCCCTTCTCTGAGACGTACGAGCTCAGAGGTTGTATATCGATGGACATCAATCGCATGGCATGAATTGCCTGTGTGGCATACTAAGATGCAATGATCAAGGCTTCTGTTGAAAAGCAAAGTCTTGTGGTTGATGATCAAAGCACGCCTACGTGGCAGCTTTGTGTATAACGTGTATTCGCGAGCCTCACACCTCGGTATGAGTCAAAAACGGGATACGGGCCGTTGGGAGAACACGACGTTTCTTTCTAGCTTTGGTGGTGTCAGTGACTTACCAGCCCTGACATTTATATACTTTTCACCTTTGTGGTTGTTGGAATGAGGCGCCTCGATTATAGGTCTGTAAGGACCGGGAAACGTGTGTTCAGGAATTGCCAATCCTCTAACGTAAGTGAGGACCGGCCCAACCGATCCAAGGGTTACCAGTGTGCGTAGTCCTGAGCATTTGCTAGAGTGTCTCGAAGCGGAGAGGAGCTTGCCCCTTGCCTCGACTCATGACGGAATCCAATTTCCAATACGTGTAATTCGGCTTTAATTGTAGAACTAGTATGACGACATAGTAGATGGTAGCTATGCCGCCTATGATTGATATTTATGATTGAAATGTTTTGACACTATACACTTATTATAGTATCAAATGATTTGTTTTAAACGTATCAAGCATGCTTTGGCTGTTATAAGGGAAAACCCTATCCCCCGGCTTGCGTTGCATTGTGTGATAGGACCTGGGTCTTATAACAGCTTCATTTTTCTTTATTTAGCATTGCGCTGTTGTTTTATGCACTGGTATTCTTGGGAGGAAACCCGTTCCGTGTTATACGGCGTGGTCCCTTGATTTACCTAATTTCTAAAGTAAAGCTTTAAATAACTGTTTTAGTTCTCACACCAGTCACATGACTGACCTGGAGTTTATTGTTTTAACCTAAACTCTGGGTGCCCCTATTTTCCGCACGGGCAGCTTGTAGTTTTGGTTTCGCAGATTTATATTCACAGGATCCTGGTTTACAGCTGGAATGATATCCGGAAAGCTCTGTATCCGTATATCACCTTCAGTTGTGCTTTATATTATTTTTCCGCTGCTATGTATTTAAATGTAATTTAAATCTCTGATATTTCTGTGTAATATTTATTCATTTATACTCTGTATATTCTTGTAATCTGATGCATTGTTGTTATATACAATGAAATGTTCTTCTGTTTGTGTTCTGATTTGTCATGTTCTCAACGTTCAGGGGTTTCGAACGGTCTAGATCGGTTTAACGACTGATTCAGATCGAGCGAAATTCCAGGCCGTCACATTTGGTATCAGAGCTTTGGTTTACAGAGCTCGAGAACAAGACACATTAGAACCATATGAAAGAATTCATCAGATATTGGATTAGTAATATCCAATTAGAATGACTCGTTAGAGATAGGATCAGTAGTATCCTAGAACAAGTGTGAAGAGTATATTTTTCAATTGAAAACCATTTTGTTTTGAAATTTAAACCATTTTAAAACGTATTTGACTATTTATTTATTTTGAATATGGACAATCGAGTATATAAAGATTTCGCGTATACGCGTCATGAACGTATATTCGAAGTTTTAATATACTGGATAGATATAGAATCACACTCTAGTGGCCCGAAGATGATTCTGATGATTGACTAGTTGTCATTAGTATTCATGTTCGAGTAACGAAGGTGTGATATCAATATATTTCCATTAGACTGGTGTGAGAACCAAAACTTATATAGCTAGAACACATTGTTGTGAATTGGCATCAAAAACATGATTTTTTGTATATGTATCAAATTATGAATTTGAAAACTCTAATTCACTAATCTATTGATGTTTGTGTTGTTTGTTTAATTGTTTGCTAATTTTTAACCATTTATGCCTAATATAACCAAATATTGAACTGTATTGAAAATTGGTTGCTTTTGCTTGCATATACATATACTTATATTGAACAGGTCATAGCAAGGAGGCTAGAGCCAGAGAATAAAATTTGTTTGCCCGACAAATAGGTACATGTTTACTACATAATTTACTGTTTTGTTTGGGTGATGATGATTTTATGAGCCTATTGGCTAGCCGCTTGGCTTTTTCTTTTTCTTTTTGAGATCTGAAGGACCGGGGAAGCTATTTGAAATTCCCCGATGCTCCCATTGCAGGGGAGGTTATGGCGAAATTTTTCGAAAATTTAGGGAGTTAGGCAAATTTTTGAAATTTTGAAAATTCTCAGAAACTGAAAAGTTGGAGAATGGAAGCCTGATCGAGCGTAGAGCTGAATGATCAAACCACTTTCGACTTTGTTCCTTTTCGGGGACGAAAAGTTTTAAGTGGGGGAGATTGTAATAACCCGGAAATTCTGGGCCAGTTTAAAATTTTTATTTTGGCTATTTTAGCGAATTTTGATTATTTAAAATGAATTATTTTAAATAATATCGACGAGAAATTTATTTTGAATATAATTCGAACGTATATATTTATACGCGTCGTCGTTAGAATATAAATAATTATTTATAATTATAAATAGAATTGAAAATGGCGCGGTAGTTCGATAATTCGATTTCAAACTTCAATTGAATGTACCGGGTGCAAAACAATCCGGATTTTAGTGAAACCAAAAATAATGGAATCTGATGAAGAATATCTTTCTAACGAAGTTAACAAACTGAGATTTCACTTTAGAAATGATAAGATATGTCCAGTTGAAAATTCAGAATAGTCGCTGTGGAATTTATATATATTTTATATAATATATAGCCCATAAAATGGACATTTTGCAAACGACCTCGGATTTCGACGAAACCAGTTTTGTTGGGTCCGTGATGTCAATTTATTGCTAGATTCCAAATTTCATAATTTTCCGAATTAATATGTGAGCGTGGCAAAGGAAAACGCGTTTTGACCATTTCAGTTGATTTTAATCGACTGGAAATTGGCCATTTTTCCAACTGTCTCAGAATTCGACGAAACTAGTTTTGTTAGGACCGTATCGTCAATACGAAGCTAGAAAATATTTTTCGAGAATTTTTAGAGTTCGTATGTGACCCCGGTAATTTGTAATGTACGTTTAAAATTCAATATAATGATTTAAATGTAAATTTAACTGAAACTGATTCAAACAGTCGAATCAGCTTACGTTACATATCCCATTGTGTTCGGAATGGGGGTGAAACGCTATGGGCGACAGTCGGTGGGCCTCGTTTCGAAGTGGAATAAAAAGTCAACTTCATGAGCTAAAATAAAGTAAAATTAAATTAAGTATATAAAATCCTTTTCATATACCCCCCCCTTATCTCGTTTTCATTAAACAGAAGGAAAGAAAAAAAAAGAGACCTAAATCTAAAACCCGTCGCCACCAGGCTAGGGCGCAGCCACCGCCGCCAGGCCTCGCCGCCGACCAAAACCTCGAACCGCCTCCTCTCCTCCACCTCCTTCCTCCTCCTTCCCGCTCTTGCTTCTTCCCTCCCCCCCCCCTGCTGAATCGCACGCCGTGCCCCCTGTCGCCTGACCCCGCACACCACCCCACCCCTCCTTCTCCTTCTTCCTCCGCTTCTCGTCCCCCTTCCGACTACGACAGCCACCGCGCGCCACCAACCAACCCCGCACCCCCCTGTAAGTTCCCAACTGTTTATTTATTTATTTTTAAAAACTGTTTATTTATTTATTTTTTAAAAACTGTTTATTTATTTATTTTTAAAAACTGATTGAATGAATTTATAAACTGATTTTTAAGGAAAATATATAAACTGAATTTTTAAAGAAATTATAAACTGATTTTGAAAAGAAATTATAAACTGATTTTTATGATTTTAAAAACTGAAATTAATGTTTTAGGAAAATAAAGAAAAAGATTGAATTTTAAATAAAGAAAAAGATTGAATTTTAATAAAGAAAAAGATTGAATTTCTATAAAGGAAAAAGATTGAATTTCTATCACGAGCAGATTAGATTTTTCTTCGTTTAAAGAATAGATATTTCTTTGAATGAAAATAGATTTTCTTTGAAGTGGAAAATGGATTTTCCCTAGAATTGAAAAAGAGATTTTCTTTGAAATGAAAGATTAGATTTACTTGGAATTGAAATATTTTTATGAGAATAAAAATAGAATTTTTATATAAGGAACTTCGAAATAAAAATAGGATTTTTATATATTGAACTTTGAAATAAAAATTCGATTTTTATATATTGAATAGCGAAGTAAAAATTCGATTTTTACATATGTAGTGGCTACGACAACGAAGCTGACAAAAAGGGCGAGAACGACGAAGATCTCTACAATAGGAGTGTCGTGAAGCTGGATAGCTATTGGTGAGAATTCTCACTCTTCAATTTAATTTCTAGTTATATATATATATATATATATATACTAGGATGCAAACGGTGTTTAGTAGCACCCGACACAATCGTCCACAGACCATGGACTTGTTTGTTTGGCTGTTTGGTGATTGATTGCGATATTGGTTTGAATGTGGTTTGTGGTGTGAAAAATCGAATCGATAAATTGGTTAGGATTAGACGTGCGCCGTTATAAGGCGAAGGAGTAAGGCTAGGTTAGACTCTTACTCCAAATTTTGTGGTTTGCATAACGAAAGTGATTTGATTGATGTGTGAATGGCGTGGGCCTTCACTAGACCGGGGATAAGGCTAGGCCTCGTCCCGTTTCTAGTATCGTGCCGTTATGCCGCCGAAATTTTCTAAAATATGTTAGAAAAATAAAAATAACATTTTATTTAAAGAATGAACTGAATAGATATTCATATGTCGAAATAAAATATTTTATCGTTAAAAATATAATTTTTAACGTGAATATGAATATAGTGAAAGTGAATAAAATAAATATTCATTTACAAACCGGACGGTTTGTCTATGTACACTGATTTGACTGACATTGATTGGGACGATAAATTTTACACATCGCCCAACTGCACGAATAAAATCTGTGTTTGATTGTTTGAAACCCTACACGGGTGTTGGGATGAAATATGAAGTTCACTCATCCTAATCGATTAAATATGTCGATCGATTGATTGACAGGCTGTTATAAGCGTTAGATATCTATATTTGATGCTTATACAGTGTAGTGCACTTTGGTTGATGGTTGATTATTTTTCAATGCTATTATATACATGTGTTGTATGAAAATCCATGTAATTAACTTTATATGGTAATTGATTGGGCCTCATTCCAATTTAGAAGATAAAGAATAATATAAGATAAAGGTTAATGTGTTGACTGTACTCATCCGTTGAGATTAGTCATGTGTTGAACGAATTATTTTTATAATAAAATTTACATCTTTATCAATATAATATAAAGGTTCATGTGTTGACTGTACTCATCCGTTGAGATTAGTCATGTGTTGAACGAAGTATTTTAACAAAAATAGTCACACATGGACGGTACTCATTCGTTGAGATTAGTCGTGTGTTGACAAAAAGAAATATTTGAAATAGAATATATAAAGCTGTGTTGATTTGTAATGCGCCATTTTGACGCGAACGATATTTATATCGATTACATTCGTAATTGAATATATAACGATTTCGAAATGAATTGAATATATAACGATTTCGAAATGAATTGAATATAAAACGATTTCGAAATGAATTGAATATAAAACGATTTCGAAATGAATTGAATATAAAACGATTTCGAAATGAATTGAATATATAACTATTTCGAAATGAATTGAATGTATAACGATTTCGATTTGAACTGAATATAAAACGATTTCGATTTGAACTGAATATAAAACGATTTCGAATTGAATGGAATAGAAAACCAATTTGATTTCAAATTGAATATATAATGAACTTGATTCAAATATAAAACGAAACGAATTTGATTTGAATAGAAAATGAATTTGAATCGAATAGAAAACCAATTTGAATTGAATTGAATTGAAAACGAATTCAAATTGAATTGAAAGCGAACTGAAATGAATTCAAATTGAATTGAAATTTGAATTAAATAGAAATGAATTTTAAAACGAATTTTTAAAGAAGAATTCAATTTTGCTTTGGATTGAAATAGAAGTTGAAATGGTTCTTGAGACGAATTTAAAACTATTTATATAATTCTTTTTAAATAGTAATCGACGAATATATATATTATATATATTATATATATAATATAATGGCCTGAATAGAACGCGCCGCGCGGCGGCAGTTCGTGAATTTCGACCATTTATTTCAAACGGACATTACGGGAGATCCGACCGTCGGATTCTCCTAAAACCGGAACCGTTGGGTTCGTATCGAAAAGAGCTTTCTAAAGAATATTAGAAATTCAAAATCTAACGGTTGGATTTGGAGATACGTCCAAATCGAATTCGAAAAAGGTCGCTATAAGTGCAGTTCGATGGCCATTGTTGGAAATCGACTGTACGGGCCTTGATAAAATTATTAAAAATATCAATAATTTATGTAAAATCATAAGAAATGATTTGGGAAGAATTGGGATGAAAAACTCCATATTTGAAAAGATAAAAATAGATTTTTATCGAAATGAACTAGTTTTGAACTAAATTTAAAACCCAATTATTTTTAAATAAAGAAATTAGATTTAAAAGGGGTTTTAAATAATCGGGATTTCTAATATATTTGATTGGATTTGAAATGGGTTTATCGTGAACTGTGTTTTAAATAACACTAGTTCTTTAACCCAATAATAAATAGAATGTGATTTGGGTTTGTCGTGAACTGTGTTTTAAATAACACCTAGTTCTTTAACCCAGTAAAAGGAGTTAACAAATCTGCGATTAGATTGAAATGCAAATGGATAATCTAAATTATCAAATTTAGAAAATGAGCGAGAATGGAGTATTACCAGTTTTGCTCCAAAGCGATAGTTAAATCTTTAATTAGATTTGAACGTGAAATGGTAATTAATTTTACCGATAACACCACGGTGTTAGATATGGAGTATTACCAGTTTTGCTTCATGGGATGAATAGGTTGGGATTGGGAAATAAAATAAATAACTACTTCGTTACGGTTCGCTAATCTCGACTAGTTGGAAAAACCATAATTTGGTTTTAAATGACATCCAAAGGAAGATTACAGGATAAATTTTAAAGAATTTATCTTGGATAAAATTAATGGGAACCTTTCCCTAAGAATGTGGAATTTAGAAACTAGCTGTAGGTTGGCTAAGAAAATGGTTTCCTGGGTATTGATCTGATGTTGGTTTCGGCCTTCGGGGTTAATGTATGGAAAATTGTTCTCTTGCTAATTTGCGGTTAGTGACTAATGAATTGGAATGAGGCGTATGTTGTGTTTGTGTAACATTTGTTTTAATATACGCGGGTTGTTCGGAAAGTCCGGGTTTATACCCATTCTGAATAACCGATTCGACGATAAGTCGAAGATGAAGACGGTGGTCGAAGACCGGAAGTCTTCACATCGTTTGGGCAATTACTGACGATCCTGATTGGGCTGTACACCTAAGAGGATGGAAATAGTTGGTGGTCGTCCAGACGTACCTGGAGATGGATGGATATGCGAGGAAAGTGCCTCCGGTTTCGTTCAGACCCAGAACGGACTTGTAAATGGATTGTGTGTCTGACATTGGATTTTATTCTGTGTTGATTGATTTCTATTAAATATACATCTGTTTGGCGGCGGAGAATTTATTCTCTTGTTTAACGCCCTTCTCTGAGACGTACGAGCTCAGAGGTTATATATCGATGGACATCAATCGCATGGCATGAATTGCCTGTGTGGCATACTAAGATGCAATGATCAAGGCTTCTCTTGAAAAGCAAAGTCTTGTGGTTGATGATCAAAGCACGCCTACGTGGCAGCTTTGTGTATAACGTGTATTCGCGAGCCTCACACCTCGGTATGAGTCAAAAACGGGATACGGGCCGTTGGGAGAACACGACGTTTCTTTCTAGCTTTGGTGGTGTCAGTGACTTACCAGCCCTGACATTTATATACTTTTCACCTTTGTGGTTGTTGGAATGAGGCGCCTCGATTATAGGTATGTAAGGACCGGGAAACGTGTGTTCAGGAATTGCCAATCCTCTAACGTAAGTGAGGACCGGCCCAACCGATCCAAGGGTTACCAGTGTGCGTAGTCCTGAGCATTTGCTAGAGTGTCTCGAAGCGGAGAGGAGCTTGCCCCTTGCCTCGACTCATGACGGAATCCAATTTCCAATACGTGTAATTCGGCTTTAATTGTAGAACTAGTATGACGACATAGTAGATGGTAGCTATGCCGCCTATGATTGATATTTATGATTGAAATGTTTTGACACTATACACTTATTATAGTATCAAATGATTTGTTTTAAACGTATCAAGCATGCTTTGGCTGTTATAAGGGAAAACCCTATCCCCCGGCTTGCGTTGCATTGTGTGATAGGACCTGGGTCTTATAACAGCTTCATTTTTCTTTATTTAGCATTGCGCTGTTGTTTTATGCACTGGTATTCTTGGGAGGAAACCCGTTCCGTGTTATACGGCGTGGTCCCTTGATTTACCTAATTTCTAAAGTAAAGCTTTAAATAACTGTTTTAGTTCTCACACCAGTCACATGACTGACCTGGAGTTTATTGTTTTAACCTAAACTCTGGGTGCCCCTATTTTCCGCACGGGCAGCTTGTAGTTTTGGTTTTGCAGATTTATATTCACAGGATCCTGGTTTACAGCTGGAATGATATCCGGAAAGCTCTGTATCCGTATATCACCTTCAGTTGTGCTTTATATTATTTTTCCGCTGCTATGTATTTAAATGTAATTTAAATCTCTGATATTTCTGTGTAATATTTATTCATTTATACTCTGTATATTCTTGTAATCTGATGCATTGTTGTTATATACAATGAAATGTTCTTCTGTTTGTGTTCTGATTTGTCATGTTCTCAACGTTCAGGGGTTTCGAACGGTCTATGTAACGACCCGGATTTTCGGCGACTTTGGTTATCGACATAAGCACGACGTCGATAACCAAAACATCGAAAAATCCTGGTAATTAGTGAAAGAAATTAGAGGGTGAGGAAAGATAAGATAGAAACTTAGAATAGAAGAAGAAGAAGAAGAACACAACATCAGAGTAACACGAACCTCACATCGGAACGAATAAATATATTTCATAACATAACTTTGAAATACAAATATGTACTTGAATATACATATCATTATCAAAGTACAGCACTTACAACACAGCGGAAATAACTATAGCTATATGATCCTGAAGCCTCCTGCTCTAGCCCTTCAACTATATCTGTAAAATCCCGACTACTTGACTGCCCATACAAATTTAGGCACCCAAGAGTTTAGGGAAAACAACAAAGTAAACTCCGGGTCAGTCATGGGACTGGTATGAGTAAAACAGTTTAAAAACAGTTGAACAAGTAAATGATATCTCATAAGACCACGCCGCATAACGGAACGGGTTTTTCCCTTATGAGAATCCAAAATATCTTTATATCAAAAACCTTTTGATATTATAATAATGTCTATCAACCACAGTATATATATAATCATCTAGTAGAAACGCTTTCATCTCACGTTCTACATATATAGTATACAATCAAAACCGCAAGCACGTATTGGGTAATGGGTTTCCAACTATGACAAGGTATGGAATCACCTTTCGCTCGTGTACCTCTAGAGAGGAATACACTGGGTTCAACAAGAACATCTTGCAACCCGGCCACACATGACCGACCACTCATTTCGCTTGAGTGTATCGAATGTATATCACCAACAGTTGGGATCAGCAACCGTTTCCCGAATGGGACAGCGTCAACAATAGATTTTTAGAAATGAATGAAACTCTAGATCAGGTGATTATACACCCTACTTCGGTGCGACCGACTTAGCCATGCTGCCTGCCCGATTTCTGTCATTTACCGGATGATGAGGCTAGAAGCTACGCTTTATCATCACATCAGATTCACTTTGAATGTCACATCATCAAATCCATCCAATCACCGATTGATGTCCTCAACCATACATTATGTGTTAGCTAAAGAAGTTTCCTTCTCCGCTTCCACTCTTGGTACGGTTGGAGAAATCAATATACGTGATCGTCTGGAAATACTCTGTCAGACATCCGTCCATACAAGTCATCCAGGAACAGGATGAACCGAAGGCACTATTCTATAAACAGGATAGCCCTTGCATAACTCCGTCTTCAATTTCCTTTGGCATATATGATTCGCAACGGTTATGCCAATACAGAGTGGTTTTTCGGATATTAATCCAACCGGTCTCTCCATATTAACAACGTTAAAATGGTCAATACTTCGATAGTCTGTGCTTTAACTATCGAATAAAAACAAGTGTGCAAACAACGATATTATTTCCAAATGGAAATTATATCGATCAAACATCATTTAACATTTATATCCTTATTTCATAAATTTACTTATCTCCTGTTTCCCTATATTCAATATTTCTTATTTTCCACATTTAGAAAATATACGTTATTAACAATGGAAAACATTTCCATTTCTTGTTTTCTTTATTAGAAAACATTTCTGGTTTCTTATTTGGAAAACATTTCCATAGCTACTTCATTGGACTTAGACAGATGTTTAAACAAACATTGCTATGCCAACCCAAACCATTTCCTTTACTGCCGAACCTTAACTATTGCTTAGTTAAAAACGAAGCCCATCAAGTTGGGGTAGAACTACCTCTCAGACCTTAACTGAACAACATTTCTAACTTTGAAATAGGCACAGTTCACTTTATATTCCTTTTACTATCTTCCTTACTTAATCCTCCTTCGAATAGATCTCTATTTGATTTACTCTATTCACTTAACCCCTTTCGAATAAACTATATTCGATAATTCCTTTTACTTTCTATTCGAATAACTATATTCGATTAACTCATTTGCTTTAACTCTAATCGATTAACTAACATCGATTAGCTCCTTTTTATTTTAACACTAATCGATTAACTAACATCGATTAACTAACTTTTACTTTATCACTAATCGATTAACTAGCATCGATTAACTAACTTTTACTTTAACACTAATCGATTAACTAACATCGATTAACTAACTTTTACTTTATCACTAATCGATTAACTAACATCGATTAACTAACTTTTACTTTAACTACGTTTTCCGTTACAACTATTTCCTTTTTATAACGTTTACTTACCGTTACAAATATATCCTATTTATAACTTCTATTTACCGTTACAAATATTCCTATTTATAACGTTTACTTACCGTTACAAATATTTCCTATTTATAACTTCTATTTACCGTTACAAATATTTCCTTTTTATAACTTCTATTTACCGTTACAAATATTTCCTATTTATAACTTCTATTTACCGTTACAAATATTTCCTTTTTATAACTTCTATTTATCCTTACAAATATTTCCTTTTCTATTTCTATTTGTTTTCTAAATAAATATCCCTTTTATAAAACCGTGTTCATTTCATAAATAATTCCTTTTATAAAATCCTATGATTTTATAAAATTCCTTTATTTCAATATACATTGAAATACTTCTTTTTACATCCCAGGGTCTTTTATGATATTTACAATATCGAATAACAATGATCAATATCATTTCAACACCCATAATCCATAACAGATTATATAACACATCATATATCACAATATATGAAAACAGTAAAATAAATGTTGAGGAATCCAGTTGGATTCCTCCAACCTGTTTCCCTGCATCACAGATGTTAAACAATATAGATAACATCACTTTTCAGTTCCATATGATATATTCTGTTAAACAGAATCAATATAGAAATTTAGCTAACTGTCTAGCAGTTCAATCAAACAGTCAACACACAGTCAATCAACCAATATCTAACAGTTCTAAAAATACAATATGAAATTATAAACTGTTCAGAGTTAGTGAGATTTACTCACATTGGCGGGAATCGTTAAATAACGATAGCCGTTTAGCAGTTTTGTTCTGACGTTATTTTCCGTCATATTTTTCCAAAATCTTCGAATCATTTCAAACTGATCTCATGTTGTAGCTCCCGTTCGTGTGAATCCAACGTGACAAGCGGTTTGAAATTCATATTTAACTCTGCACATCTACTTGCTAAAATCCACTTCACAATATAAACCCGCCTCCCTTACACGTCCTTCTTCCCCTCTTCTAATCTCAATTCCACGTCTATCTCTACAGAAAAGCAAACTCATCACACTGTCCTTACTAATTCACGTCCCATGCTAATTCACCTCTACTTTTAAATTTCCTTTTGCTGGGCCTTACAAATAATCAACGGCCCATCCTCATTTGTGAAGACCCACACCTTGAATGAACCGTGTCTTATCTCCTCCTTCAATATTTCCGAACGCAGCAGCTCAAATAATACGAAAGGAAATGGCTGAGCTCGCCGTCCCCACTTCTCTCCCAATACCCCATGATTCAGTAACCAAAGCCATCAAAGAGTTTCTCTTTCAAAACTTCATCAGCTCAAGTCCGTTGGCTTCCACTCGCACCCGTGTTCCTCCATACCGTATACTCCCAGTTCTCCCACATCCTTACTCCCATACTACTCCATCATTTGTCTTGCCTTTTACCCGTACGTTCTTCCCAATAGATACCACCGTTCGCCTCTCATTCAAATTCTTGACACCCTGTACACCCTTACGCCTCACTCGAACCCGCCACAGCATTTCCGTCACTCAGCCTGGACCCGTGACCTCCAGGGAAACACCGAACACTTGTTGAATGGAAAACCCCAAAACTATGTATACGAACTCCCTTTCCACTCCTCATTCCATAACCAAACTCAAAGATCGAGACTGGTGCCTCTATTTCTCGCGAAAGCTAACCCTACGTTTACTGTTTAAAAACCCAGCGCCACAAAACTAGCGTCGAACCCAAAATCAATGATACGAGGGTAAAGAGCAGCTGAAGAGGAGTACAATTATGTATACTTAGTGATTTTGGGATTTTGATTTCTATTTTCTTTGATTTGTTTTTGGTCAAGATAAGTTTTCCTGGAAAGAAAAACATACGGCGGAAAAAGACTGGTTGACCAAAAGTGAATTAGGTTTTTAGCAGAAAATGTTACGTATTTATAGAAAGAAATCATATCGTTGTATTTATCTGGGCCACGAACTATTTTAAAGAGAAAAATTGGCCACGCAGCCTTTAGAAATAGAAGGGTTTTGGAAAATTTCCTTTTTCTTATTTATATTAGCGAACCCCGCTACATAGAATTCCTTTCACTCAGGGATTGCTATAGACAGAAATACAAATACCGGTGAGACGAGCAATGTCCCATGATTTCAAAAATATAAAAATATCGGTAGATTAACTCATTTTGTGAAATCCCAAAATGTTGATTACAGGGTGCAAAATATCCCAAATAAAAAGTTGCTTATTTAATTAATTAAAAATTACAGTAAAATTCTAAAAATTAAATTATCGTTATGTCCCAAAAGAACCTTGTCTAAATTCAAACCCAGTGTCAAGTTATATCGAATAATCCGTTATGGTCGATAAACGATTCTATAGCGACTATTTTAAAATTTGATTTGGACATATCTCAAAATCTACACGACGAAATCCCGATTTTTCTCTTTCACTAGAAAGATATATTACACCAGGTCCACACGTTTCTTGTTTCACAGAAATCTGATTTAAAACGAACCCTGTACATTCAGTTGAAGTTCAAATCGCCAATTTACGAACTGCAGCGCCATTTCGAGCTCGTTTATAATTATATTATAAACTATACGTTCAACTATCGAAGATTGAATATATTCGTTATTCTAATTAAATTCTAAACTGAATTAAATATCACAGATGATCCGGTTCACACCATATCGCCATTTCAGCCAATTCTGATCATTTCAGAATTAATTATATTATTTAATTTATTATTTTAATTAAATATTCACCATTATTAAATTCCACGACCATTAAATTCTCTAACCCATCTTTTAAATAACTAAATAAATTAATCATAATACCTCTGCCAATGCGGGTCATTACAATCTTCCCCACTTAAAATAATTTCGTCCTCGAAATTGCTAAAAAGTAGAGGACGACCCTATCGACTGGTTAGAACATATTTGTTCACTTCTTAACTTCAGTTTCAACTGAACCAATTTAATTTCAATTAAATTATTAATTAATTCTTATTAACGAAAATTTTCAAAAATCTTGAAAATTTTCTAACACCTTAACTCTTGAAAAAAAATTTTGCCAGCACTTCCTTTGTACTGGTCAATACGTCAAACTCCAACTCGCCTCTCTGGGTCATTTCCATCCCAAAAGAAAATCAAACAGCCAAGCGGCTTGCCAATTCGGCTCATAAATCTTATATCCAATAGAATTATAAACTTGTACCTTTTTGTCGGCATATCATTATATCCTTTCCACCTGTTATCAATTTAGCTGTGGATACAAGGGTCATCCCAATCAAATTTCAATCTGCTTTAATCCCCCAACACAATCATCCGCTTATATCCGAGCCATATATCATTTCAACTCGAGTTTCTTCTCGATTCCCAACTCTTAACTTGATTATCACATTACACTTCAAATTTGAATCTCACAATCCAGTTGGTCTTGATATCATTCTAGTTCAATTTCAGTTACCACTTTATTGGCTTTACTTTAATTCAAACTTGCTTTCACAAATTTCTGTTAAATTTGTTTTTAATTCAAACAGTCTTTCCCTGGGAGTTTTTAAACAGTTTACTCTTTTCAAAAAATCAAATTTTCCTTTTTGAAATTCAACTGAGCCCATAATCAATATTCCATTAGTTAAATAATTTCTCTATGTCTTTATCAACATTTGTTAACCAAACATTTGCAATAACCATATTAGCCTTTTATGTTATTTGGAAAACATTTCCGAATATCGCCTCCCTTTATTTTCTAAACTTCAGAAAATATATGCTATTTATAATTGAAAAATACTCCAATTATTTATCTCTTTTCCGATCTCGTTTATTTCTATACTTAGGAAATATTCTTTATTATATTTCCAAGCTTACACTTATTTGGGTTAAAACGGATGTTGTGTAAAACATCGTTACGACCACCCAACTACTATATTCAACTAACTCTTATTCAACATTGATCTTCGAGCCTGAAATCTTACTGTTTATTGGTTAATAATGAAATCAATCAAGTTGGGGTATAACTACCTCTCAGACCTTGACTGAATAACATTTATATCGTCAAAACAGATATGGCTACTTACTCGAATAATCAATACCATACAACTACTTATTCACTTTTAACCACGTATACGCTTTCTCTTTCTATTCTTACTAGATTTTATTCCTAGTCTTCCTTTTTGATTTTACTATTCTATTTCTAAGTTCGTTTCCTTATCGACTTCCATATATATCGATACGTTGATTTCTAATTATCAAATTATCTTAAAAATATTCTAACTCCTTAGATTCCCAGAAAAATTCGCCATAACCTCCTTTGTACTGGGAGCATCGGGAAAATCCCCAAACTACCACACAAGCCTTCTCCAATCAAAAGAAAAAGAAAAGCCAAGCGGCTAGCCGATTCGGCGCATAAAATCTCATATATGAATTAAATACATACCTTTTCGTCGAGCATTCAATTTATAACTCTTGCATTATCCTTATCCATACCTATCTCATGTATATCCATACATTTCTAATTCATTTCAACTTAATCCAATCTTTTTAACTTAGTTCGTTAAGTGATTTTCAAATTACTGGTTTGCCCATTTCACCTTCATATTTGAGTATAACATGTTCAAATATAAGTTTAACTTATTTATCAACTAATTGAATTCCATTTCAATTTTATTTGAATTTCCTATATTCAAATTCCATTTCAATTCTCTTATTCAAATTCTATATTTGAATTTCATTTCAAATCTCTCATTCAAATTCCATTTCAATTCTCTTATTCAAATTCTATATTTGAATTTCATTTCAAATCTCTCATTCAAATTCCATACTTGAATTTCATTTCAAATCCATTTGAATCTTCTATATTCAAATTTCAAATTCAATTCTATTTGAATCTTCTTTATTCAAATTTTATTTCACTTTCGATATTCAAATCCTATATTTGAAATCTTTTATATTTTCTATATCCAAACACCATTTGAATTTCTATATTCAAATTCTATATCACTTCCATTGAATTTCATATATACAAACTCCCTTTGAATTTCTATATTCAATTTCAATTTGAATTCTCTTTATTTCATTTCAATTCCCTTATTCAACTTTCTTTATTTATTCTTTAAATAAGCTTCGATTTCAATTCCTTTTGAAATCATTATTTCTACCTTTGGAAAATAGGATTTTCCTTTCAATTTCACACTTGTATTTTATTTCTGAATTATCCAAATGATAATTCTCTTCACTTCGTTTATAAACTTCATTTTTAAAAGAACTATTTATAAACTTCGTTTATAAAGGGACTTCTCGTTTTATTTCTTTTAAAACAAGTAAATATTTCAAATCTATTAAAAAAAACCCATTTTGAAATCCAACACAACTTGTCTTTCCCAAAACAAATTCAAAACAGTATCTCTGGTAGTAATTCGTCACTTACAACTCGAAAATGAATACTGATGATGCAGCTGTCATCATCAGAATCTATTTTCCAGCGATCGAAGTGAGTTCAATACTATAAAACCATTTCTACACATTTCCACTTTGAAATTCATTTCAAAATATAATTCACATTTTTTGTAAAATAATTTAAAATCTCCCAGGATCTTAAATTTTCCTTATTTTCAATTCAAATCCATTTACAAACACTTATCCAATTCTCCAGAGTTTTAACTCAATTTCTGGTTTACATTTCAGATTTAACTCATCTGATTTCACGTATTTCACTTATATGAATTCTGATTGGTTATTTACATAACCATTTTATTTATAATCTTACTCGATTATAATAACAACCAATATATCCACTATATTATAATTATGGTATATATATCTTCTCTATATCAAGATATACCTTGGGTAACTTATTTCGTTTACCCTCTTTCAAAACATACCATGATGGTTCATCGTATTCAAGTGTTTAGTAACTCCTACCGATACAGTGGATCAAACTGATGGACCAGAACCCATAAACAACTCAACCAATGGATCTCCACAATATAAAACAAACTTTTATATCAATAACAAATACGTTCACTCATATATATACACTCAATCTCAGTCTAGGGTATTACTAACCCTATCTCTACCGAGTCACGCCACAGAGCCAAGTAATTCTTAACTTAAGCTCTGATACCAACTGTAACGACCCGGATTTTCGGCGACTTTGGTTATCGACATAAGCACGACGTCGATAACCAAAACATCGAAAAATCCTGGTAATTAGTGAAAGAAATTAGAGGGTGAGGAAAGATAAGATAGAAACTTAGAATAGAAGAAGAAGAAGAAGAACACAACATCAGAGTAACACGAACCTCACATCGGAACGAATAAATATATTTCATAACATAACTTTGAAATACAAATATGTACTTGAATATACATATCATTATCAAAGTACAGCACTTACAACACAGCGGAAATAACTATAGCTATATGATCCTGAAGCCTCCTGCTCTAGCCCTTCAACTATATCTGTAAAATCCCGACTACTTGACTGCCCATACAAATTTAGGCACCCAAGAGTTTAGGGAAAACAACAAAGTAAACTCCGGGTCAGTCATGGGACTGGTATGAGTAAAACAGTTTAAAAACAGTTGAACAAGTAAATGATATCTCATAAGACCACGCCGCATAACGGAACGGGTTTTTCCCTTATGAGAATCCAAAATATCTTTATATCAAAAACCTTTTGATATTATAATAATGTCTATCAACCACAGTATATATATAATCATCTAGTAGAAACGCTTTCATCTCACGTTCTACATATATAGTATACAATCAAAACCGCAAGCACGTATTGGGTAATGGGTTTCCAACTATGACAAGGTATGGAATCACCTTTCGCTCGTGTACCTCTAGAGAGGAATACACTGGGTTCAACAAGAACATCTTGCAACCCGGCCACACATGACCGACCACTCATTTCGCTTGAGTGTATCGAATGTATATCACCAACAGTTGGGATCAGCAACCGTTTCCCGAATGGGACAGCATCAACAATAGATTTTTAGAAATGAATGAAACTCTAGATCAGGTGATTATACACCCTACTTCGGTGCGACCGACTTAGCCATGCTGCCTGCCCGATTTCTGTCATTTACCGGATGATGAGGCTAGAAGCTACGCTTTATCATCACATCAGATTCACTTTGAATGTCACATCATCAAATCCATCCAATCACCGATTGATGTCCTCAACCATACATTATGTGTTAGCTAAAGAAGTTTCCTTCTCCGCTTCCACTCTTGGTACGGTTGGAGAAATCAATATACGTGATCGTCTGGAAATACTCTGTCAGACATCCGTCCATACAAGTCATCCAGGAACAGGATGAACCGAAGGCACTATTCTATAAACAGGATAGCCCTTGCATAACTCCGTCTTCAATTTCCTTTGGCATATATGATTCGCAACGGTTATGCCAATACAGAGTGGTTTTTCGGATATTAATCCAACCGGTCTCTCCATATTAACAACGTTAAAATGGTCAATACTTCGATAGTCTGTGCTTTAACTATCGAATAAAAACAAGTGTGCAAACAACGATATTATTTCCAAATGGAAATTATATCGATCAAACATCATTTAACATTTATATCCTTATTTCATAAATTTACTTATCTCCTGTTTCCCTATATTCAATATTTCTTATTTTCCACATTTAGAAAATATACGTTATTAACAATGGAAAACATTTCTATTTCTTGTTTTCTTTATTAGAAAACATTTCTGGTTTCTTATTTGGAAAACATTTCCAAAGCTACTTCATTGGACTTAGACAGATGTTTAAACAAACATTGCTATGCCAACCCAAACCATTTCCTTTACTGCCGAACCTTAACTATTGCTTAGTTAAAAACGAAGCCCATCAAGTTGGGGTAGAACTACCTCTCAGACCTTAACTGAACAACATTTCTAACTTTGAAATAGGCACAGTTCACTTTATATTCCTTTTACTATCTTCCTTACTTAATCCTCCTTCGAATAGATCTCTATTTGATTTACTCTATTCACTTAACCCCTTTCGAGTAAACTATATTCGATAATTCCTTTTACTTTCTATTCGAATAACTATATTCGATTAACTCATTTGCTTTAACTCTAATCGATTAACTAACATCGATTAGCTCCTTTTTATTTTAACACTAATCGATTAACTAACATCGATTAACTAACTTTTACTTTATCACTAATCGATTAACTAGCATCGATTAACTAACTTTTACTTTAACACTAATCGATTAACTAACATCGATTAACTAACTTTTACTTTATCACTAATCGATTAACTAACATCGATTAACTAACTTTTACTTTAACTACGTTTTCCGTTACAACTATTTCCTTTTTATAACGTTTACTTACCGTTACAAATATATCCTATTTATAACTTCTATTTACCGTTACAAATATTCCTATTTATAACGTTTACTTACCGTTACAAATATTTCCTATTTATAACTTCTATTTACCGTTACAAATATTTCCTTTTTATAACTTCTATTTACCGTTACAAATATTTCCTATTTATAACTTCTATTTACCGTTACAAATATTTCCTTTTTATAACTTCTATTTATCCTTACAAATATTTCCTTTTCTATTTCTATTTGTTTTCTAAATAAATATCCCTTTTATAAAACCGTGTTCGTTTCATAAATAATTCCTTTTATAAAATCCTATGATTTTATAAAATTCCTTTATTTCAATATACATTGAAATACTTCTTTTTACATCCCAGGGTCTTTTATGATATTTACAATATCGAATAACAATGATCAATATCATTTCAACACCCATAATCCATAACAGATTATATAACACATCATATATCACAATATATGAAAACAGTAAAATAAATGTTGAGGAATCCAGTTGGATTCCTCCAACCTGTTTCCCTGCATCACAGATGTTAAACAATATAGATAACATCACTTTTCAGTTCCATATGATATATTCTGTTAAACAGAATCAATATAGAAATTTAGCTAACTGTCTAGCAGTTCAATCAAACAGTCAACACACAGTCAATCAACCAATATCTAACAGTTCTAAAAATACAATATGAAATTATAAACTGTTCAGAGTTAGTGAGATTTACTCACATTGGCGGGAATCGTTAAATAACGATAGCCGTTTAGCAGTTTTGTTCTGACGTTATTTTCCGTCATATTTTTCCAAAATCTTCGAATCATTTCAAACTGATCTCATGTTGTAGCTCCCGTTCGTGTGAATCCAACGTGACAAGCGGTTTGAAATTCATATTTAACTCTGCACATCTACTTGCTAAAACCCACTTCACAATATAAACCCGCCTCCCTTACACGTCCTTCTTCCCCTCTTCTAATCTCAATTCCACGTCTATCTCTACAGAAAAGCAAACTCATCACACTGTCCTTACTAATTCACGTCCCATGCTAATTCACCTCTACTTTTAAATTTCCTTTTGCTGGGCCTTACAAATAATCAACGGCCCATCCTCATTTGTGAAGACCCACACCTTGAATGAACCGTGTCTTATCTCCTCCTTCAATATTTCCGAACGCAGCAGCTCAAATAATACGAAAGGAAATGGCTGAGCTCGCCGTCCCCACTTCTCTCCCAATACCCCATGATTCAGTAACCAAAGCCATCAAAGAGTTTCTCTTTCAAAACTTCATCAGCTCAAGTCCGTTGGCTTCCACTCGCACCCGTGTTCCTCCATACCGTATACTCCCAGTTCTCCCACATCCTTACTCCCATACTACTCCATCATTTGTCTTGCCTTTTACCCGTACGTTCTTCCCAATAGATACCACCGTTCGCCTCTCATTCAAATTCTTGACACCCTGTACACCCTTACGCCTCACTCGAACCCGCCACAGCATTTCCGTCACTCAGCCTGGACCCGTGACCTCCAGGGAAACACCGAACACTTGTTGAATGGAAAACCCCAAAACTATGTATACGAACTCCCTTTCCACTCCTCATTCCATAACCAAACTCAAAGATCGAGACTGGTGCCTCTATTTCTCGCGAAAGCTAACCCTACGTTTACTGTTTAAAAACCCAGCGCCACAAAACTAGCGTCGAACCCAAAATCAATGATACGAGGGTAAAGAGCAGCTGAAGAGGAGTACAATTATGTATACTTAGTGATTTTAGGATTTTGATTTCTATTTTCTTTGATTTGTTTTTGGTCGAGATAAGTTTTCCTGGAAAGAAAAACATACGGCGGAAAAAGACTGGTTGACCAAAAGTGAATTAGGTTTTTAGCAGAAAATGTTACGTATTTATAGAAAGAAATCATATCGTTGTATTTATCTGGGCCACGAACTATTTTAAAGAGAAAAATTGGCCACGCAGCCTTTAGAAATAGAAGGGTTTTGGAAAATTTCCTTTTTCTTATTTATATTAGCGAACCCCGCTACATAGAATTCCTTTCACTCAGGGATTGCTATAGACAGAAATACAAATACCGGTGAGACGAGCAATGTCCCATGATTTCAAAAATATAAAAATATCGGTAGATTAACTCATTTTGTGAAATCCCAAAATGTTGATTACAGGGTGCAAAATATCCCAAATAAAAAGTTGCTTATTTAATTAATTAAAAATTACAGTAAAATTCTAAAAATTAAATTATCGTTATGTCCCAAAAGAACCTTGTCTAAATTCAAACCCAGTGTCAAGTTATATCGAATAATCCGTTATGGTCGATAAACGATTCTATAGCGACTATTTTAAAATTTGATTTGGACATATCTCAAAATCTACACGACGAAATCCCGATTTTTCTCTTTCACTAGAAAGATATATTACACCAGGTCCACACGTTTCTTGTTTCACAGAAATCTGATTTAAAACGAACCCTGTACATTCAGTTGAAGTTCAAATCGCCAATTTACGAACTGCAGCGCCATTTCGAGCTCGTTTATAATTATATTATAAACTATACGTTCAACTATCGACGATTGAATATATTTGTTATTCTAATTAAATTCTAAACTGAATTAAATATCACAGATGATCCGGTTCACACCATATCGCCATTTCAGCCAATTCTGATCATTTCAGAATTAATTATATTATTTAATTTATTATTTTAATTAAATATTCACCATTATTAAATTCCACGACCATTAAATTCTCTAACCCATCTTTTAAATAACTAAATAAATTAATCATAATACCTCTGCCAATGCGGGTCATTACAGTCTAGATCGGTTTAACGACTGATTCAGATCGAGCGAAATTCCAGGCCGTCACAGTGACTGTGATTGACAATGCAAAAGGTAGAAGCATCTTTCCTAAGTGTGTAAAGTGTGGGGAAATTGGCCATAAATTTAAAAATTGCAAGACTATGAATAAAATCAGAAAATCCACTAGAGTTTGGGTTCCTAAACACTTGGCACACAATTACCATAAATTTTGGAACACAAATAAGAGGACAAAACAAATGTGGGTTCCAAAAGATTCTTGCTTTCATCATACTTCAGTCACTGATATTTTTGGACCTAGGAACGTCTCTAGGTCATCTTTCTCTCTTCTTGTGTAGGTATGTTGGCGGGCTAAGGAGCAACAAAAATGGTATTTGGATTCAGGTTGCTCCAGACATATGACAGGAGACAAGAGATTGTTCCTTAGCCTAGAAAGATATAAAGGTGGGAGTGTGACATTGGGTGATGACCGCAAATGTAAGATTATTGGTAAGGGAAAAGTAGGTAACAACATTTTTGCCTTAGCTGATGTCTTATATGTTGATAATTTGTATCACAATCTTATTTCCATAAGCCAACTGTGTGACAAAGGAATGAATGTAGTTTTTGACAGTGAGATTTGCAAGATCATTGATACATCCACTGGAAAAGTTGTTTTTACTGGCAAAAGAAAAGGAAATATCTACACACTCTCTTTTGATGATGTAACTGTTTCTAGATGTTTGGTTGCCACTGAAGAAGAGGCAGTTTTATGGCATAAAAGGCTAGCACATGCTAGTATGCATCTCCTTGAAAAACTAGAAACAAATGAGCTTGTCAGAGGTTTACCTCATCAGAAATTTAAAAATAACAAAGTGTGTAAGGCTTGCTCCATGGCTAAACTTAGTCGCTCGTCATTCCATCCAAAAAATGTTGTTAGCACTTCACGTGTTCTTGAATTGATTCATATGGATTTGTTTGGACCTACTGATACTGCTAGTTTAAATGGTAAACATTATTGTTATGTACTGGTTGATGATTACTCTAGATTTACATGGGTTTATTTTCTAGCCAAAAAGTCTGAAACTTTTGATTATTTTTCAAAGTTTTCAAAACTTGTTCAAAATGAAAAAGGTGTTTCAATTAAAACTGTGCGAAGTGATCATGGAGGTGAATTTGAAAACTTAGTTTTTGAAAAATTTTGTGAAGAAAATGGCCTTAAACATGAATTTTCCGCTCCTCGAACACCTCAACAAAATGCGGTGGTCGAAAGGAAAAATCATACATTGCAAGAGATGGCTAGATCTATGTTATGTGAATAAAAATTACCTCAAACCTTTTGGGCTGAGGCAGTTAATACTTCATGCTATGTAATGAATAGAGTCATGATTAGACCAATACTTAATAAAAATCCATATGAACTGTGGTTTGACAAAAAGCCTAACATCTCATATTTTCGAGTTTTTGGATGTCCTTGTTATATTCTGAACACAGGAGATCAACTTGGAAAGTTTGAAGCAAAAAAGTTGATGGAATCTTCATGGGTTATTCTTCAAGGAGCAAAGCTTACAAAATCTTCAATAAACAATCAAGAACAATTATGGAGACCATTAATGTGAAGTTCAATGAATCAGACATAGAGATGGCTTCTGAAAATGATAAAGATGAAGGTGGTGTGCAAGAAGGCGAGAAAGATAGCAATGAAGTTGAGGCAAACAACGAAGAAGTCACAGAAGCAACAGCTGAAGCTGAAAGGCTGAAATTCAAACCCAATCATCCTCCAGATTTGATAATTGGAAGCCCAATGGCTGGCGTTCGCACCCGTTCCTCTCTCAATAAGAATGTTTGTGCTTTCTGTATTCACAATGCATTTATTTCTGAAATAGAACCAAGTTCATATGATATTTCTCTTAATGATGAATCTTGGATTTTAGCTATGCAAGAGGAACTTAACCAGTTTGAGAGGAATAAAGTCTGGAAGTTGGTGCCTAGGCCAAAAGACTATCCAGTTGTTGGAACAAAATGAGTGTTTAAAAATAAACTTGATGAATCTGGTAATGTAATTAGAAACAAAGCTAGGTTGGTTGCTCAGGGATACAATCAAATTGAAGGCATTGATTTTGATGAAACATTTGCTCCAGTTGCTAGGTTAGAAGCAATTAGAATTTTGCTAAGTTTTGCATGTTTTAAAGGTTTTAAACTTAAGCAAATGGATGTTAAGTGTGCCTTTTTGAATGGTGAGTTGAAAGAAGAAGTTTTTGTTGAACAACCCCCTGGTTTTGAGAGTCATGAATTTCCAAATCATGTGTACAAACTAGAAAAAGCATTATATGGTCTTAAGCAGGCTCCTCGAGCTTGGTATGACTGTCTTTGTTCATATCTTTTGGAAAATGGTTTTAAAAAGGGATGTGCTAACACTACTCTGTTTCTATTACATGATGGTAATGATTTCTTGATTGTTCAGATTTATGTTGATGATATCATTTTTGGTGCTACTAATGATATTTTGTGTGAGAAATTTGAAAAAGTCATGTAGGACAAATTTGAGATGAGCTTGGTTGGAGAGCTAAAATACTTTCTTGGATTTCAAATCAAACAGAGCAACAAAGGAATCTTTATTTCTCAGACCAAGTATGTAATGGAGCTGTTGAAGAAATTTGGAGTTGAAGATGCAAAACCAATGAGAACACCAATGAGCCCAACAACTAAGCTTGAAAAAGATGAAAAAGGTGTTGTTGTTGATCAGAAAAAAATATCGCGGTATAATCGGTTCACTTCTCTATCTCTCTGCTTCTAGACCCGATATTATGTTTTCTGTCTGCTTATGTGCTCGTTTTCAATCTAATCCAAAAGAATCTCATTTAAAAGCCACAAAAAGAATTCTGAGGTATTTGTTGCACACACCAAAACTTGTCTTGTGGTATCCATCTAGTGACAATTTTGATTTAGTTGGTTTTACTAATGCTGATTATGCTGGCTCACTCACTGATAGGAAGAGCACTAGTGGAACTTGTTTCATGCTAGGACATTCTCTTGTTTCTTGGTCAAGTCGTAAACAAAATTGTGTTGCATTATCCACCACTGAAGCTGAGTATATTGCATTAGGAAGTTGTTGTGCACAGATTTTATGGATGATGCAAACTCTTTCAGATTTTGGCCTATTCTATAAACAAGTTCCTTTGAAATGTGACAGTAAGAGTGCAATAGATCTATCAAATAATCCTGTACATCATTCACGCACAAAACACATTGATGTGAGACACCATTTCATTAGAGATCATATTGCTAGTGAGGACATTTGTATCGAATTTATTCCAACTGAATCCCAACTTGCGGATATTTTTACTAAACCCCTTTCTGAAGATAGATTTTGTAGATTACGATTGGATTTGGGAATTATAGAAATTAATTAATCTCTTTGCATTTTTGGGTAAAATTTTTCTTAATATGTTCTGTTATTAATTTCATTTTTTGGCAAATTAATCCAATCTTCAAATCATCAAGAAAAGAACAGTTTATTTTGGACATTTATAATAAAATTGTGACTGTGTTAGATCTCAGAATATGAGATGGATGAAAGCTTCCCTATAACCCTGATTTGATTGAATGTAATTTATAATATGAGTAATTTAGGAATTATTTTTCACATCCATCTCTATCTATATCACCCTTCTATCATCCATTATTGTTCTCATATATTAAGGGGATTTTGTATATAATAATAATAATAAGTATTTCTCTGATCTCATTTAAAAATCCAAGCTCTGGTCATGCATGGTCATGAGTTTACTTATTTAATTTCATGCTGCAACTAATCCCATTTAAAAATCCAAGCTCTAGTTATGCGTGGTTAGTGTGCTCTTGAGATTAAAAAAAAAGGAAAATGTATATAGAATCCTCCCTGGTATATGTTAACTAGCTTTCCATTCCATCTTCTAAATTGTGAAATGTATTCCTATCTTACAGATTATTATGATTTTTTTGTTTGATTGATTGGGGTTTGCGGTTTCTGATTCTGTCAAATGACTTGATCTCTTACTATGGTCCATATCATTTGTAAATGTCCAGCCCTGTTCATCTTTTGATGATTACAAAGGGGGAGAAAGAGCTAAGATTTTGATACATATACAGACATCTATAGATTTTATTTTGCCATTAATGCAAAAAGTTTAGTTATTTTCTATTCTTTTTAAATTTAAATAAAGACCTAAGATTTTGATACATATACAGACATCTATAGATTTTATTTTGCCATTAATGCAAAAAGTTTAGTTATTTTCTATTCTTTTTAAATTTTTTGCTATGTCTGTTTACTGTTATAGGGGGAGCACATAAATAGGGGGAGTTCTCATTTTTTTTCCATACCAAACACATTTTGCTGTATTCAAAATCTTAAGTATGTTTGTCATCATCAAAAGGGGGAGATTGTTGAACCCGTGATTTTTTGTTTGATGATAACAAACATTTTTTAATGTGTTTGAAACTGTACTGTTTACTGCTCTTCACATCATATTGGAATAAAAATATTTTTGTCTAATAATGCTCCTACACAGAAATTGAAAATTTACATAAGCATTTATTATTCAAAAATCATATTTTTATTTCATAATCAAAACAGTACAATACTTTCTGAACTCTCAGCTATACAAATTTTCACTCATTATTTCAGTACAAATGAATCTCACTACATGTTTCACTCTCACTCATCAATACATTCTTAGTGTCTCTTTATCCTGTTTTGCTCCTGTTGCATCATCCTGAAACCTGTCACAAAAAAAAATGCACACAGTAGACTGGAACTAAAATTTTATTTTATAATTTTTTATGTGCCTCAGATTTTCTGTGTGTTTTTCTCATCATTTTTTCTGACTTGCCTGACACATATTTTACAAGTATGGCACAATACTATACAAGATCAGAAACGATCAAGTATAGCAAGAAAGCCAAATACTTGTGTATACCAAAACCAACACATTCAAGTTGGATCAAGAATGGTATCTGTTTTTTTTTTCATTTTTGTGTTACAGGGTCACAGAAGCATATATGGCAACAATAACAAATCAGTTTAGGTTCAAGCAGCATTCAAAGAGAAATGGTCAAAGCAGTGTGCACAAGATTGCACAAGGTTTCAGAGCTACATATGGAAAGCATTCAAACTGCTTGGATTTCATATGCAATACAGGAAATTCAGACATACACAAGGCAGCAAACATGCAACATGACATTGTAGGATGGAAATATATGGCAAGTTGTTCAACATTAAAAAAAAAATCCTGTTTTCTATTTACATGAAACTAAAGCATGTGCAAATGAAGCAGATTTGATTTACTAGACTGGAAATGAACACAATTAACATGTAAGAATTATCTGGACATAATTAAGTGGTGATGGCATTTAATACAGTGAAAAAATTCGACATCAAAGAATAAAATGAGGGCCTAAAATCAAGCAGTTTGTTTTCTGAAGAGTTTTTGTGAATAATGGTTGACAAGATAATCAGTTTCCACTTATCTTGTTTCCTGGTTTGAATTGTTAAAATTGTAAATGTTTCAACACGTCTTTATGGGCAATACAATTTTAGGCAAGTGTTTAATACATTCTTGGGTAATTGTTTTTTATGCTAATCAATCAATCCCAAGCTCATTTTTGACAAGAAATTTTTTCTCTGGAAATCAATACACACGGTAAAATGGGCAAGCAAGAAATCAAAATCTTCCAGAAATGATTCAATTTGTTCAAGGGGACAAATTAATATTTTTTTAGGATTCAATCAAGCAATACACGCAGGCAACAAACAAAAGCAGTGAATAAATTAGTTCATTCATATATGGAAAGATCAATTCGTGCATGTCAATATTTGTTTCCAGGTGGCAATTCATTTTTCCAAATTCATCGATGGACAAATTCATGTCTATAATCATCAATTCAATCAGAAAGGGAAATCATGGAAAATTCAGAATAATTAAAAGAGGAAATTCACGAAAAATCCTTCCTGTAACGACCTAGAAATTTCGATGAGTTCGAAATAAAATTTGTTGAAAATTTAAAACATCAACAATCAATTAGATGTTTGGTTTAGAGATTTCAAATCAAATATTGTTTTGAATAGAAATTAAAAACTCAATATTAATTCAGAATGATTGGTTGAGAATCAAATATTTTTGTCAAATATTTGAATTGGATTTGATTGGATATTTGATTTGGATTTCGACTTAAAATATAATGGTTGAAATTAAAAATAAAACGTTGTTGACATTAAACAAATCAAAGATATTATTTGTTGAAATATATATATATATATATAGATTTGGGTATGGATGTATATTGGTGGATATAAAGAAATTGAAATTTGATGTTTCAAGTTTGAAATGAAATGAATTTGTTGATGAATAAATGAAATAAAATCAGTGGGAGGATAAATAATTTAAATATAAGAATAATGTCGTATAAAACCGGAGTCGGATTTCGACCGAAATATTTTTATTGAATTCAGAACGTGAAACCATAGTAGCACGTTATGTTTTGTAGCGGTTGGAGTTTGTTTGCGACAAAACAAAATAAAAACGTATAACATAAATTACGGTAGAATTAAATTACGAAGGGTTTACACTTTCAGTTTCCTCATCACCAAGTAATTTCGTACTGAGAAGCAACCCACCCCAGTTCAGTATTTTTCTTTGCCTTGGCTCCCACGGATACTTGGACGCCACACTTCGTTCTCCCTATAAATCGAGGGTTTTCTTCCATTTCTTCAGACAACAAAGATAATTCCCCTTTTCTCTTTTAATGGCCTCCTTACAGATCGAATCCATCGGAAACCATCCTCCTCAAATTAAAAATTTATTCTTTCCCTCTTTGCACGAAAAAGCCGTTGACTTGAAAGCCTCTCGCTTCCTCTCTCATCGAATCGGAACGCTGCCATCATAAACGGGCATCGCTCGCCTGCGAATCAATTCCCATTGCAAATTGAAGCTGCCACCTCCGGATATCGAAGCCGCTTTTTGCTCCAATCGTCGACGCTAGCTGCAGCCATCACCGCGAGGAACGTCGCAGCTCCCCTTTCGGTCGCCTCAGAGCCTAGTACATACCGATTTCATCATTGTGGAGGTGAGTATTTATACTCACAATTGATTAATCTTGGTTTCAAGTAATTGATTTCAGTTAAATTGAATAAATTAGTGAGTATTAGACTCACGATTCTCGTTATTTCAAGTATTTTGATTTCATTTTAACTAGGTAAAATAGTTAATGCCTGTGGTGGTTTGATCCTTGTTTATGAATTGTTGTCTGAGCACTGATGTCCACTGACCTAAAAGTTTGGTTGTAATCGGCTTGCTGCCTAGTATCACCTGTGTAATTACCGGTCGCACTCTTTAGTGGCTATAATTAATTAGCCAAATCACTATTCATGTTGATACTGTTTAGTTAGGATTGGCAATTGAATTCATTTCGGAAATCTGATTACCTTTTTCAAGTATTTCCTTGACTGATTGGTTATTTTCTGTGTGGCCTTAAGATTTGCTAACGGTGAAATTCAACATGTACATTTGCGGCCTTAAAATTCTGGATTCATGGTATTCCCGGTACATGATAATGGATAATGAGTGATGTTTCTTATATTTTTCCTTGCTGGAAAATATACACAGCACCTTATATTGACAAGGGAATTAACTAACATTGGTTCTGTTAACTAATGTCATAGCACCTTACATAATAATGTAATTCTGATATTAACACAGCACCTTATATACACACAACCATATAGGTTGCATTGGCATTTACTTCCCACTGCTATACATACAGCCATGTATGCTGCATTGGCTTTTTCCTTGATCCTTTTGGCATACTTGGGTTTTATAAATTCTGAGGGTTAAAGATTTGTATTGGTTTCTTTGTTCCATGTAATCATTATATATATTAGATGAAAGTAACATTTATATTGTTGAGGTAAAACCAACCTTACATGGGACACAAGATCGTATAAATGATTCTATGGCAGTTGAACACAAATTTGAACCTGCATTGGGTGCATGCGTACACATTACATCTATGCATTATCTTGTCATGGCAGCATGTACTGATTTAGCTAATGTGCAACTCATTACTAAGGCCAGTTGGTTGCATGGACATTTTGTTGAATCTGAACATATATCGGTTTCATGTGTATGAAATAATTACTTGACAAAATCAAGCAATGCCAATAGCAGCTAAGTGATATGCATGCATGATTGTTCAGGGACAAATAGGCACTATATATATACTGATTTTCTGAATAATAATAATATATATTCTCTAACAAGTATCTTTTTCTATAGAAAATGGCATATATGTTTTTCCATGACATATGCATGAACAGACCAAACATTTCAAGGTATCCAAATTCAATTTTAACATGTAATATTAACACTCCATACTGTCTTGCAAGCATAAGCTTGGTTCTGTGGATCCCTCGGAAAAATATATGATAGAATTTTACTACTCAGGGCTCAAAAGAGCTGACAAATCATTGTGCAGGGCTTGTTTATTTTGAGTTCATCCATCCCATTGCTTGCATGAAACAAGTGCATGACCCTCGCACTGTTTGGCCTTTGATTAAGCACATGATTTATATGTACATATATCCTATTGTATGTTTTAGTTGAATTTGAAAATATTAAACTCCCTTGTGTATTGCGTTGGAACTTTTACATACGCCTGCATATATGGGAAAATAAACCATTTTGATATACTGAGAAGAAGTGTTATACACAATTAGCTTGTTTGCTTGCTATGCTAATACATTAGTTGTTCCATCCCCATGCTACACAGTTCGCTGTTCATATGTGCCTGCTATTACCAGATGTTGTCACCTTTTTGTGCTATGGCTCTTGTATTCGTTTGTACTGTCCTATGCTGGCACCCGAACACCTTCACATTTGTACTTAAGTGTTGAATTTGTGTGGATACGGGTTGTTGGGGCAGTGCACACGTGTATTGTACACGTGTGTATATGCAAACTTCCACGTCCATTTGTCCCTGAAACAAGAATTGATATGCACAGATACTATACTCGTCCTAAACACTGCTATAGAGATTATTTTGCATTTGATATTAGGATTTGCTAATTTATTTCAGTTTTCAATTGAAATTATTTACTTGAACCAATGATTAATCCTGACTCGAGTATTTTATGTTTTACATGAAATGCTCGGGTCAGACCCGAGCAGTACAGATTTTTTAAAGATTACTGGTTATGATTCGAAGATTGGCGAAGCTGGGGATTCCAGGAGATGCGCACTCTGAAGATTTTCCTAAAAGACAGTAAATATTTATTTTGTTTTTAAGCTGTATTTTTCTTCCGCTGTATATAAAAAGGATCTGTATTCAAAGATTCTGATTATAAATAAAAAGTTTTATTCTGCTGTTCAATAATGTGTTATTATTTATTTTGTATTTCTGTGTTGATTCTGTGTTTAAACTCTATAAGCTAAATAACGATCCGTTGATTTGAACGTTTTAAGTTGGTTTAAATACCGATTTAGAATGTTCAAAAAGGCGGGCTGTTACAGTGGTATCAGAGCTTTGGTTTATTCAAAGCTTAGCTTATTGAGTTTAAAAACAGATTTTGAAAATAAAGCGATTTTGAAAAATAATTATTTTTGAAATATCAAATATTTTGAAACTAGTGTTTTGAAATTAATACAGCGGAAATGAAAATTTATTTTGAGATTTAAAATTTTGTTCGGAATCCCCAGTCTTCAGAAGTCTTCGAATCCAGGTTTGCGAGAATTATTCTTCAATAAGTTCCCCTAGGATTTGAATCTAGAATCCATCATCGGATGGTATCTAGGATAGATAGGAGAGAATCAACGAATTAATTTCGTTAAGCGTGAATTTTAGAAATCAAAGATGACTGAAGTTGATTGTAAATGAGAATTCAATTTGAATAGAAAAAGGAAATTTGAAATCATTTCAAAGAAGAAACGATGAATTTTGTTAAGAATATAAGTTGATGAAAAATCAAATAAAAAGGGTTAAGTGAAGATATGACGATGTTTTATTTAACATTTGTTTAAATCAAACTAACAAATTTAGAGATGTTGCAAGAATAAAGTATATTCTCGATAGAAAATAAAGCTTTGTGAATATATGGAAATATCTTCCGGTGACAATAAATGATTTTTAAGAATGGAGAAAATGAATAGAACAATTGGAAATATTTTCAAAGGATAGTGAGAGGTTAACATAATTCAGAATAACAAGAACTGAAGAACAAAGAGCTACGTCGAAGACGAAGGAGGGCAGAACGTAAAGAGAAGTGGAATTGTAAATTGAATCCGAGAATTTCGTAAACAATGATTGATAAGAAATTAAGAAGTGGAGTTAAGGAATTTAGAAACTGACTAAAGATTAGTTAAGTTGAATAGTTTTCTGAGTATTGATCTGATGTTGGTTTCGGCCTTCGGGGTTGATACTTAGGGAATTGTTCGCTTGCTAATTGATGGTCGAGGTGTGGACGTGAAGGAGTGATAATGCATGAAGAAAAAAATTTGTAAAAAAAAATATGGAATTTTGAGAGAATAAAGTTGTGACTGAAGTGATGAATTTTTAATTAGAGGTTTGGAAGAAGAATTGGTTATAACCAATAGATTCATACATTCGAGTTAAAGGAAATATTAGATATCTGAATTGGATAAGAGATCAAAACTGAAATTGAATGGAGATTTGAGGATGCTCGATGTGAGATAGTGGATATAGAAATTTTCAGAACTTATATGAGAAATGCATGAAAATATAGCGAAGTCGAGAACTATTGATTTGAAAGGTAATCGATTAAGATAAAATCTTATATAACGGAATTTATATAAGACGAGATGATTGAAATATGATTTGGAAATTAAATCTTATGTAAGTTCACATAAGTATGATTTATGAGAAGTATGAAATAAAATACTATATGTATATAGTATCGTGTGTTTTTCAAAATAAAGATAAGGAAAGTACCTTCCTTCTCTATGAAATTCGAGCTTAGCTGAGATATGCTGCTGGTGGTAGTAGGTTGTCCGGACATAAAACTCATGAGTTGCCATTTAGCACGACTGCTAGCGTAATTCGCAGGGCTGCAGATAGCCTACGGTGGTCGGATGTTTCTGGAGGGAATCAGGCGTAATCATTGTGATCGCTGCGATCTAGAGTCGTTGGAATTCGGCCGTGTAGCGAAATTCGCAGGGCTGTAGATAGCCTACGGCGGACGGATGTTTCTTGGGGGAACCAAGTGTAACCATTGTGACTGCTGCGATCTACAGTCGAATGTAAGGGCGTAATCCGCTGAGCTGTGAAAGCTTACGGGTATGGATGTTTCCTGGGGGACTCAGGCGTAACCATTGTGTACCTGCGGTCCATAGTATTTGAGATATCTTAATGATAGTGAGCCACCTGTTTGATGCAGCAGTTAGTCTTCGTGACTTGATTGGTCTTCGTGACCTGATTTGTCTTTGTGACTTGTTTTGTCCTCGTGACTTGATTTATCTTCGTAATTGGATGATTTGATTTCGTGATCTTGAGAGAGAGCAGTCAACGCTCAATGACCTCAGATTTTTCTCTTGATCATTAAATTTCTTCCGTTGATCTGTCCATGACGAAATTTGCACGGAAGTGATTTTCTACGGATACGGATGTTTTCTGGGGAATCCAGACGGAACCATTGTGTATCTGCGATTCATGAACAATCAACATATCAATATCACATTGGCACTTTCCGTATCTATTTTAAAGAGAATTTTTGAAATATATTTTCACTGGGAGTTGAAGCAAGGACATTTAGTACTTGGAGATCTTAGTCGTGCGCCTGGCCAGCGTATGCCTAACATCTGTAAGAACGACAATAGACTTGTTAGACTTCGAGTTATTAAATATTTTCAAATCAATAAGTTGAAATTAAAATGTACTTAACTGGATAAATTAAGAAAAAGATTTCAAAGTATTTTCAACTTTATAGCTTTGGAGAAATAACACCAATATGTTTGTACAGATTTCGTGTTATGTATAAAAAAAAAATTATAAAAAGATTTCGGATTTTGAAAATTTCCAAGTCGGCAATTGGTAACTTGAAGACAAGGTGTTAATTACACTCCTCAATGAGTGTTGAGAAAGATTAAATGGATTGAATGTAAGGAAATTGGGTTGAGGGCTGCTAAGTCTGGACCTATTTCAATCGAAATGATGGATAAGTAAACTTTGACAAATGGGGTCTATAAGGAAATTTGGGATAATTTGAGAGGCGTAAATCCAACTTATGCGAATTTTGAAATTTAAGAAGTGGTTTAGATTTGAAGGGAAATTTAATGATCAAATTGAATATGATGGAAATAAAGAAGATCGATGACTCGAATATCGATATCGGTCGTGGAAAAATTTCATACAAAGATGAAAACCTGAAGTATACAGTTGTATAACTCCAAAGATTTCTCCTTTTCGAGGATGAAAAGTTTTAAAGGGGGGAAGATTGTAACGACCTAGAAATTTCGATGAGTTCGAAATAAAATTTGTTGAAAATTTAAAACATCAACAATCAATTAGATGTTTGGTTTAGAGATTTCAAATCAAATATTGTTTTGAATAGAAATTAAAAACTCAATATTAATTCAGAATGATTGGTTGAGAATCAAATATTTTTGTCAAATATTTGAATTGGATTTGATTGGATATTTGATTTGGATTTCGACTTAAAATATAATGGTTGAAATTAAAAATAAAACGTTGTTGACATTAAACAAATCAAAGATATTATTTGTTGAAATATATATATATATAGATTTGGGTATGGATGTATATTGGTGGATATAAAGAAATTGAAATTTGATGTTTCAAGTTTGAAATGAAATGAATTTGTTGATGAATAAATGAAATAAAATCAGTGGGAGGATAAATAATTTAAATATAAGAATAATGTCGTATAAAACCGGAGTCGGATTTCGACCGAAATATTTTTATTGAATTCAGAACGTGAAACCATAGCAGCACGTTATGTTTTGTAGCGGTTGGAGTTTGTTTGCGACAAAACAAAATAAAAACGTATAACATAAATTACGGTAGAATTAAATTACGAAGGGTTTACACTTTCAGTTTCCTCATCACCAAGTAATTTCGTACTGAGAAGCAACCCACCCCAGTTCAGTATTTTTCTTTGCCTTGGCTCCCACGGATACTTGGACGCCACACTTCGTTCTCCCTATAAATCGAGGGTTTTCTTCCATTTCTTCAGACAACAAAGATAATTCCCCTTTTCTCTTTTAATGGCCTCCTTACAGATCGAATCCATCGGAAACCATCCTCCTCAAATTAAAAATTTATTCTTTTCCTCTTTGCACGAAAAAGCCGTTGACTTGAAAGCCTCTCACTTCCTCTCTCATCGAATCGGAACGCTGCCATCATAAACGGGCATCGCTCTCCTGCGAATCAATTCCCATTGCAAATTGAAGCTGCCACCTCCGGATATCGAAGCCGCTTTTTGCTCCAATCGTCGACGCTAGCTGCAGCCATCACCGCGAGGAACATCGCAGCACCCATTTCGGTCGCCTCAGAGCCTAGTACATACGGATTTCATCATTGTGGAGGTGAGTATTTATACTCACAATTGATTAATCTTGGTTTCAAGTAATTGATTTCAGTTAAATTGAATAAATTAGTGAGTATTAGACTCACGATTCTCGTTATTTCAAGTATTTTGATTTCATTTTAACTAGGTAAAATAGTTAATGCCTGTGGTGGTTTGATCCTTGTTTATGAATTGTTGTCTGAGCACTTATGTCCACTGACCTAAAAGTTTGGTTGTAATCGGCTTGCTGCCTAGTATTACCTGTGTAATTACCGGTCGCACTCTTTAGTGGCTATAATTAATTAGCCAAATCACTATTCATGTTGATACTGTTTAGTTAGGATTGGCAATTGAATTCATTTCGGAAATCTGATTACCTTTTTCAAGTATTTCCTTGACTGATTGGTTATTTTCTGTGTGGCCTTAAGATTTGCTAACGGTGAAATTCAACATGTACATTTGTGGCCTTAAAATTCTGGATTCATGGTATTCCCGGTACATGATAATGGATAATGAGTGATGTTTCTTATATTTTTCCTTGCTGGAAAATATACACAGCACCTTATATTGACAAGGGAATTAACTAACATTGGTTCTGTTAACTAATGTCATAGCACCTTACATAATAATGTAATTCTGATATTAACACAGCACCTTATATACACACAACCATATAGGTTGCATTGGCATTTACTTCCCACTGCTATACATACAGCCATGTATGCTGCATTGGCTTTTTCCTTGATCCTTTTGGCATACTTGGGTTTTATAAATTCTGAGGGTTAAAGATTTGTATTGGTTTCTTTGTTCCATGTAATCATTATATATATTAGATGAAAGTAACATTTATATTGTTGAGGTAAAACCAACCTTACATGGGACACAAGATCGTATAAATGATTCTATGGCAGTTGAACACAAATTTGAACCTGCATTGGGTGCATGCGTACACATTACATCTATGCATTATCTTGTCATGGCAGCATGTACTGATTTAGCTAATGTGGACCTCATTACTAAGGCCAGTTGGTTGCATGGACATTTTGTTGAATCTGAACATATATCGGTTTCATGTGTATGAAATAATTACTTGACAAAATCAAGCAATGCCAATAGCTGCTAAGTGATATGCATGCATGATTGTTCAGGGACAAATAGGCACTATATATATACTGATTTTCTGAATAATAATAATATATATTCTCTAACAAGTATCTTTTTCTATAGAAAATGGCATATATGTTTTTCCATGACATATGCATGAACAGACCAAACATTTCAAGGTATCCAAATTCAATTTTAACATGTAATATTAACACTCCATACTGTCTTGCAAGCATAAGCTTGGTTCTGTGGATCCCTCGGAAAAATATATGATAGAATTTTACTACTCAGGGCTCAAAAGAGCTGACAAATCATTGTGCAGGGCTTGTTTATTTTGAGTTCATCCATCCCATTGCTTGCATGAAACAAGTGCATGACCCTCGCACTGTTTGGCCTTTGATTAAGCACATGATTTATATGTACATATATCCTATTGTATGTTTTAGTTGAATTTGAAAATATTAAACTCCCTTGTGTATTGCGTTGGAACTTTTACATATGCCTGCATATATGGGAAAATAAACCATTTTGACATACTGAGAAGAAGTGTTATACACAATTAGCTTGTTGTCTTGCTATGCTAATACATTAGTTGTTCCATCCCCACGCTACACAGTTCGCTGTTCATATGTGCCTGCTATTACCAGATGTTGTCGCCTTTTTGTGCTATGGCTCTTGTATTCGTTTGTACTGTCCTATGCTGGCACCCGAACACCTTCACATTTGTACTTAAGTGTTGAATTTGTGTGGATACGGGTTGTTGGGGCAGTGCACACGTGTATTGTACAAGTGTGTATATGCAAACTTCCGCGTCCATTTGTCCCTGAAATAAGAATTGATATGCACAGATACTATACTCGTCCTAAACACTGCTATAGAGATTATTTTGCATTTGATATTAGGATTTGCTAATTTATTTCAGTTTTCAATTGAAATTATTTACTTGAACCAATAATTAATCCTGACTCGAGTATTTTATGTTTTACATGAAATGCTCGGGTCAGACCCGAGCAGTACAGATTTTTTAAAGATTACTGGTTATGATTCGAAGATTGGCGAAGCTGGGGATTCCAGGAGATGCGCACTCTGAAGATTTTCCTAAAAGACAGTAAATATTTATTTTGTTTTTAAGCTGTATTTTTCTTCCGCTGTATATAAAAAGGGTCTGTATTCAAAGATTCTGATTATAAATAAAAAGTTTTATTCTGCTGTTCAATAATGTGTTATTATTTATTTTGTATTTCTGTGTTGATTCTGTGTTTAAACTCTATAAGCTAAATAACGATCCGTTGATTTGAACGTTTTAAGTTGGTTTAAATACCGATTTAGAATGTTCAAAAAGGCGGGCCATTACACTTCCAAATATTCATCAAACCAAATCAAGCAAGTCATAAGTGAAATCAGAGAATAAGGGTTCGAATTTCCCCTATAAATTCACATGTTTCCTCATAGGCAAAATCATCCAACTCATTCGAAATCAACTAAAACCCTACAGTCAAATCAAAGAGCTTACAGTGTTGGATTGGAGCAGAAAGACATTAGGAGTCAAGCTAGAAAGCATCGCAAATCATCTGGAACAAAATCAAAGCCATCAGAACCTCAAACTAAAGAAACCCCAGCCGCCTTGTTTATTTGCTTGAAGAAATAAAGAAATAGGGATGACGGATTTCTAATTGAAGCTACAAAGGGGGTGTTTTCATTTAAGGGCTTTTTGTTTTAATTTTTAATGTACTTTGTTTAGTTCTGTTTGAAAAACAATCTGTGGTTTACTAGTTACGTCCGTAAAACTAGGGTGTACATATTACGGTTTTGTGATCTGGGAAAATCTGGTCTAGGGATTTTAGATCAGTCTAAGACTTCGAGCGTAGGTTTAAATCTGTAGCAGGTGTTGCAAGTTTGCAAAACTCTTTAGGTGGTAGCAGGGTTTGCAAGTATATTGAGTGTTTGTAAGCGGGAGACTGTTTTAAATCCTAGTAGATATCTTAGTAATGCAGCAGTAGGCACAGTTTGCCGAAGCTGGGTAATTTCTGTGTGTTTCTTTTATTGCATTCCTTGTTATTCTGTGACTGTTCTAAATATTGGATAAACTCTATTCACCCCCCCTCTAGGGTTAATCTTGATCCTACAAACATTTCCTCCCTTTGAACTTTGGGGGGGGGGGGGACAGAAGAAAAGAGGCGAAACAAAACTAGGTCAAACATAAGTCTGGTAAGTCCAGTGACTTTCGGCGTACAAACAGGCAAAAGCATCATGACATGAATAAACTGAATATAAGGCAATACCATGAGAACAAGGATAACACGATAACATACGATTAGTATAGATATGATAAGGCAAGATAAACTGAATGCGCTTCTACTCTTTCTCTGCTTCGCTACTACCTGGTTATTCATATTTTTATATCTCTGCACCACCTAACTAGTGTCCTAACTAGTAATCTATATAAAAGGGTCATATTGTAATGTGATCCCAATCCCCGCAATTGTGGTAGCCTTCAGGTGTACATCTATCGTGAGGATTCCACCTCAATCTGCCTAATTGCCATGAACATTTAGATGTAACCATACTACCCTATCGATCGGCTCCTTACTCGTATTAATTTCTCCTTGTGTCTGTGTCAATCGGCCCTCTCTTGCGTGTAGATACCCTGTACTGGTCCTACCATAAGGTGTATCAATCCTTATGATAGCAACCCGACACGATTCAAGATGCACAGTGTATAACTACTGGTACCCAGTGCCTGCTTTTTCCCACTCCGGAGTACGTGCACGCCCGTAAACCGTCAGAACCTACACTGACGTACCCCCTGCCGCTATTTTGACCGCTTATAATTAGCCCAGTAATTGTGCCCCACCCTGCCTAGTTCAGGGTACCATGATACATCTATGTGGGTTACTACTGAAATGGGCCCCCGTTACTAGGGTTTCCTTTTGGTTAAGTTTGTGGGCCTATATTTACTAATATTACCTACCAACCCGATATGTACTTAACCCTCCCACTAATTCAAGCATGTTTATTTAATCGTTAAGTTTGTGGGCCTATATTTGCTAATATTACCCACCCAACTTGATATGTACTTAACCCTCCGACACATTATGCCATATTGGTTAAGTGTTGTCCATTCATGTTAACTTAACCCACCCATTCATCATGGCATGTTGGTTAAGTGTTTCTTATTAACTTAACCCTCCTCACTTATCATGTTGGATTTGTTAAGTGTTTCCTATTAATTTAACCCCGTTCGTCCATCAAGTTATATTGGTCTAGTGTTTTTTGTTTAACTTAACCCCACGTGTTCATCATGTTGTATTGGTTAAGTGTCATCATTCAATTCAAGTTACTTAACCCACCTATTTGTCATGTTACTTTGGTTAAGTGTTGCCTTCTTGTGTCAACTTAACCCTACCACAAATCAAGTTATATTGGTTAAGTGTTGCCCTCTTGTTTTAACTTAACCTTACCACAAATCAAGTCATATTGGTTAAGTGTTTCCCTCTTGTTTTAACTTAACCTTACCACAAATCAAGTTATACTAGTTAAGTGTTTCTTATTACTTAACCCTACCCATTCATCATACTATACTGGTTAAGTTTTTCCTATTAACTTAACCCTAGTCATTCATCTTGTTATATTGGTTAAGTGTTTCTCATTAACTTAACCCTAGTCATTCATCTTGTTATGTTGGTTAAGTTTTTCTCATTAACTTAACCCTAGTCATTCATCTTGTTATATTGGTTAAGTGTTTCTCATTAACTTAACCCTAGTCATTCATGTTATATTGGTTATGTGTTCCTATGAACTTAACCCTACTCATTCATGTTATTATATTGGTTAAGTGTTTCTCACTAACTTAACCCTAGTCATTCATCTTGTTCATTAGCATTAATTGATTTGTTAATGCACCAACCTCTCACATTAGATATGTGTTGTTGCGGTTACTAGATGTGCCGGGCGGTTCCGGGCAGTTTTATACCACAACTCAATCTAACCTCGGGTTTTTCTTAGGCATGATGCACTAACCTCTCACATTAAATAGGTGTTGTTGTGGTTACTGGATGTGTCGGGCAGTTCCGGGCAGTTTTACACCATAACTCAATCTAACCTCGGGTTAGGCATGTTCATCTTTAATTTACACATTTACCATATATACCCAAATCTAGATTTTACATGCTAATTACCAAATTCACCAAAACTAGTCATGTTCCCATTTCTAAGTTATGCCCAACAAATTCCAATTTCAAGTTATTAATCAAAATTGGCTATACCCAATCTTCCCTAAATTTGCAATAATAGTCGTGCCAAAAATCACTATGCATTATGTTTGGCATCCCAAATCAATAATTAAGCCCAAGCTGAATTTAATATTCCAATTTATAGTTTATGCCCAAAACTAGGTTTTTCGTGCCAAATTTCATACTTTGTCATTCATGCCAATTCTAGGTTCAATATGTCAAAATACATATTCCATAATTCATGTCAAATTACCCCAAATTGCATCTTAACAGTCATGCCATAATACATGTTCCAAATTATGTCAAATAAATGTCAATTTCATGTTATACCCAATTACCCCCACATTCATAAGTACGTATTTCAAGATTCAATGCAAGATTCATGGAATAAATGGAGGAATAATATGGAACATAAGAGGCATAAGAATAGGCATATGATGATAAGAACTATTGGTCCAATAAATTTGATATACCAAATTGACAAATTTTGCATAGAATACATTGCAGGCATATAGATATGATATGAATATCATTATGAACCATCACAGACGTATAGGTTTGACAAGATTTATATCATGAACTTAAACAGGATTACAATTCCGATATACAACAAGGATAGATATGATTGGACCAATTATGTAGTCACTAATGATTCCCAAAGGCATATACAAGCACAGATTCAAATGAAAGGATTACTTACATCAGGCATAAATCTAATGGATTAGATTTGAATAACATCGCAGGCATAAATCTAATAGATTAGATTCGATAAATCTAAAAGGATTATCTCATAATCAAGTATAGCTTAGATCCAGATTATTACATGCCAAGAATTTCAATTAAGAATTCACATCTGAAAGTAACTTGAACTTACAAAAAGAGAATGATTCTTGTATTTTTGGAATCTATTTTCTGAAACTGAAAAGCTATCCCTTGACGTAGGTTATCGATTCTCTAATTTAGATTTGATTCTTAGAAAATAGTTGTTAAAGTCGTTGAATTAGCCTTTAAATCTCTACTTGAATTCTTGAAGAACTAGAGCAGCATAAGGACGTCTTTAATTTATTTTGATATGAATTAGGGTAGAGTATAGGCGTAATGAAGTTTTGTAGAGAAAACTGTAGCCATAGGAGTGTTTATATAGCATAGGGATCGACGAATCAGGTCAGAACGGGCGTCCAAGTGCAGAAAAACGAACCAGTCCTCGAATCTGGAAATAGGGGGAGGTCGACCCCCTAGTCGACCTATGTCGACCCCAGTCGACCTGGGTCCTGGGCGGGAAATTTCCCGCCCAGCCCGGTTGTGTGATTTGAATTTCGAACTTAAATTTGAGCTGTTTTAATTTATTTAAATTCCTGAAACTTCTAAGGGCCATAACTTCCTCATACGAAGTCCGATTTAAGAAAACTTGGACTCTATTTCAAGAAGAATTTCGAGAAAAATGCAATGGCATAGCCCGATTCCCTTAATTCTCAATTTAAAAGTTAAGTATTCTTTAATTCGTTCTTTTAATATTCTCAGAAAATACGGGGTGTTACATTCTGCCCTCCTTAAAGGATTTCGTCCCTGAAATCTCTAAGTTAAGAAGAATGCATATCCTAACATCCAACATCCATCTACTCAACCATTCAATCACAGGCGTCCATTGTCCTTAAAAGATATCTAATACTTTCATGATCATATGCATAGTGTGTGTACATGTCCTTTTCTAATGCAAAATCAGGCGGTCTACTGATTTAGTTGACCTCCTCAATGCGAATTATGTCAGTGCCATGATCATAATCGTACTTTATAACTTCTACATCAGTGCACAATCATTCATACATATGCAACATCCATATGATAACACATCAAGTTTCAGTTCATATATATAAAAATTCACTCATGCATTTGCAATATGAAAGTGACTGAGCCGATCTAGTGCCTAATGTGTGTATATGCATCCACGAGCAACCACTTGCAACCACTTACAACCACCAATCATAACATGTTCCAAACACACGTTTACATCCATTGGCTTCTACCTAAGGATTGAGGATAGGACCGAGAGGATATACTTAAAAGGTAGAAATAAGCATGCATAAACTTAAGGAAAGAGAGATCAAGGATGTACCCTCAAAAAGAAAAGGGTAGGCTACGCGTATCTAGTCTTCAGTCTTCTAAGTCGCATCTTCTTGAGCTTCACTCCACTGTACCTTAACTAATTTAACTTCACGATTGCGAGGCTTCTTGACCTCCATTTCCAAAACCCACTAGTAAAGATAAGACCTCGATCACTTACTATGCTAGAGGGTATCCAATGTAGTCGAACTATCTTTCCAAGATAAACAGGTGTTAACCATGATACCAAGTGTATATACTAAGACGATTAGAGATCTCTCCTCTACTTAGCTTATCCATCATGTCACAAATCTGAGGGTCTAAAGCTAAAGGTTGCTATGTACTTTTTACCTCTCTTAAGGTCAATCTTACTTAGGGCGCCTGCCACAACCATTTATTTCTCACGCAAACCATCCTAGTTGAACTCGACATACCTCAAGTACAAGCCCCAAAGGCCTAAACCAGTATCAGACAAGCACCCATGGAATACCTCCTCCGAATTTGGACGATCTATGTGAGATGATACTAGCAAAACAACCAAACAATTGAGCACTTAACCGACTCTGGCTATCCTCGCCAATCTTGCTCCAAAACTATCGTTGATCGCATAACTGGCTTTGCATTGTCAACTAGATTTATGCGGAAGTCTATCTCGAGTTTTAGGGGGAAAACCCTTAACCTAATCAAAAAGATTTGCGGATTATTCTAACGGATCGCAAATCGTCAATAGATGCGTCAAGTGATTCTAGGTAGCTAAGCCAAACTGATCTCTTAGGAACGCACGAAATATCGAGGGTATTCCCGAGGCAAGTCAAAAGTATAACTACCCTCCTTTCACAATTACTAGCTAACCAATCCATGCCTAGAATCAACCCATAGCCCATGAAACCAAAAACATAAGCATTACACTTAAACTCGATACTTAACATAGCTATTCTCAAATCCTTACAAACCAAAGATAAATGAGCCGAACCACCAACCGGATTTGAGACAATAATGGGATCTTCTATTATACTAGTACTAAGGTGCAGAGACTCAACTACAGAAGAAGATATAAACGAATGTGAAGCGTTAAAATCAAAAAGAGAACTAACAGGATGATCAAAAAGAAAAAATAAACTTTACTATCTTTCTCTCAGGTACGCTGGCGGTGAAAGCATGCACTTGCCTTCCTGAAAATCTTGTCTTTTGTCCTTGTCCTTGTCCTCCGGGAAATCCTTGATAAAATGCCCTGCCTCACCATGCTGAAAACAACCACTTGTCTTTAACTTCCTACAATTAAATGACCCGCTATACCGCAGAAAAGATACTTCCTCTTGTTGTGGGATGTATTATTTCCTTCGCCCTTCTTATATTCCAATCCCTTGTTTGTGATTCTTCCCCTTTGTCCTCTTTCTATTTACTTCCTTTGTGAACCATGTTGACAAGTCTCTCGAATTTTGCTGTAACACCCCATGTCCATTAATGTCACTCATAAGGGAATGCATCAATGTCCATGAAGCGTTATTGTTGTATAGAACAGATAAATTACAAGAATAAATAAATAAAACAACACAGTGGAAGATAAAACTTATTTTATTTCATCATAACTCAAAACGAGTTTACATAAGTAGTCTCCAAAACCATTACATCAGGATCAATAGTCTTGTTTAAAAAACGTCAAAGTACATAAAGAAGCAATAACATAAATGCATAAATCCCCACTGAGCATAAGCAAAGCCATAAAGATGAAAGAGTCCAAAGCGGTACATCTACACTTCTTCAAGCAACTGAAAGAAATCGGCACTAAGCCGTAGTATTCCCGCCTTGCAAATCTGAGGGGGGGGGGGAAGGAAGAAAAGAGGTGGAAAGAAAAGGGGGTCAGACATAAAGTCTGGCGAGTGCGATAACTTTCACAATATAATTATCAAAGTAACTAGACTAAGGCATAAGCTGGGAAAATAAGGAAATGACTGCGAATAATTGGGTATGACAGAACAAACAAGGAAATAAGGCGAACCAAGATAACGTTAAAGGCGCCCCTAATCACTATAAGATAATTACTACACTGCACCACCACTAGTCACCCTAAAGGTTGATCCCGCCTACAGAACTTAATAATGATAATGGCAGTTCGTGTACCCCTAGCTGACTTCATAGGTGTCGTCTGCCCCTATCTCCACTAGGTGTACCCACTACCCTACCCATTCTAATCACAATATTTATTCATAATATGGTAGTTATACTCCTAGCTGTCTTCACAGGTGCCGTCTGCTCCTATCTCCACTAGGTGTACCCGCTACCTTCCCCATTCGATCGGCTCCCTAACTCGTAGATACCCTTGCTAGCCCTACAGTGGGGTGTATCACTCCCCAAAGTGGTAACCGATACAACCAAAAATGCACGGCTTATATGTACACGATGCAACAACGTCTTACCTACCAGCCCGGGCCCACACACGCAAATTAACCCGTTGGACTTGCGTTGCCACCGCTAACCCATTTTGACCTCTTACAATCAAATCCAGTACGCGTGTCCCGTCCTCGACTTGGGTCGATCCCACAAAGATACTTAATGGGTTACTGGTTTGAAAAGGGCCCCCACACAAGCTTTCCCCCTATGCTTGGTCCCCACTAGAATTTCCCACTTAACCCCTCTTATTCATGTCTTCTTACATGTTTCAACTTGGTTAAGTGTTTATAATTATATCCCACATGTCACTCATGTTACTTACTCAACAAATCAACATGTGTTATTGGTTAAGCTTGTCTTAACCCTATCCACTTACCAAATTATTGGTTAAGCTTGTCTTAATCCTACCAGATCAATGTATATTATTGGTTAAGTTTTTCTTAACCCTACCCACTTATCATTTTATTGGTTAAGCTGGTCTTAACCCTTTTACTTAGTTTATGATTAGGTAATTCTTAGTCCACAGATACATTGGTTAAGAGAATAACTCCCTAAGTACTAATCCCGAAGACCGAGATCAACATCGGATCGTTACTCAGAGAATCACTCACTCAACCAAATTTATGTTTGTCATCCATATTTATCTTTATTTAGCATTAATTAATTATTAAGACACCTAATCGTATTTCACATGCCACCCAAGGCACCCATTTAATTTCACATGCCACCCAAGGCACCCACTTAACCCCTCATGTCCCACTACATGTTTATCTGGTTAAGTGTTTCTTAATTCATTAAGACTGTAATCTTATAAAGACCTCCCACATTAGATAGGCATTTGTGGCAGCTGAATTTGCCGGGCGGGTCCGGGCAGTCTTACACCACAAACGAGCCTAACCTCGTGTCTTTACAACTGTTACGCATTTAATTTATGCCTAAGACCTCTCACATTAGACTGGCGTTTATGGCAGTTGGGGCGGGTCCGGGCAGTCTTACACCACAAAAGAGTCTAACCTTGTGTCTTATGCGATTAATTATAAATAATTAATTACCCCCAATTTGAATTAATTTCCCTATTCAAATTGCCACTCAATTACAGATTTAACTATGTCCATAATTGACTCAATTATGTCCATCTATTTATGGTATATAAAATTATACCAATTAACATCACATTTAAGGCATTTATGCCAATTCTCAATATTAAATCTTTTAATATTATCCCATTTCACCACGTTGTACATTCGTTTAACGTAAAATATACGTTAGACTCGAATAGTCTAACTTATGGAATAAAGAGAAAACATCACAACATGCATAGAATATAAATTAGATCTAACTTACGAACAAAAAGTCATAACATAAATTGGCATATAGATCTAAACATAAGGGGTGAACTTGCATGTGAGAACAAGGTGTTTCATCTAAACTTGCATAAACAATGGGTGTCATAGATCTAATCATAAGGTGTAAACTTGCATAGGCAATAGTTACAATCTTACATTACATGATTCACACTCGAATATATATATACACACACTTGCATATGTGATTTATGCAACATAAACTGTAGTGTAAACTTGCATCTAAACTCACACATATCATAGACTAACTTTAGATCCAATTTACACATAAAATAGATGTCATGAAACATGTAAGGTTGTATATGATTCTCACTAACTTGCATATGATTCATATCTAAATTAACATCTAAACTTGCATACATACATATGATTTAACATATGAATCAGTTCTAACAACATAACCAAACTAGCATATGAAACATCATTATGAATTGATTGTACATAAGCCAACAATTAACATAGATTTACAACATAGATGATAACATCACAGCTTTACAACATAGATGATAACATCATAGATTTGCAACATAGACAATAACATCATAGATTTACAACATAGATAATAACATGCGGTCAACGATTCACAACATAACCATATAATCCAAATTATAACTCAATCCAATTAAATTGTTAATTATCTTATTAAAGAAATCGAACTCACAAAAAGAAGGTCTTGCGTTCTGAAATCTGAGTTCTGAAATTGATTTAGCTCGCCTTTGTAGTAGATTCGTTATTGTTTAGATTAGAGTTGAATAGAACTGAATTGATTAGCTTTGATTTCCCTCTAGTTGGTGGCGGCTACTCTAGGTTACAAGATGACAACACGACGGCCATGATTCAGATTTTTATTTGATTTTAGGGTTTGAGTCTACCCATGTTTATATAGAATTTAAATTTAATTATAGCCGTCGGATGATCTTAGGGTTAATCAAAACCACTCAGTCAGGATAGGGTGACACCTCAGCCCTAATGACTCAGCAAGGAGTCAGAAAGGACTCAGCAATGAGTCACAATATGGATCAGATTGCACCAGAAAGCAGTGCAGGCTTTCTCCTTGGCCTGGGCGTACTTGGGAAGTGTGCCAATGTATTTTTGTATTGGCGCACTTCTCAAGTGCGCCAGTGCATTTTGTTTTCTTTTGGATTTTCCGCCTGACTTCGTTCGTCCATATCTCCTTCATCCAGTGTCTGTTTTACGCAAACTCGGACTCTATCTCAACCAGAATTCCGAGACGAACACAATGGCGCAACCCATTTCCCTTAATTCTCATGTTTGAGATTAATTATTCTTGAATTTAGTTAATTCAAAAATTCGGGGTGTTACATTCTCCCCTACTTAAAGGATTTCGTCCTCGAAATCTCTAAGTCAAGAAGAACGTATCCTACCATCCAATCATCCATCTACTCAACCATCAACCACTAGCAACCATGGTCCTTAAAAGATTTATAATGATTTTTATGTACATATGCATAGTGTGTGTATATGTCCGTATACTAATGCTAAATCAAGCGGTCCACTGATTCAGTCGACCTCCTTAATGCAAATAATGATAGTGCCATGTATCCATCATGTATGCAAAGAATCCTATACATATCATTACTACATGTGTGCAAAACCATCCATTTAAATGCAACATCCATATGATACACACATTCATTTTACTAAATACATCCATTTATATGCAATATGCAATATGAAGGTGACTGAGCCGATCTAGTGCCTAAAGTGTGTATATATGCATCCAGGAGCAACCACTAGCAAACACTTGCATCCACATGCATCCATCATACATAACATGTCTCAAACACATGTTTCAACCATAGGACTACCCTATCAAAAGGTCAAAGATACTAGTGAGAGGACATACTAAAGATAGAATAAGTACAAGCTAGGCGATAAAGGAGAAATTAAAAGACATACCCTCGAAAAGAAAAGGGTACTATGTACGCATCTTCTCTTCCGTCTCCCGAGTAGCGTCGTTCCCATCATCTCCCCATTGCACTTTGACTAGCTTGAACTCTCAATTCCTCAACTTCTCAATCTCCGACCCAAGAATGCATGTAGGAGCTCGTCGAATCGTCGCATCACGCTCTATCTCCACCTCTCTAAGTAAGCTCGGCTCTACCACTTCTGTTGTCTCGTGCAAGCACTTCTTCAAATGTGATACATGGAATACGTCGTGTACACCACTAAGTCTCTCGGGCAACTCTACTCTATACGCCATCTGTCCAATCCTCTCCTAGAAAACTTCTTATTTCCGTTGCTTTTCTTGGAACCTTCAGTTCTTGGATTGCCGCCACCTTCGCGGGATCCACAGTTATCCCTTCCTTAGAGACCACGTGTCCTAAGAATCCTGCCTTCTTCCTCAAAAAAAATGGCATCAACATAGGGTCCAAAACAATCCATTACTTCACATCCCACTCGAGTCATTTCATAACCCTATAGAATCTAACTCGGGGCAGCCCATACCTTCGAATAGTCTTATCGTGTCATGGCTGCACATCACTTCTCGAGAAAACCAAGATATCATGCAATGAAAATCGCCACAGCTATTTATCTCACACAAACCATCCTAGTCGAACTCGACATTCCCCAAGCACAAGCCCCAAAGGCCTAAACCAATATCAGACAAACACCCAAGGAATATCTCCTCCGAATTCAGACAATCTACGTGAGATGATACTAGCAAAGCAACCAAAAAATTGAGCACCCCACTCCGATATACTATGTCTTATGAACCCCTTCTCAAGCAACTCCCCTACTTGCTTATTGAGCTTCCTCCTCTCACGAGGAGCCATTTGGCGTACTGGCAGAGATACTAGTTTTGGATTGTCTACAAGATAAATACGAAAGTCTATCTCATGCCTAAGGGGTAAACCTCGAACCTCTTTGAAGACGTTACTATATTCACGGACCACACGAACAGATTTCAAATCATCATTGGATACGTCAAGAGATTCTAGGTAACTAAGCATTACTGGACCTCTAGGGTCACAAGAAATATCATGGGTCTTTCCACTATGAGTCAACAATTTTATTACCCTTCGTTCACAATCTAGGATGGCGCCATCTGGCTAGCCAATCCATCCCTAGTATCAATCCATAGCCCATGAAACCAAGCACAAAAGAATTACGTTCAAAACCAACGCCTAAGATAGACAATCTCAAATCCCTACAGACCATGGATAAATGAGCCGACCCACCAATAGGATTTGAGACAACAATGGGATCCACAACAAGACTAGTATCTAAGTGCAGTGTTTCAACTAATGATGTAGAGATAAACGAATGTGATGCACCAGAATCGAATAAGGTGCAGACAGGATGATCAAACAGAAAAACTAAACTCTCAATGGAAATGTTTCTACCTCGTTCCTGAAGCGGTGGGACCGCGAGAGCCTAGACCTTCTCCCTTGCCTGCCCTGGTGCCACGAGAGCCTGAAGCTGCCCTCAAGAAGTTCTTCGCCCTTGCCCCTGATTCCTTGGGCAGTCCTTAACTTGATGACCTACCTCTCCACAGTGGAAACAACTAGTCTTCTTCTTTTTCCTACAGTCTTTACTCAGATGGCCTAGTGTCCCACAATAAAGGCATTTCCTCTTGTCACGGGGTTTATTATTCTTTGCACCCTCCTTAGGTTCTACTTTCTTACCCTGTGCCCTATCCATGCCTCCACTATACGTTCTCCATTCGTGACCTCCGACCTACAAGAAACTTCGTCCTTCATCAACCAAATAGCTAGTCGAACCTTCCTCCCCTCGTCTATCTCCAAGATACCGACAATTCCTCCACTTTCTTGTGCCAACTTATAGTCCCGACAAACGTCTAAGTCCCATGAAGCAGTTTTCCGTCCATCGTACGAAAGTCCACATATATCTTAGGAAAAAACATCTATACGCGAAGGAAGAGATTCAAAAGGGAAAGAGGAAGAGATTCAAAACGGAGAATCGAAAAAAAGATATATGGCTCTTGGGGATTATGTATTTAAAATAGACCTTTCTCTTGGAAATAGCTTCTTTAAAACAAGTTTTTGAAAATACTTTCTAGGAAAATAATACTTTTGAAAATACTTTTCAAAACTTTTTATCTATTCTTGTAACCATAGCTCTAATACCACGTGTAACACCCCACGCCCATTAATGTCACTCACAAGGGAATGCATAAATGTCCATGAAGCATTATTGTTGTATAGAGCAGATAAATTACAAGAATAAATAAATAAAACAACATAGCGGAGGATAATGCTTATTTTATTTCATCATAACTCAAAATGAGTTTACATAAGTAGTCTCCAAAACCATTACATCAGGATCAATAGTCTTTTTTCAAAAACTTCAAAGTACATAAAGAAGCAATAACATAAATGCATAAATCCCCACTGAGCATAAGCAAAGCCATAAATATGAAAGAGTCCAAAGCAGTACATTTACTCTTCTTCAAGCAACTGAAAGAAATCGGCACTAAGTTGTAGTATTCCCTCCTTGCAAACCTGAGGGGGGGGGGGGGGGGAAGGAAGAAAAGAGGTGGAAAGAAAAGGGGATCAGACATAAAGTCTAGCGAGTGCGATAACTTTAACAATATAATTATCAAAGTTATTAGACTGAGGCATAAGCTGGGAAAATAAGGAAATGACTGTGAACAATTGGGTATGATAGAACAAACAAGGAAATAAGGTGAACCAAGATAACGTTAAAGGCGCCCCTAATCACTATAAGATAATTACTACACTGCACCACCACTAGTCACCCTAAAGGTTGATCCCGCCTACAGAACTTAATAATGATAATGGCAGTTCGTGTACCCCTAACTGCCTTCATAGGTGTCGTCTTCCCCTATCTCCACTAGGTGTACCCACTACCCTCCCCATTCTAATCACAATATTTATTCATAATATGGTAGTTATACTCCTAGCTGCCTTCATAGGTGTCGTCTGCTCCTATCTCCACTAGGTGTACCCACTACCTTCCCCATTCGATCGGCTCCCTAACTCGTAGATACCCGTGCTAGCCCCACAGTGGGGTGTATCTCCCCAAAGTAGCAACCCAATACAACCAAAAATGCATGGCTTATATCTACAAGATGCAACAACGTCTTACCTACCAGCTCGGGCCCACACATGCATATGAACCCGTTGGACTTGCGTTGCCACCGCTAACCCGTTTTGACCTCTTACAATCAAATCCAGTACGCATGTCCCGTCCTCGACTTGGATCGAGCCCACAAAGATACTTAATGGTTTACTGGTTTGAAAAGGGCCCCCACACAAGCTTTCCCCCTATGCTTGGTCCCCACTAGAATTTCCCACTTAAGCCCTCTTATTCATGTCTTTTTACATGTTTCAACTTGGTTAAGTGTTTATAATTATATCTCACATGTCACTCATGTTACTTACTCAACAAATCAACATGTGTTATTGGTTAAGCTTGTCTTAACCCTATCCACTTATCAAATTATTGGTTAAGTTTGTCTTAACCCTACCAGATCAATGTATATTATTGGTTAAGTTTTTCTTAACCCTACCCACTTATCAAATTATTGGTTAAGTTTGTCTTAACCCTACCCACTTATCAAATTATTTGTTAAGTTTGTCTTAACCCTACCCACTATCATTTTATTGGTTAAGTTGGTCTTAACCCTTTTACTTAGTTTATGATTAGGTACTTCTTAGTCCATGGATACATTGGTTAAGAGAATAACTCCCTAAGTACCAACCCCGAAGACCGAGATCAACATCAGATCGTTACTCAGAGAATCACTCACTTAACCAAATTTCTGTTTGTCATCCATATTTGTCTTTAATCAGCATTATTTAATTATTGAGACACCTAATCGTATTTCACATGCCACCCAAGGCACCCACTTAATTTCACATGCCACCCAAGGCACCCACTTAACCCCTCATGTCCCACTACATGTTTATTTGGTTAAGTGTTTCTTAATTCATTAAGTCCGTAACCTTATAAAGACCTCCCACATTAGACTGGCATTTGTGGCAGCTGGATTTGCCGGGCGGGTCCAGGCAGTCTTACACCACAAACGAGCCTAACCTCGTGTCTTTACAGCTGTTACGCATTTAATTTATGCCTAAGACCTCTCACATTAGACTGACATTTGTGGCAGCTAGATTTGCCGGGCGGGTCCGGGCAGTCTTACACCACAAAAGAGTCTAACCTCATGTCTTATGCGATTAATTACAAATAATTAATTACCCCCAATTTGAATTAATTTCCCTATTCAAATTGCCAATTAATTACCAATTTAACTATGTCCATAATTGACTCAATTATGTCCATCTATTTATGGTATATAAAATTATACCAATTAACATCACATTTAAGGCATTTATGCCAATTCTCAGTATTAAATCTTTTAATATTATCCCATTGCCTCACGTTGTACGTTCGTTCGTTTAACATAAAATATACGTTAGACTCGAATAGTCTAACTTATGGAATAAAGAGAAAACATCACAACATGCATAGAATATAAATTAGATCTAATTTATGAACAAAAAGTCATAACATAAATTGGCATATTGTTCTAAACATAAGGGGTGAACTTGCATGTGTGAACAAGGTGTTTCATCTAAACTTGCATAGAAATGGGTGTCATTGAACTAATCATAAGGTGTAAAATTGCATAGGCAATATTTACAATATTACATTACATGATTCACACACCAATATATATATATATATATATACACACACACACACACACACACTTACATATGAGATTTATGCAACATAAACTATAGTGTAAATTTGCATCTAAACTCACACATGTCATAGCCTAACTTTAGATCCAATTTACACATAAAATAGATGTCATGAAACATGTATGGTTGTATATGATTCTCACTAACTTACATATGATTAATATCTAAATTAACATCTAAACTTGCACATATACATATGATTTAACATATGAATCAATTCTAACAATATAACCAAACTAGCATATGAAACATCATTATGAATTGATTGTACATAAGCCAACAATTAACATAGATTTACAACATAGATGATAACATCACAACTTTACAACATAGATAATAACATCATAGATTTACAACATAGATAATAACATCATAGATTCACAACATAGATAATAACATACGGTCAATGATTCACAACATAACCATATAATCCAAATCATAGCTCAATCCAATTAAATTGTTAATGATCTTATTAAAGAAATCGAACTCACAAAAAGAAGGTCTTGCATTCTGAAATCTGAGTTTTGAAATTGATTTAGCTCACCTTTGTAGTAGATTCGTTATTATTTAGATTGGAGTTGAATAGAACTGAATTGATTAGCTTTGATTTCCCTCTAGTTGGTGGCGGCTACTCTAGGTTACAAGATGACAACATGACAGCCATGATTCAGATTTTTATTTGATTTTAGAGTTTGAGTCTACCCATGTTTATATAGAATTTCAATTTAATTATAGCCGTCAGATGATCTTAGCTTTAATCAAAACCACTCAGTCAGGATAGGGTGACACCTCAGCCCTAATGACTCAGCAAGGAGTCAGAAAGGACTCAGCAATGAGTCACAATATGGATCAGTTTGCACCAGAAAGCTATGAAGGCTTTCTCCTTGGCCTGGGGGCACTTGGGAAGTGCACCAATGTATTTTTGTACTGGCGCACTTCCCAAGTGTAACAACCCGAAAATCTGGGCCAGTTTAAAATTTTTATTTTGGCTATTTTAGCGAATTTTGATTATTTAAAATGAATTATTTTAAATAATATCGACGAGAAATTTATTTTGAATATAATTCGAATGTATATATTCGTTTGAATCGAAGATAGAATATAAATATTTATTTATATATATATAAGGAATTGAAAATGGCGCGGTAGTTCGATAATTCGATTTCAAACTTCAAATGAATGTACCGGGTGCAAAATAAACAGGATTTTAGAGAAACCAAAAATAATAGGATCCAATTGGGAATATCTTTCCAACGAATCCGAAAAATCGAAATTTCATAGCGGGAATAAAAAGATATGTCCAGTTAAAAATTCTGAATAGTCGTTATGGAATTCAGGCCCTTAAAAATGGAAATTTTGCAAATGACCTCGGATTTCGACGAAACCACTTTTGTTGGGTCCGTGATGTAAAGTTATTACTAGATTCCAATTTTCATAATTTTTCGAATCAATATGTGAGCGTGGCGAAGGAAAACGCGTATGACCAGTTTTAGTTGATTTTAATCGACTGGAAATTGGCCATTTTTCCAACGGTCTCAGAATTCGACGAAACTAGTTTTGTTAGTACTGTATCGTCAATACGAAGCTAGAAAATATTTTTTCGGAATTTTTAGAGTTGGTATGTGGCCCCGGTAAATTGAAATGCGCGTTCAAATTCAATATATAGAGTTATATGTTGATTTTGACGAAAAATGATCGTAACAGCCGAACTGACTCACGATACATATCCCATTGTGTTCGGAATGGGCTCATACGCTAGGGATGACAGTCGGTGGGTTTCGTTTCGAGTTCGAAATAAAAAGTTGCTTTTAGAATTTAAAATAATAATTAATTAAATTTATATATATAAGTCCACTCCTTTCCAACCCTATTCCCCCAAATCAATAAAATCCGATGCCTCCACGTTCAGCCCAAAACCGAGCGTCGCCCTCCACCTACTGCTGCCGCGACCATCGCCACCCTCCCCACTACTGCGCCGCCCCCTTCCTGGCCATCCCCTCCTCCTCGTCATTCTCTCTCTCCTCCTCTGACCAATACAAAACCCATCCCCTAAACCTCCTGTAAACCGCCACGCACACCACCGTCCACCCACCTCTGGCCGTCGCGCCCCCCTCCGACCAGCATCCCTTCCTGCGCCGCCTCCCTTTCACTTTCCCCCTTCAAATCCTAACATAGCTCCCAAAACAGCATACCCCACCACCTCAGGCCAAGACCGGCCAACCGTCGCCACCGCCTACCCTCCAGCATCTGGCGCTACCTCCACTAGTCCTTCACCGCAGATCAGTGGGCCCTACATCAACTAAAGATTCGATTTTTACTCGGAAAAATGTGAGTTTTCCTTTCTTTTTTATTATAAGGTAATTAGTTTTTTTGTCTCGATTCTTCTATTTAAAATTAGGATTTTTATAAATTAAAAAGATATTATTTTTGCCTTTGAAAGGTTATAATTTTTAAAAATAAAAAGTTATGATTTTTCTATAGGAAAGTTATCATTTGTGGTTTTGCAAAGATTGGATTTTTATATATTGAATAGCAAAATAAAAATTCGATTTTTATATATTGAATAGCGAAATAAAAATTCAATTTTTATATATTGAATAGCGAAATAAAAATTCGATTTTTATATATTGAATAGCGAAATAAAAATTCGATTTTTATGTATTGAATAGCAAAATAAAAATTCGATTTTTATATATTGAATAGCAAACCAAAAATTTGATTTTTATATATTGAATAGCGAAGTAAAAATATGATTTTTATATATTGAATAGCGAAGTAAAAATGTGATTTTTACATACGTAGAGAATACGGGCAGAGAAAGTGACAAGAGGCAGAACGAAGAAGATTTCTACCTAAGAAGAGTCGTGGCATTGGATTAGCTATCTGTGAGAATTTCTCACTCTTTAATTTAATTTTCTAGTTATATACATATACTAGGATGCAGACGGTGTTTAGTAGCACCCGACACCTGTCGCCCACAGACCATAGACGGCTTGTATGCTTGGTTGTTTGATTTTGATGTGTAGTTGATTGTGTGATGTGATGTGAAATGAAATAAAATATTTATATAGTTAAAATTATTTTATAGTTAAAAATAGAAATTTTAACGTGTATTTGAAATGAAATAAATATTTATAAACAAATCGGAGATTTGTTTATATACACTGATTTGATTGATATTGATTGGGACGATAAATTTTACACATCGCCCAACTGCACAAATAAAATCTGTGTTTGATTGTTTGAAACCCCACACGGCTATTGGGATGATATTTGACGTACACTAATCCCGATTGTTTAGTTGTATGTCGATTGATTGATTGACAGACTGTTATAAGCATTGAATATTTATATTGGATGCTTATACAGTGTAGAATGCACTTTGGATGATGGTTGATTATTCATCGTTGTTATTGCATACATGTGTTGTAGAAAATCCATATAATTAACATTATATGGTAATTGATTGGGCCTCATTCCAGTTTGAAAGTAGGAATATTTGAAAAAGAAATATTTGAAAATAGAATATTTGAAAAAAGAAATATTTGAAAATAGAATATTTGAAAATAGAATATTTGAAAATAGAATATTTGAAAAGAAATATTTGAAATAGAAATATTCGAAATAGAATATTTGAAAATATGAATATATGAAGCCGTGTTTGTAACAACCCGTATTTTCAATAACCTGTCATAACGTAAATCGAGGCAGAATTTAATTCTAAAATCTGAATCAAGGGAAACGGGCTATGCCATTGCGCTCGTCTCGGAAAAATACGCGAAATAGAGTCCGAGTTTTCGAAAATCGGAGTCCGTATGACCCGATTAAGGCCCAATGAAGTTTTCAGAAAATTTCAAGTTCAAAACAAATTTCGAATTTCGGGTTCAAAATTCGAAAAACGGTCAGATTGGGCCAGCGGGAAAATTCCCGCCAGAGCACCCAAGTCGACAGCCTTGTCGACTTGGGAGTCGACTTGGTTGGACCCAAGTCGACAGCCCTGTCGACTTGGCTGTCGACTTGGTTCAGCCGGGCAGTTTTGCCTGGTGCACCATTTTGGGGTCTTGGTTAGGTTTTGGGCCAGATTCGGTTTTGAGGGCTGAGATTGGAATTAGGGTTTAATCCTAAGGCTAAAACTAATCCTAATCTCTATAAATAAGCCCCTAACCTAACCCTAAATCATCATTATTCAACCCTACAACTAAACTATGGCAAAAAAATTCCTCTCATGGCCTCCACTCTCTTCATAAAATTCCTAAGTTATTTCTATGAGAGATTTTCCATGCATACAAGTGTTTTCAAGCTTGTATGAGTGTCATTAGCTTGCATTCAAGTCAAGTTTCCATATTTACATCATAAAGCAAGGGTTTTGATCATTTTGGCTCAAGGGTTTTTCTATTGGAGCTTGCATTTTGGGTTGATTTGATTGCATAAGGGCTTTGTCTCAATCTATATATATTTTTGTGTCTTCATAAGCATTGTAAGCCCTTTTCTACTTTCATATTTAAACTCTAAAGTTAAATGAATGATGCAAGTTTGGTTGATCATTATGATATGCAAGTTTGCCATGATATGCAAGTTTACCATGTCATGTTATGCAAGTTTGATATGTTATGATATGCAAGTTTATCATGTTATGTTATGCAAGTATGCCATGTTATGATATGCAAGTTTACCATGTTATGCTATGCAAGTTTGCCATGTTATGATATGCAAGTTTATCATGTTATGTTATGCAAGTATGCCATGTTATGATATGCAAGTTTACCATGTTATGCTATGCAAGTTTGCCTTGTTATGATATGCAAGTTTATCATGTTATGTTATGCAAGTATGCCATGTTATGATATGTAAGTTTACCATGTTATGCTATGCAAGTTTGCCATGTTATGATATGCAAGTTTATCATGTTATGTTATGCAAGTTTGCCATGTTATGATATGCAAGTTTATCATGTTATGTTATGCAAGTTTGCTATGTTATGATATGCAAGTTTGCCATATGATATGCAAGTTATGTTATGCAAGTTTGGGTTGATCATTTTGCTCATGTTATCATGTTATGCAAGCTTATCTTGGGTTTATTAGCTTCAAGCTTTATGCTAAAGGTTGCATTTTGGCAACATGTAAGTTATCATATCCCTTATGATAACTTGCATGTGAGGCTAAATGCGAACTTATGGCAACTTCTACATGTCATTTATCACCATGTATCACTTATATGCTAAGTTTGGTTTTATGCATACTTTTGAGGCCTAATGATGCAATATGCAAGTATATGAACATATGTACATTTCATATGCCACCATGTTAAACTTGTGGCTTCAACACCATTTGTCATCTTTATGCCAAGTTCCCTCTTTCTATCCTTTATGCGCTATTGCGATTATGTAAGCGATGGGATTGCGTTTGGGGTTGGGTAAACTTAAAAGACATGAAAACATAAGATTGGGAATTTACCTATTAAGTTAGGTCTACCCATTGGGAATTTACCTATTAAGTTAGGTCTACCCAAATGCTTGAAAACTTGTAATTTGTTTTGGAAACATGATGGACATGACACTTAGAAAATATAAGTGTGACCAACTCGAGGTTGGGTTCAGTTTCTAGCATAAAACTACCCGGAACCGACCGGCTTAACTAGTTGCTACAAACAATAGGACCGAATGTGAGAAGTTGGTCATGTTGTACCTTGAACCCGAGGTTAGACCAAGTTGTGGTGTAAAGCTACCCGGACCCGCCCGGCTTAACTAGTAACCGCAACAAAGTCTAATGTGAGAGGTTAAGGCACATTAATTAATTAATGCCTCATGATTAAGGTTAAGTCATGGTCCACTTAATACTAAACCAATTTGGGCTTGGTAGATTAATCAGGGTTAAGTCGTGAACTCATCGTTACACTTAACCAAGTTAATCCATGATTAGCAAGAGGGTTAAACCGTACTTAACCCACTAGAAAATCCTAGCAATGGGGGTCCACTCCCGCAGTAATCCCAAGTTTGTATCATTAAGTCCCTAGGGACTAGGCTAGGGTGGGGGCACGATTACTGGACTTGAGGTAAGTGACCAAAAACGACGGCAGAGTGGTACGCCGATGTAGTTCCGGACGGACTATGGTCGTGCACGTAGTCCGTATTTGGAGAAGTCAAGCATGGGTACCAGTAGATCTAGACTGTGCACTTACGTTTATGGTGTCCATGGGTTGACACCCTAGGGCTTGATACACCCGACGGGAGACCCGGCACAGTCTGACTACAATTATGTTTGGGCCGTATTGACACCAACACGTGATGAGTTAGGCTTATAGGGAGCCGATCGACTAGACCGTTTGGTTGGACCTCGTATTAGGGTCATTTCATGTTATTGGACCTCGTATTAGGGTCACTTCATGTTATTGGACCTCGTATTAGGGTCATTTCATGTTATTGGGTCAAAGCTTGGGCCAAGGTATCAATACGTGTTTATTCAAGTCATGTTAGTTTGCTAGTACACCTGTGGTGCAAAACCTTAAACCTGATTATGCGATGACACCTTTATCTATCATGCCAGTATGTAGTTATCCTTATGTTCATCCCTGCTTCTCATGCCAGTTAACTTTATCAGTTTACATTGATTGTAGTAGGGCTTACTCAGTCTTTTTGACTGACCTGTTTTTCTTTCGCCTCTTTTCTTCCGTTCCCCCCCCCCCAGGTTCTCAGGGTGGGAATATTGGAGCTTAGCTTGGATTTCTGATCGCTTGCTTGTGGGATTTTAGCTCATGTACGGTCTTGACATGAAGCTAGCTATGGTTATCACTTATTTTGGGGATAGTACTTATGTACTTCAGTTTTTCAGTGATGTTGTTTTTATCTAGACTTGTGTATTTGGAAAGTTGACATTATGTTGTACCAGACTTGTTTTGAAATAGTTTTCTTCCGCTGTTTTACTTATCTTATTTACTCTGTTTACATATATACATATGTTCTTGTTCTGCCTTGATATATCATTATGCATGTTTACCCGGTACAAACGCCCCTCCAAAGTCAGAGTGCTTGCAAGAGCCACCCTGGCGGAGGTGGGGTGTTACATTTGGTATCAGAGCGTATGGTTTACGAGAAGGAACAAAAAGGTTTTTAAAACTTTTGGAAAACTATTTTCAAAACCAAGTATAAAGTATTTTCCAAAGAAAAGTCTAGTTTATTTTAAAGGCTATTCCCCAAAAAGCCATTAGCAAAATTCCTTCGTTTTTCTCCATTCTGAATATGTCTTTTTCTTCGTTTTCAGTATGGCCGATAACTTTACTATTCCGGAGGGAGTGCACGTACCTGTTTGGTATAGGAGACTTTTGGAGGCTAGGGCGACCGAAGCCGGCCCCGCAGATGTTCCTCCTCCTCCTCCGGTAGTTAATGTTCCTCCTCCTCCTATCGCTGAGGTTCCTCTTCCTCCTCCCCCTCAGCATCCTCAAGCTGACTTCGCAAAGATTTGCAAAGACTTTAAGGCGATGGGTTGCAAGAATTTCATTGGAACCGAGACTTATGTAGAGGCAAGAAATTGGTTGAAAGAAACCGAAGATCTTTTTGCCTTCTTTGATATAGATGACCGTAGGAAGGTTTTATTGGCAGTGTGGTTGCTAAAGGAAGAAGCTGCACGTTGGTGGGTGGTCACCACCGCTACTAGGCCAATTGAGACTTGGGATGACTTTCGGGGAAAGTTTGGACTAAGGTTCCTATCACTGAAGCAAGGGGACATGACTATTAGGGAATACATAGATAAGTTTAATCAACTGGCTCGGGTCGGTTTAGACTTGGTTAACACAGCTCAGAAGAAGGCCCTATACTTTGCTCTAGGATTAAACGAGCCATTACATGGTTTAGCCATGACTCATATACCCTTGGGGGCAACTTTCGAGAGTTTGGTGAATATGGCCCTACTCAATGAAGAGAATAGGAGTGACAAGAAGGAGGAGAAGTCTGAAGATAAGGAGGAAAAGAAGTGCTTTACTTGTGGAAGCTTGACTCATCTAAACAAGGGGAACAATAGCAAGGGCAATAACGACAAGAGGAAGTGCCATTATTGCGGTTCAGTTGGGCATCTTATTAAGGATTGTAGGAAGAGAAAAGGAAGAGTGGTGAATGCTTTCATTGTGGTGAGTTTGGACATTTCAGCAAAGATTGCCCGAAGAAGCAAGGGCAAGGTCAGACTCAGTGTGCAAGACCATCTGGAGGGCGAATTCATCCCCCAACATCGTTCTTCCAGCTCATGATCGAGGTAGTGTTTCTGTTAAAAGCCCTGTTTACATTTCTGATTTTCCTGTTCGTACTTTGTTTGATTCTGGCGCATCGCATAGTTTATTTCATCTGATCTAGTTGAAAGTTTGCACCTAAGTACTAGTCTAGTTAATGATCCCGTGTGTGTTCCAAATCCAATTGGGGTTTCCGCCCATTTGTCTATTATCTACGTGGATTTGAAAATCTCTATCTTTAGTGTAGAGTTCTCGTGTGATGCTTATATTCTCGGTTTCATGGGGTATGGGTTGATTTTGGGCATGGATTGATTGTCCAGTTTTGGAGCCATCCTTGATTTTTGAGCATAGGGTTGTGAAGCTCATGACTCGCCTCGGTAATACCCTAAAAATTTCTAGTAATCCTATGAGTCCCGTCATGTTGTGTTATCTTGAATCCCTCAACTCGTCTATCGATAGTTTGCAATCGGTGAGGGTGGTCCGAGAATATCCTGATATCTTAGGTGAAGTGAAGGGGGTTACCCCTAAACGAGAGATAGATTTCCGCATTTATCTGGTTGATAATGCCAAGATAGTTTCGTGGCCGGTTAGGCACATGGCCCCGCAAGATGAGAGTTAAGAAAGCAAGTCAAGGAGTTGCTTGAGAAGAACTTCATTAGACGAAGTATATCTGAATGGGGAGCGCCTGTAGTATTTACTACCAAGGCAGATGGTTCTCTTCGACTTTGTGTTGATTATCGTGAGTTAAACAAAGAGAATAGGCAACCATTGCCAAGGATCGATGATTTGTTTGATCAGCTTGTAGAAACATTTGTTTTCTCTTGATCTTGCTACTGGATTCCATCAGCTCAGAGTAGCTGAGGATAGTATAGGCAAAACTGCGTTCAGAACTCCAGATGGATTCTTAGAATGGCTGGTCATGCCATTCGGTTTGACTAATGCACCCGCCTACTTCGTGGACTTGATGAGTAGGGTGTCTAGGGAGTTCCTGAACGAGTTTGTGGTAGTCTTTGTAGACGATATCCTGACTTTCTTAAAGAACGAGGAAGAACATGCTAGACATCTCAAGGAGGTGATGGATACGCTTAGAGCGCATCAGTTGAAAGCCAAGTCCTCCAAATGTCATTTTGGAGAAAAGAAGTTAGATTTCTTGGGCACATAGTTTCTAAGCAAGGCTTAGTGGTGGATCCTGCTAAAGTGGTCGCGGTTCAAAACCGAAAAGCTCCGACGAGGACAATTGAAGTAAGAAGTTCTCTCAGTTTAATTAGTTAGTTAGCGTCCATTGAGCTTAGACCTACCCTTCTGGGTCAAGTAGGGACTTCACAGAAAGAAGACCCGCAGTTAGTCGAGATCATGGACAAGTTGATTCGAGGCGAGATGGTAAGTCACCTCGCTATAGATGACAAGGGATGGCTAAGACGCGATGAGAGAAAGAAGGTTCTTGAAGATGCACATCACTCGAGGAGGTGGCCGAGTTTGTCCCAAGGTGCATGTTGTGCCAACAGATTAAGGCCGAGTCATAAAAAGCCCGGTGGGCTATTACATCCATTGGAGGTCCCCGCAATGGAAGTAGTAAAGCGTCCCGAAGGATTTCGTGGATGGACTGCCTAGATCAAGGAAAGGGAATATGAGCATGTGGGTCATAGTAGGTAGACTCACGAAGAGTGCTCATTTCACTCCGGTAAAGAGCGAAAGGACTGCATCATAGCTAGCGACAGTTTACTTTCAAGAAATAAAGCGGTTGCACGAGGTTCCCTAAAGTATAGTTAGTAACCATGACTCAATCTTCACTAGCCAGTTTTGGGATAGTCTACGGGAAGTCATGGGCAAGCAACTGAATCTAAGTACGGCCTATCATTCGCAGGCGGATGGTTCATTTCGTTCAAGCATGAGTTATAGAAAATCACGTTAGTAAGAGCAATTGGCAACGTGGATTGGTATTTCCAAGAAAAGTTCTGCTGCGTGGAATACTTTATAGTAAGTAAACGAGATCCAGGATTCACTAGTGAATTTTGGAGAGCTTGCATGAAACCATGAGGTCATAGTTATGTTTAAGCCAAGAATGATAGAAGAGTAAGTGAAAAAGGAAGACGAGAGGCGACAATGAAATGGGTTCCAACTCATATTTGGAAATAAGAGTTAAGAGGCCAAGGAATCATGAGGTAAAAGACGGTCAAAGCATAGTGAAGTTAAGCTCAAGGAAACGTGACTTAGAAGACTGAAGGCTAGATACGCGCATCATATCTCTTTTTAAGAGCATATCCTTGATCCTTGTTTTCCTGTGGAACTTACTCGCATGTTATCTTTTTACGTATATCCTCTCGGTCCCATTCTCGGTCCTATTTCTGTCGGGAGGTATGACTTATTGGCTAGTAATACATGTCAGGGTTTGAAGGGGGTCCGTTAGGTTGACTAAACCTTTTGGGCTTTTATAGAATATGGGTTGGGTTAGGAAGGGATTTCTTGTAATCCAAAAGGAGTATATCCTGCTTACCTTCCCGATCTCTTTGTAGCATATCTTTTGCTATCCATGTTTGTCTTGATTATCTAGTTTATCATGTTAATCTTGTCATGAGAACCTTAGGTAGAAACCCTTTGGATGAAACATGTGTTTGAAACATGTTATGCTTGATGGTTGCAAGTGGTTGCAAGTGTTTGCAAGTGGTTACTCGTGGATGCATTATACACGTTAGACACTAGATCGACTCACACACTCCTCATATTGCATATGCATGAGTGTTTATGCTTATTCATGGATGAAAATTTTTGTGTTATCACATGGATGTTGCATATGGATGTATGTTATGTGCACACATATAGATGTTATACATTATGTTAGGAATTGCATACATATGGATTCATTTCACTAACATAATTTGCATTGATGATATTTGCATTAGATAAGTACATATACACACACCTTTGCATATGTTCATACAACATTTAGAATCTTGTAAGGACAATGATTGCTCGTGGATGATGTTTTGAGTAGATGGATGTTGGATGGTAGGATACGTTCTTCCTAACTTGAAGATTTCGGGGACGAAATCCTTTAAGGAGGGGAGAATGTAACAACCCGTATTTTCAATAACCTGTCATAACGTAAATCGAGGCAGAATTTAATTCTAAAATCTGAATCAAGGGAAAAGGGCTATGCCATTGCGTTCGTCTCGGAAAAATACGCGAAATAGAGTCCGAGTTTTCGAAAATCGGAGTCCGTATGACCCGATTAAGGCCCAATGAAGTTTTCAGAAAATTTCAAGTTCAAAACAGATTTCGAATTTCGGGTTCAAAATTCGAAAAACGGTCAGATTGGGCCAGGCGGGAAAATTCCCGCCAGAGCACCCAAGTCGACAGCCCTGTCGACTTGGGAGTCGACTTGGTTGGACCCAAGTCGACAGCCCTGTCGACTTGGCTGTCGACTTGGTTCAGCCGGGCAGTTTTGCCTGGTGCACCATTTTGGGGTCTTGGTTAGGTTTTGGGCCAGATTCGGTTTTGAGGGCTGAGATTGGAATTAGGGTTTAATCCTAAGGCTAAAACTAATCCTAATCTCTATAAATAAGCCCCTAACCTAACCCTAAATCATCATTATTCAACCCTACAACTAAACTATGGCAAAAAATTTCCTCTCATGGCCTCCACTCTCTTCATAAAATTCCTAAGTTATTTCTATGAGAGATTTTCCATGCATACAAGTGTTTTCAAGCTTGTATGAGTGTCATTAGCTTGCATTCAAGTCAAGTTTCCATATTTACATCATAAAGCAAGGGTTTTGATCATTTTGGCTCAAGGGTTTTTCTATTGGAGCTTGCATTTTGGGTTGATTTGATTGCATAAGGGCTTTGTCTCAATCTATATATATTTTTGTGTCTTCATAAGCATTGTAAGCCCTTTTCTACTTTCATATTTAAACTCTAAAGTTAAATGAATGATGCAAGTTTGGTTGATCATTATGATATGCAAGTTTGCCATGATATGCAAGTTTACCATGTCACGTTATGCAAGTTTGATATGTTATGATATGCAAGTTTATCATGTTATGTTATGCAAGTATGCCATGTTATGATATGCAAGTTTACCATGTTATGCTATGCAAGTTTTCCATGTTATGATATGCAAGTTTATCATGTTATGTTATGCAAGTATGCCATGTTATGATATGCAAGTTTACCATGTTATGCTATGCAAGTTTGCCATGTTATGATATGCAAGTTTATCATGTTATGTTATGCAAGTATGCCATGTTATGATATGCAAGTTTACCATGTTATGCTATGCAAGTTTGCCATGTTATGATATGCAAGTTTATCATGTTATGTTATGCAAGTTTGCCATGTTATGATATGCAAGTTTATCATGTTATGTTATGCAAGTCTGCTATGTTATGATATGCAAGTTTGCCATATGATATGCAAGTTATGTTATGCAAGTTTGGGTTGATCATTTTGCTCATGTTATCATGTTATGCAAGCTTATCTTGGGTTTATGAGCTTCAAGCTTTATGCTAAAGGTTGCATTTTGGCAACATGTAAGTTATCATGTCCCTTATGATAACTTGCATGTGAGGCTAAATGCGAACTTATGGCAACTTCTACATGTCATTTATCACCATGTATCACTTATATGCTAAGTTTGGTTTTATGCATACTTTTGAGGCCTAATGATGCAATATGCAAGTATATGAACATATGTACATTTCATATGCCACCATGTTAAACTTGTGGCTTCAACACCATTTGTCATCTTTATGCCAAGTTCCCTCTTTCCATCCTTTATGCGCTATTGCGATTATGTAAGCGATGGGATTGCGTTTGGGGTTGGGTAAACTTAAAAGACATGAAAACATAAGATTGGGAATTTACCTATTAAGTTAGGTCTACCCAAATGCTTGAAAACTTGTAATATGTTTTGGAAACATGATGGACATGACACTTAGAAAATATAAGTGTGACCAACTCGAGGTTGGGTTGAGTTTGAAGCATAAAACTACCCGGAACCGACCGGCTTAACTAGTTGCTACAAACAATAGGCCCCAATGTGAGAAGTTGGTCATGTTGTACCTTGAACCCGAGGTTAGACCAAGTTGTGGTGTAAAGCTACCCGGACCCGCCCGGCTTAACTAGTAACCGCAACAAAGTCTAATGTGAGAGGTTAAGGCACATTAATTAATTAATGCCTCATGATTAGGGTTAAGTCATGGTCCACTTAATACTTAACCAATTTGGGCTTGGTAGATTAATCAGGGTTAAGTCATGAACTCATCGTTACACTTAACCAAGTTAATCCATGATTAGCAAGAGGGTTAAACCATACTTAACCCACTAGAAAATCCTAGCAATGGGGGTCCACTCCAGCAGTAATCCCAAGTTTGTATCATTAACACCCTAGGGACTAGGCTAGGGTGGGGGGAATGATTACTGGACTTGAGGTAAGTGACCAAAAACAACGGCAGAGTGGTACGCCGATGTAGTTCCGGACGGACTATGGTCGTGCACATAGTCCGTATTTGGAGAAGTCAAGCATGGGTACCAGTAGATCTAGACTGTGCACTTACGTTTATGGTGTCCAGGGGTTGACACCCTAGGGCTTGATACACCCGACGGGAGACCCGGCATAGTCTGACTACAATTATGTTTGGGCCGTATTGACACCAACACGTGACGAGTTAGGCTTATAAGGAGCCGATCGACTAGACCGTTTGGTTGGACCTCGTATTAGGGTCATTTCATGTTATTGGATCTCGTATTAGGGTCACTTCATGTTATTGGACCACGTATTAGGGTCATTTCATGTTATTGGGTCAAAACTTGGGCCAAGGGATCAATAAGTGTTTATTCAAGTCATGTTAGTTTGCTAGTACACCTGTGGTGCAAAACCTTAAACCTGATTATGCGATGACACTTTTATCTACCATGCCAGTATGTAATTATCCTTATGTTCATCCCTGCTTCTCATGCCAGTTAACTTTATCAGTTTACATTGATTGTAGTAGGGCTTACTCAGTCTTTTTGACTGACCTGTTTTTCTTTCGCCTCTTTTCTTCCGTTCCCCCCCCCCCCCCCCCAAGTTCTCAGGGTGGGAATATTGGAGCTTAGCTTGGATTTCTGATCGCTTGCTTGTGGGATTTTAGCTCATGTACGGTCTTGACATGAAGCTAGCTATGGTTATCACTTATTTTGGGGATAGTACTTATGTATTTCAGTTTTTCAGTGATGTTGTTTTTATCTAGACTTGTGTATTTGGAAAGTTGACATTATGTTGTACCAGACTTGTTTTGAAATAGTTTTCTTCCGCTGTTTTACTTATCTTATTTACTCTGTTTACATATATACATATGTTCTTGTTCTGCCTTGATATATCATTATGCATGTTTACCCGTTACAAACGCCCCTCCAAAGTCAGAGTGCTTGCAAGAGCCACCCTGGCGGAGGTGGGGTGTTACAGTGTTGATTAGATTTACGCCATTTCGACATGAACGATATTTATATTGATTTTATTCATTTTATAACGAATATCGAAAGTGATTTAAAAATCCGATATTTTGAAAAGAATTGAAATTTGAATGAAATTGAATAGAAATGAATTCGAACTAAAATTGAATATAAATGAATTCGAATTGAAAATGAATTCAAATTGAAATTGAATTGAATGGAAATTCGAATGAAATTGAATAGAAATGAATTCGAATTGAAACTGAATAGAATTGAAATTCGAATTAGATTGAAAGAGGATTGAAATCGTTTTGAATTGAATTTAAAACATATTGAAATTGAACTGGAAATCGATTAGAATTGAAATCGTTTTGAAATGAATTCGAATAGAATTGAAATTGAATTGAAATCGATTTGAAATGAATTTAAAACGAACTTATATTGGAATATTCAATTTTGATTTGTATTTGAATATGAAGTTGAAACCGTTTTGAAAACGAATTTAAAACGATTTATAAACTACGTTTTAAAAGGAAATCGACGAAGTATATATTATATATATATATATATATATATATATATATATAATGGCCTGAGTAGAACGCGCCGCGCCGCGGCAGTTCGCGAATTTCGACCATTGACTTCGAGTGGATATTGCGGGAGATCCGACCATCGGATTCTCCTAAAACCGGAACTGTTGGGTTCGTATCGAAAAGAGCTTTCTAACGAATATTAGAAATTAGAAATCTAACGGTTGGATTTGGAATTATGTCCAAATCAAATTTGAAAAAGGTCGCTGTAAGTGCAGTTCGATGGCCGTTGATGGAAATCGACTGTACGGGCCTTGATAAAATTATTAAAAATAGTAATAATTTGTGTAAAATCATAAGAAATGATTTGTGAAGTATTGGGATGAAAAACTCCATATTTGAAAGGATAAAAAAGATTTTTATCAAAATGAACTAGTTTTGAACTAGAATAGTAATTTATTTATTTTTAAAATAAATAAAGTGAGGTTGAAATGGTTTTGAAATATAACCAGAATTTCCAATGATTGCATTGGAATGGATTTGAATCGAAATTGTCTTCGGAATATTTCAATGTTGGATTTCGTGATTATACAAATGTGGTTATGGAAATTTGAAAGATATAGATATATATCGTTATTTCCAATACGATATTTGTTGGTCGTAAAATTTGATATTGAACATAAGCCGATATATTTTCTATTCAGAGCCTTGTATTTAATATCAAATGTGATTTGGGTTTGTCGTGAATGGTGTCTTGGCTAACACTGTTCTTGAACTCAGTTGAGAAAAGATTAAATCTATTTATTTTGATTTAATGAAGTGTACCAATTAAATAATATTTAATTGAATTGATATTGATTTTTGGGTTTATCGTGGACAGTGTTTTAAATAACACTCGTTCTTTAACCCAATAATTAATGGAATGTGGTTTTGGGTTTATCGTGAACCGTGTTTTAAATGACACTGATTCTTTAACCCCGTTAAAGATTAAAACTAAGTGGAGTTTTAATGAATCTTTAATTAGATTGAAATAATCGAGAATGGAGTATCACCAGTTTTGCTCCAGGCGTTAGTTAAATCTTTAATTAGATTTAAACGTGAAATGGTAATTGAATTTACCGATAACACCGTGGTGTTAGATATGAAGTATAACCAGTTTTACTTCATGGGATGAATAGGTTGGGATTGGGAAATTAAAACAAATGATTACTTCGGTAAGGTTCGTTAATCCCGACTAGTTAAATCGAAATTCAAAAGAAGATTAGAGAATAAATTCAAGGAATTTATCTTGGATAAAATTAATGGGAACCTTTCCCTATGAATGTGAAATTTAGAAACTAACTGTCGGTTTGCCAAGCAGAATGGTTTTCTGGATATTGATCTGATGTTGGTTTCGGCCTTCGGGGTTAATATTTGGGAAATTATTCTATTGATTAATTTACGGTTAGTGACTGATGAATTGGAATGAGGCATATGTTGTGTTTGTGTAACACTTATTTAAAATATATGCGTGTTATTCGGAAAGACCGGGTTTATCCCATTCTGAATAACTAATACGACGATAAGTCAAAGCTGAAGACGGTGGTTGAAGACCGGAAGTCTTCACATCGTTTGGGTGATTACTGATGATCTTGATTGGGTTGTACACCCAAGATGAGGGAATCAATCGGTGGTCGTCCAGATGTGCTTGGAGATCGATGGATATGCGAGGAAAGTGCCTCCAGTTTCGTTCAGACCCAGAACGGACTTGTAAATGGACTGTGTGTCTGACATTGGATTTCATTCTGTGTGACTGGTATCGGTTGCATAGAGTGGTTTGCCTTTGTGGCATGCTAAGTGGCAATTGATCAAGGCTTCTGTTGAAAAGCAAAGTCTTGTGGTGATGATCAAAGCACAGCCTGTGTGGCACAGCTTTGTGTAACGTGATTTCGCGAGCCTCACACCCCGGTTGTGAACCAGAAACGAGAGAGGACATCAGGTAGGGCATGCGTTTCCTTCTAGCTAGGGTGGTGTCAGTGACCTACCAGCCCTGACATTTATATACTTTTCACCTGTGTGGTTGTTGCTGTTGCGAGGCGCCTCGGTTTGATTGGACGATCCGGGTCCGATGGAGTCATTTAGTTGGCTCACCTACGCCCCATAGGGCGGGGAGACTATTGTTCAGGCATAATAATCCACATCGGTGGACCGGCCCTGACGATCCAATTTGTTGATCCGTTCTGATCCTCAGGCTCGGGCTAGAGAGTCTCGAATCGGTTGAGGACTATCTTTTGCCTCGGTTCATAGACGGAAATCCAATTTCCAAATACGTGACATTTGCAGTTTTATTTGTAAACCTATATGTGGCGACATAGTGGCATGGGACGCTCATGTCGCCTATGATTGATACTTATGACTTGAAGTTGTTTTATACACTATGCACTTATGATAGTATCAAATGATTTGTTTTAAACGTATCAAGCATTCTTGGCTATTATAAGGTAAAAACCCTATCCTCAGGCTTGCGTTGCATTGTGTGATGGGAACTGGGTCTTATAATAGTTTCATTGTTCTTTATTTAGCATTGCGATGTTGTTTTATGCACTGGTATTCTTGGGAGGAAACCCGTTCCATGTTATACGGCGTGGTCCCTGGATTTACCTAACTTTAAAATAAAGATTAACTGTTTTAGTTCTCACACCAGTCACATGACTGACCTGGAGTTTATTGTTTTAACCTAAACTCTGGGTGCCCTTATTTTGACACGGGCAGCTAGTAGTTTTGGTTTTGTAGATTTATATTCACAGGATCCTGGTTTACAGCTGGAACGATATCCGGAAAGCTTTGTATCCGTATATCTCTTCCGGTTGTGTATTATATTATTTTCTGCTGCTATGTATTTAAATGTAATTTAAACCTCTGATATTTCTGTGTAATATTTAGTTACGCTCTGTATATTCTTGTATTCTGATGAATTGTTGTAATTAGCAATGAAATGTTCTTCCGTCTGCGTTCTATTTTGTGACTTGTTCTCGAACTATCCGCGCTTTCCTCACCGGGGAAGTTGCGGGGTTTTACATTTGGTATCAAAGCTTTGGTTTACAAAGCTCAGAGAACAAGGCACATTAGAACCATACGAAAGAATTCATCAGAAATTGGATTAGTAATATTCAATGGGAATGACTCGTTAGAGATGGGATCAGTAGTATCCTAGAACGAGTGTGAAGAGTATATTTTTGAAAACGAAAGCAAATTTTGTTTTGAAAATTTAAATCAATTATTCGTATTTGATTATTTATTTTAGATGAATTTGGGCAATCCAGTATATAAAGATTGTGTATATATGTCTTGCAAACGTGTGTTCGAAGTTTTAATATACTGGGTAGATATAGAATCCCTCTAGTGCCTGGGGATAATTCTGGTGACGGGGCACTATCGCCAGTATTTATTTTCGAGTTTCGAAAGTGAGATTTCTATATATTTCCAATTGACTGGTGTGAGAACCGAAACTAGATAGGGCTTATTGTTGTGATTTGGCATCAAAAATCTGATTTTTTGACTATGTATCAAAGTTATGAATTTCAAAAGCTAATCAACTAATTGATTGATGGTTGTGTTGTTGATTATTGGTTGATTTATTAAAATTTGTACCATATAGCCAAAAAGATCAAAAAGTGAGTTGTATTGAAAATTTGTCGCATTTGCTTGCATATACTGGTACTTACATTGAACAGGTCATAGCAAGGAGGCTAAAGCAGAGAATAAAATTTGTTTGCCCGACAAATAGGTACATGTTTACTATAATTTACTGTTTTGTTTGGGTGATAATGATTTTATGAGCCGATTGGCTAGCCGCTTGGCTTTTTCTTTTTCTTTTTGAGATCAGAAGGCCTGTATGGCAATTTCGGGATTTTCCCGTGGCTCCCAGTGCAGGGGAGGTTATGGCGAAATTTTTCGAAAATTTAGGGTGTTAGCCAAATTTTTAAAGAATTTGAAAATTCTCAGAAACTGAAAAGTTGGAGAATGGAAGCCAGATCGAACGTAGAGTTGATTAGTCAAACCACTTTCGACTTTGTTCCTTTTCGGGGACAAAAAGTTTTAAGTGGGGGAGATTGTAACAACCCGAAAATCTGGGCCAGTTTAAAATTTTTATTTTGGCTATTTTAGCGAATTTTGATTATTTAAAATGAATTATTTTAAATAATATCGACAAGAAATTTATTTTGAATATAATTCGAATGTATATATTCGTTTGAATCGACGATAGAATATAAATATTTATTTATATATATAAAAGGAATTGAAAATGGCGCGGTAGTTCGATAATTCGATTTCAAACTTCAAATGAATGTACCGGGTGCAAAATAAACCGGATTTTAGTGAAACCAAAAATAATAGGATCCAATTGGAAATATCTTTCCAACGAATCCGAAAAATCGAAATTTCATAGCGGGAATAAAAAGTTATGTCCAGTTGAAAATTCTGAATAGTCGCTATGGAATTCAGACCCTTAAAAATGGAAATTTTGCAAACGTCCTCGGATTTCGACGAAACCACTTTTGTTGGGTCCGTGATGTAAAGTTATTGCTAGATTCCAATTTTCATAATTTTTTGAATCAATATGTGAGCGTGGCGAAGGAAAACACGTTTGACCAGTTTTAGTTGATTTTAATGGACTGGAAATTGGCCATTTTTCCAACGGTCTCAGAATTCGACGAAACTAGTTTTGTTTGGACCGTATCGTCAATACGAAGCTAGAAAATATTTTTCCGGAATTTTTAGAGTTGGTATGTGGCTCCGGTAAATTGAAATGCGCGTTCAAATTCAATATATAGAGTTATATGTTGATTTTGACGAAAACTGATCGTAACAGCCGAACTGGCTCACGATACATATCCCATTGTGTTCGGAATGGGGGTAATACACTAGGGACGACAGTCAGTGGGTTTCATTTCGAGTTCGAAATAAAAAGTTGCTTTTAGAATTTAAAATAATAATTAATTAAATTTTTATATATAAGTCCACTCCTTTCCAACCCTATTCCCCAAAATCAATAAAACCCGATGCCTCCACGTTCAGCCCAAAACCGAGCGCCGCCCTCCCACTACTGCCGCCGCGACCATCGCCACCCTCCCCACTACTGCGCCGCCCCCTTCCTGGCCATCCCCTCCTCCTCCTCGTCATTCTCTCTCTCCTCCTCTGACCAATACAAAACCCATCCCCTAAACCTCCTGTAAACCGCCACGCACACCACCGTCCACCCACCTCTGGCCGTCGCGCCCCCCTCCGACCAGCATCCCTTCCTGCGCCGCCTCCCTCTCTCTTTCCCCCTTCAAATCCTAACATAGCTCCCAAAACAGCATACCCCACCACCTCAGGCCAAGACCGGCCAACCGCTGCCACCGCCTACCCTCCAGCACCTGGCGCTACCTCCACTAGTCCTTCACCGCTGACCAGTGGGCCCTACATCAACTAAAGATTCGATTTTTACTTGGAAAAATGTGAGTTTTCCTTTCTTTTTTATTATAAGGTAATTAGTTTTTTTGTGTCGATTCTTCTATTTAAAATTAGGATTTTTATAAATTAAAAAGATATTATTTTTTCCTTTGAAAGGTTATAATTTTTAAAAATAAAAAGTTATGATTTTTCTATAGGAAAGTTATCATTTGTGGTTTCGCAAAGATTGGATTTTTATATATTGAATAGCAAAATAAAAATTCGATTTTTATATATTGAATAGCAAAATAAAAATTCGATTTTTGTATATTGAATAGCAAAATAAAAATTCGATTTTTATATATTGAATAGCGAAATAAAAATTCGATTTTTATATATTGAATAGCAAAATAAAATTTTGATTTTTATATATTGAATAGCAAAATAAATTTTTGATTTTTATATATTAAATAGCAAACTAAAAATATGATTTTTATATATTGAATAGCGAAGTAAAAATATGATTTTTATATATTGAATAGCGAAGTAAAAATGTGATTTTTACATACGTAGAGAATACGGGCAGAGAAAGTGACAAGAGGCAGAACGACGAAGATTTCTACCTAAGAAGAGTCGTGGCGTTGGATTAGCTATCTGTGAGAATTTATCACTCTTTAATTTAATTTTCTAGTTATATACATATACTAGGATGCAGACGGTGTTTAGTAGCACGCGACACCCGTCGTCCACAGACCATGGACGGCTTGTATGCTTGGTTGTTTGATTTTGATGTGTAGTTGATTGTGTGATGTGATGTGAAATGAAATAAAATATTTATATAGTTAAAAATATTTTATAGTTAAAAATAGAAATTTTAACGTGTATATGAAATGAAATAAATATTTATAAACAAATCGGAGATTTGTTTATATACACTGATTTGATTGATATTGATTGAGATGATTAATTTTACACATCGCCCAATTGCACAAATAAAATCTGTGTTTGATTGTTTGAAACCCCACACGGGTATTGGGATGATATTTGACGTACACTAATCCCGATTGTTTAGTTGTATGTCGATCGATTGATTGACAGACTGTTATAAGCGTTGAATATTTATATTTGATGCTTATACAGTGTAGAATGCACTTTGGATGATGGTTGATTATTCATCGTTGTTATTGCATATACGTGTTGTAGAAAATCCATATAATTAACATTATATGGTAATTGATTGGGCCTCATTCCAGTTTGAAAGTAGGAATATTTGAATTTTTTTTTTGAAAATAGAATATTTGAAATTAGAATATTTGAAAAAAGAAATAATTGAAAATAGAATATTTGAAAATAGAATATTTGAAAATAGAATATTTGAAAAGAAATATTTGAAATAGAAATATTCGAAATAGAATATTTGAAAATATGAATATATGAAGCCGTGTTGATTAGATTTACACGATTTCGACGTGAACGATATTTATATCGATTTTATTCATTTTATAACGAATATCGAAAGTGACTTCAAAATCCGATATTTTGAAAAGAATTGAAATTTGAATGAAATTGAATAGAAATAAATTCGAACTGAAATTGAATATAAATGAATTCGAATTGAAAATGAATTCGAATTCAAATTGAATTGAATGGAAATTCGAATGAAATTGAATAGAAATGAATTCGAATTGAAACTGAATATAATTGAAATTCGAATTAGATTGAAAGAGGATTGAAATCGTTTTGAATTGAATTTAAAACGTATTGAAATTGAACTGGAAATCGATTAGAATTGAAATCGTTTTGAAATGAATTCGAATAGAATTGAAATTGAATTGAAATCGATTTGAAATGAATTTAAAACGAACTTATATTGGAATATTCAATTTTGATTTGTATTTGAATATGAAGTTGAAACCGTTTTGAAAACGAATTTAAAACGATTTATAAACTACATTTTAAAAGGAAATCGACGAAGTATATATTATATATATATATATATATATATATATATATATATATATATATATGGCCTGAGTAGAACGCGCCGCGCCGCGGCAGTTCGCGAATTTCGACCATTGACTTCGAGTGGATATTGCGGGAGATCCGACCATCGGATTCTCCTAAAACCGGAACTGTTGGGTTCGTATCGAAAAGAGCTTTCTAACGAATATTAGAAATTAGAAATCTAACGGTTGGATTTGGAATTATGTCCAAATCAAATTTGAAAAAGGTCGCTGTAAGTGCAGTTCGATGGCCGTTGATGGAAATCGACTGTACAGGCCTTGATAAAATTATTAAAAATAGTAATAATTTGTGTAAAATCATAAGAAATGATTTGTGAAGTATTGGGATGAAAAACTCCATATTTGAAAGGATAAAAATAGATTTTTATCGAAATGAACTAGTTTTGAACTAGAATAGTAATTTATTTATTTTTAAAATAAATAAAGTGAGGTTGAAATGGTTTTGAAATATAACCAGAATTTCCAATGATTGCATTGGAATGGATTTGAATCGAAATTGTCTTCGGAATATTCTGATGTTGGATTTCGTGATTATACAGATGTGGTTACGGAAATTTGAAAGATATAGATATATATCGTTATTTCCAATACGATATTTGTTGGTCGTAGAATTTGATATTGAATATAAGCCGATATATTTTCTATTCAGAGCCTTGTATTTAATATCAAATGTGATTTGGGTTTGTCGTGAATGGTGTCTTGGCTAACACTGTTCTTGAACCCAGTTGAGAAAAGATTAAATCTTTTTATTTTGATTTAATGAAGTGTACCAATTAAATAATATTTAATTGAATTGATATTGATTTTTGGGTTTATCGTGGACAGTGTTTTAAATAACACTCGTTCTTTAACCCGATAATTAATGGAATGTGGTTTTGGGTTTATCATGATCCGTGTTTTAAATGACACTGATTCTTTAACCCTGTTAGAGATTAAAACTAAGTGGAGTTTTAATGAATCTTTAATTAGATTGAAATAATCGAGAATGGAGTATCACCAGTTTTGCTCCAGGTGTTAGTTAAATCTTTAATTAGATTTAAACGTGAAATGGTAATTGAATTTACCGATAACACCGTGGTGTTAGATATGAAGTATAACCAGTTTTACTTCATGGGATGAATAGGTTGGGATTGGGAAATTAAATCAAATGATTACTTCGGTACGGTTCGTTAATCCCGACTAATTAAATCGAAATTCAAAAAAAGATTAGAGAATAAATTCAAGGAATTTATTTTGGATAAAATTAATGGGAACCTTTCCCTATGAATGTGAAATTTAGAAACTAACTGTCGGTTAGCCAAGCAGAATGGTTTTCTGGATATTGATCTGATGTTGGTTTCAGCCTTCGGGGTTAATATTTGGGTAATTACTCTCTTGATTAATTTACGGTTAGTGACTGATGAATTGGAATGAGGCGTATGTTGTGTTTGTGTAACACTTATTTAAAATATACGCAAGTTATTCGGAAAGACCGGGTTTATCCCATTTTGAATAACTGATACGACGATAAGTCGAAGATGAAGACGGTGGTTGAAGACCGGAAGTCTTCACATCATTTGGGTGATTACTGATGATCTTGATTGGGCTGTACACCCAAGATAAGGGAATCAATCGGTGGTCGTCCAGATGTGCTTGGAGATCGATGGATATGCGAGGAAAGTGCCTCCGGTTTCGTTCAGACCCAGAACGGACTTGTAAATGGACTGTATGTCTGACATTGGATTTCATTCTGTGTGACTGATATCGGTTGCATAGAGTGGTTTTCCTGTGTGGCATGCTAAGTGGCAATCGATCAAGGCTTCTGTTGAAAAGCAAAGTCTTGTGGTGATGATCAAAGCACAGCCTGTGTGGCACAGCTTTGTGTAACGTGAATTCGTGAGCCTCACACCTCGGTTGTGAACCAGAAACGGGAGAGGACATCAGGGAGGGCATGCGTTTCCTTCTAGCTAGGGTGGTGTCAGTGACCTACCAGCCCTGACATTTATATACTTTTCACCTGTGTGGTTGTTGCTGTTGCGAGCCGCCTCGGTTTGATCGGACGATCCGGGTCCGATAGAGTCATTTAGTTTTCTCACCTACGCCCCATACGGCGGGGAGACGTATTGTTCAGGCATAATAATCCACATTGGTGGACCGGCCCTGACGATCCAAAGGGTTGATGCGTTCTGATCCTAAGGCTCGGGCTAGATAGTTTCGAATCGGTTGAGGACTATCTTTTGCCTCGGTTCATAGACGGAAATCCAATTTCCAAATACGTGATATTTGCGGTTTTATTTGTAAACCTATATATGGCGACATAGTGGCATGGGACGCTCATGTCGCCTATGATTGATACTTATGACTTGAAGTTGTTTTATACACTATGCACTTATGATAGTATCAAATGATTTGTTTTAAACGTATCAAGCATTCTTGGCTATTATAAGGTAAAAACCCTATCCTCCTGCTTGGGTTGCATTGTGTGATGGGAACTGGGTCTTATAATAGCTTCATTGTCCTTTATTTAGCATTGCGATGTTGTTTTATGCACTGGTATTCTTGGGAGGAAACCCGTTCCATGTTATACGGCGTGGTCCCTTGATTTACTTAACTTTAAAATAAAGATTAACTGTTTTAGTTCTCACACCAGTCACACGACTGACCTGGAGTTTATTGTTGTAACCTAAACTCTGGGTGCCCTTATTTTGACACGGGCAGCTAGTAGTTTTGGTTTTGCAGATTTATATTCACAGGATCCTGGTTTACAGCTGGAACGATATCCGGAAAGCTTTGTATCCGTATATCTCTTCTGGTTGTGTATTGTATTATTTTCCGCTGCTATGTATTTAAATGTAATTTAAACCTCTGATATTTCTGTGTAATATTAGTTACGCTCTGTATATTCTTGTATTCTGATGAATTGTTGTAATTAACAATGAAATGTTCTTCCGTCTGCGTTCTATTTTGTGGCTTGTTCTCGAACTATCCGCGCTTTCCTCACCGGGGAAGTTGCGGGTTTTTACACCAAGTGCGCCAGTGCATTTTTTTTCTTCTAGTTTTTCCGCCTGACTTCGTTCGTCCATATTTCCTTCATCCGGCATCCGTTTTACGCAAACTCAGACTCTATCTCAACCAGAATTCCGAGAAGAACACAATGGCGCAACCCGTTTCCCTTAATTCTCGCGTCTGGGATTAATTATTCTTGAATTTAGTTAATTCAAAAATACGGGGTGTTACATTCTCCCCTACTTAAAGGATTTCGTCCTCGAAATCTCTAAGTCAAGAAGAACGTATCCTACCATCCAATCATTCATCTACTCAACCATCAACCACTAACAACCTTGGTACTTAAAAGATTTCTAATGCTTTTCGTGTACATATGCATAGTGTGTATATATGTCCGTATACTAATGCTAAATCAGGTGGTCCACTGATTCAGTCGACCTTCTTAATGCAAATAATGATAGTGCCATGTATCCATCATGTATGCAAAGAATCCTATACATATCATTACTACATGTGTGCAAAACCATCCATTTAAATGCAACATCCATATGATACACACATTCAATGTACATTCATTTTACTAAATACATCCATTTATATGCAATATGCAATATGAAGGTGACTGAGCCGATCTAGTGCCTAAAGTGTGTGTATATGCATCCACGAGCAACCACTAGAAAACACTTGCATCCACATGCATCCATCATACATAACATGTCTCAAACACATGTTTCAACCATAGGATCACCCTATCTAAAGGTCAAAGATACTAGCGAGAGGACATACTAAAGATAGAATGAGTACAAGCTTGGCGATAAAGGAGAAATTAAAAGGCATACCCTCGAAAAGAAAAGGGTACTATGAACGCATCTTCTCTTCCGTATCCCAAGTAGCATTGTTCCAATCATCTCCCTATTGCACTTTGACTAGCTTGACCTCTCAATTCCTCAACTTCTCAATCTCCGACCCAAGAATGCATGTAGGAGCTCGTCGAATCGTCGCATCACGCTCTATCTCCACCTCTCTAAGTAAGCTCGGCTCTACCACTTCCGTGTTCTCGTGGAAGCACTTCCTCAAATGTGATACATGGAATACGTCGTGTACACCACTAAGTCTCTCAGGAAACTCTACTCTATACGCCATCTGTCCAATCCTCTCCTAGAAAACTTCTTATTTCCGTTGCTTTTCATGGAACCTTCAATTCTTGGATTACCGCCACCTTCGCGGGATCCACAGCTATCCTTTCCTTAGAGACCATGTGTCCTAAGAATCCTTCCTTCTTCCTCAAAAAAAAAATGGCATCAACATAGGGTCCTAAACAATCCATTACTTCACATCCCACTCGAGTCATCTCATAAACCTATTGAATCTAACTTGGGGCAGCCCATACCATCGAAAAGTCTTATCATGTCACGGCTGCACATCACTTCTCGAGAAAATCAAGATATCATGCAATGAAAATCACCATAGCTATTTATCTCACACAAACCATCCTAATAGAACTCGACAATCCCCAAGCACAAGCCCCAAAGGCCTAAACCAATATCAGACAAGCACCCAAGGAATATCTCCTCCGAATTCGGACAATCTACGTGAGATGATACTAGCAAAGTAACCAAACAATTGAGCACCCCACTCCGATATACTATGTCTTATGAACCCCTTGTCAAGCAACTCCCCTACTTGCAAATTGAGCTCCCTCCTCTCACGAGGAGCCAGTGGCGTACTAGCAGAGATACTTGTTTTGGATTGTCTACAAGATAAATACGAAAGTCTATCTCACGCATCGGGGGTAAACCTCGAACCTCTTTGAAGATGTTACTATATTCATGGACCACACGAACAAATTTCAAATCATCATTGGATACGTCAAGAGATTCTAGGTAACTAAGCATTACTGGACCTCTAGGGTCACAAGAAATATCAAGGGTCTTTCCATTGCGAGTCAACAATTTTACTACCCTTCATTCACAATCTAGGATGGCGCCATATTGGGCTAGCCAATCCATCCCTAGAATCAACCCATAGCCCATGAAACCAAGCACAAAAGCATTACATTCAAAACCAACGCCTAAGATAGACAATCTCAAATCCCTACAGACCATGGATAAATGAGCCGACCCACCAATAGGATCTGAGACTACAATGGGATCCACATCAAGACTAGTATCTAAGTGTAGTGTTTCAACTAATGATGTAGAGATAAACGAATGTGATGTGCCAGAATCGAATAAGGTGCGGACAGGATGATCAAACAGAAAAACTAAACTCTCAACGGAAATGTTTCTACCTCGTTCTTGAAGCGGTGGGACCGCGAGAGCCTGGACCTGTTCCCTTACCTGCCCTGGTGCCATGAGAGCCTGAAGCTGCCCTCCAGAAGTTCTTCGCCCTTGCCCGTGATTCCTTGGGCAGTCCTTAACTAGATGACCTACCTCTCCACAGTGGAAACAGCCAGTCTTTTTCTTTTTCCTGCAGTCTTTACTCAGATGGCCTGGTGTCCTACAATAAAGACATTTCCTCTTGTCATGGGGTTTATTATTCTTTGCACCCTCCTTAGGTTCTACTTTCTTACCTTATGCCCTATCCATGGCTCCACTATACGTTCTCCATTCGTGACCTCCGACCTACAAGAAACTTCGTCCTTCATCAACCAAGCAGCTAGTCGAACCTTCCTCCCCTCGTCTATCTCCAAGATACCGACAAGTCCTACACTTTCTTGAGCCAACCCCTAGTCCCTACAAACGTCTAAGTCCCATGAAGCGGTTTACCACCCATCGTACAGAAGTCCTCATATGTCTTAGGAAAATGCATCTATACGCAGAGGAAGAGATTCAAAAGGGAAAGAGGAAGAGATATAAAACGGAGAATTGAAGGAAAAATATATGGCTCTTGGGGATTATGTATTTAAAATAGAACTTTCTCTTGAAAATAGCTTCTTTAAAACAAGTTTTTGAAAATACTTTCTAGGAAAATTATACTTTTGAAAACACTTTTCAAAACTTTTTATCTGTTCTTGTAACCATAGCTCTGATAGCACGTGTAACACCCCATGCCCATTAATGTCACTCACAAGGGAATGCATCAATGTCCATGAAGCGTTATTGTTGTATAAACAGATAAATTACAAGAATAAATAAATAAAACAACACAGCAGAAGATAAAACTTATTTTATTTCATCATAACTCAAAATGAGTTTACATAATAGTCTCCAAAACCATTACATCAGGATCAATAGTCTTTTTTCAAAAACTTCAAAGTACATAAAGAAGCAATAACATAAATGCGTAAATCCCCACTGAGCATAAGCAAAGCCATAAAGATGAAAGAGTCCAAAGCGGTGCATCTACTCTTCTTCAAGCAACTGAAAGAAATCGGCACAAAGTTGTAGTATTCCCTCCTTGCAAACCTGAGGGGGGGGAGGAAGAAAAGAAGTGGAAAGAAAAGGGGGTCAGACATAAAGTATGGCGAGTGCGATAACTTTAAAAAAAATAATTATCAAAGTAACTAGACTAAGGCATAAGCTGGAAAAATAAGGAAATGACTGCGAACAATTGGGTATGACAGAACAAATAAGGAAATAAGGCGAACTAATATAATGTTAAAGGCGCCCCTAATCACTATAAGATAATTACTACACTGCACCACCACTAGTCACCCTAAAGGTTGATCCTGCCTACAGGACTTAATAATGATAATGGCAGTTCGTGTACCCCTAGCTGCCTTCGTAGGTGTCATCTGCCCCTATCTCCATTAGATGTACCCACTACCCTCCCCATTCTAATCACAATATTTATTCATAATATGCTAGTTAAACTCCTAGCTGTCTTCATAGGTGTCGTCTGCTCCTATCTCCACTAGGTGTACCCACTACCTTCCCCATTTGATCGGCTCCCTAACTCGTAGATACCCGTGCTGGCCCCACAGTGGGGTGTATCACTCCCCAAAGTGGCAACCTGATGCAACCAAAAATGCACGGCTTATATCTACACGATGCAACAACGTCTTACCTACCATCCCGGGCCCACACACGCATATAAACCCGTTGGACTTGCGTTGCCACCGCTAACCCGTTTTGACCTCTTACAATCAAATCCAGTACGTGTGTCCTGTCCTCGACTTGGGTCGAGCCCACAAAGATACTTAATGGGTTACTGGTTTGAAAAGGGCCCCCACACAAGCTTTCCCCCTATGCTTGGTCCCTACTAGAATTTCCCACTTAACCCCTCTTATTCATGTCTTCTTACATGTTTCAACTTGGTTAAGTGTTTATAATTATATCCCACATGTCACTCATGTTACTTACTCAACAAATCAACATGTGTTATGGGTTAAGCTTGTCTTAACCCTATCCACTTATCAAATTATTGGTTAAGTTTGCCTTAACACTACCAGATCAATGAATATTATTGGTTAAGTTTGTCTTAACCCTACCCACTTATCAAATTATTGGTTAAGTTTGTCTTAACCCTACCCACTTATCAAATTATTGGTTAAGTTTGTCTTAACCCTACCCACTTATCATTTTATTGGTTAAGCTGGTCTTAACCCTTTTACTTAGTTTATGATTAGGTACTTCTTAGTCCACGGATACATTGGTTAAGGGAATAACTCCCTAAGTACCAACCCCGAAGACTGAGATCAACATCAGATCGTTACTCAGAGAATCACTCACTCAACCAAATTTCTGTTTGTCATCCATATTTGTCTTTAATCAGCATTAATTAATTATTGAGACACCTAATCGTATTTCACATGCCATCCAAGGCACCCACTTAATTTCACATGCCACCCAAGGCACCCACTTAACCCCTCATGTCCCACTACATGTTTATCTGGTTAAGTGTTTCTTAATTCATTAAGACCGTAACCTTATAAAGACCTCCCACATTAGACTGACATTTGTGGCAGCTGGATTTGCCGGTCGGGTCCGGGCAGTCTTACACCACAAACGAGCCTAACCTCGTGTCTTTACAACAGTTACGCATTTAATTTATGCCAAAGACCTCTCATATTAGACTGGCATTTGTGGCAGCTGGATTTGCCGGGCGGGTCCGGGCAGTCTTACACCACAAAAGAGTCTAACCTCATGTCTTATGTGATTAATTACAAATAATTAATTACCCCTAATTTGAATTAATTTCCCTATTCAAATTGCCAATCAATTACAAATTTAACTATGCCCATAATTGACTCAATTATGTCCATCTATTTATGGTATATAAAATTATACCAATTAACATCACATTTAAGGCATTTATGCCAATTCTCAATATTAAATCTTTTAATATTATCCCATTTCACCACGTTGTACATTCGTTTAACGTAAAATATACGTTAGACTCGAATAGTCTAACTTATGGAATAAAGAGAAAACATCACAACATGCATAGAATATAAATTAGATCTAACTTACGAACAAAAAGTCATAACATAAATTGGCATATAGATCTAAACATAAGGGGTGAACTTGCATGTGAGAACAAGGTGTTTCATCTAAACTTGCATAGACAATGGGTGTCATAGATCTAATCATAAGGTGTAAACTTGCATAGGCAATAGTTACAATCTTACATTACATGATTCACACTCCAATATATATATATATATACACACACACACACACACACACATACACACACACACACTTGCATATGTGATTTATGCAACATAAACTGTAGTGTAAACTTGCATCTAAACTCACACATGTCATAGCCTAACTTTAGATCCAATTTACACATAAAATAGATGTAAACATGTAAGGTTGTATATGATTCTCACTAACTTGCATATGATTCTTATCTAAATTAACATCTAAACTTGCATACATACATATGATTTAACATATGAATCAGTTCTAACAACATAACCAAACTAGCATATGAAACATCATTATGAATTGATTGTACATAAGCCAACAATTAACATAGATTTACAACATAGATGACAACATCACAGCTTTACAACATGGATAATAACATCATAGATTTACAACATAGATAATAACATCATAGATTTACAACGTAAATAATAACATACGGTCAATGGTTCACAACATAACCATATAATCCAAATCATAGCTCAATCCAATTAAATTGTTAATTATCTTATTAAAGGAATCGAACTCAGAAAAAGAAGGCCTTGCGTTCTGAAATCTGAGTTCTGAAATTGATTTAGCTCGCCTTTGTTGTAGATTCGTTGTTGTTTAGATTAGAGTTGAATAGAACTGAATTGATTAGCTTTGATTTTCCTCTAGTTGGTGGCGGCTACTCTAGGTTACAAGATGACAGCATGACGACCATGATTCAGATTTTTATTTGATTTTAGGGTTTGAGTCTACCCATGTTTATATAGAGTTTCAATTTAATTATTGCCATCGGATGATCTTAGGGTTAATCAAAACCACTCAGTCAGGATAGGGTGACACCTCAGCTCTAATGACTCAGCAAGGAGTTAGAAAGGACTCAGCAATGAGTCACAATATGGATCAGATTGCACCAGAAAGCTGTGCAGGCTTTCTCCTCAGCCTGGGCGCACTTGGGAAGTGCGCCAATGTATTTTTGTACTGGAGCACTTCCCATGTGCGCCAGTGCATTTTTTATTTTTTTATTTTTTTTCTTCTGGTTTTTCCGCCTGACTTCGTTCGTCCATATATCCATCATCCGTTATCCGTTTTACGCAAACTCGGACTCTATCTCAACCAGAATTCTGAGGCGAACACAATGGCTCAACTCGTTTCCCTTAATTATCACGTCTGAGATTAATTATTCTTGAATTTACTTAATTCAAAAATTCGGGGTGTAACAGTTGCCTCCATCGCATGGGAAACCCTACAAAGCTTGGTAGAGAATTAGCCGTAGGTGAAACTACTACGACTATGGATGGAGGTTGGGCACTTCTTCGACCTTTGACAAGTGTCGTAGTCTCATCTAGCCTATAGAACCATGCCGCGATGAGGTTACCTCCCAGAAAGCCAGGAGCCCCAGAGACTCAGGAAAGAAGGAAATAAGGGTTCAAACAGAGGATCGAAAGATAGTGCATATGGCTTTGGGGAATATTCCTTTAAACAAGACCTTTCTTTTGAAAATGCTTCTTTTAAAACCGTTTTGAAAATAAATTTTCAAATCTTTTATCTGATCCGGTAACCTTCAGCTCTGATACCAAGTGAAACACCCCCACCTCTTTTAAGGTCACTCACAAAGGGAACGCCTTAACTTTGGTGGAGCATTTTAGATAAAAGATGCAGATAAATTACAAGACAGACAAATAAAGCAGCGGAAAATAAAGTCATTTTATAAACAATGTGGCTCAGTCAAGCTTTTACAATTGTTGTCTCAATCATACTTAAAAGTAATACATATAACTCCTGTCTTGATTTAAAAACTTCCAAATATAAAAGAAGAATAAAAATAACAATGATATTCCCCAATAAAGCATGAACCAGCCATAGCAGTGGAAGAGAGAGTCCAAAGCAATACATCACCTACCTTTGAGCTTGGAAAGAAAACTGAGCTAAGTGGTAACATTTCCTCCCTTTGAACTTGAGGGGTGGGGGACAAAAGAAAAGAGGCAAAATAAAACTAGGTCAGACATAAATCTGGTAAGTCCAGTGACTTTCAGCATATAAACAGGCAAAAGCATCATGACATGATTAAACTGAATATAAGACAATACCATGTGAACAAGGATAACAAGATAACATATGATTAGTATAGATATGATAAGGCAAGATAAACTGAATGCTCTTCTACTCTTTCCCTGCTTCGCTACTACCTTGTTATTCTAATTTTTATATCACTGCAGTACCTAACTAGTGTTCCAACTAGTAATCTATATAAAATGATCATATCGTAATGTGATCCCAATCCCCGCAATTGTGGTAGCCTTCAGGTGTACATTTATCGTGAGCATTCCACCTCAATCTACCTAAATTCCATGAACATGTTAGATGTACCCTTACTACCCTATCGATCGGCTCCTTACTCGTATTAATTTTTCCTTGGGTCTGTGTCAATCGACCCTCTCTTGCATGTAGACCCTTTGCTAGTCCCACCATAAGGTGTATCAATCCTTATGATAGCAACCCGACACGATTCAAGATGCACAGTGTATAACTATTGGTACCCAATGCCTGCTTTTTCCCACTCCGTAGTACATGCATGCTCGTAAACCGTCGGAACCTACACTGATGTACCCCCTGTCATTCTTTTGACCGCTTATAATCAGCCCAGCAATCGTGCCCCTCCCTGCATAGTTCAGGGTACCATGATACATCTATGTGGGTTACTGCTGAAATGGGTCCCCGTTACTAGGATTTCCTACTAGTTAAGTTTGTGGGCCTATATTTACTAATATTACCCGCCAACCAGATATGTACTTAACCTTCCCACTGATTCAAGCATGTTTATTTAATTGTTAAGTTTGTGGGCCTATATTTACTAATATTACCCGCCCAACTTGATATGTACTTAACCCTCCTGCACATTATGCCATATTGGTTAAGTGTTGTCCATTCATGTTAACTTAACCTACCCATTCATCATGTCATGTTGGTTAAGTGTTTCTTGTTAACTTAACCCTCCTCATTTATCATGTTGGATTGGTTAAGTGTTTCCTATTAACTTAACCCCGTCCGTCCATCAAGTTATATTGGTCCAGTGTTTTTTTTGTTAACTTAACCCCACATGTTCATCATGTTGTATTGGTTAAGTGTCATCAATCAATTCAAGTTACTTAACCCACCTATTTATCATGTTACTTTGGTTAAGTGTTGCCTTCTTGTGTTAACTTAACCCTACCAAAAATCAAGTTATATTGGTTAAGTTTTGCCCTCGCGTTTTAACTTAACCTTACCACAAATCAAGACATATTGGTTAAGTGTTGCCCTCTTGTTTTAACTTAACCTTACCACAAATCAAGTTATACTGGTTAAGTGTTTCTTATTACTTAACCCTACCCATTCATCATACTATACTGGTTAAGTGTTTCCTATTAACTTAACCCTACTCATTCATCTTGTTATATTAGTTAAGTGTTTCTCATTAACTTAACCTTAGTCATTCATCTTGTTATATTGGTTAAGTGTTTCTCATTAACTTAACCCTAGTCATTCATGTTATATTGGTTAAGTGTTCCTATGAACTTAACTGTAGTCATTCATGTTATTATATTGGTTATGTGTTTCTCATTAACTTAACCGTAGTCATTCATCTTGTTCATTAGCATTAATTAATTTATTAATGCATCAACCTCTCACATTAGATATGTGTTGTTGCGGTTACTGGATGTGCCGGGCGGTTCCGGGCAGTTTTACACCACAACTCAATCTAACCTCGGGTTTTTCTTGGGCATAATGCACTAACCTCTCACATTAGATAGGTACTGTTGTGGTTATTGGATGTGTCGGGCGGTTCTGGGTAGTTTTACACCACAACTCAATCTAACCTCGGGTTAGGCATGTTCATCTTTAATTTACACATTTACCATATATACCCTAATCTAGATTTTACATGCTAATTACCAAATTCACCAAAACAAGTCATGTTCCCATTTCCAAGTTATGCTCAACAAATTCCAATTTCAAGTTATTAATCAAAATTGGCTATACCCAATCTTCCCTAAATTTGCAATAATAGTCATGCCGAAAATCACTATGCATTATGTTTGGCGTCCCAAATCAATAGTTAAGCCCAAGTTAAATTTAATTTTCCAATTTACAGTTTATGCCCAAAACTAGGTTTTTCATGTCAAATTTCATACTTTATCGTTCATGCCAATTCTAGGTTCAATATGTCAAATTACATATTCCATAATTCATGTCAAATTACCCCGAATTGCATCTTAACAGTCATGCCATAATACATGTTCCAAATTATGCCAAATAAATGTCAACTTCATGTTATACCCAATTATCCCCGCATTCATAATGTATGTATTTCGAGATTCAATGCAAGATTCATGGAATAAGCGGAGAAACAATATGGAACATAAGAGGTATAAGAATAGGCATATGGCGATAAGAACTATTGGTCCAATAAATTTGATATACCAAATTGACAAGTTTTGCATAGAATACATTGCAGGAATATAGATATGATATGAATATCATTATGAACCGTCACAGACGTATAGGTTTGACAAGAGTTATATCATGAAATTAAACAGGCTTACAATTCCGATATACAACAAGGATAGATATGATTGGACCAATTCCATAGTCACTAATGATTCCCAAGGGCATATACAAGCACGGATTCAAATGAAAGGATTACTTACATCAGGCATAAATCTAATGGATTAGATTTGAATAACATCGCAGGCATAAATCTAATAGATTAGATTCGATAAATCTAAAAAATTATCTCATAACCAAGTATAGCTTAGATCCAGATTATTACATGCCAAGAATTTCAATTAAGAATTCACATCTGTAGGTAACTTGAACTTACAAAAAGAGAATGATTCTTGTATTTCTAGAATCTGTTTTCTAAAACTGGAAAGCTATCCCTTGACATAGATTATCGATTCTATAATTTAGATTTGATTCTTGGAAAATAGTCGTTGAATTAGCCTTCGAATCTCTACTTGAATTCTAAACTTGATTTCTTGAAGAACTAGAGCAGCATAAGGACGTCTTTAATTTATTTTGATATGAATTAGGGTAGAGTATAGGTGTAATGAATTTGTGTAGAGAAAACTGTAGCCTTAGGGGTGTTTATATAGCATAGGGATCGACGAATCTGGTCAGAACGGGCGTCCAAGTGCAGAAAAGCGAACCAGTCCTCAGATCTGGAAATAGGGGGGAGGTCGACCCCCTGGTCGACCTGGGTCCTAGGCAGGAAATTTCCCGCCTAGCCCGGGTGTGTGATTTGAATTTCGAACTTAAATCTGAGCTGTTTTAATTTATTTAAATTCCTGAAACTTTTGAGGGCCATAACTTCCTTATACGAAGTCCGATTTACGAAAACTTGGACTTTATTCTAAGCAGAATTTCGAGAAAAATGCAATGGCGTAACCCGTTTCCCTTAGTTCTCACTTTAAAAATTAAGTATTCTTTAATTAGTTCTTGTAATATTCTCAGAAAATATGGGGTGTTACAAAACATTTCATGTAGGTGTTGCGGCTTATTTGTAAAAGTTTTATTTCTGCAATATATTATTCTATGACTGTGCTGTGATTGATTATTTTGCCTGCTGATGTTTGGTTGGAATTTTTAAAACAAACGTAGGATTGATTGAAAAGTTTGTTTTTGAAATAAATTAACATAGTACATTTAGGTCTGTTTTGCATAATTAAGTTATATTGGGATTTGTTAAATGGCTTGCCAATTTCCTCTTTTTTTTGCTTTTGGTGAATGAATTGAGGAGTATGACACTTCTATTTATCTCCCTCCTTCACCTACCTAAAACTTTCATAAGGGAGAAATAATGGCCACCCTCCTCTAGCTGTTCCCAAAACCACTTTCCTACTTAAATTAAATTCAAAAAAAAGAGACGAAACTTCTCTTTTTCAAGCCATGAAGTAATCACAACCAAATTTTGGACACTCATTTTTGGAAATCAATAATAACACATTACAGTAATCTCTGGAAGCTTGCATGTTCCGGTTATATTCTTGCATGGAGTTTCTAAGGCTAGGAACCATGGATTGGCAAACTATAATGCAAGAGTCTCTTCAATTCAGTCAATAATCCAATCCTAGATGAGTTGTGTGACTCACGCTTTTTAGTTTATGATGTTTTTTTTGTTTATATGGGTAGGATTTGTTGACATACATATGTTTTTGTCTCTGTTTGTTGTAAATTGTTATTCATATGTTCATCTCAATCTGGCGCCTAGTTTGAAAAAAATTATTTCCTACAACTCTCAATGAATTGTTGTAGAAATTGTTCCGCATTATTTTCTAGACTCTTGTCTTCGTGCATGCAAAATTTAGGTTCATTTTGTTGTTATTTGTACCTAAAAATAACTTGTATAAGTTTAACACGAACAACCTGTAGCTTAAAATCACCTTCCTATATATTTCTACACAAATATCCTAAGAGGGGTTGACCTATGTGTCGACCCCTATGGAGGGGAGGTCGACCCAAGGGTCGACTGCTCACTTGTGCATGTTGACCCTAGGGTTGACCCCTATATAAGCTTGGGGCGGGTTGCTTTGTGGATTGCAGCATAGTTTCCTGGCCCTTATCCCTTTACACCTGCACTTGTTTACTAATGTTTGTGAAGATTTTTAAGCCCACATTTGATGATGACTATGAATGGATTTGAAATAGCAATCAACTCCAATATATAGTTTCAATATTAGCTTTGTTTTGGGTATTGAATCGACGTTGTTTTAGATGGATTTCCGTTGTATAATTGTGTAGTTTTCTGTTGTTTACATGCATGTTTTATAAGCTGTTTCCCCTCGAAGTTTCAATTGATTTCCTACCTCGATAACTATTTATTATATACTTTTCAAAGTACTTGATAATTACAAAATCTATATTGTCCCCGTTGTAAAGGGAGGATTTTGAAAGGAAGTGCTCTCCAGTATTTTTGGAAAACCATTTTAAAACACGTTCCGTAAACCTTATATTTTTCTTACATGAATACACACTATTTCACCCTTCAAGAGTATTTAATTGCGATTAAATTGTATTGTAAATCTCATGGTAAGGGACACGATGGTATACGAAATAAATTAATTCCGAGATCATCTAATTCAAACAGATGATTCATTATGTCTGTTGTTTTGGTGTTTCAGATGACTTATTGTTCTGCTGATTCTTTGTTATGATATTTTCCCGTGTGGAGTCGATGAGCAAACAGTAAACCAGTAGTGAGAAATTGTGGTATGTGACGCATAGTTACCCCCACTAGATTACCATCCGCAAGTCTGGGCTACATCCTGTGTTAGTGCCAGTACCAAGAGGCTACGGTCCTGTACATGTAAAATGCATACAAATTGATTGTGTTGGGGGTTACGGTTCCATATGTAAAATTGATACAAAGTTGATTGTGTTGGGACCTGCGGTCCCATACGTGTGAAAATATTTACAAAATTAGTTAATGTTAGGGTCGCGCTCCCGTACGCGGGAAAACACATAAAAAATTTATTGTTTTTAGAGGTTGTGGTCCCATCCATATGTAAAAGTACATACAAAGGTAATTGTTGTTTATGAGTCGAAAGCTACATAGTTGGGCCTAACATATTAAATTGGTACTTGGGGGGTTCTATGCACGTGTAATATTTTATTCTTTTGGATCCGAATTATTATTGTTTATGAACTTGTTGTTTTGGAGCAAACATTTATTTTTGGGTAGATACAAATATCATTGTTATGATGATAATAATAATCTCATGATCACATTTTACTTGTTGAATTAGTGTTTTGGATCCATTTTCTATTGACTTGTTTGTTTGGTAATTGATTGTGTTTTGGAACCTATTTTATGATAGTGTTGATTCCCATAGCCTTAAAACTATTTTGGTGTTGATTAAAATGAGGATTTCTTTTGTGTTATTTAAACTCCTATACGAGTTTAAGTGTTGCCTTTGGAGCTTTCCTAGTTGATTGTTGTATCTTTGTTCTTAGCTCATTGCATAACACCTTGTTGTCAGAAATAAACTCCTTTTTGTGATTAATTATGTTTTCCTTGAGAATATAAAGGTTGTTAGCCTTAATCATCTTAAGAGTAAATTGTTACCCTGGGCTAACTAATTCCATTCATGATGAAAGAAATTCTTATTTGTACGATTCCTTATCCATTGTTGATTATAACTGATTTGTAAACTAGATTGGTTCGTGTATGTACTATCCTTTGAAGCCTTCTTTCATTTGTTCATTTGTGTATTCGTACTACTGTATATTGGTTCACTTGAACATTGTTGTGTTCATCGTGTATATTATTTGAGATGTAGCACATGTATATGTTGTATTTAATGATTGTATCAATATGTATCTGTTTGGTAATCTGTGATATGCGATGTATTGTATATTGTTCTGGAACAATCTTTAGCCATCATGATTTCTTATTAGAAGTATTGAGTATGTCAGTCTATGTTAGAATTTTTTATACATTCAATTGACATATTCAATACTCGTCTAACACAAAATTATGGATGGTCGCCCCTAACCAGCCTTATTCTCCGCTCTAATAGATGGCATTACTTGTTAATGCTCTTTATTAAGGTGGATCTCGGGGTGGGATGTCACATTTGGTATTAAATCAAAGGTTCATAACAAAATATAATAAATACATAACAAAAACAAAAGAGTACGTGTGTTACAGCGCGAAAGTATAACACATGTGACTACTATTTCATTTCCATCATTGTCCTTATGCCGTGAATCTTGTCTATCGAGGTGTGTGAAGTCCAAGCTTTGGAATACATTAAGGAATATATTTTATTCCAAGTATTCCATATGTGGTGTCCTATCTCTTGTATCCTATCCCCATAAAAAATTTGTTCTTGTTATTTTGGGTGCTTTACCCTTGGGTATAAAATTTTGAGGAAAATTTTAACCCATCCTTTAGTGTTTGTGTTCGTTTTTAAATAAAATATTAGGATGGACTAGTGAAATAAATTCAAGATAACTTTAGAATAAAAGATTTATGTTGAGATAATATCATGTAAAGTGGAAATAAATCAGAGTTGCATAACGGAAACTGGTGAAATGTTTCGATTGTCCAAAATTTAATAATCAGTAATTAGGATTAAGGCATGGTAGACATTGGTGATTATGTAACAACCCGTATTTTTAATAAAATAATAATTTGTATCATTTTCAAATTTTGGTCATGAAACTAGCGTCATGGCGTCCGTGACAATTTTATGATCAATAAAGACTTATGATTTACATAAATCGGATTTAAAATGAAAAAGATATCTTTAAATGAAGTATTAGAACAAACATGAAAAAGAAGATATAAGAAGAACAAAAATAAGAGCAATGACTACCAAATTTTTTAGCCTTGTAAACAAATACTTGTTTAGTCCAGTTGGTAGAGGCATGTCTCTCCTTGTGAATGGTGCAAGTTCGAGTCCCGCTAACATCATATTCTTAATTTTAGAGGGACGACTAAAGAAATGAATATTCTAAGACGAAAATATATATAAATGTACATGTAAGAAAAATTATATACATAGATGAGTATGTATATATATACCAGTATATGTGTATACATGTGTATGTGTGTGTGTATATATGAATATGAAACCCAAATGTAATCTGCAATCAATGAAAATGGGTAAGAAATAAATTTTGGCTTAACACCGTTTGAATTTTGAAAAGAAATGATATTGTGCATAAATATATATATATATATATGCATAAATTCAAAAGCTGAAAATAAAAGTGTAATTTAAGAACAGGAAGTAATAAATGTGAATGAATGAAAAATAGACGAGAGAATAGCTGCATTTAAAAAATGAATATATATTAAAAGGAAGAAATTAATGAATTGATGGTGTTAATAATGACATTAATTGGGCAATTATTAATGGATAAAGGTTTGAAGAGTTATACGTATATATGTGCACATAAGTTTTAAATTTAAATATTGGGTATGCGTTATAAATGAAAGAAAATAAATTGCATAAGCAATATTCAAAAAGAAAATAAACGTTATTAGCAACATTAAACATGAAATTAATATCGGAAAAATTAACGTTAATGTCCTAGGCCATGGGTCAACACACCATAGAGGTGGGTCGACACATCTCTGGGACTAACTGACATAATATTTTGACTTGTAGGGTTCGGATTTTATTTTAATTAATCCAACAGGCCAGAATCTCCTATACACCTATAAATATAGCAGAGCCTAGGCTTCATCTCATATTTTCTGAGACGACACTAAGGCTCTGCCATTTTCTTTCTTCTCCAAATCTTTCAGAAATTAGAATATTAGTTTTTAGGAATTCAGATTCAAGAATTGAAGACAAAGATGTAGATCTACAATATAGATGTTCATATTTCTTGTCAACATGAGGTAAATCCGGTGAATCTGAATTATTTAGGTTTCTTTGTTTCTTCTTTTAGCATCAGATCTGTAAATTCATGGTTATCTTAATTTTTGATTCAATTAGAAAAACCATGGAATAGCATATCTGAATTAGATTCTAGGATTGGAAAGCAGTTCGGTGAGTGGATTTCAATTATACCTTTTGGTAATGGTATATTTATTATTTACATTTCCCGTAATTCTTAACATGATAAATAATTGTAATCTGTGGTAATTGCAATATAATCTATTTCTTAGTACGTAAAGAATATTGTTGTTGTACAAGTTTATTCTATTAATTCTTTATTTGGGTTAATAACTATCACAATACAAAAATGGTAAATTTGACAATAATTATGCATATGTACCTGACGTTTCTAGTCAATAATAAATTGGATATGTTGAAAAAGAGGATTTCAATGAATTGTGGAAATAATGGTAGAAGAATTGATATGGCTTGTAACAACCCGCATTTTTCGTATTGGAAGATCGTAAAATATTTTTGTTTTATTCCTATAGGGTTGGATCATTCTCATCATTTAATATGTTGCTTATGGGGATGTGAGACATATCCATAATTTTTATCGATTTTGTTTGTGACCATTTTTCCCCTATCAGTCTTGCACAAGGCACAACTTTTGACTCAGGTCGAATTAAAGGGTGAGTCCTGTGCCATTGGAAAGGAATTTATGATTTCCTTTCCGTAGATTAGTTACATTAATGATTTGGCTCAGCGGTTTGGGAGAAATCGCTATTTTAAGGTTTTTTAGTTGGTTGTTCAGGTTTTGGAGCCTTGGTGGAATCCTATATATATAGGTGAGAGTAGAGGGAAAATTTTACTTTCCCATTCTCTCATTTGAAGGCATTGATCTCCTTCTTCCTTCTACACCTTTCCACCGTTACAAATCCAAATCTAAGGAGGGACAATGAAGATCTTAACCATTCAAGGCTAGATCTACATCGTTTCAAGGGCAAATTCATCGGATCAAGGAGTTTGGTTTGAAGTATTCACTATTCGGATTCTTATTTCTACCATTTTAGCTTGTTTTGGAAATTCGGTGAGTGATTTACATCTTTCATATGAATGCAATGAAGTATATGAGTGTTTATGCATGTTTCTCATCAAACTGGGATATTTTACCATATATTTACACCATTACATGTCCATTTTGTATGCATCACCCTATGATCTAATCTAACAAGTTTTACTCGTTATTTTACATGTTTATGTTAGTTAGATCTCTCATTTCGATCATATGTTCATTTTAATTGTTTTTGGTGAGATTTACATCATTTTTGTGGTAATAGTCATATTCATGTGGTTAGTAATGTTATGATATTTTATGATCGTGTTTGATGATTTTGGTTGAGTTGGTTTCGTTGCATTCGTCATTTGGCAAAGATTTGGTCAAAATCGGAGTTGAATCAGGATATGCAGGAAATTGATCGGCCATAAGTTGGATCGGATCGGTCTCAAACCCTGTCTTGGAGAACAGCCAATTCTGGATCGGCCAGAAGTGGATCAGCCAGAACTGGATCGGCCTGAAGTGGACCGGCCTGAAGTGGATTGGCCAAAAGTGGATCGGCCAGAACTGGATTGGCCTGAAGTGGATCGGCCAGAAGTGGATCGGACCAAAGTGGATTGGACCAAAGTTGGATTGGACCAAAGTTGGATCAGACTATTCTTAACAGCCATTTCTGGTCAGCCATTTTTGCCATTTCTGGGCAAGTTTTTCTGGTCGGATACTTCCAGTGATGATGCGACTTCAAAGTAAATTCAATTGGGAAGTTAGTAAATGCTGAAATAATGCTATGGATTGCTTTGAATCTTATAAAGATGTTAGTTGGTTCAACGATGATGGTGGCTTCGACAAGAGTCCAAAAGGGGATGTTCAAAGTGTTGGAGTGTTTGTTGGTCGGGGAGATGCTACGAATGTAGTTTCAACTCGAAGGTCGTGAGTTGGTGAATAATGGTTACTCGAGAAGGTTGCTCGATCTATGGAAAGTCGTCAAGATAGATGACTAGAGATGAGAAGGCTGAGGGATTATCGTTGTCGTAAGTTCTAGTACCCTGGGTCTTGGGGAAAGGCCTAGTTGTCAAGGTTGGACATTTTCAATGTTGGACATATGGAGTTTATGCTATAACTGGGGTTACCATTAGCCCTTGACATATGGCAAGGTTGGTCGTCATACGATTAACGATGGTTTCAAAGCAGGATTGGCGGTGATAGCCAGAGTTAGTCATGGATGATTGGTTGTTCTGTTTGTACTATCTCACATAGATTATCCAAAGTCGAGGGAGATGTTCTATGAGTGCTTAACTGATATTGGTTTGGGCCTTTGGGGAGAGTACTTAGGAGATGTCAAACTCGATTAGGGTTATCAATGTGAGACTTATATAATCTGGATGTTATGAGTGTTTTTCATGATTGAATGGGTGTTCTAGTTTCCATGGATGAATGGTTGAATTGTTTAAATAAAGGCTATCACTGTCCGATGTGGGGAAGATAAGGTTGAGTTCTTCTCTGGTGTCGTGGGTAGATTAGTATGTTTGTCTATCCCTTCTCATACACTTTATTATTGAAGTTTGTTAGCTGTTTTATCGCTCACTAAGACTGTTGTCTGACTTAAGGTTTTATGTTTCCTCTTATTACCTTGGGTTGTTCATCTGGTTGTGGATGGGAAGACTAAGTAACAGGTGACATTTAATGCTTTAGTGAGGACGACGATGTTGATCGATGGAGAGCAGGAGGCTCATGTACCAGTTTTACTACTATCTAATATTTGGATTTCCGCTGTTTGCTTTTCTAAGTGATGTAGTGAGGCAACTTTGTACAAACACTATTTCCAAGTTGTGGTTATTACTTTCTGGTTGTATGAAAGTCTAGTGTTTCTGCTTCACTATTACTATCTGTTGTATATGTTTTATTATATTTTATCCTTGCGCTATGATTTACGACAGATTCTGCTTGTGTTTATCTACTCCGATGATCGTCCATGACTGCCTGGCACACCCTTCAGTGCATTATTCCTCTTGTATAGTGCGAGGATTATGGGTGGTCGTCACATTTAGTATTAGAGCTCTGGTCAACGATTTTTGGCCAAAGTTCGAGGACGTAACTACGTATGAGAGACGTATTTGTAGATTTTAGTTGTATGCTTACTTTATATATTAGCGTACATAGTAGTAGCGGTTGTATCTCTTTAGCAGTTTTTCTTGAAAGTGGCTAAATATTCTAAATTGCAGATTTAGAATGAATAGACAACTATCAATACATGCTGTTAGGGGAGCTAATACTGGAGTGGGAAATGGTGGCGGATCAAATTACATGGCCATGTTTGAAGCCATGGCAGAAGCAATTATGCGAAGGGTACCCACTCTAGTGGCAGCAACGGTGGATGTAGGTGTACGAGTTCCTAAAGTAGTAGATTTTGCAAAGCTGTGCAAGAACTTTACATCTCTAGGGGAAAACCATTCAAGGGAACTATACCAGCTGAAGAGGTTCAGAGGTGGATGGATTCATGTGTCCGAATCTTTGGAGACTTGGGTATTGAGGATGCAATAAAGAGAAAGCTTGCATCAAGGCAACTGCAGAGTATGGCCATGTAATGGTGGAATTCTGTTACACTCAAGACTCTAGAGGAAGAAATTTCATGGGAGCAATTCCAAGCTAAGTTTGAAGCAAAGTTTATCTCCATAGCTCAGAAATCTTCTCTGTTCAAGAAGTTGTAGAGCTGAAACAAAATGGTCATTTTGTGCTTGACTATATTTATGATTTCGAAGCCTTATCTAGATATGCTCGTTCATACATTGATACACCTTATCAGAAGAACGAGAAATTTGTCTTTGGTTTGGATGCTTATATCGGAAAGCCATTAGTGGACCATCTTGATGATTCATTTGAGAAGATTGTGGAAAAAACTATTTGTCACGAGAGCTTGTTTCCTAAAGAAGAAAATGTTGTCACTGCAACCAAAGAGGTTCAGAAACCATAGCAGGGTGGTAATAATAAGAAGAGGAAGAAGCAACAACAGAAGGGAAAAGATGGTCTAAAGAAGCCCAAGAGTGAGGTGGTTTGCTTTAACTGCCAACAGAAAGGTCATTTTGCTAGTGAGTGCAAGAATCCCAAAGCTGAGAAGAAGTGCTTCAAGTGTGGGAAGCCTGGACATAAAAAGAAGGATGGTCCAGAATCAGCTAAGGGCAAGCAGATTGTGAAGGTATATGCTTTAGAAGCCATGCAATCTTCTTCAAGAGCTCCTACTGCAGAGGAGAAGGGAAAGGGTGTCGTGGTGCAAGGTACTCTTTCTGTTAATGGTGTTTCAGTTCGGGTTTTGTTTGATACTAGAGCATCGCATTCGTTCATTTGCAATGAGCTTGTTTGTCGCTTGGGTTTGGAACCCGAGATTTGTGATAGACCATTGATCGTGACTAATCCAGTTGGGGGTTCGTCTAGTTTGTGCATGATTTGCCGTGGTCTAGTGTTGTCGAGTTATGGTTGCTCTTTTGTGTGTGATTGCTTTGTTCTTAACTTCGCTGGGTATGGGATCATCTTGGGCATAGATTGGCTCAAGAGGTATGTGGCAAGGGTGAATTGTGAGAAGCTAGAGGTAAGGGTCGGGGATGTGGAAGGCAAAATGTGTTGATTAGATGTAAGCACAGAGACGGGGTCTTCGTAAGTTATCTATATTCGCTTGGGATTCCACAAGAAGACTTGTCATCATTGTTGATCGCTAATGAGTATGTAGATGTTTTTGACGAGGTCAAAGGGTTGCCGCCACATTGTGAGATCGAGTTTAGGATAGATTTGGTCGAGGGTGCTAGATCAATTGTTAAGCCACTTAGGAGGATGGTGCCTAAGGAATAGAGAGAGTTGGAGGTGCAAGTTAGAGACCTTTTGGGAAAAGGATTCATTCGGAGGAGTTTATCCAAATGGGGTGCACCGGTTATATTTGCAACGAAAGCGGATGGCTCGTTTAGATTGTGTGGACTATCATGAGCTGAACAAGGTGAAAAGAAGAACAAGTATCCGTTGCCAAGGATAGATCACTTGTTCGATCAGCTTCACGAAGCTAAAGTGTTTTCTCAGATGGATTTGGCAATGAGATTTCACCAGTTGAGAGTGGCTAAGGATAGTGTGCCAAAGACTGCATTTAGGACACCATCCGGTTTCTTCGAATGGTTGGTGATGCCATTCGGGTTGACTAATGCGCCAACATATTTCATGGATCTTATGAATAGCGTGTTTAGAGATCAGTTGAACAAGTTCATGCTTGTGTTCGTCGATGATATTCTGGTTTACTCCGGGAATAAGGAAGAGCACAAGACACACTTGAGAGTTGTGTTAGAGATCTTGCGAAAGCATCAGCTGAGAGCTAAGTTTTCCAAGTGTCACTTCTGGAAGAGTAAAGTGAGGTTCTTAGGTCATGTTGTTTCTGGAAATAGGATAGTAGTTGACCTCACTAAAGTGGCAGCAATCCAGGATTGGGATAGACCTAAGGGTGCGACGGATGTTCGAAGTTTCCTTAGGTTGGCAGGATATTACCGAAGGTTTATCAAGAATTTCTCAAAGGTAGCTGCACCGTTGACAGGATTGACGAAGAAGAACCAAGTGTTCACATGGGATGCAAAGTGTGAACAAGCATTCGGAATCCTGAAAGAGAGATTGACGAGTGCACCTGTGTTGACCATTCCAAGTGGGAATGAAGAGATGGTGGTATATACCGATGCGTGTAGTACTGGACTTGGAGCAGTGCCAATGCAGAATGATAAGGTTATGCCTATGTGAGTCGACAGCTAAAGCCGCATGAGAGGAACTACCCAACCCATGATTTGGAGATGGCGGCGATTGTGTTTGCTCTGAAGATGTGGAGACATTACCTGTTGGGGGTTCGATTCGAGTTGTTTACAGATCACAATTCTTTGAAATATCTTTTCTCCCAAAAGGATTTGAATCTTCGGCAGCAACGGTGGTTGGAGTTTCTAGCATCGTATGATTTTGGTATAGCCTATACTCCTGGCAAAGGTAACGCAATGGAGGATGCGTTGAGTCGAAGACAGGAAAGTTTGGGAGTGATGTTTTGGGAATGGAAGAGCCTCGAGTACTTGGCAAGGTTCGATTTCAGGCCAAGGTGTGAGTTGGAACGTAAAATGTTGGCAAGCTTGTCGAAAAGACCTACTCTTATCGAAAGGATTGGCGAAAGCCAAAAGAAAGATACGAAGCTTGTCGAGTTCATTCAGAAATTGGAACCAGAAGATAAAGAGTTCAAGGTCGATAGAGAAGGTTGGCTTCGAGAGTAAGGGTGATTAGTTTTTCCTGATATCGAAGGATTGAGGGATGGGGTTTTGAGAGACTGCCATCACTTGAAGCTGACAATTCATTCCAGTGGCAATAAGATGTACCAGGACATGAAGAGAGTCTACTATTGGGGGATGAAGCGAGATATTGGAAAGTTCATTTCCAAGTGTATGAACTATCAATTGGTGAAAGCTGAACAAAAGAAGCCGAGTGGTTTGCTTCAGCCATTGGAAGTTACTAGGTGGAAATGGATCGATGGATTTTATCGATGGACTACCTAGAACTAGGGCAAGAAACAAAGGGATTTGGGACATCGTGGATCATTTGACCAAAAGTGCGAGATTCATTCCTGTCAAGTCGACTAGGATAACATCGAAATTGGCTGAACTTTATGTGAAATGGATAGTTCGATTCCATGGTGTCCCAAAGAGTATAGTGAGTGACCGAGATCCATCATTCACAAGTGGATTTTGGAAATGTTTGCAAGAAGCTTTAGGAACCGAGTTGTGCTTGAGTACGGCATATCATCTCCAAACTGATGGTCAGACTGAGAGAGTCAACCGAGTTTTAGAAGATCTCTTGAGGGCTTGTGTTAGACTTCGGAGGATCATGGGAAGACCATCTACATCTGGTTGATTTGCATATGATAACAACTACCATTCGAGCATTGGGATGGCACCATACGAGGCGTTGTATGAAAGACCATGTAATTCTCCAGCATGCTGGTTAGAAACTGGAGATAAGATGGTATTTGGGCCTGAGATGATTAGAGAAACCTCGGATTGTATCGAGATTGTTCGGCAACGAATGAAGGCAGCCCAAGCTCATCAGAAGAGTTATGCCAATAAACGTCGTAAGGATTTCGAATTCGACGTAGGTGATATGGTTTTCGTGAAAATTTCTCCATTGAAGCATGTAGTTCGATTTGGAAGTAAAGGAAAGTTGGCTCCTAGGTTCGTTGGACCATTTCCGATAGTCGAGCGAATTGGAAAGCTCGCATATAGATTGGAATTACCCGAGAAGATGTCGAGTGTGCATAATGTGCTCCATGTGTCGTTTTTACGAAAGTTCGTGCATGATTCGAATGTGTTGGTATCTCCAGAGCAGTACGAAGACCTAGAAGTAGAGACTGTAGTTACGAAATCTCGTAAGACGCTTCGTGTTGTGGGAAATGACATGAAATAGCTTAGAAGGAAGACGGTTAAGCTAGTCAAGGTATAATGGAGTGAAGACGACGACGATTGTACATGGGAGAAAGAAGAGAACATGAGAGCAACTCATCCAGAACTCTTCATCGGTAGGACCCTTTGATATTGTATCATCGTTGTATCTTGTGGTTCTGTGGTAGAATTCTGCGTGCTAGGTTAGGGCTAAGGATGCATGGGTTGATGGTTGCTAGTTTGGGTGATAGAATTGGCTTCTTATGGATGATAGGCACGCGGAATTGTTCTGATTGCTTATGTTTACTTGGAATTTTGGGAGCGAAATTCTTAAGGGGGGAAGAATGTAACAGCCCGCATTTTTCGTATTGGAAGATCGTAAAATATTTTTATTTTATTCCTTGAGGGTTGAATCATTCTCATCTTTTAATATGTTACTTATGGGGATGTGAGACATGTCCATAATTTTTACCGATTTTGTTTGTGACCGTTTTGCCCCTATCAGTCTTCCATAGGGCATAACTTTTGAATCATGTCAAATTAGAGGGTGAGACCCGTGCTATTGGAAAGGAATTTATGTTTTCCTTTCCGAAGAGTGGTTACATTAATGATTTGGCTCAGCGGTTTGGGAGAAATCGTTGTTTTAAGGTTTTTCAGTTGGCTGTTCAGGTTTTAGAGTCTTGGTGGAATCCTATAAATAGGGGGTGAGAGTAGAGGGAAAAGGTTTACTTTCCCATTCTCTCATTTGAAGGCATTTATCTCCTTCTCCTCATATACCTTTCCACCATTAAAAATCCAAATCTGAGAGAAATTGAAGATCTTAACCATTCGAGGCTAGATCTACATCGTTTCAAGGGCAAATTCATCGGACCAAGGAGTTTGGTTTGAAGTATTCGCTGTTCGGATTCTTATTTCTACCATTTTAGCTTGTTTTGGCAAATCAGTGAGTAATTTACATCTCTCACATGAATGAAATGAAGTATACGAGTGTTTGTGCATGTTTCTCATCAAATTGGGATGTTTTACCATAGATTTACACCATTATATGTCCATTTTTGTATGCATCACCCTATGATTTAATCTAACAAGTTTTACTCGTTAATTTCATGTTATTTTACATGTTTACGTTATTTAGATCTCTCATTTTGATCATATGTTCATTTTAATGGTTTTTGGTGAGATTTACATCATTTTTGTGGTAATCGTCATATTCATGTGGCTAGTAATATTGTGATATGTTTATGATCATGTTTGATGATTTTGGTTGAGTCGGTTTCGTTAGATGCGTCATTTGGCGAAGATTTGGTCGAAATCGGAGTTGAATCGGGATATGTAGGAAATGGATCGGCCACAAGTTGGATCGGTCAGTCTCAAATCCTGTCTTGGAGAACAACCAGTTCTAGATCTGCCAGAAGTGGATCGGCCAGAACTGGATCAGCCTGAATTGGACCGGCCTGAAGTGGATCGGCCAGAACTGGATCGTCCTGAAGTGGATCGGCCAGAAGTGGATCAGCCTGAAGTGGATCGGCCTGAAGTGGATCAGCCAGAAGTGAGTCAGACCAAAGTGAGTCGGACCAAAGTTGGATCGGACCAATGTGGGTTGGACCAAAGTTGGATCGGCCATTTCTGGTCAGTCATTCTTGCCATTTCTAGGCAAGTTTTTCTGGTCGGACACTTCCGGTAATCATGTGACTTCAAAGTAAATTCAATTAGGAAGTTAGGAAGTGCTGAAATAATGCTGTGGATTGCTCTGAACCTTATAAAGATGTTGGTTGATTCAACGATGATGGTGGCTTCGAAGAGAGTCCAGAAAAGGATGTTCGAAGTGTTGGAGTGATCGTTGGTCGAGGAGATGCAAAGAATGTAGTTTCAACTCAAAGTCCATGATTTGGTGGATAATGGTTACTCGAGAAGGTTGCTCGAGCTATGGAAAGTCGTCAAGATGGATGATATGGGATGAGAAGGCTAAGGGATTATCGTTGTCATAAGTTCTAGTACCCTGGGTCTTGGGGAAAGGCCTAGTTGTCAAGGTTGGACATTGTCAAGGTTGGACATATGGATTTTATGCCAGAACCGGGGTTACCATTAGCCCTTGACATATGGCAAGGTTGGTCGTCATACGATTAACGATGGTTTCAAAGCAAGATTAGCGGTGATAGCCAGAGTTAGTCATGGATGATTGGTTGTTCTGTTTGTACTATCTCACATAGATTATCCAAAGTCGAGGGAGATGTTCTTTGACTGCTTAACTGATATTGGTTTAGTCCTCTGGGGAGAGTACTTGGGGGATGTTAAACTCGATTAGGGTTGTCTGTTTGAGACTTATATAATCTGGATGTTAAGAGTGTTTTCCATGATTGAATGGGTGTTTTGGTTTCCATAGATGAATGGTTGAACTGTTTATAGTAAAGGCTATCACTATCCAATGTGGGGAAGATAAGGTTGAGTTCTTCTCTGGTGTCATGGGTAGATTAGTATGCTCATCTATCCCTTCGCATACACTTTATTGTTGAAGTTTGTTAGCTGTTTTATCGCTCACTAAGACTGCTGTCTGACTCAAGGTTTTATGTTTCCTCTTATTACCTTGGGCTGTTCATCCGGTTGTGGATGGGCAGACTAAGTAACAGGTGATAGGTACTGCTTTATTGAGGATGACAGTGTTGATCGATGGCAAGCAGGAGGCTCACATACCAGTTTTACTACTATCTAATAATTAGATTTCTGCTGTTTGCTTTTCTGAGAGGAAACTTTGTACAAACACTATTTCCAAATTGTGGATATTACTTTCTGGTTGTGTGAAAGTCTAGTGTTTCTGCTTCACTATTACTACCTGTTGTATATGTTCTATTATATTTTATCCTTACGCTGTGAGTTTACGACAGGTTCCGCTTGTGTTTACCTACTCTGATGGTCGTCCATGACTACCTGGCACACCTTTCAGCGCATTATTCCTCTTGTATAGTGCGGGGTTATGGGCGGTCGTCACATGCCTAATTTTATATAGAAATTTACAGTAACTGGGAACGGTAAATGAAAATAGGAATTAAAATCTAACTCAGAAAATAAAGAGAGGAAAATCAGTAATGGACCGAGTTAGTTGGATTTTGGAAAAAAAATGGTTACATTTTCTTAACGGCAAAATTACTGTGAATGTAGTTGCAAGAGAAGAAATAGGGGTTCTTTTACCGTATTACACACCAATCAATCAATATATATATATATATATATATATATATATATATATAAATAAATAGCTTGCAACTATGGATCTTGATTGATGTGCCTTATGGAAATGGATTTTTACATCCTTCCACTAAGCATTCTAATGAAGTGTGTGAAATATTTTCCTGAAACAATGAATACATACAAGATGGTAAATAAATGAATGTTACAACAGTAAAAGTTTGGTTAATGTCAAGGAGCCTAGGGAAAATGTGATGAACGGGGAATATAACCTATTATAATTAATTATACGAACGAGAATGCAGTAAAATATGTGGTCTTGTCCTAGGGACAAGTGGAATTATAATATGGGTTATACTAAATGAAAAGAGAACTTCTTAATAAACCTTAGTTAAGGGAATTTAGTTAACAAGTAAAATCACAACAACGGTTGTGATAACAGTGTAAGATAAGGTTATGATTAAATAAGATAGAGTAAAATAAGCTTATTATTGGTAGACTTATTAAGTCTAATACACGAAATTAATAATAAGCGGAAGTCCGCTCTGGCGGCATAAGGATGATTAGCGAAAGCAAGCAGCCAGTTTTGAGCTAATAAACCAAGTAACTTGAATAAAGAGTGAATATCTTGATAATCAAGTTAATTAGCAATGTGATAAGGTAAAGCAAGCATATGATTAAAAGATTAGATGTAGGATCTAATAACACGATGATGTGATGCGGTTGGATTGGTCCTTTCGTATGAAGGTGAAGAACCTAACGGGGTAGATCATCGAGGTGTTTGGAGACACGAGAGGGGCACGTCCAACTGATTATTCTACGGGACTGGAGGGAAGCACGTGGCTTATGTGGGACATGGTAGGGTACTCTGTTATGGTCCTCTGTGGTAGGCTTTGGGATGCACCCATAGTGGTTTTGTCTATACGCTACCATCCAGTGAGTATACCTTGACTACAACTATGGTGTGGCAGTCAGTAGGTTATGGCGGATGGCGTTGGGTGATTCGAGGATTTGCCTCGCCAGTAGGAGAGGCTGGTCAGGACCAAATTAAGGATAGTAATCGTCGGATACTTTTCATCGGCAATCAGTGGGATGCAGAAAGGCTAGATCTAGAGCTAAATATACAGACCTACGATCTTTCACTATCGGAATGTTGGTTGTGGAATACGCCAAATTAGATGTTAGATTTGTTGATAGGGTCACGTCACTTAGCTCTTGAAGAAGACTTTCATTAGTTGAGGGAAGGGCTAGGATGGGCCAAGCCACCGTGAAAAGACGAACCATATGTGAATATCTGTATTGTAGGCCTAATGAAGCTATCCTTTACAGATATTGAAAGCTCCCGACTGAGTTTTCGTGCATTGGATGCACCCTATTACGGGACTCGGGTTATAGTAGGTGGTGCGTTCGTGTGAGGATCTAGATGCATGCATTGGGTGGTGTATTGTAGACATTAAGGCATTACTCCTTGTTGAGACGTGATTTGACTGAGGAGTTCAGATACGAGGAACTGTACGCTTACATGGCATAGCGATGGTGGTACTATACGATTACATAGCATAACGACATAGATTTTCGTACATGGTCTTGCTTAGGATGGAGGTTGTATACGCTTCCGCGGTGTGACGATGGAGACCGTATAAGGAGGGTACTATGAAGAGTACCTTGAAATGTTGGGCATACCTACATATATACTATATTAGGTTAATCTACTGGGAGTAGATAGGTACAACTTGAGTGCAGAGCCTTGAGTGTTATTAACCCAAATAACCTAATAATTAAAAAATGTAACTGAACGGTATATGTATTGTAGGGTTATTTCAGAATGTATAATTTGTCCCCTCACCATAACTTTATGTTTTGACCCCCTCCTAATAACATACTAATATGTTATATTTATGGCAGCGATTTGGTAGCCTTTGGACACTTGTTAGACAATGTTATTATTTTGGTAAGGATATATTTGATTATTATATTTTATCCATTCCAATGTGAGATGTTTTATCGAGCTCTGATATATTTATTATTTCTATCTTTTCTACAGGATACCAGAGAAGCCAATTCGAGCTTCAATAGAATGGGACTTTTGAAAAAAAATTGGTCTGTCGAAATTCGGGTTGTTACAGATTAATTGTTGTTAAAAGCTAATTTCTTAGTGATAAAAAAATAAGTAAATTATTGATAAAGAATAGTTTTGGGTTGTTCTTGTTTAATGATAATTGTTATACTGAATAATCGAACAACTAATGTGCGAACTGAAAGTGTAATAATTAATTTGGTGTTGGACTATCCTTTAGGTAGTTTAAGGGACTCTAATCGTTGCGTCTAATCAACAATATCGATAAGGAATTCTTAAATGCCTAGATGATCGAGTGCAGTAAATTGCGACATAAAAATTGAATTTTTGTGAAAGGATAAATGTGTACTTCATGGGAATGGTGTTAAACCACTATGATAGTTGGCATTATTACATAAATGGCGAGGCGATGGCGATCTTTTGTCAACACCGCAGCCATAATAACAGGATAATGGTAATCAAAGGGTGGTTTAATAGTATTCAAATCAAATCAAAGAATTATTTGGTGGAAATACTATGTTTTTCCAAGTTGTAAGGTGATCAATTATTAGCGTTTCATTACTAAAAGTGTTTTAAAATATAAAAGATTCTGGAGTATTAGCAATGTTTTAGAATATCATTCCTAAACTCGATCGAAGGAATGGTTGCAACCATCAAATTGATAACTTGTGATAGTGAATAGCATGTCCATTTAATATTGCAACCAAGTTAGCAACAATTATTTGTGGGAATTAATATAAAGAAGATGGCGTAACAACATTTCTTTTGGCTTGAAATTTGATAGAGATGAGTATGTATACTAATTAATCTACTTTGTGTAGGAAATATTTTAAGTCCTGAAATTGTTGGGATATTATTTTAGGGTAAGAATTTAAAGTGGTTAGAATCAAGAGCGGAAAATTTTCAAATTTTTATAAGTTAATTGATTGTTAAGTGAATAAGCTTGAAAACTGTGTGGCTTTTAGTATAAGCTAGTTTTTTCTAAATAGATAAATGATGCATAAACTATTCTGAATGAAAACTTATTAAGGTATTACCTCAAGTTAATTGCGTGGATGCAATTTATTTGAGGGAAGGAGTCTATAACAACCCGAATTTTTGGGTATCCGGGTTAAACAGTTTTTCATATGCTAAATCTAGAAAGAATAAAATATAGACTTGGGAACCCAGCTTGTATTGTATTTTCTAAATATAAAATTAACGGATTTGTGGTTTTTATAATTGTATGTTTGGAATAAATTGAATATCCTTAATACAATGAGTAATTAATTCCAATCTTTGTTTATAAATCATAACTTGCTGATTAAAGTGAATACTGAAAATATATAAATTTGTTTAGTAATCAATATTTAAGAGGAAAATATATTTTCAATATTAATGATAAATTATTGGTGGAAATAATTATTAAACTATTGATTTGTGTTTTAATTGTAAAATGTATTTCTTAGCAAAATAAATTAAGAGTTGAATTTTAAATTGTGTTTGGGATTGATTATAGAATTTGAAGAATAACACATTATTGAATTTTTGTCAAGATGTAAAAGTAGAAATTGGAAGGCCATTGTTAATTGTAAGTTAATAATGCTAACAACAACAATTGGTGATTTAATTGGATTGTTGTCAATTTAAAAATATAGATATTAATTGTGAATTAATATTTGATGATTGGAAAATATTATTGTAGTTGATTGGTTTAATTTATTAAATCAGTAAAGAATGTAAACATAGTTGCATAAATATAAATATGTTTCTAAGGTAATAATTATTTGACAAACATATTTGTATTAGTTAGTTGTGTCAAAACTGATATTTAAAACATGGTTTAAAGTGTATTGAAGTTAATTGTAGTGTGTATTTGTGTTTAAAAATTAAACACAATGTGTTTTGTATGTGTTGTAATTTAATTGAACATGATTAGCATAATTAAGTTGTTCATACATGTTTTCAATACTTAACATAGTGCTTTCGGGTCAACTTTGCATTAGTAAGTTATCCTGGGCTTTATAAATAGTTGGCCCATTTCCTCTTTTAATTGCTTTTGTAGAATGAATTGAGGAATACAACACTTTTATTTTATCCCTCCTACGCCTACCTGAAGATTTCGTCAAGGAGGAATAATGGCCACCCTTCTCTAGCTGCTTCCAAAACCACATTCCCCTATCTAAATTAAATTCAAAAAAGAGATAAAACCTCTCTTTTTCAAGCCTCGAAGTAATACCGGCTAAGTGTTGGACAATTGTCTTTGGAAATCAATAGTAGCAGGTTACAATAATCTCTGGAAGCTTGCATATTCTTTTTTTGTTCTTTCATTGAGTTTCTAAGGCTAGGAATCATGGATTGACAAGCTATAATGCTAGAATCTCTTTAACTCAGTCAATAATCCAATCCCAGGTGAATTGTGTAACTCACGCTTTCTAGTTTATGATGTTTTTTGTTTATCCGGGTAGGATTTATTGAAATACATACGTTTCCGTTTCTATTTGCTGTGAATTGTTGTTCATATGTCTATCTCAGTCTAGTGCCTAGTTTGAAAAGTAATATCTCCCTCAATTCTCAACACATTGTTGTCATACTTGATCCAGATTGTTGTCTGGACTCTTTTCTTTGTGCATGCAAAATTTGGGTTCATTTCATTGTTGTTAGCACCTAGAAATAAGTGGCAGAAGTTGAACACAAATGACCTATCGCTTAAAATCATCTTCACGTAGTTTTCTACACAAATTTCCTAATAGGGTTCGACCTAGTTGTCGACCCCTATGGAGGGGCGGTCGACCCAAGGGTCGACCGCTCACCTAAGGGTGACAACCTAGGGTCGACCCTCATATGGGCTTGGTGTGTGTTGTTTAGTGATGAACTTTTAGCCTACTTTTGATGATGACTGTGAATGGATTTGAAATGGCAATCAACTCCAATATATAGTGTCAGTATTAGCTTCAATTCAGATATCAAATCGACGTTGTTTTGGATGGATTTCCGTTATATAGTTATGTAGTTTTCTATTGTTTACAAACACATTTTATAAGCTGTTTTCCATCAAACGTTTCCGGTGATTTCCTAACTCAATGACTATTTATTATACACTCTTTAAAGTATTTTATAATTATAAAATCTATATTATCCCCGCTATAGAGGGAGGACTTTGAAAGGAAGTGTTCTCTTACATTTTCGGAAAACCATTTTAAAACATGATTTGTAAACCGAGTATTTTCCTTATATAAATTCACACTATTGCACCCTTCGAGAGGACACGATTGGGATTAAACGATATGGTAAATCTCGTGGTATGGGACATGGTGGTATATGAAATTGGTTAATTCTAGGATTGTATAATTGAAGCAGATGATTGGTTATTTCTGACTTTTCAGTGTTTTTGATGACTTGTTGTTCTACTGATCCATTGTTGTGATGTTTTGCAGTGTGGATTTAATGAGCGATTAATAAATCAGTAGTGATAATGTGTTGTATAGGATGCATAGTTACCATCTCTGGGTTACTTTCCTTATGTCTAGGACACATTCCGTGTTAATGCCAGTACCAAGGGGTTGCGGTCCCATACGTGTAAAATGCGTTCAAAGTTGATTGTGTTAGGGGATACGGTCTCATACGAGTAAAATGCATACAAAGTTGATTGTGTTAGGGGCTTGAAATTACGTACAATGTTGGTTATTGTGAGGGGCTGCGGCCCCATACATGTGAAAACACGTACAAAGTTGATTGTTTTTAGGAGTTGCAGTCCAGTGCATATTTAAACTTACGTATAAAGTTGGTTATTGTTTTATGAGGCAAAAGGTGCATAATTGGGCCTAACATATTAAATTGGTGTCTAGTGAGGTATATGTACGTGCAATATTTGATGCTCCCGAATCCAAATTATTATTATTTATGAGCTTATTGTTTAGAGAACATGTTGATTTGTGGGTAGATCCAAATATCGATGTTATGATGATAGTGATCTCATGGTCAAATTTTACTTGTTGAATTGGTCATTTGGATCCATTTTCTATTGTCTTCTTGGTTTGGTGATTGATGGTGTTTTGGATCCTATTTTAAGATAGTATGATAACTCTCGTAGCCTTAGAGCTATTTTGGTGTTGATTAGAATAAGTTTTTTTGTGTGTTGCTTAAACTCCAATATGAGTTTAAGCCTTGCCTTTGGAGTTTTCCTTGTTGATTGTTGTATCATTGTGCTTATCTCATTACATAACACCTTGTTCTCGCAAGTAAACCCCTTTTGTGGTTAATTATGTTGTCCTTGAGATTGTAAAGGCTGTTAGCCTCAATTAACTCGAGAGTCAATTGTTGTCCTGGATTAATTAATTCCTTTCGTGACGAAAGGAATTCTTATTTATACGATTCCTTATCCATTTTTTTATTATAACTAGTATGTAAACTAGACTGATCCGTGTATGTACTACTCAGGTTATACCAAGTTATTTCTGGTTCTGTCTGCTGCTGATTCGTAAAACTGTGTTTGATGAAGTGGTTAAGTGCGTAGACTTTGATACATGAAGTTAAGAGTTCGATTCCCATCTGTGACACCACATGTCTGTTAATGTCACTCACTAAGGGAATGCATTAAGTTTCATGAAGCGTTATAGGTAAACAGAAAGAGAAATATTTCAAGACAGATATAAAAACAACAACGGAAATTTAAATTTTTTATTTCAAACATAAGTCATAACATCGTGGTCCAAAATACCATAAGTCTGAAACTTCATAAAACCCATTACAATGATATAAACTTATATCTTGTATCATCAGAGTACAGAAAATAAATAAAAAGCATAATTTCCCCAAAAGTGACAAAGCCATAGCAGCAAAGATAGAAACTGAGCAATACTTCAGAAGCTGCTCCAAGCAAGATGATAACCGAGTCCTGACTAAGATTGAGAATTCTCACCCTGGGAACCTGGAGGGGAGGGGCAACGAAAGGAAGAAGAAGAAGAAACAAAAAGGGTCAGACATAAAGTTTGGCGAGTCCAGCTACTTTTAGCAAGTAAATAAACAAAAGCATTATGACAGACATATAAAGTGCACAAGGAAGGTAACATCATATAGGATAAGTATGATTAGATAAACAGGATAGAGTGTATACGCTTCGCTAATGATTACACTACACTAATACTAGTATAACCAAATATGAGATGATCCCTTAACATGTATAAGTTAGTAGACTTAGGTGACTTCTTGTGAGAGGTTTTTACCCATACAGTCCACACGCAGCCCCTATAACGGACTCCTAACTTACTAGAATCTAGATGTATTATAACTACTACCCTAATCGATCGACTCCCTACTGCGTAGATACCATGTGCCGACCTCACGGTAGGTGGGGGTATCACTTCCCTAAAGTGGCAACCCTTCGTGTTGATGTGCATAACCATATCTACTGATGTCACAGCGTCTTATTTTCCCGGGCAAGCGAAGCCATGCACACACATGATCCCGATGGAACGCCTCGTCATGACACCGTCCTTCACGTTTGGATCTCTTACAACCAGTGCAGTAAGCGTGCCCCCCACCCGACCTAGGACGAAGTACTCGTCTGATGCCTTTATATGGGTTACTAACTAAAACGGGTCCCCACACAAAGGATACAATCTCTCCCCCTTGTCTTGTATCCCCACAAGGATTTCCTTGGGTTATGCATGCCTATTGGTGCCTTTAATTACATAACCCCACAGTTTAAGTTTGTGGGCCTATATATAAATATTACCCACCCCTTCCGATTCACTTAACTGACCCACTGTCCAAATAAGTTTACTTAACCCCTATTAAAGTTCATATTCATGCAATCCCTATGGATTCAACTAGGTTAAGTGGTCCAATTTATTACCATATTTTCATTTATGGTTAAATGGTGTGCTAGACCTCCCATATTAAGCCTACCATTTGTGGATGCTGGACATGTCGGGCGGGTCCGGGTAGACTTATTCCACAAATAGGGCTTAACCTCGTGTCATAGCATGTCCCGCATTTGTGCACTTAGACCTCTCACACTAGATTCAACACTTGAATTCGCTGGATATGTTGGTCGGTTCCAGGCAGACTTCCACCGCAAATGCAATCTAATCTCATGTCATAAGTGCAATTACAGTTTCTAATTACTACAATCCTAGGCATGTCATTATTATATAATTTTACCTATGTCATTATAGGTTATAGGTTTCATGCCCATTCTTCCCCAATTATGTTCATAGTGAATTATATGTCCAAATTCATGTTCATAAAAATTATTCAATTTATGCCACTTTTAAATGTTTTCCCCATTCGCTAGTTAACGCATTTGCATATATTTAGCGGCATGCCTAGGCTAGAAAGTAGCCTAGCCATAACAACAAAAGGGAAAGGTGATGGAAAGATGACAAAAATGATTATTCTAACATAAATGGCATAAGCATATATTAGCATAGTGAAAGGTGGACATATATAAGAATAGATCTGGTGAACTTATGAAAATTAGTTCTAACATAGTAAGAATGTCATAATAAGCACGACAAGATTAATAATTTAGATGTCCAAGTAGTTCGGTTCCAATATGATAGGAACAAGGTGATCTAAAATCAAAATTAGATCTGACATAATAAAGGTTAAGATCCACATCATAGTTATGCCAAAATGTCATCGATTCACAGGTTACAATAGATTTGCTATGATAAGGTTTGAGATATAAGTCATAACTGATTCGGAATGTCATAGATTCACAATTTACAATAGATCTGGCATAATTCGGTCACAGGAATGGATCCAAAATATAGTCATATAATTTTACTTTTAATCATTTAAATCTAAAAGGAACTTAAAACTCATAGCGTTTGGATTAAGAAAATAGAACTAGTAGAGAGGGTTGTTGAATCACAGGTCTACACTTGAATCTCTAACTTTGATTGTAGAAGAATAAGAGTTTTGATTCAGCCCAGGTACCAATAGCATTTGGCCTCCATTGATTTTCAGTGTGAGAAAACCAGAAAATGAAGCCGTATATATAGCTGCCAGCCCTCAGAAATCAACTGCCACCTCAGCCCTAGGGGGGTCGACCCTAGTGTCGACACCCCTCTTGAGGGGTCGACTCCCTAGAGCGGGAATTCTGCTGCCTCCTTGTCATTTCGAATTTTGAACTGTTTTCCGACTTTTTGATTTAATATATATATAATTCTTCTACGTGTATATAAGACTTCAAACCCTCATAACTTCTCTATACGGTGTCCGTTTTACGCAAACCAACTGTCTATCTTGACCGTAATTTCGAGATAGACGCAATGGCATAGTACCATTCCCTTAATTCTAAATACTAAATTAATTTTTCTTTAACTTACCCTCTTTAGTATTGTTAAAATTACGGGGTGTTATATTCTCCCCTACTCAAAGGATTTCCTCCCCAAAATCTCCAAGTTTAGAAGAATGTATCCTACCATCCACATCCATCTACTCATCCACCAATCATAGGCATCCATTGTCCTTAAAGGATTTCTAATGCTTATATGAACGTATGCAAAGGTGTGTGTATATTTCCTAATACTAATGCGAAGATCAAGCGATCTACTAATTCAGTTGATCTCCTTAATGCATTGTATGTTAGTGCCATGAGTCCAGTATGTATGCAACAATCCTAATATAACATGTAAGTTCTATATGCGTGCACAATCATTCGTCTAAGTGAAACACCCATATGATTTATATCCATTTTCATCCACAAAAGAAAGAAAAATGCACATGCATTCATATGCAATATGAGAGTGATTGAGCTATCTAGTGCTTAATGTGTGTGTATATGCATCCACAAGCAACCACTAGCAAACAGTTGCATCCACTTGCATACATCAAACATAACATGTCTTCAACACATGTTTACAATCATGGGACTCTAACCTAAAGGTCGAACATTCGATCGAACTTATATGATAAAAACAAGCATAAATAAAAGTTTTGGAAAAAGAGTTAAGAACGTACCTAGAAAAGGAAAGGGTACGAAGAATGAATCCTATCATCAGTCTCCCAAGTTGCATCCTGCGGGCAGTCTCCCCACTGAACCATTATTAACTTGATTTACTTATTGTGTAGCTTCTTAACTTCCGATCCAAGAATACGGGTAGGAACTCGTCTAAGTGTCGCCTCCTGTTCCACTTCCACTTCCTCTAATCTACTTGGCTAAACAAACTCTACGGTATCATGTAAGCACTTCCACAAATGAGAAACATGGAAAACATCATGAACGCCAGATAGTCTCTCGGGTAGCTTTACTCCATAGGCCATTTGGCCGATTCTTTCTATTATGGGAAAAAGCCCTACAAATCTTGGTGCCAATTTCCCTATAGACCCAAAGTGAACCACATTACTTAAAGAAGATACTTTGACGAAAACCATATCTCCCACTTCAAACTCGATGTCAGTCCTTCTCTTGTCTACATAGGACTTTTTCCTATCTTGTGCAGTCTTCATTCGTCGCCTAATGAGATCAATCTTCTCGGACGTTTCTCTAACCATATCTGGCCCAAGCAATAGCCTTTCTGTAGGGTCCCATCAAAAAATTGGTGATCTGCAGGGTCGTCCGTATACTGCTTCGAAGGGTGCCATGCCAATACTAGCTTGGTAACTATTGTTGTAGGCAAATTCTACTAAAGGAAGATGCTCCTCCCAAGTCCCTCCAAAGTTAAAGATATATAGTCTTAAAAGATCCTCAGTACTCTGTTCACCCTTGCCATTTGTCCATTAGTATGAGGATGATAAGCAATGCTTATATATAACTGTGTACCTAATGCTTCTTGCAATCTCCTCCAGAATTCACTGGTAAAGATGGGGTCATGACCGCTTACGATCCTGGAAGGTATTCCATGAAGACGGACTATCTCACGAACATAAACTGATGCCAACCATGCTGCCGTCCTCTTGCTCTTAACGGGAATGAAATGAGTGCTTTTAGTAAGTCTATCCACTACCACCCAAATACTGGTGTTGCCTTTCTTCGATCTAGGCAACCTATCTATGAAATCCATAGAGACACTCTCCCATTTCCACTACGGAACCTCCAAAGGATGAAGTAAACCACCGGGCTTCTTTTGCTTAGCTTTGACTTGCTGGTAAATCAAACATTGAGAAACAAACTCCGCCAAATCTTTCTTCATCCCCGCCCAAAGGAAAACCCTCTTCAAAACCCTGTACATTTTATCACCGCCTAGATGGAAAGTTAACTTAGAATGATGGGCTTCCTCTAGGACTTTCTTCAACAAACTCCCAATTCGGGGAACACAATGCCTTCCATCTCGTCGCAACCACCTTTTAATGTCAATGGAATATCAATTGAGGTGACTAGAAGTGTAACACCCCTTATTTCCTGTGAATATTAAAGTAACGAATTAAAGAATACTTAAATTTAAAATTAAGAATTAATGGAAACGGGTTACGCCATTGCATTCGTCTCGGAATTCTGCTTGAGATAGAGTCTGATGTTGCGTAAATCAGACTCCGTATGAAGAAGTTATGGAGTTCAGAAGATTTCATGTTAAATCAGAAATTAAATATAAACAATAATTAAATCGAAAAAACAGTTCGAATATTTAAAATCACATAAATCCGCTGGGTGGGAAAATTCCCACCCATAGGGGTCGACTCCCCCCAGGGGGTTCGACATAGGTGTCGACCCCCCAAGAGGGGTGTCGACTGGGGTGTCAACCCCCTCATAGGGGTCAACCCCCTCGCCCAGATCCAAACAGTGACGATTTTTGACTAGTTGATGAGTCACTAGGGCATAGGTGGCAATTTCTGGATAGCTATATCTAGACTGGATGGTTGTGATTGCTCCTAGGTTGATCTAACGGCTCACATAAATCTAAACCTCTATAAAAGCAACCCCAACCCTCAACCCTAAATCACACAATTTCATTCCAAAGAGCCACCATGCAGTCCATGGTCAACCTAGCATAGCCACCATTCTTCTTCAACTAGGAGGCAAACTAGAAATCAAGTTAGAAGTTACGAATCAAATCTAAATTAGGGAATCGATAGTCTTCGTCAAGGGATACCTTTTTAGTTTTAGAAATCAGATCCCAGAATTCAAGACCGTTCTGTAAATTGTAAGTTCATGTTACTTTCAAAAATAAAAGTTAATTGTGATTCTGACATTGTAATAAATCTGAATCTGAGATTATGCTCATTTCTATCTGTCCTTTTATATCCATTGGATCTATCTCATTGAAATTATTATGTCCATTCCTTATCTCTTCATTCCTTCTTCCCTTTTTATTTTTATAGCCAGGCTACTGCAACCCTGAGCCAAATCTCATAAGAGATAAACGTACATTGGGAAAAATTTGGCGTAATATATGATTTGGACTTGACCAGTGCTTAAATTGGGCATAATATATGATTTGGACATGACCAGCGCTAAAGTTTGGAAAGTATTAAATTATGTATAATTGGGCATAATTGATTTGTAACTGATTTGAGGACATAACATATGTTGTATTTAAAACATAAAGTGGATCAAACATTTGACTTAAAAATTGAGGCATAAATTATATTGGACATATGACTTGGGGTTTGGGGAATAAATTGAACTGGAAACATGTAAGGCATAATACATGTTATGGTTTAAGACCTAAAAATTAGGGCATATTATATATGATAGTTTATGACCTGGAAGAAGGAGATTATGCATGCAAACCTATAGTGAGATAGGGATAATGGTTAAATGTAAACACGCCTAAATTGGGATTTTATGTAATTGGCATGCACTATAATTAAAGGCTATAAATTTGGCATAGTTTATATTGTGAATCATGATTGGGGGTTTTTGGAGAATATTTTGTACAGTACAATATGACTAAACCTTAGGGCATGCGTTATATTGTGATTTTTGGGGCATGACTATTATTGCAAATTTGGGAAAATTGGGTGTAACCTATTTTGAGTAATAACTTGAATTTGAATTTGTGAGGCATAACTTGCAAATCAACTTCGTTGGGGTATAACTTGAGAATTGGAACATGACTAGTTTTGTGAATTTGGGATAATTAGCATATAAAATCTAGACTTGGACATGTATGGTAAATATGCTAAAAGATAAACATGCCTAACCCGAGGTTAGAATGAGTTGCGGTGTAAAACTGCCTGGAACCGCCCGGCACATCCAGTAACCACTACAACACCTATCTAATGTGAGAGTTTAGTGCATCATGCCCAAGAAAAACCCGAGGTTGGATTGAGTTATGGTGTAAAACTGCCCGGAACCGCCCGACACATCTAGTAACCGCAACAACATAGATCTAATGTGAGAGGTTGGTGCATTAATAAATCAATTAACGCTAATGAACAAGGCATGTTAAGAATTGTAGGTTTAAGTTAACTAAGGCAACACTTAACCGTTATAACATGTTAATTAGACAAGAAGATGGGGTTAAGTAAATTTAGAACACTTAACCGTTATAACATGTTAATTAGATAAGAAGGTGAGGTTAAGTAAATTTAGAACACTTAACCGTTATAACATGTTAATTGGACAAGTGACTAGGGTTAAGTTAATAAGAAACACTTAACCAATATGACATGATGAATGGGTATGGTTAAGTTAAAACAAAAGAGCAACACTTAACCAATATAACAGGATGCGTGGAAGGGTTAAGTTAACACAAGAAGGCAACACTTAACCGGTGTAACATGACAAGTGGATGGGTTAAGTTAACTTGAATTGATTTATGATACTTAACCAATAAAGCATGATGAACGCGTGGGGTTAAGTTAATAAGAAACACTTAACCAATTTAACTTGATGAACGAATGAGGTTAAGTTAATAGGAAATACTTAACTAATATAACATGATGAATGAACAGGGTTAAGTTAATAGGAAACACTTAACCAATACGACATGATGTGTGGGGAGGTTAAGTTAACATGAATGGACATCACTTAACCAATATTACATGAACAAAGTGGATAGGGTTCAGGCAAGCTTAACCAATAATACAGATTGACTTGAAAAGTAGGAGCGTTAAGTAAACATTGGGTAGGTGGGTAATATTAGAATATATAAGCCCACAAACTTAACTGTTAATTAAACATGTTTGAATCAGTGGGAGGGTTAAGTACATCTCCTGTAGGTGGGTAATATTTGTATATATAGGCCCACAAACTTAACCAGTAGGAAACCCTAGTAACGGAGACCCATTTCAGCAGTAACCCCACATAGATGTATCACTATACCCTGAACTAGGCAGGGTGGGGCACAATTACTGGGCTGATTATAAGTGGTCAAAATAGCGGCAAGGGGTACGTCAGTGTAGGTTCTGACGGTTTACGGGTATGCACTTACTCCGGAGTGGGAAAAAGCAGGCACTGGGTACCAGTAGTTATACACTACGCATCTTGAATCGTGTTGGGTTGCTATCATAAGGATTGATACACCTTATGGTGGGACCAGCACAGGGTATCTACACGCAAGAGAGGGCTGAATTGACATAGACACATGGAACATTAATACGAGTAAGGAGCCAATTGATAGGGTAGTAAGGGTACATCTAACATCTTCATGGCAATTAGGCTGATTGAGGTAAGATCCTCATACTAGATGTACATCTGAAGGCTACCATAATTGCGGGGATCGGGATCATGTTGTAATATTATCATTTTACACAGATTACTAGTTGGGACATTAGTTAAGCGGTGCAGAGATATAAAAATCAGAATAACAAGGTAGTAGCGAAGCAAAGAAAGAGTAAAAGCGCATTCATTTTATCTTGCCTTATCATATCTATGCTAATCATATGTTATCTTGTTAGCCTTATTATCACGGTATTGTCTTATATTCAGTTTATTCATGTCATAATGCTTTTGCCTATTTGTATGCTGAAAGTCACTGAACTTAATAGACTTATGTCTAACCTACTTTGTTTCGCCTCTTCCCCCCCCCCCCCCAGGTTCACAGGGAGGAAGAGCTATCACTTAGCTCAGTTTTCTTTCCAAGCTCGAAGATAATCGATGTTTGGCTTTGGACCCTCTCTTCCACTGCTATGGCTGGTACATGCTTTATTGGGGAATATCATTGTTATATTTTTATGCTTCTTTTATACTTGGAATTTTTTGAATCAAGACAGAAGTTCTTTGTATTGTTTTTAAGTATGATTGAGACCATTGTTGTAAAAACTTGACTGAACCACATTTTTTATAAAATGACTTTATTTTCCACTGCTTTATTTGTCTGTCTTGTAATTTATCTGCATCTTTTACCTAAAACGCTCCACCAAAATTAAGGCATTCCCTTTGTGGGTGACCTTAATAGAGGTGGGGTGTTGCACGTGGTATCAGAGCTGAAGGTTACCGGATCAGATAAAAGATTTGAAAAATCATTTTCAAGATGGTTTTAAAAGAAGCATTTTCTAAAGAAAAGTTTTGTTTTAAAGGCATATTCCCTAAAGCCATACGCACTATCTTTTGATCCTCTGTTTGAATCCTTATTTTCCATCTTTAATGAGTCTCTGGAGCTCCCGCTTTCCGGGAGGTAACCTCATCACGACATGGTTCCGTAGGCTTGATGAGACTACGACACCTGTTAAAGGGCGAAGAAGTGCCCAACATCCATTTATAGCCGCAGTAATTTCACCCGTGTTTAATTTTCTTTCAAGCTTTGTAGGGGATTTCTATGCGATGGAGGCAGCTTTCAAGAGACTCTTCAACAAGTTACACAAGGGTGGAAAAGATGAGCATGAAGGAGTTTGGCTAAGGAGTACAACCCAAGGATGAGAAACTCATGGATATGGACTTGGTTCACGAAGGATGTAACAACCCGAATTTTAATAACATGTTAAAACCATAAATCAAGGCAGAACTAATTTTTAAAATAAGAATCAAGGGAAACAGGTTGTGCTATTGCGTTCGTCTCGAAATTCTGCTTGGAAACGAGTCTGAGTTTTCGAAAATCGGAGTCCGTATGAGGGAGATATGACCTCTAGAAGTTTCACGAATTTTCAGAATCAAAAACAGCTCGAAAATTCGAATTCAAAACCCAGAACAGGCTGGGCGGGAAATTTCCCACCCAGGGACCAGGTCGACCTGGAGGTCGACCATAGTGTCGACCTCCTAGGGACCAGGTCGACCATAGTGTCGACCTGGGGGTCGACCTGCCTCCCGAACCCATTTTCTGAACCTGGTGCATTCTGATGTATCTGACCTCGTTTTCTGTCCAGATTCGTATGCCTAATCCTATATAAACAGCCTTCTAGCCTCATTCTCTTTACACCATTCTTCTCTAACCTTATGCTGCATGAATTCTTGATGGTCATGGCTTCTTCTTCTTCTTCCTCTAAATTAAATTAAAATTAAAATGCGAAGATTATTTCTTGAAGACTACGGCTAGGAATTTCATATTGGGGATTTGCTTCTACGATCAAAGCAAGATTCAACGATTCAACAATTCAATGACTAATTTCTAGACTTGACTTCTGCATCTAAATTTCTTAGACCACGATCTGTAAGTTCAATCTACTTTTAGATAAAAACTATAAACTTAATATGGACATGTTATAAATTGGAATTTGATCTATGTATGATTCATATCTATTTTTGTTCATCTTGGATCTTGACTTTTGGGAATATTGCTATGAAATCAGTTTGGACCTATTCATGTTGTAAATCAGACTCTCTCATGTCCATGACATTATTATGCCTATGACGTTGAAACTATTATTAATGGCCTAAGACTATGACGGTGAACATAAGACTATGCCTATGCCTATGACTGTGAACATAAGACTATGCTTATGCCTATGACTGTGAAATAAGACTATGCCTATGACTTTGCCTATGCCTATGACTGTGAACATAAGACTATGCCTATGACTTTGCCTATGCCTATGACTGTGAACATAAGACTATTGCCTATGACTATGACAATGACAATTGTGGCTAATCACCTATGATTCATGACCATGAGGTTATTGCCTAGGATTATGACTATGAAATCAGATCTAAGCTTGATTTTCTATTCATGCCTATTTTCTTTATTTGTCCTTGGATCTTGATTTTGGGGATTTTTCTATTTAAGTTAGATCTATCCATGTTCTTGAACCTAGATTATTATTCAAACCTTTTCATGTTCATAACGTTATCAGATCTACATGCCTGCGATGTTTTACTCAATTTATTCAGTTATGTTATGCCTTGGAAATAAATTGATAATAGAACAATGTTTATTATGTTATAGGTGAAACTGAATGATATTCTATTTTATTATCATTTTGAATTGGGAGTTAATGAATAAGTCTATTCATATGAATGTTGGAGTATAACCTGTTATGACAAGTTGTGTGGTTTATCATGTTATGCAAGTTTTAGGTTGTAAAATCATATCACATATGTGACCACATGTTAGATCTACATGTTTATGTGTATATGTTAAACCTATATCATATTTCAAGTTCACACTTATTCATATGCTCGTGATTGATTTGCATGTTCACATATATGTAAGTTGATTTAGTCTATGTTGCAAATTCACATATATGTATGTTGATTTAGTCTACGTTGCAAGATCACACCTATGATATTCATGTTGATTATTTTGCAAGTACACATCTATGGTGTTCATATTGACTATGCCGAGAATGCCAAGTTTACACCTATGTCATGTTTATGTTAATGAATTTCTTTATGCAAATTTTGTGTACGTTAAATTAGGCTAAGTTTTTAGCCTAATATTATATGTCAAAAACCATGTGGACGGAAAAATAGGCTAAGATTGTTAGCCTAATATTTAAACGGGGTAACATTGGGAAAAATTGGTAATTATAGGAAACTTGGCATGAAACTCGCCATGAAATTGACACTAACTTGACATGAATCTTGAACATGGACATGACACTAGAATGAACTTGAAAATGGCTAACTCGAGGTTGGGTTGAGTTTGCAATGTAATTCTGCCCGGAACCGCCCGACAAATCCAGTTACTGCAAACAATAGGATCCAATGTGGGTAGTTGGTCATATCGCACTTGAAACCCCGAGGTCAGACTGAGTTGTGGTGTAAATCTGCCCGGAACCGCCTGGCATATCCGGTGACCACAACAACAGGTCTGATGTGAGAGGTTGGGGTGCATTAATGAATTAATACCACATGATAGGGTTAAGTCATGAACATGAAAGACAACACTTAACCAACTTGATACATGATTCGTAGGCGGGTTAAGTCTCGAACTTGAATGACAACACTTAACCAACTTGACATGCTAGACTAATAAGGGTTAAGTCACGAATTTAAATGACAACACTTAACCTATTGGACGAAAACCCTAGTTACGCGGTCCATTTCAGCAGTAACCCACTAGATGTATCATGATACCCTGGAACTAGGCAGGGTGGGGCACGATTACTGGGCTGATTGTAAGCGACCAGAACGACGGCTGTGTTGGTGCGCCAGTGTAAGTTCAGGCGGGCTATGGTCGTGCACTTAGTCCGGAGTTGAAAAAGCAGGCATTGGCATCAGTAGGTTTATCTGTGCATGCTTGATTCGTGTCGGTGGTTGGCATCCTAGGGCTTGATACACCCTATGGTGGACCTAGCATAGGTCACTACATTCGTGATAGGGCCGTATGACACAGACACACAACGAGCTAGAACTTGTAGGGAGCCGATCGATTAGTGGATCGTTCCGTTGGACTTAGTAATGGGTCATTTCATGATATTGGGTCAAGGGATCATTTCATGATTAGTATAAGACATGGGTTTGGGATTCTAGTACAGTTGATGCAGCGAATCTTGAATATGTGATGATATACTTGATTTATACTTGATTTATCATGTTATCTTAGTCTATCTTGCCCATCTTGCCATCATCCTTATGTTTACTTTCAGTTTGTACATGTCATGTTACCTTTACTTGTTTTTATGCTGAAAGTCACTAGGACTTACCAGTCTTTACGACTGACCCATTTTCTTTCGCCTCTTTTCCTTTCATCCCCCCCAGGTTCTCAGGGAGGAAACTCTAGCACTTAGCTTGGATTTTGCTTGCTTTCGATTCAGCTCATGTACGGTTTGATGTTGAGCTATGCTATGGCTGCATTTCTGCTACCTTTGGGGAATTAAGCTACTTTTGTTGTTTTAAGATTATGCTTCTTTATTTATGCAAGACAGAAATTTTTGTCATGGAAAATAATGACCTTGGCTAATTGATGTAAAAGGTTTTGACTCTTTTTGAAAGTAATGAAATTTATCTTTTGATTCTTTTGCTGTTTTTATCTATGTTCTGTCTTGTTTTATTTCTGTGTTTGTTTACCTCGATAACGCTCCTCCAAAACTAGTGCATTCCCTTTGTGAGTGACCCTAGCGGAGGTGGGGTGTTATAAAGGAGGAAAGAATAGAAAAATCTAAGACAAGAGGAAGTGTTGTTATTATGGTATAAAGGGTCATATAATTAAGGACAAAGGCAAGAACAAAGGGCAGGATTTTCCAGAGGGCAAGTGCATGCTCTCACCGCCAGCGTACCCGAGAGAGAGGTAGTAGAGTTTCTGTTGAAAAAAAATCTAGTTTTTCTTTTTGATCATCCTGTTAGTACTCTTTTGATTTTAGCGCTTCACATTCATTTATATTTGCTTCCATAGTTGAGTCTCTGCACCCTAGAGCTTGTATAGTAGAGGATCCCATTATTGTCTCAAATCCAATTGGTGGTTCGGCTCATTTGTTTTTGGTTTGTAAGGATTTGAGAATAGCTATATTATGTATTGAGTTTAAGTGTAGTGCTTATATTTTTGGTTTCATGGGCTATGGGTTGATTCTAAGCATGAATTGGTTAGCCAGTAATTGTGAAAGGAGGGTAGTTAGACTTTTGACTTGCTTCGGGAATACCCTCGAGATTTCGTGTGATCTTAAGGGATCAGTTAGGCTTAGCTACCTAGAATGACTTGATGCATCTATCGACGATTTGCAATCCGTTAGAGTAGTCCATGAGTACGCAGATGTTTTGGGTCAGGTTAGGGGCTTATCCTCTAAAGCGCGAGATAGACTTCCGCATATATCTTGTTGACAATGCAAAGCCAGTTGCATTACTTGTACGACACATGAATCCAAGGGAAAGGAAGGGCTCGGTAAACAAGTAAAAGGGTTACTTGAAAAAGGGCTCATAAGGCGAAGTATTTCTGAATGGGGGCGGTCCATTCGTTTTCATTACAAAGGCGGATGGTTCACTTCACTTGTGCATAGATGATATTTTGGAATGAGTAAGAAAATGCTTTGCATCTAAAGGGAAGTCTCGGATACCCTCCAAGCGCATCAACTTAAGGCGAAGTTCTCCAAATATCATTTTGAAGAGAAAAAGAAAGGTTTCTAGGACATGTGGCGCCCAAAGAAGGGATAACAATAGATCCCGCAAAAGTAGTTGTGGTGCAAGACAGGAAGGTCCCAAGGAATGCAACAAAAGTAAGAAGCTTTCTTGGACCAGCTGGCTAATATAGGAAGTTAATTAAGGACTTTATGAAGGTATCAGCCCCACTTACTAGATTGACGAAGAAGAATCTAATCATCTTAGTATATACACTTGGTAAAATGGTTAGCATCTGTTTATTTTCAAGAGATAGTTCTGGGAATGCTAGCATGACACAGGAGAAGTTTTAGTGGCGAGTATACTAGAAGGAGAAGGGGTAGAATGAGAGGCGACAGTGTAATGAGTTCCAACTCAATTTTTGGAAAAAGAAATTAAGAAGCTACACAATCGTGAAGTTAAGACAGTCTGAGCACAATTGGGTGAAGCTTAAGAAGATGCGACTTAGAAGGATGAAGACTAGATACGTGCATCATACCCTTTTTGAGGGTATATACTTGATCTCTCTTTTTTCTTTAAAGTTTATCTGCATGCTAGTCTTTATCTTTTAAGTATATCCTCTTGGTCCTATCCTTGACCCTTAAGTAGAAGCCAATGGATGTAAACATGTGTTTGAGACAGGTTATGTTATGTGGATGCAAGTGGATGTAAGTGTTTGCTAGTGGTTGCTTGTGGATGTAGGCACTAGATCGGCTCCGTCACTTCCATATTGCATATGCATGAGTGAGTTTTTCATATATGAATTGAAACTTGATGTGTTATCGTATGGATGTTGGATTTGTATGAATGATTGTGCACTCATGTAGAAGTTATAAAGTACGATTAGGAATAATTGCATACATGATGGACTCATGGCACTGACATAATTCGCATCAAGGAGGTCAACTGAATCAGTAGACCGCCTGATTTTGCATTAGATAAGGACATATACACACACTATGCAAATGTTCATGAAAAGCATTAGAAACCCTTTTAAAGACAATGGACGCCTGTGATTGAATGGTTGAGTAGATGGATGTTGGATGTTAGGATACATTCTCCTTGACTTGAAGATTTCGGGGACAAAATCCTTTAAAGGAGGGGAGAATGTAACACCCCATATTTTCTGTGAATATTAAAGTAACATATTAAAGAATACTTAATTTTAAAAGTAAGAATTAAGGGAAATGGGTTACACCATTGCGTTCGTCTCAGAAATTCTGCTTGAGATAGAGTCCGAGTTTGCGTAAATCAGACTTCGTATGAAGAGGTTATATAGTTCATAAGATTTCATGTTAAATCAGAAATTAAATATAAATAATAATTAAATCGAAAAAGTAGTTCGAATTTTAAAAATCACGTAAATCAGCTGTGCGGGAAAATTCCCGCCCATAGGGGTCAACTCCCCCCGAGGGGCGGGGGTCGACATAGGTGTCGACCCCCCAAGTTGGGTGTCGACTGGGGTGTCGACCCCCTCGCCCAGATCCAAACAGTGATGATTTCTGACTTGTTGCTGAGTCACTAGGGCATAGGTGGCAATTTCTGGATAGCTCTATCTAGTCTGGATGGTTGTTATTGCTCCAAGGTTGATCTAACGGCTCACATAAATCTAAACCTCTATAAAAGCAACCTCAACCCTAAATCACACAATTTCATTCCAAGGAGCCACCATGCTGTCCATGGTCAACCAAGCATAGCCACCATTTTTCTCCAACTAGGAGGCAAACTAGAAAGCAAGTTAGAAGCTACGAATCAAATCTAAATTAGAGAATCGATAGTCTTCGTCAAGGGATAGCTTTTCCGTTTCAGAAATCAGATTCCAGAATTCAAGACCGTTCTGTAAATTGCAAGTTCATGTTACTTTCAGAAATAAAAATTAATTGTGATTCTGACATTGTAATAAATCTGAATCTGAGATTATGCTCATTTCTATCTGTCCTTCTATATCCATTGGATCTATCTCGTTGATATTATTATGTCCATTCCTTGTCTCTACTTTCCTTCTTCGCTTTTTGTTTTTTTAGCCTGGCTACCGCGAGCCTGAGCCAAATCTCATAAGAGATGAACATATGTTGGGAAAAATTTGGCGTAATATATGATTTGGACTTGACCAGCACTAAAATTGGGCATAATATATGATTTGGACATGACCAGCGCTAAAATTTGGAAAAGTATTAAATTATGTATAATTGGGCATAATTGATTTGTAACTGATTTGAGGACATAACATATGTTTTATTTAAAACATAAAGTGGATCGAACATTTCACTAGAAAATTGAGGCATAAAGTATATTGGACATATGACTTGGGGTTTAGGGCGTAAATTGAACTGGAAACATGTAAGGCATAGTACATGTTGTGGTTTAAGACCTAAAAATAGGGGCACATTATATATGATAGTTTATGACTTGGAAGAAGGAGATTATGCATGAAAACCTATAGTAAGATATGGATAACTGTTAAATGTGAACAAGCCTAAATTGGGATTTTGGGTAATTGGCATGCACTGAAATTAAAGGCTATAAGTTTGGCATAGTTCATACTGTGAATCATGATTGGGGGGTTTTGGAGAATATTTTGTACAGTACAATATGACTAAACCTTAGGGCATGCATTATATTATGATTTTTGGGGCATGACTATTATTGCAAATTTGGGAAAATTGGGTGTAACCTATTTTGAGTAATAGCTTGAATTTGAATTTGTGAGGCATAACTTGCAAATCAACTTCATTGGGGTATAACTTGAGAATGGGAACATGACTAGTTTTGTGAATTTGGGGTAATTAGCATATAAAATCTAGACTTGGACACGTATGGTAAATATGCTAAAAGATAAACATGCCTAACATGAGGTTAGATTGAGTTTCGGTGTAAAACTGCCTGGAACCGCCCGGCACATCCAGTATCTACAGCAACACCTATCTAATGTGAGAGGTTAGTGCATCATGCCCAAGAAAAACCCGAGGTTAGATTGAGTTGTGGTGTAAAATTGCCCAAAACCGCCCGGCACATCCAGTAACCGCAACAACATAGATCTAATGTGAGAGGTTGGTGCATTAATAAATGAATTAATGCTAATGAATAAGGCATGTTAAGAATGGTAGGGTTAAGTTAACTAAGGCAACAGTTAACCGTTATAACATGTTAAATAGACAAGAAGATGAGGTTAAGTAAATTTAGAACACTTAACCGTTAGATAAGAAGGTGAGGTTAAGTAAATTTAGAACACTTAACCGTTATAACATGTTAATTGGACAAGTGACTAGGGTTAAGTTAATAAGAAACACTTAACCAATATGACATGATGAATGGGTAGGGTTAAGTTAAAACAAGAGAGCAACACTTAACCAATATAACAGGATGCGTGGAAGGGTTAAGTTAACACAAGAAGGCAACACTTAACCGGTGTAACATGACAAGTGGGTGGGTTAAGTTAACTTGAATTGATTGATGATACTTAACCAATAAAGCATGATGAACGCGTGGGGTTAAGTTAATAAGAAACACTTAACCAATTTAACTTGATGAACGAATGAGGTTAAGTTAATAGGAAATACTTAACCAATATAACATGATGAATGAACAGGGTTAAGTTAATAGGAAACACTTAACCAATACAACATGATGTGTGGGCAGGTTAAGTTAACATGAATGGACAACACTTAACCAATATTACATGAACAAAGTGGATAGGGTTAAGGCAAGCTTAACCAATAATACAGATTGGCTTGATAAGTAGGAGGGTTAAGTAAACCTTGGGTAGGTGGGTAATATTAGAATATATAGGCCCATAAACTTAACTGTTAATTAAACATGTTTGAATCAGTGGGAGAGTTAAGTACATCTCGTGTAGGTGGGTAATATTTGTATATATAGGCCCACAAACTTAACTAGTAGAAAACCCAAGTAACGAGGACCCATTTCAGTAGTAACCCACATAGATGTATCACGATACCCTGAACTAGGCAGGGTGGGGCACGATTACTGGGCTGATTATAAGCGGTCAAAATAGCAGCAGGGGGTACGTAAGTGTAGGTTCTGACAGTTTACGGGTGTGCACGTACTCCGAAGTGGGAAAAAGCAGGCATTGGGTACCAGTAGTTATACATTGTGCATTTTGAATCGTGTCGGGTTGCAATCATAAGGATTGATACACCTTATGGTGGGACCAGCACAGGGTATCTACATGCAAGAGAGGGCCGAATTGACACAGACATATGGAACATTAATATGAGTAAGGAGACGATCGATAGGGTAGCAAGGGTACATCTAACATCTTCATGGAAATTAGGCTGAATGAGGTAAGATCCTCATACTAGATGCACATCTCAAGGCTACCATAATTATGGGGATTGGGATCACGTTGTAATATTATCATTTTACACAGATTACTAGTTGGGACACTAGTTAGGCGATGCAGAGATATAAAAATCAGAATAACAAGGTAGTAGTGGAGCAGAGAAAGAGTAAAAGTGCATTCAGTTTATCTTGCTTTATCATATCTATGCTAATCATATGTTGTCTTGTTATCCTTATTACCACGGTATTGTCTTATATTCAGTTTATTCATGTCATAATGCTTTTTCCTATTTATATGCTGAAAGTCACTGGACTTACCAGACTTATGTCTGACCTAGTTTGTTTCGCCTCTTTCCTTCCGTCCCCCCCCCCCACCCCCCGGCCCAAGGTTTTTTTATTTCCAAGCTTGAAGATAATCAATGTATTGCTTTGGACCCTCTCTTCCACTGCTATGGCTGGTTCATGCTTTATTGGAGAATATCATTGTTATATTCTTATGCTTCTTTTATACTTGGAAGTTTTTGAATTAAGACAGAAGTTCTATGTATTGTTTTTAAGTACGATTGAGACCATTGTTGTAAAAACTTGACTCAACCATATTGTTTATAAAATGACTTTATTTTCCACTGCTTTATTTGTCTGTCTTGTAATTTATCAGCATCTTTTACCTAAAACGCTCCACCAAAGTTAAGGCATTCCCTTTGTGAGTGACCTTAACAGAGGTGGGGTGTTACACGAAGTCTCCCCTTTACTGAGCCTATCCTTGATGTCTGAAATCTATGGATCCTCTCACTGCGAAGCTCCTATATGGTCCATAAGCGTAGGTTGTAGTGTTGCTAACAATCTAGAAAAGAGTTCGATGGAGGTTCTAAAGTCGATATAAACTCCAAAATTTTCCTTTCCACAAACAAAGGACTTAAGACATCCTTTGCCTACTTAGTGCGTCTGCCACTACATTACCCTTCCCAGGGTATAAGCAATCTCGAAGTCATAACATGCTAAGAATTCCATCCACCTTTATTGCCTCAAGTTAAGATCTTTTTGCAAGAACAAGTACTTGAGAGATTTATGATCAGTGTACAATTCGAACTTCTCTCCAAGCAAATAATGACGCCATGTCTTAAGATCAAATACTATGGCAGTTAGCTCTAAATCGTGGGTAGGGTAGTTCTTCTCATGAACCCTTAGTTGTCTTCCCCCATAGCATACTACCATTTCCTCTTGCATCAGAACCGCACCAAGCCCTGTACCATATGCATCAGTGTAAACTGTAAACACTTTATTCCCATCAGGCAAGGTCAAGACTAGGGCCATTGTCAGAGCCCTCTTTAATCATTGAAAAGCAACGTCACAATCTATATCCCATGCGAACGTCAAATTATTCTTCGTCGGCCTGGTGAGTGGGGCTGATATATTTGCGAAATCCTTAATGAACTTCTTATAATAGCCTGCCAAACCCAAAAAGCTTCTCACCTCCATTGCATTCTTTGGGATCTGCAAGTCTTGGACTGCTACTACCTTCGCGGGGTCTACTATTATCCCTTCCTTAGAAACCACGTGCCCTAAGAATCTCACCTCTTTTCTCCAAAAGTGGCATTTGGAGAATTTTGCCTTCATCTGATGTGCTCGCAGAGTTTTCAAAACTTCTCCTATATGCAAGGTATGCTCTTCCTCACTCTTTGAGAAGATCAAGATATCATCCACAAAGACCACAACGAATTTATTCAGGAACTCCCGAAACACCCTACTCATTAAATCAACAAAATAGGCGAGTACATTTGTCAGCCTAAAAGACATAACAAGCATTCAAAGAAACCATCTGGAGTCCTAATGGTCATCTTATCTATACTGTCCTCGGCCACCCTCAATTGATGAAACCCTGTGGCTAAGTGTAACAGAGAGAATACTGATGCGCCAACAAGTTGATCAAACAAATCATCTATCCTCGGGAGTGGGTGCCTGTTCTTCTTTGAGTTTGTTCAACTCTCTGTAATCTACACACAAGCGAAGTGACCATCTGCCTTAGTCGCAAACACTGCTGGAGCCCCCCATTCAGATATGCTTCGCCTAATAAATCCTTTTTCAAGTAGCTTCCCTACTTGTTTGCTAAGATCCCTCCTTTCTCTTGGAGCCATGTGGCACATGGGCAATACAATTGGCTTTGCATTGTCCACCAAATATATGTGGAAGTTGATCTCGCGCCTTGGGGTAAACCCTGAATCTCATCAAAGACATCAGAAAACTCATGGACTACTACAACAGATCGCAGATCATCAATAGACACATTAAGAGACTCTAGGAAAATCGGCATAACAGACCCTTGAGGGTCACAAGAAATCTCGAGGGTCCTCCCATGATAGGTCAAAAGCCTAACGATCCTCCTCTCACAATCTAAAATGGCACCATACATGGTTAACCAATCCATTCCTAGAATCAACCCATAGCCCATAAACCCGAGCACATATGCGTCGCATTCAAATTCGACGCCTAACACAGATATCCTCAAACCTCGAAAAATCAGTGATAAATGAGCCGAACCACTAATGGGGTTTGAGACAACAACGGGATCCACTACCATACTAGTATTTATGTGCAGAGATTCAACTTCCGAGATAGATATAAATGAATGTGAAGCGCCAGAGTCAAAAAGAGTTCTAATAGGGTGATTGGAAAGAGAAATCAAACCTACTACGGCGACTTTCGTACCTCGATCTGGAGCACCATTGCGAGAGCATGCATCTGCCCTCTAGAAGCTCCTTGTTTCCTCAGGCACTCCTAAGAAAAGTGTCCGTGCTCTCCAAAACTGAAGCAACTACCCTTCCTTTTCTTGCAATCCTTAGCCATATGACCTTCTCATCCACAAGCATGACACTTCTTCTTATCCTTAGCCTTATCATTCTTTCCGCCTTTCTTCTGTTGTGGTTGTTGCTGTCCTTTCTTAGGCCATCCCTTCTTGTTCTACGTTGTTGCCTCAGCCTTAACCTCCTTCTTCTCTCCTTTGTCTTCTTCATACTTTAAGGCCATATCGACAAGTCTTTAAAAAGTAGCTCCCATTGGAATATGGAACATAGCCAACCCATAAAGGGGTTCATTTAGCCCTTTTACAAATCGCAAAGGTTTCTTATGAGGAGTGTCCACCAGCTCCAATCCAAGTCTCGCCAGTTGGTTGAATTTATTAACATATTCTTTAATTGTCATGCTCCCCTGTTTGAGCGTCAAGAACTTTTCCATTTGCATGCTTTTCTCAGCTTGGGAAATAAAATTCATTTCAAACCTCATCCTAAAACCTTCCCAAGTTTCCACCATATGCCCAGCCTATGTCATCTCCCACCAAAACGAGGCTTCATCTTTCAATAGCCGGACAGCTAACTAAACCTTCCTTCCATCTTCCACTTAAAAAATTACGATCAAGTCCTCGGTCACCTTAAGCCAATTCCTTGCCTCTACGAATGTTTCGGTTCCACGGAATGGCTTCCCTCCCGTGGCATAGAAATCCTTGCAGATCTTGGAAAAATTATTTGCTCTTGGAGGAGGAGGAGGAACGACGGGTGCAGTTGGGGGCGGAACTTTCCCTAGCCTTCGGCAGGCATCGTAGCCTCTAGATACCTATGGAACTAGCCAGGTATCGTAATGCCCTTTGGAATGTTAGGTTCCCCAGAAATGCTGAAACGAAAAAGGAAAGAGATTTAGATAAAGGATCGAAGGATATTACATTTGGCTTTGGGGAATATGTTTTTCAAAATAGACTTTTCTTTTCGAAAAATGCTATCTTTTAAAACTTTTTTTTTTCAATATAGCTTTCAAACTTTTTTATCTAATTTGGTAACCTTCAGCTCTGATACCAAGTGTGACATCCATGTCCATTAATGTCACTCACTAAGGGAATGCATTAAGTTTTATGAAGCGGTATAGGTAAACAGAAATAGAAATATTACAAGACAGAAATAAAAACAACAGCGGAAATTTAAATTTTTATTTCAAACATAAGTCATAACATCGTGGTCCAAAATACCATAAGTCTGAAACTTCATAAAACCCATTACAATGACATAAAACTTCTTCCTTGTATCATCAGAGTACAGAAATACATAAAAAAGCATAATTTCCCCAAAAGTGACAAAGCCATAGTAGCAAAGATAGAAACTGAGCAATACTTCAGTAGATGTTCCAAGCAAGATGATAACCGAGTCCTGACTAAACCTGAGAATTCCCACCCTGCGAACCTGTAGGTGAGGGGGGAAACAGAAGGAAAAGAGGAAACAAAAAGGGTCAGTCATAAAGTCTGGCAAGTGAAGTTACTTTTAGCAAGTAAATAAACAAAAGCATTATGACAGACATATAAAGCGGACAAGGATGGTAACATCATAAAGGATAAGTATGATGAGATAAACAAGATAAAGTGTGTACACTTCTCTAATGATTTGTAACACCCCACATCCATTAATGTCACTCACTAAGGAAATGCATTAATTTTCTTGGAGTATTATAAGAGTATAGAACAGAATATCACAAGACAAATATATAAAATGGTACTTAAGAAAATTTAAAATTTATTCACTGCAGCGGAAAAGCAAAACATGTTTGGTTACAACATCAAAACAACATACTAGAGCCAAGTACACAAATATCCATCTTAAAAAAAATTATTATCAGAGTACATAAAAGTAAAACCATAATCCCACTCCAAATAGCAATAATGGAAAAAAGATAAAGTTGAGCGTTACTTTCAACACTTCCAAGCACTTCAAGAAGAAAGAGGTCCAAGTCAAGCTTCACTAATCCCACCCTAAGGACCTAGGGGGAAAAGAAAGAAAAGAGGCGAAACAAAAAGGGTCAGATATAAGTTTGGTGAGTCTAGTGACTTTAACAATATAATCAGTAAAGTAACAGAATAAGAACATAAACTGGATATAAGAGATGACTGTAACATAAGCAGATATGACAAGGTAAACAAGGTAGGTAAGATAGGACATCGACTGCGCTTCTAACCACTATAAGATATTCTCTGCACCACACCAATACTAGTTTCATACTAAAAAGATGATCCCTCTTGGCTAAATAGAATGATGATAGTTTCATGTACTTCTAGCTGCCATCTTAGGTAACCTTTGTGCACCTATCACCACTAGATGTACCCACTATCCTCCTTGTTCGATTATGTGCTCCCAGCTGCTCTCGTAGGTGTCCCACTTGCTCCTACCACCACTAGTTGTACCCTCCCTACTAATCATAATAATGGTAACTTCGTACTCCTAGCTGCTCTCTAGGTGCCCAACTTGCTCCTACCACTGCTAGTTATACCCACTGCCCTCCCCATTCGATCGGCTCCCTAACCTCGTAGATACCTATTCTGGTCCCACAATATGGTGTATCACTCCCTAAGGTGGCAACCCCAATACTACAGAAATGCACAGCTTATACCTACACGATGCAACAACATCTTACCTACCAGCCCGGACCCACGCATGCACATGACTCCGTTGGACTTGCACTTCCATCGCTAACTCTTTATTGACCTCTACAATCAACCCCAGTAAACGTGTCCCTGTCCTCGACCTAGTTCGAGCTCATATAGATACTGAAATGGGTTACTGGTTGAAAAGGGTCCATACACTTGACACAAGCTTCCCTCCTAAGCTTGGTCCCCACTAGGAATTCCCACTTAACCCCTTTTTTATCCCTATGTCTCATCTTGGTTAAGTGCTTTTATTATGTTTCACATGCTACCCATGTAACCCACTTAACCCCTTTACTATTCCCATGTTTTTCCACATGTCTTATCTTGATTAAGTGTTCATTATTTACGTTATACGTGCTACCTACATGCCACACATGTCACCCACTTAACCCTTTTACTGTTCCCATGTCTTCCCACATGTCTTATCTTGGTTAAGTGCTTTTAATTGTGTTTCATATGCTATCCATGTCACCCACTTAACCCCTTTACTATTCCCATGTCTTACTACATGTCTCATCTTGGTTAAGTGCTTTAATTATGTTTCATATGCTACCCATGTTACCCCCTTAACCCTTTATTATCCCTATGTCTGATCAGATGTCTTATCTTGATTGAGTGTTCATTAATTCTTTACAACCGTAATCTTGCATGACCTCCTACATTATATTATCGTTTTGCGGTTGCTGGATATACCGTGCGGTTCTGGGCATACTTATACCGCAAACCGAATCTAACCTCGTGTCTTTGCATTATTACGCATCTAATTTCTGCCTTTGAACTCTCACATTAGACTGCTGTTTGCAGTTACTGGATATGTTGGGCGGTTCCGGGCAGAGTTCTACAGCAAACCAAGTCTAACCTCGTGTCTTAGGCATTCATTATCTCTTCTTTTCTACAAACCCAAATTCAAGTTCTGACTTATTACATATATTCCAATTGCCCATAATTTCCAATTCAAGTTACGTTTATAATTCCAATCCAAGTCATGCCTATAATTGCATGTATATAAATTGCACCAATTTGGGCCCCAAATCAGTTACATGATTAAAATCAAATTATGCCCAATTACATATTATTCAATATTTTTCCAAACTTTTCTCAATCATTCCAACATTATTCGTACGCAAATCTCAACGCAATATGTTAGGTTCGGAGTTAGCCTAATCTTATAAAGAAAAAGGAAAAGAAGAAGGGCTAGATTCTGATTTGCTTTGCTTTGGTGGAGAAGAAAGGTTCTTATCTTCCAATTTGAATACTCTTGTTCTGATTTACTTTGGTGGAGAAGAAAGGCTAGGTTCATTTAGATTTGAGCAACATGGAGGTGCCATGGACTAGTGTAATGAAATTAGGGTTAGGTCTAGGTGTCTATTTATAGGAGTACTAGGTGTATTAGGACCTTTATATTAGACTAGGAACCATCTGAGCCATCCAAACCAGAAAAACACGTCATTCATCCAATTCAAGAAGTACACATCAGCCCTAGACCACCAAAACACGTCGGCCAGATCCGGGCAGATGGGGGTCGACACCCCTTTAAGGGAGTCGATACCCACGAGTGAGAATTTTCCCACTCAGCCCTCTTCGCTGATTTCGAATTTTTAATTCGTTTTTGATTTTTAATTATTATTTAAATAAATTCTGTTTTAAACTAAAATCTTCTAAGCTTCATAACTTCTTCATATGATATCTGATTTATGCAAACTCGGACCCTATTCCAAGAAGAATTCCGAGACGAACGCAATGGCGCAGCCCGTTTCCCTTAATTCTTCTTATAAAAATTAAGTATTCTTTAATTATCCCTTATATCATGTTTTAAAATTACGGGGTGTTACATTCTCCCCTCCTTAAAGGATTTCATCCCCGAAATCTTCAAGTTATGAAGAATGTATCCTACCACCCATCATCCATCTACTCATCCATTATCCACAAGCATCCATTGTCCTTAAAAGATTTCTAATGTTATATGAACATATGCAAAAGTATGTATATGTCCCTTATCTAATGCAAAGATCAGGCGATCTACTGACTCAGTTGAGCTCCTTAATGCGAAACATGATAGTACCATGCATCCACTATGTATGCAAAAGAATCCTAATGATGCGTATCATTTCTATATGAGTGCACAACCATTCATTCAAATGCAGCATCCATATGGTAACACATTCAATATACATCCATTAACTTAAATATGCACACTCATTCATATGCAATATGAAAGCGATTGAGCCGATCTACTGCCTAATGTGTGTAAATGCGTCCACGAGCAACCACTAGCAAACACTTACATTCCTTTACATCCACCAAACATAACATGTTTCAAATACATGTCTACAACCATAGGATTTTCTACCTAAGGGTCGAAGATATAATCGAGAGGATACACTAAACGATAGAACAAGTATAAACAAAGCGGTAGAAAAAGGAGAAGTTAAGAACATACCCTCAAAAAGGAAAGGGTAAGACGCACGTATCTTGTATTCAGTCTCCCAAGTCGCATCTCCTTGATCATCTCCCCACTGGACTTTAACCAACTTGACCTCTCGGTTGCATAATTTCTTTACCTCAGATCCAAGGATGCATGTAGGAACTCGTCTAACTGTGACATCTTGCTCTACTTCCACTTCTCTAAGCATGCTCGGCTCTACTACTTCCGTGGTATCATGTAAACACTTCCTCAAATGCGACATGTGAAATATGTCTTGAACACCACTAAGCTTCTCAAGCAGCTTCAGTCTGTAGGCCATCTGTCCAATTCTTTTTGTAATGGGGAATAGCCCTACGAACCTTGGTGCCAATTTCCCTACAGATCCAAAACGAACTACATTCCTCAATGGTGACACTTTAGTAAAAACAATGTCTCCAACATCAAACTCAAGATCGGTTCATCTCTTATCAGCGTATGACTTTTTCCGGTCTTGTTCCGTCTTCATGCGCCTTCGAATTAAGTCTATCTTCTCCAAAGTTTCTATAACGATCTTGGGCCCAAGCAAAATCTTATCCGTAGATTCCCACCAACAAATCGGTGATCAGCAAGGTCGTCCATATAGAGCTTCAAAAGGTGTCATGCCAATACTAGCCTGATAGCTGTTTTGGTAGGCGAACTCTACTAATGGAAGATGTTCCTCCTATGTCCCTCCAAAGTCCAAGATGCATAACTTCAAAAGATCTTCTAAAATCCGATTTACTATTTCTGTTTGGTCATCCGTCTGAGGGTGATAAGCGGTGCTCAAACACAATTGCGTTCCTACTGCCTCTTGCAAGCTCTTCCAAAACTCACTAGTGAAAATGGGATCTCGATCGCTTACGATACTAGAAGGTATGTCGTGTAGTCAAACCATCTCTCGGAGATAAACAGATGTTAACCATGTCGCTGTTCTTTTACCCTTAACGGGAATGAAATGGGCGCTCTTGGTAAGTCTATCTACTACGACCCAAGTCCCCGCATTACCCTTCCTTGACCTCGGCAACCCATCGACGAAATCCATGGAAACACTTTCCCATTTCCACTGCGGAACCTCTAAAGGGTGAAGCAAACCACCAGGGTTCTTTTGCTCATCCTTGACTTGCTGGCACACCAAGCATTTAGAAACGAATTCAGCCACATTCTTCTTCATTCGGCCCAAAAGAAAACTTGATTCATGTCCCTATACATCTTGTCACCACCGGGATGTATGGTCATCTTAGAACGATGTGCTTCTTCAGGGATTGTCTTTCTCAAACTCTTGTCTTGAGATACGAAAAGTCTCTTATCCCTACGCAACCAACCTTTGTCATCGATAGTATACCTACTAAGATGGCTCGAAGACTCCCCTCTTATGAGCTTGTCTACTATCTCTATCAACTGTAGGTCATCTCGCTGTGTCGCACCTATCTGTCCCAAAAGCTTAGGTCGCACCTCTAATGATGCCAACAAACCGGGTACATACTCGATAGAGGGTCTAAAGTCAAAGGTAGAGATATACTCTAAACTCTGCCGCTCGACAAACAAAGGACTCAAATTCAACCTCTTTCAACTCAAGGCGTCAGCTACAATGTTACCCTTGCCAGGGGTATATGCAATCTCAAAATCGTAGGATGCTAAGAACTCCATCCACCTCTGTTGCCTTAAGTTTAGATCTTTTTGAGAGAACAGGTATTTTAGTGACTTATGGTATGTATACAACTCAAACCTCTCACCATGCTAGTAATGGCACCAAGACTTAAGCGCGAAAACTATGGCAGCTAATTCTAAGTCGTGGGTAGGGTAATTCTTCTCATGGACCTTCAACTGCCTTCCACCATAACATATCACCCTTCCCTCTTGCATCAAAACTGCACCAAGCCCTATCCTGCAAGCATCGGTATACACTGTGAACGGTTTACTCCCATATGGCAAAACTAAAACTAGAGCTTTCATCAATGCCCTCTTCAATCATTGAAAAGCATCATCACAGTCGACATCTCAAGAAAAGGCCAAAAGAATTTTCGTCAACCGTGTAAGTGGGGCTGATATCTTTGCAAAGTTCTTGATGAAATTTCTATAATAGTCCACCCAACTAAGAAAGCTTCCGTTGTATTCTTTGGAATCCTCCAATCCTGGATTGCCACTACCTTCGCAAGATTCTACTGGTATCCCTTCTTTAGAGACCCCATATCCTAAGAACCTTATTCCCTTTCCAAAATGATGTTTGGAAAACTTTGCCTTAAGTTGATGTAGTCGAAGTGTCTCTAAGAATACGTTAAGATTCTACTGGTATGCCCTTCCTCGCTTCTAGAGAATATCAAGATATCATCCACAAACACTACCACTAATTTGTTTAGAAACTCACTAAACACCCTACTCATCAAGTGTACAAAATAGGCGGGTGCATTCGTCGAACCAAAAGGCATGACGTGCTACTCAAAGAAACTGAGTTCTAAATGCAGTCTTATCTATACTATCCTTAGCTACCCTCAACTGATGAAAAACTGTAGCTAAGTCTAATTGCGAGAAAACTGAAGTACCAATCAACTGATCGAACAAATCACCTATTCTTGTAAATGGGTACCTCTCCTTCTTCGTGAGCTTATTCAGCTCCCTATAGTCCACGCACAATCTAAGCGAACCATCAACCTTCGTAGGGAAAACAATCGGATCACCCCATTCTGAAATACTTCTTCTTATGAACCCTTTCTCAAGCAGCTCCCCTGCTTGTTTACTGAGTTCCTTCCTCTCTCTCGGAGCCATGTGGCATACTTGCAATGCAACTGGCTTTGCATTATCTACTAAGTATATACGGAAGTCTATCTCGTGTCTCGGGGTAAACCCCGAACCTCATCAAAGACGCCATCATACTCACGGACTACTTGAACAAATTGCAAATCATCGATGGATGCATCAAGTGATTCTAGGTAGCTAAGCATCACCGAACCCCTAAGGTCACATGAAATATCAAGGGTCTTTCCACAACGAGCCAACACTCTAACTACCCCCCTTTCACAGTCTAGGATGACACCATACCTGGCTAGCTAGTCCATCCCTAGAATCAGACCATATCCCATGGAACCAAATATGTAGGCATTGCATTCAAACCCAACACCCAAGATAGACACTCTCAAATCCCGTTGAGCCACCAATAGGATTTGAGACTACAATGGGATCCATGACTAGTATTTAGGTGCAGAGTTTCAACTAAAAAAACAGATATAAACGAATGTGAAGCGCCAGAATCAAAAAAGGTTCTAACAGGATAATCAAAAACGAAAATCAAACTTTCAACAGAAACCTTTCTATCTCTATCAGGTATGCCAGCCGTGAGAGCACGCATCTGTCTTCCGGAAGATCATGTACTCTGTCCTTGCCCTTACTCTTGCCTCTTTGGACAATCCCTGATAAGATGTCATGTCTCTCCTAATGGTAACAACCAGTCTTCTTCTTCCTACGGTCTTTGGCTATATATGACCCACCATTCCTCAGTAATGACACTTCCTCTTTTCTTGGGGTCTATAGTTCTTCCCACCCTTCTTAGGTTCCATTTCCTTATATTGTGATCCTTTAACCTTAACCTCCTTCTTTTCTCCTTTATCTTCTTTGTGTATCAAGTCTATATCCATGAGTTTCTCATCCTTGGGCTGTGCTCCTTAGCCCAAACCCCCTAATTCTCATTCTCATTCTCATCCTTGTGAAATATGTTAACAAGTTTCTCTAAAATTGCCTCCATAGTGAGGAAAACCCTGCAAAGCTGGAAAGAAAATTAGCCGTTGGTGAAACTACTGCAGCTATAGATGGAAGTTAGGCAATTCTTCGCCCTTCGACAGGCGCCATAGTCTCATCATGCCTATGGAACCATGCCGCGATGAGGTTACCTCCCAGAAAGCTAAGAGCCTCGAAGACTCAGAAAAGAAGGAAACAAGGATTCAAACTGAAAAATCAAGAGATAGAGCATATGGCTTTGGGGAATAGGTCTTTCAAAACAAACTTTTCTTTTGAAAATACTTCTTTTAAAACAGCTTTCAAAATCTTTTATCTGATCTGGCAACCTTTTGCTCCGATACCATGTGTAACACACCACGTCCATTAATGTCATTCACTAAGGGAATGAATTAATTTTCATGGAGTATTATAAGAGTATAGGACAGAATATCACAAGACAAATATATAAAATGGTACTTAAGAAAATTTAAAATTTATTCATTGTAGCAGAAAAGAAAAACATGTTTGGTTACAACATCAAAACCACATACTAGAGCCAAGTACACAAATATCCATCTTGAACAAAATTATTATCAAAGTACATAAAAGTAAAACCATAATCCCACTCCAAATAGCTATAATGGAAAAGAGATAAAGTTGAGTGTTACTTTCAACACTTCCAAGCACTTCAAGAAGAAAGAGGTCCAAGTCAAGCTTCACTAATCCCATCATGAGGACCTGGGGGAAGAAAGAAAAGAGGCAAAACAAAAAGGGTCAGACATAAGTCTGGCAAGTCTAGTGACTTTAACAATATAATTAGTAAAGTAACAAGATAAGAACATAAACTGGATATAAGATACGACTATAACATAAGTAGATATGACAAGGTAAACAAGGTAGATAAGATAGGACATCGACTGCGCTTCTAACCACCATAAGATATTCTCTGCACCTCACCAATACTAGTTTCATACTAAAAAGATGATCCCTCTTGGCTAAATAGAATGATGATAGTTTCGTGTACTTCTAGCTGCCATCTTAGGTAACCTTTGTGCACCTATCACCACTAGATGTACCCACTATCCTCCTTGTTCGATTATGTGCTCCTAGCTGCTCTCGTAGGTGTCCCACTTGCTCCTACCACCACTAGTTGTACCCTCCCTACTGATCATAATAATGGTAGCTTCGTGTACTCCTAGATTCTCTCGTATGTGCCCCACTTGCTCCTACCACCACTAGTTGTACCCACTACCCTCCCCATTCGATTGGTTCCCTAACCTCATAGATACCTGTGCTGGTCCCACAACAGGATGTATCACTCCTTAAGGTGGCAACCCCGATACTACTTAAATGCACAGCTTATACCTACACGATGCAACAACGTCTTACCTACATGTCTGGATCCACGCACGCACATGACTCCGTTGGACTTGCACTGCCATCGCTAACTCTTTATTGACCTCTTACAATCAACCCCAGTAAGCATGTCCCTGTCCTCGACCCAGTTCGAGCTCATATAGATATTGAAATGGGTTACTGGTTGAAAAGGGTCCATACACTTGACATAAGCTTCCCTCCTAAGCTTGGTCCCCATTAGGAATTCCTATTTAAGCCCTTTTTTATCCACATGTCTCATCTTGGTTAAGTGATTTTATTATGTTTCACATGCTACCCATGTCACCCACTTAACCCCTTTACTATTCCCATGTTTTACCACATGCCTTATCTAGGTTAAGTGTTCATTATTTACGTTATACGTGCTACCTACATGCTACCCTTGTCACCCACTTAACCCTTTTACTATTCCCATGTCTTCCCACATGTCTTATCTTGGTTAAATGTTTTTAATTATGTTTCACATGCTATCCATGTCACCCACTTAACCCCTTTACTATTCCCATGTCTTACTACATGTCTCATCTTGGTTAAGTGCTTTAATTATGTTTCACATGCTATCCATGTTACCCACTTAACCTTTTATTATCCCTATGTCTAATCACATGTCTTATCTTGATTAAGTGTTCATTAATTCATTAAAACCGTATCTTGCAAGACCTCCCACATTTGATTATCGCTTTGCGGTTGCTGGATATGCCGGGCGGTTTTTGCCAGGCTTATACCGCAAACCGAATCTAACCTCGTGTCTTTGCATTATTACGCATCTAATTTCTTCCTTTGACCTATCACATTAGACTGTCGTTTGCGGCTGCTGGATATGCCGAGCGGTTCCGGGCAGACTTCTACCGCAAACCAAGTCTAACCTCGTGTCTTAGGCGTTCATTATCTCTTCTTTTCTACTAACCCAAATTCAAGTTCTGACTTATTACATATATTCTAATTTCCCATAATTTCCAATTCAATTTACGTTTATAATTCCGATCCAAGTCATGCCTATAATTCCATGTATATAAATTGTACCAATTTATGCCCCAAATCAATTACATGATTACAAATCAATTTATGCCCAATTACATATTATTCAATATTTTCCCAAACTTTTCCCAATCGTTCCAACGTTATTTGTTCGCAAATCTCAATGCAATATGTTAGGCTCGAAGTTAGCTAATCGCATGAAGAAAAAGGAAAAGAAGAAGGGAAGAGAATCATGACATCAAAATTAGCATAAAATTGGCATATGAAACATCAACTGGCATAGAACAATAAAATATATCCAATAGGCATATGATAACAGTAATTTGGGTATGAATCTGAAAGATAAGAAATCTATAAAAATTGATATGATTCGTCTTACTTACAGGCATGATCATTAAATCCAATTTACGATCCTATCATAATTACTTTTTAATTATATGTGGAAGTAACATAGACTCACAGCGACAGGATTTAGGAGAGAGGATAGATCTGAATTCTGATTTCTAAATTTGATTAGCTAAACCGTTGTTGTAGAATTTGATTCTTATCTTCCAATTTGAATACTCTTATTCTGATTTGCTTTGGTGGAGAAGAAAGTCTAGGTTAATTTATATTTGACCAGCATGGAGGCACCATGGAGTAGTGTAATGAAATTAGGGTTAGGTCTAGGTGTCTATTTATCGGAGTACTAGGTGTATTAGGACCTTTAGATTAGACTAGGAACCACCTGAACCATCCAAACCAGAAAAACACGTCATCCATCCAATCCCAGAAGGACACATCAACCCTAGACCACCAAAACACGTCAGCCAGATCTGGGCAAATGTGGGTCGACACCACTATAGGGGGGTCGGCACCCCTGTCGACAACCCATATGGGGGGTCAACACCCATGTCAACACCCCCTGGTCGACACCCACGAGTGGGAACTTTCCCGCTCAGCCCTCTTCGCTGATTTCAAATTTTGAATTCATTTTTGATTTTTAATTATTATTTAAATAAATTCTGTTTTAAACTGGAATTTTCTAAGCTTCATAACTTCTTCATATGATATCTGATTTATGCAAACTCGGACTCTATTCCAAGCAGAATTCCAGGACGAACGCAATGGCGCAGCCCATTTCCCTTAATTCTTATTATAAAAATTAAGTATTCTTTAATTATCCCTTATGTCATGTTTTAAAATTACGGGGTGTTACCTGATTACTCTACACTAATACTAGTATAACCAAATATGAGATGATCCCTTAACATGTATAAGTTAGTAGATTTAGGAGTAATTCTGGTGAGAGGTTTTAACCTTATACAATCCACATGCAACCCCTATAACGGACTCCTAACTTACTAGAATAAAGATGTACCCTAACTACTACCCTAATCGTTCGGCTCCCTCCTCCGTAAATACCCTGTGCCGACCCCATAGTAGGGGGTATCACTTCTCTGAAGTGGCAACCCTTAGTGTTGATGTGCACAACCATATCTATTGATGTCACAGCGTCTTATTTTCCTGGGCAAGCGAAGCCATGCACACACATGACCCCGATGGAAAACGCCGTCATGACACCATCCCCCACGTTGGGATCTCTTACAATCAGCCCAATAAACGTGCCTTGCTCTGGCCCAGAACGAAGTACTCGTTTGACACTGTTATATGGGTTACTGACTGAAATGGGTCCCCAAACAAATGATACAAGCTCTTCCCCTGGTCTTGTATCCCCACTAGGATTTCCTCAGGTTATATATGCATATTGGTGCCTTTAATACATAACCTCCACAGGTTAAGTTTATGGGCCTATATATAAATATTACCCACTCCCTCCGATTCACTTAACCACCCATTGTCCAAACAAGTTTACTTAACCCCTATTCAAGTTCATATTCATACAATCCCCATACATTCAACTAGGTTAAGTATTCCAATTTATTACAATATTTTCATTTATGGTTAAATAAACCTCCCACATTAAGCCTACCATTTGTGGATGATGGACATGCCGGGCGGGTCTGGGCAGACTTATTCCACAAATAAGGCTTAACCTCGTGTCTTAGCACGTCTCGTATTTGTGCACTTAGACCTCTCACATTAGATTCAACACTTGTGGTCGCTGGATATGCCGGTCGGTTCCAGGCAGACTTCCACCGCAAATGCAATCTAACCTCGTGTCATAAGTGCAACTACAGTTTCTAATTACTACAATCCTAGGCTTGTCATTAGTAGCTAATTTTACCTATGTCATTATAGGTTATAGGTTTCATGCCCATTCTTCCCCAGTTATGTCCATAGTGAATTATATGTCCAAATTCATGTTCATAAACATTATTTAAGTTATGCTAATATTAAATGTTTTTTCCATTCCCTAATTAACATATTCGCATATATTTAGCGGCATGCCTAGGCTAGATAGTAGCCTAGCCATAAACAACAAAAGGGAAGGGTGATGGAAAGATGATAAAAGTGATTGTTCAAGCATAACTAGCATAAGCATATACTAGCATAGTAAGGATGTCATAATAAGCATGACAAGATTAATAATTTAGATGTCTAAATAGTTCAGATCCAGTATGACAGGAACAAGGTGATCTAAATAACAATCTAAATCTAAAATCAAAATTATATCTGACACAACAAAGTATAAGAACCACATCATAATTATGTTAGAATGTCATAGATTCACAAGTTACAATAGATCTGGTATGATAGGGTTTGAGATTCAAGTCATAACTAATTCGGAATGTCATAGATTCACAATTTACAATAGAACTGGCGTAATTCATTCACAAAAATGGATCCAAACTATACTCATATCATTTTACTTTTAATCAAATAAGTCTAAAAGGAACTTAAAACTCACAGCATTTGGATTAAGAAAATAGAACCAGTAGGGAGGGTTGTTGAGTCATAGGTCTACAATTGAATCTCTAACTTTGGTTGTAGTAGAATAAGAGTTTTGATTTAGCCCAGGTACCGACAACATTTGGCCTCCATTGATTTTCAGTGCGCGAAAAACAGAAAATGAAGCCGTATATATAGCTGCCAGCCCTCAGAAATCAACTGCCACCTCAGCCCTAAGGGGGTCGACACCACCTTTAGGAGGTCGACCTTGGTGTCGACACTCCTCTTTAGTATTGTTTTCTAATTTTTTTATTTAATATATATATATATAATTCTTCTACATGTATATAAAACTTCAAACCCTCATAACTTCTTCATACGGTGTCCGTTTTACGCAAACCAAATGTCTATCCTGACTTGAATTTCGAGACGGACACAATGGTGCAATCTGTTTCCCTCAATTCTGAATATTAAATTAATTATTCTTTAATTTACCCTCTTTAGTATTGTTAAAATTACGGGATGTTACACCATCTGTGGCGTATTCTTGAATTTTAAATAAAACAATAAAAAAGATGCATGTCCAAGTAAGAAGTACGTGTGTATGTATGCATGTATAAATGGCAGACATAGGATTAAAAGTTGCATATAAGAAAAGTTTTTACGTATGTGTATGTGTATATATACATACATACATATATATGTATGTATGTATACATACATATATAGGGTGTTTGTTGTTTCTAAATTTTAATACATACATACATATATATATATATATGTATATATATATATATGTGTGTGTGTGTATGCGTATTGTGACAACTCGGATTTATCTGTCCATTTCTAAAATTACTAATGAATACTACCAATTTTTTAGTCAATATTAAACAAATACTTGATACTCCTAAATGTATAGGATACAAATTTAAGTATGCAACTAAATCAAAGTAATTAATTAATCTACAAGGTGTGCATACCTAACTTAAATGTTATACATATACTGTTGCGTACTCAGGTGAGAGAGATAGTCTTATCAAATCATGCGAACTCAAATAACAACGTAAATGCAGAATAAAATAGCAAGAAGAAAAGATATATTAGTACTTGATCTATATAGTAAACAAGGGACAAAAAATGTTATGTTGTTTAAGGGGCTGGATCACTACCACTTGTGTAACAATCCAGAATTTTGGAACCAATTTAAAATTTTTATTTTAGCATATTTAGTGGATTTTGAATATTTAAAATAATTTATTTTAAATAATACCAATTAAAATTTTATGTTAATTGAAGTTAGAACAAATTTTTTTAATTTAATTATAAAAGGAGTTAGAAATAGCATGGTAGTTTGAAAATTTGAATTTGAACTTTGACTGAATGTACATGATTCAAAATAAATCGGATTTTAGTAAAACCAAAAATACTTAAATCTGTTTAAAAATATCTTTCCAAGGAATCTGAAAAATTGAAATTTCATAGCGGGAATCAAAAGTTATGCCCATTTTAAAATTCATAATAGTCGCTATAAAATTTAATATAATATACGACCCGTATAAATAGCCATTTTGCAAGCGACCTCCATTTTCGACACAACCACTTTGGTTGGATACGGAATGTCAAATTATTGTTAGATTCTAATTTTCATAATTTTTGGAATTAATATGCGAGCGTGGCAAATCAAAACATGTTTTGTCAGTTTCAGTCAAATTGGATTGACCAGAAAATGGCCATTTTTCAAACGGTCTCCAAATTTGAAGAAATTAATTTTGTTAGGACCTTATCGTCAAAACATAGATAGATTTATTTTTCGGGAATTTTTGGAGTTGTATGTGGCCCCGGTAAATTTAAATGTACGATCGAATTAAATAAATAAATGATTTAAATTTTAATTTAAAGAAAACAGGCTGAAAATGATCGAATGGGCTGATGGGACCTAGCCCATTGTGTCCGGAACGGATATGTTTGGGTAGCAACAACTCTCGTTGGGCTGAAATTGGAGCTGAAAAGGATTAACGGGCTTAAAACTAATAATTAAAGAGATTTTAATATTATTTTATTATAAATACCTAATAATCTAAACCCTAAAACATACAGTAGCTGCCATATCAGGAACGAACGCACAAAATGCTTAGAATTTCAGGCCCTAATTTCTTCAATCCTAGTTCGAATTAACCTAAGGTTGTTTAGAGTAAATCAAAGTGCTTCTTTGGATCTTCAAATTGATATAAATATGATCGGGTTTCGTCAATTATGGGGCAAGGATTTTGGGGCAAAACAATGGTCGTTCTTGGGTAATTTCAGGCGCCTCCAGGCCGTCGATCCCGCCGCCGCTCTTTGTGGTGGGTGATGTCTCGGCGCCGCTTCACATGGTCCCCTTCGATCGAGCTCCAACCTCCTAGGGAGGCGCGCCCAGGCCAAGGAAGAAATTGATGACGGGTTTAGTCTCTAGAGCATGAAAACATAAGGAAGGAGAGAGGGTAATAGTTCTTAAGTGTTGTTAATTTTAATTAATTTAATTAATCACCATTTTAATTATTCAATGATTAAAATTTAATATCTTCTTTGTATGGAATCGAAATCCAGAAATTTCAGATCCGTTGGAATCATAACGTTAGATCTACAATACAGAACAACCTAGAACAAATTTGGAGCAGATCATATTTTGGACAAAATTTCAATTTTGAATTATTCAGAATTAAAACCCACTGTGAGAAATTCAATTTTTTTTATAATTAAAATTGCTTAATCTTGATATGTGATTTGATCTAGAATTGATGTTGTTAAATTATACGCTGTTGAATTCTATTTGTACGATACGTGATTTGATCTGATTTGATGATTGAAGTAGTTATGTAGATCTATTGATTTGATGATTGTTGTGTTGAATGAAATTGTTAGAAACAAAAATACCAATTTTTGTTGAAGAAAAAGAGTTTGATTAAAACTGTCATTGTGACAAATTAGAATTATTGGATTAAGTTTGTCAATTTTGTCAATTTGGAATTGTTGAAACAAAATATACATTTTTGACAAAATATAGTAGCTGAAATAATAATTAACATTTTTGTTAATTAGAATTTAGTTAAACAAAAATTAACATTTTTGTTAATTAGAATTGAGTTAAATAAAAATATACATTTTTGTCGAAATGAATTAGTTAAATCAAAATATACATTTTTGTCAAATTAGATTAGTTGAAATAAAAATATACATTTTTTATCAAAATGAATTAGTTAAATCAAAATTTACATTTTTGTCAAATTAGATTAGTTGAAATAAAAATATACATTTTTGTCAAAATGAATTAGTTAAATCAAAATATACATTTTTGTCAAATTAGATTAGTTGGAACAAAAAATACATTTTTGTCAAAATATAATAGTTGAAACAAAAAATTACATTTTGTCAAATGCGATGGTTGAAAACAAAAATTACATTTTTGTTAAATAAAATTTGAGTTAAACAAAAAATTACATTTTTGTCAAATAAGATTTGAGTTAAACAAAAATTTCATTTTTGTTAAATAGATTTGGGGTAAAACAAAAATTGACATTTTAGTTAAATATATTTGTGTCGGAGCAAAAAATATTAATTTTGTAGAACTAGAATTGTCAACAAAATGAATTAATCACTTTTAAGTCATTTTGTTGAACTAGAATTGTCAACAAAAATGAACAACCACTTTTAAGTCATTTTGTTGAACTAGAATTGTCAACAAAAATGAATAATCACTTTTAAGTCATTTTGTTGAACTAGAATTGTCAACAAAAATGAAATTATCTCTTGTATTCATTTTGTTAAACTAGAATTGTTAACAAAATGAAATTATCTCTTGCAATCATTTTGCCAAACTAGGATTATCAACATAAATGCCACCATCACTTATATGCATTTTGTTAAAACGGAATTTTAGACAAAAATGAAATTATCACTCTTATTCATTTTGTTAAACTAGAATTGTTAACAAAATGTAATTATCACTTTTATGCATTTTGTTGAAATGGAACTTTAGACAAAAATGAAATTATCACTTTTATTCATTTTGTTAAACTAGAATTGTTAACGAAATAAAATTGTCACTTTTAATCATTTTGTTGAAATGGAATTGTGAACAAAAATGAAAATATCATTTCAATCATTTGGTTGAAATAGAATTGTCAACAAAAATGAAAATATCATTCTAATCATTTGGTTGAAAGAGAATTGTCAATAAAAATGAAAATATCATTTTAATCATTTGGTTGAAATAGAATTGTCAACAAAAATGAAAATATCATTTCAATCATTTGGTTGAAATAGAATTGTCAACAAAAATAAAAATATCATTTCAATCGTTTGGTTGAAATGGAATTGCCAACAAAAATGAAAATATAATTTTAATCATTTGGTTGAAATAGAATTGTCAACAAAAATGAAAATATCAATTTAGTCATTTGGTTGAAATAGAATTGTCAACAAAATGAAGAAATCTTTTTTTTTTATCATTTTGTTGAAATAGAATTGTCAACAAAATAGAAAGTGATCCCTTTTATTTGTTAAGTTGAAATAGAAATTGTAAACAAATAAAATTATTATTTTTATTTGTTAGGTTGAATAGAAAAATGTAAACAAATAAATTATTCTTTTATTTGTCATTAGAATACATAGGAAAATGTATGTAAATAAATATGTCATCTATGTTAGAAAGCATATTTTGTAAATAAAATATGTCATTTAGTTAGAAAACATATTTTGTAAATAAATATGTCATTTAGATAAGAATATGTTTTTGTTTAATAAAAAATATCATTTTTAGTTGTTTCGTTGAAATAGATTTGTCGACAAAACAAAGTCATCATTTTTATTGTTTTGTTGAATTAGAATTGTCGATAAAACAAAATATTACTTTTATTTGTTTTGTTTAACTAGAATTGTCGACAAAATAAAATATCACCTTTATTTGTTTTGTTGAATTAGACATGTAAAACATGTCATATAGACAAAATTATCTTTTATTTTGTTGCTATAACTGTAAACATGTCATGTAGACAAAATTATCGTTCATTTTGTTACTAGAATTGTAAACATGTCATGTAGACAAAATTATCTTTTTATTTTATCACTAGAATTATAAAAACATACATTAGAATTTGTATGTAAGTTAAAGAATCATTTTTATTGTCACAACATACATTAAAAATTGTATGTTAATTAAAAAATCATTTTTATTGTCACAACATACATCAGAATTTGTAAGTTAATTAAAGGATTATTTTTATTGTCAAGACATACGTTGAAACTATATATAAATAAAATATTTCTTTTTATTTGTTTAAGTTAAAAATGGATATACAAATAAAAAAAATTATATTTTTATTTGTCATTAGCTAAATTGTCGTGTAAATAAAATACATTTTATATGACAGTATGAACATGTAGATGTGTTGTGCCAATAAAACATCCTTTAGTTTGGCGTGTTAAACACGTTAGTGGAATCGTCGAATGGTTTATATTTATATATAATTGTGTGTGTGCATATATATATATATATATATATATATATATTAAAATTAAACGAATCGTGTGCGGTAGTTCGCGTTTCAGAATCATAACTTTAAACGATTATACCGAAAGATCAGACCGCCGGATTTTCGCAGAACTGGAACCGTTAGGACCGCTTTGGAAAGATCTTTCCGATGATATAAATTTTGTTAAAATCCAACGGTTAAATTTCGAGAAATTTGCAAATAAAATTGGCTAAAAACAACGCCAGGGCCGCCTATTAACCCGAAGCGTCGTTAAATTAAATAGAGCTATTTTTATATAAATAAAATAGCGATAATTCGTTATAAAATAATATTAACGATATGAAATGGTTTAAATTATATATATATGCGAGAATTATTTGAAAAGACCGAGTTCAATCTCATTTCAAATAATTATATGACGATTTAAATCATAGATTTTGAAGACGTGATTGAAAACCTGCGATCTTCACATCGAATGGATGACTACTGATGCCTGACATTGGGTAGCTCCTAGTAAAGGGTTAAAGTGGTAGTTGTCCAGACGTACTTTTTGATTGTTCGGAAAAGCGAGCACCTCTCTTCCGTATTGGACATTCGGGACGAGGAATAAGGTGTCTCCGGTTTCGTTCAGATCCGAAACAGATTTGTAAATGGATGTGTGTATGACATTAGATATCATTCCATGTAAATTGATTTCTATTTAATATATATCTATTTGGTGGCGGAGGATTTATTCTCATTCTTAACACCCTTCTCTGAGACGTATGAGCTCAGAGGTTATATATTGATAGTTATTGATCGCATGACGTGATTTGTCAATGTTGCATGCCAAGATGCAAATGATCAAGGCTTTTGTTGAAAAGCAGAGCCTTGTGGTTGATGATCAAAGCACGACCTGTTTAGGCGTAGCTTTGTGTATAGCATTACTTCGCGAGCCTCACACCCAGGTAAGAGTCAGAAACGGGACAAGGGAACGCAGGGTGTGAACACATTTCTTTCCAGCTAGAAGTGGTATCAGGGTTTTGCAAGCCCTGACATTTTACTTATGTGGATGATGGATTACGAGGCCTCGGTTATATTGGTCGATAGTGACCAATTTATAGGTTTAATAGGACCGGGAAGCGTGTGTTCAGACATAACTAATCTACTAAAGTATTTATGGACCGACCCTGCAGGATCCAAGGGTTGCCCGTAGGTGTGATCCTGAGATATTTACTAGAGTGTCTCAAATCGATAAGGAGATCGTCCCTAGCCTTCACTCATGATGGAAAGCCAATTTCCAATACGGCATTATGGTTTTGATTGTAAACCTATATATGGCGACATAGTATATGGTAGCTATGCCGTCTAGGACTGATACATTTGCTTTGATGTATTTTAAAACTAATTAGACACTAATAATAATATTAAAATATTATTTTCTACGTATCAAGCATGTTTGATCATTATAAGGTAAAACTCTATCCTCCGGTTTGCGTTGCATTATGTGATGGGACTTGAGTCTTATAATGATTTAATTTTTTCTAAAAAGCATTGTGTTGTTTTGAATAAAAATTTATTTAATTTATGCACTGGCAATCCAATGGAGTAAACCCGTTCTGCGTTAGCGGCGTGGTCCTGTGATTAGCCATATTGTTAGATAAGTTAGGAAAGATTTCTCATAATAGTCCCACGACTGACTCGTAGTTTGTTTCACTTTGCAAACTCGGGTTCCCTCTTTCCACACGGGCAGTCGAGTAGCTTATTTTGCAGATATATTGAGCAGGATTCTAGATCGAAGTTTAAAGCTGTGTCCAGAGCATTGATAGTTTTCCGCTGCATCGTATTAAGTTCTGTTGTAAATTATCTTCCGCTGTTGTATTATTATATTCGATGTACTTTGATATTCTTTACTCTGATGTAACATTATTATGATGTTTATAAAAGTCTTCTGTTATTTGTTCTGATGTGTTGTATGCCCAAAGTTAGTGCATTCGAGGATTTCCAACTTTTGGATCAGGCCTGTGCTGTTTATGGTCCATTCAGAGGGCGGGAATTTTCGGGTCATTACATGTGGTATTAGAGCTTTGGTTAACTCAAATATTTGGGGCACAACTCGTTAGAACTGAAAAAAAGACTCATCAGAGGTAGGATTAGTAATATCCTATAAAAGAACACTCATTAGAGATGGGATCAGTAGTATCCTAGAATGAGAAAACTCGTTAGAGATGGGGTTAGAAATTCCTTAGAATGAGTTGAGAGTGACAAGTTTATAATTAACGTATTTGTGATTATATATAATCCGATCTTAGAAAATATGATATTTGAATATATAAAAGTTATATATATATTTGAAAAGCTGATCAACTAATTGATTGATGATTACATTTTGTGATTATTAATTCAACTAATAAATTTATTGAAACCAATAAAAGAATGAAAGTGGAGTTGGTTAATTTAACAACTTTCAGCTCCGTTCCTTTTCGAGGACGAAAATTTTTTAAGTGGGGGAGATTGTAACAACTCGGAATTTTGGAACCAATTAATTTTTTTTATTTTAGCATATTTAGTGGATTTTGAATATTTAAAATAATTTATTTTAAACAATAACGATTAGAAATTTCTTTTAATCGAAGTTAGAATGAATTTTTTTAATTTAATTATAAAAGGAGTTAGAAATAGCACGGTAGCTTAAAATTTTGAATTTGAACTTTGACTGAACGTACATGATTCAAAACAAATCGGATTTTAGTAAAACCAAAAATATTTATATCTATTTAAAAATATCTTTCCAATGAATCTGAAAAATTGAAATTTCATAGCGGGAATCAAAAGTTATGCTCAGTTTAAAATTCAGAATAGTAGCTATAGAATTTAGTATAAGTGGAAATTAGGCTAAGGTCCCTATTTAAGTTTGAAATCTAGCGCACGTCCCTCCCAAAAAAAAAATGTAAAGCCGGTCCCTAAAAACAGCTACCACCCAAACATTTTGGTTCCTTCCGCCTCCTGCCACATCCCCCTTCGCCTTTTGCCATTTCTGACCAGAAAAAAATGCGCCAGCCACTAAAAAAAATCAAAAAATTGGAAATATTCCCAGAAGCATTCACAAAAAAAAAAAGTTGCATACTTCTGTGCAACAATGTCTGAAAAGTAGCATACATGTATGCATATATTAATATAGTGTATTTATGTTGAAAATCTGGACCAATATATGCATACATGTATGCAACTATTAGCAAATAACCGCATACATGTATGCATACAAAGTTGAACGGAGATTCACGTGTAACAAAAAGTTGCATGCATGAATGCAACTATTATGTATATATGCATGCATGTGTGCAACAAATTCAAAAGGGACGACGACTTGTGAATATGTGCATGAATGCATGCATTTTCTTTGTATTAGAGCATAAATGTGTGCAACAATGTCTGAAAACGACGAATGCTTAAAAACTCAGGTCAAATTTGAATATAAGCATAAAAGGATGCGTATATTGTTGTTTAGCTGCATACATGTATGCATTTATACTGTAGTTTTGGCGTAAAACTGAAATATAAGCACGAATGTATGCAACTATTTAAGAATAGGTGCATCTTTTGATGCAAAAACCTGCTGTTTCGTTGTTTTTGTGTTATTTTGGGTTTTGATGTGGTTTTTGATTGTTTTTCCACCTGAATTTTTTGGCGTGTACGTGTTTTATTTAATAATGAATTTTCGTGATTTTTTTATATTTTTTGATGATTTTACGAAAAATAGGGACCTAATTTACATGAAAAGTTAGACCGGATGTGAGCCTAATTTTGAAACTTAATAGGGACCTATGCCAAACGGACCCTTAATATAATATATAGCCCGTATAAATAGCCATTTTGTAAACGACCTCTGTTTTTGACGAAACCATATTGGTTGGATCCGGAATGTCAAATTATTGTTAGTTTCCAATTTTCATAATTTTTGGAATTAATATGTGAGCGTGGCAAATCAAAACGTGTTTTGTCAATTTTAGTCAAATTGGATCGACTAGAAAATGGCCATTTTTCAAACAGTCTCCAAATGCGACGAAATTAATTTTTTTAGGACCGTATCATCAAAAAATAGCTAGATTGATTTTTCGGGAATTTTTGGAGTTCGTATGTGGCCTCGGTAAATTTAAATGTACGATCAAATTAAATAAATAAATGATTTAAATTTTAATTTAAAGAAAATGGGCTGAAAATGATCGAATGAGCTGATGAGACCTAGCCCATTGTGTCCGGAACGGGGACATTTGGGTAGGAACAACTCTCGTTGGGCTGAAATTGGAGCTGAAAAGGATTAACTGGCTTAAAACTTATGATTAAAGAGATTTTAATATTATTTTATTATAAATACCTAATAATCTAAACCCTAAAACATAAAGTAGCCGGCATATCAGAAACGAACGCACAAAATGTTCAGAATTTCAGGCCTTAATTTCTTCAATCCTAGTTCGAATTAACCTAGGGTCCTTTAGAGTAAATCAAAGTGCTTCTTTGGATCTTCAAATTGATATAAATATGATCGAGTTTCGTCAGTTGTGGGGCATGGATTTTGGGGCCAAACAGTGGCCGTTCCTAGGCGATTTCCGGTGCCTCCAGGCCGTCGATCCCGCTGCTGCTCTTGGTGGTGGGTGATGTCTCGGTGCCGCTTCACGTGGTCCCCTCCGATTGAGCTCCAACCTCCTAGGGAGGCGCGCACAGGCCAAGGAAGAAATCGATGACGGGTTTAGTTTCTGGAGCGTGAAAACATAAGGAAGAAAAGAGGGTAACAATTCTTAAGTGTTGTTAATTTTAATTAATTTAATTAATCACTATTTTAATTATCCAAGGATTAAAATTTAATATCTTCTTCGTATGAAATCGAAATTCAGAAATTTCACATCCGTTGGAATCACAACGATGAGATCTACAATACAGAATAGCCTAGAACAAATTTGGAGCAGATCAGATTTTGGACAAAAATTCAATTCTAAATTATTCAGAATTAAAACCCACTGAGGGAAATTCTATTTTTTTATATAATTAAAATTACTTAGTCTTGATACGTGATTTGATCTAGAATTGATGTTGTTAAATTATACGCTATTAAATTCTATTTGTATTATACGTGATTTGATTTGATGATTGAAGTAGTTATGTAGATTTATTGATTTGATGATTTTTGTGTTGAATGAAATTGTTAAAAATAAAAATACCAATTTTTGTTGAAAATGAAAAAAGAAAAAGAGTTTGATTAAAATTGTCATGACAAATTAGAATTATTGGATTAAGTTTGTCAATTGGGAATTGTTGAAAGAAAATATACATTTTTGACAAAATATAATAGTTGAAACAATAATTAACATTTTTGTTAATTAGAATTTAGTTAAACAAAAATTAACATTTTTGTTAATTAGAATTGAGTTAAATAAAAATATACATTTTGTCAAAATGAATTAGTTAAATCAAAATATACATTTTTGTCAAATTAGATTAGTTGAAATAAAAATATACATTTTTGTCAAAATGAATTAGTTAAATCAAAATATACATTTTTGTCAAATTAGATTAGTTGGAACAAAAGATACGTTTTTGTCAAAATATAATAGTTGAAACAAAAAGTTACATTTTGTCAAATGTTATGGTTGAAAACAAAAATTACATTTATGTTATATAAAATTTGAGTTAAACAAAAAAATTACATTTTTGTCAAATAAGATTTGAGTTAAACAAAAATTTCATTTTTGTTAAATAGATTTGGGGTAAAACAAAAATTGACATTTTAGTTAAATATATTTGTGTCAAAGCAAAAATATTAATTTTGTTGAACTAGAATTGTCAACAAAACGAATGAATCACTTTTATGTCATTTCGTTGAACTAGAATTGTCAACAAAAATGAATAACCACTTTTAAGTCATTTTGTTGAACTAGAATTGTCAACAAAAATGAGTAATCACTTTTAAGTCATTTTGTTGAACTAGAATTGTCAACAAAAATGAAATTATCTCTTGTATTCATTTTGTAAAACTATAATTGTTAACAAAATGAAATTATGTCTTGTAATCATTTTGTCAAACTAGGATTATCAACATAAATGCCACCATCACTTATATGCATTTTGTTAAAATGGAATTTTAGACAAAAATGAAATTATCACTCTTATCCATTTTGTTTAACTAGAATTGTTAATGAAATGTAATTATCACTTTTATGCATTTTGTTAAAATGGAATTTTAGACAAAAATGAAATTATCACTTTTATTCATTTTGTTAAACTAGAATTGTTAACGAAAGGAAATTGTCACTTTTAATCATTTTGTTAAAATGCAATTGTCAACAAAAATGAAAATATCATTTTAATCATTTGGTTAAAATAGAATTGTCAACAAAAATGAAAATATCATTTTAATAATTCGGTTGAAATAGAATTGTCAATAAAAATAAAAATACCATTTTAATCATTTGGTTGAAATGGAATTGTCAAAAAAAAAATGAAAATATCATTTTAGTAATTTGGTTGAAATGGAATTATCAACAAAAATGAAAATATCATTTTAATCATTTGGTTGAAATAGAATTGTTAACAAAAATGAAAATATCATTTTAATCATTTGGTTTAAATAGAATTGTCAAGAAAAATGAAAATATCATTTTAATCATTTGGTTGAAATAAAATTGTCAACAAAATGAAGGAATCATTTTTTTTATCATTTTGTTGAAATAGAATTGTCAACAAAATAGAAAGTCATCATTTTTATTTGTTAAGTTGAAATAGAAATTGTAAACAAATAAAATTATCTTTTTTATTTGTTATGTTGAATAGAAAAATGTAAACAAATAAATTATTCTTTTATTTGTCATAAGAATACATAGGAAAATGTATGTAAATAAATATGTCATCTATGTTAGAAAGCATATTTTGTAAATAAAATATGTCATTTACTTAGAAAACATATTTTGTAAATAAATAAGTCATTTAGATAAGAATATGTTTTTGTTTAATAAAAATATCATTTTTAGTTGTTTCGTTGAAATAGATTTGTCGGCAAAACAAAATCATCATTTTTATTGTTTTGTTGAATTAGAATTGTCGACAAAACAAAATATCACTTTTATTTGTTTTGTTGAACTAGAATTGTCGACAAAACAAAATATCACCTTTATTTGTTTTGTTGAATTAGACATGTAAAAAATGTCATGTAGACAAAATTATCTTTTATTTTGTCTCTAGAACTGTAAACATGTCATGTACACAAAATTATCTTTTATTTTGTTGCTAGAATTGCAAACATGTCACGTGGACAAAATTATCATTTTATTTTGTCACTATAATTATAAAAACATACATTAGAATTTGTATGTAAGTTAAAAAATCATTTTTATTGTCACAACATACATTAGAATTTGTATGTTAATTAAAAAATCATTTTATTGTCACAACATACATCAGACTTTGTATGTTAATTAAAGGATTATTTTTATTGTCAAAACATACATTGAAACTATATACAAATAAAATATTTCTTTTTATTTGTTTAAGTTAAAAATGGAAATACAAATAAAAAAATTATCTTTTTGTTTGTCATTAGCTAAATTATCGTATAATTAAAATACATTTTATTTGACAGTATGAACATGTAGATGTGTTGTGCCAATAAAACATCCTTTTGTTTGGCATGTTAAACACGTTAGTGGAATCGTTATATATATATATATATATATATATATATATATATATATATATAGATTAAATTAAACGAATCGCACGCGGTAGTTCGCGTTTCGGAATCGTAACTTTAAACGATTATACTGAAAAATCTGACAGTCGGATTTTCCCAAAACTGGAACCGTTAGGACCGCTTTGGGAAGATCTTTCCAACAATTTAAATTTTGTTAAAATCCAACGGTCAGATTTCGAGAAATGTGTAAATCAAATTTGGGCAAAAACAGTGCTAGGGCCGCCTATTAACCCGAAGCATCGTTAAATTAAATTGAGCTATTTTTATATAAATAAAAATAGCGATAAATCGTTATAAAATAATATTAACGATATGAAATGGTTTAAATTATATATATGCGAGAATTATTTGAAAAGACCAAGTTCAATCTCATTTCAAATAATTATACGACAATTTAAATCAAAGATTTTGAAGACGGTGATTGAAAACCGGCGATCTTTTCATCGAATGGATGACTACTGATGCCCGACATTGGGTAGCTCCCAGTAAAGGATTAAAGTGGTAGTTGTTCGGACGTACTTGTTGATTGTCTAGATAAGCGAGCACCTCTCTTCTATATTGGACATACGAGATGAGGAACAAGGTGTCTCCGGATTTGTTCAGACCCAGAATGGACTTGTAAATGGATGTATGTCTGACATTGGATTTTATTCCATGTAAATTGATTTCTATTTAATATATATCTTTTTGGTGGCGGATGATTTATTCTCTTTCTTAACATCCTTCTCTGAGACGCATGAGCTCAGAGGTTATATATTGATAGTTATTGATCGCATGGCTTGAATTGTCAATGTGGCATGCCAAGATGTAAATGATCAAGGCTTTTGTTGAAAAGCATAGCCTTGTGGTTAATGATCAAAGAACGGCCTGTTTAGGCGTAGCTTTGTGTATAGCGCTACTTCACGAGCCTCACACCCCGCTAAGAGTCAGAAACGGGACAAGGGAACACAGGGAGTGCACATGTTTCTTTCTAGCTAGAAGTGGTATAATGGTTTTGCAAGCCCTGACATTTTACTTATGTGGATGATGGATTACGAGGCCTCGGTTATATTGGTCGATAGTGACCAATTTATAGGTTTAATAGGAGTGGGAAGCATGTGTTCAGGCATAACTAATCTACTAAAGTATTTGTGGACCGACCCTGCAGGATCCAAGGGTTGCCCGCAGGTGTGATCCTAAGACATTTGCTAGAGTGTCTCGAATCGGTAAAGAGATCGTCCCCAGCCTTGACTCACGATGGAAACCCAATTTCCAATACAACATTATGGTTTTGATTGTAAACCTATATATGGCGACATAGTATATGGTAGCTATGACGTCTAGGATTGATACATTTACTTTGAAGCATTTTAAAACTGGTTAGACACTAATAATAATATTAAAATATTATTTTTTACGTATCAAACATGTTTGATCATTATAAGGTAAAACTATATCCTCCGGTTTGCATTGCATTGTGTGATGGGACTTGAGTTTTATATTGGTATCATTTTTTTTTTCTAAAAAGAATTGCGTTGTTTTGAACAAAAATTTATTTAATTTATGCACTGGCAATCCAGTGGAGTAAACCCGTTCCGCGTTAGCAGCGTGGTCCTGTGATTAGCCATATTGTTAGATAAGTTAGGAAGGATTTCTCATACCAGTCCCACGACTGACTCGTAGTTTGTTTCACTTTGCAAACTCAGGTGCCCTCTTTCCACACGGGAAGTCGAGTAGCTTATTTTGCAGATATATTAAGCAGGATTCTGGATCAATTTTTAAAGTTGTGTCCAGAGTATTGATAGTCTTCCGCTGCATCGTATTAATTTCTTTTGTAAATTATCTTCCGCTGTTGTATTATTATATTTGATGTACTCTAATATTCTGTACTCTGATGTAATATTATTACGATGTTTATAAAATTCTTATGTTATTTGTTCTGATGTGTTGTATGCCCAAAGTTAGCCCATTCAAGGATTTCCAACTTTTGGATCAGGCCTGTGCTGTTTATGGTCGATTCAGAGGGCGGGGATTTTCGGGTCATTACAACTTGTGACTGTCTCGTACCCCTATCTAATTGGGATTCCAATTAGCTACAGGATCAAGCCAACGTAGTTCTCCTATCATAAACAGGACTCATGGAGCCTACATGCAAACAAACAAAATGCGATTCCCAAAACTACCCACTTAGCTCAATCCTTACATTAGATTTTTCAAATCTAATTATCTTTACAAAAATTATCTCTTGGAATTTATTCCTGAGTTTTTATTTCCAAACTTCTAAAATACATATTTATTTTATATCGAACTATATTTTACTTCGGGATTAAAAAACATATTTCTTTTTGAATATTTATTTGGAAATCCCAAAATATTATAATAAAGCATATCAAAACATATGCAACCAATCCTGAGAGGTTTCTCCCAATAACAAGGCAACTGAGTCCCAGCCTTCATGCCATTTGTAATGTAAGTATGTACCACTATCCCAAGTGCGAACCGTACCCAAACATGTGCCCACTTTTTATTTATGAGTTACCTGATTCGTTGGTGACATAATAAATCATTTTTTTTCACGAAGTGGCAAAATCATTTATATAAATAGATAAAATTTATAATAATTCCCATTTCCAAATCTTTCAGAATAATCATGTTAAAGAAATGGGGTTTAGTCCTCGAAATTCTTTCCATTTATAAAACACATTTTATAAACCTTTTGTCATCTTCAAAATATTTATTTTTACATATTTTCTACTTTTTTAAATCAAACATTCATTTCATATCTCTTTTATGAAAAAAACCTTCCAAAATGATTTATTTAAATTAACTTTGACAAATTAAATAAGTTGAATATTGTCGCTAAACACCTTTTGGTCAAATTGTGAAACAAATCACAAGGCGTTATGGAACACATATTTCCTACCCGACCCAATGCTAAAATCGAAACAATTATTTGCTCATAAACTGGTTGAGCACAATAAGCAAAATCAATCAAACAATAATAATTAATCAATATATTAGTTAACTACAAAATAGTCATTTTACTTGTAAGCACAAAAAGGTTTTTTATTCTGCTCAATAAATGTCTGTAATTATGTATTAGACTTATAATAGTAGACATGGGATTTTTCAGTTAATTAAATGTTAGACTTGGTATTTTTCTATTAATTAAATGTCACTAACAAATTATTTAATCATGTTCGTCCATAATTAAATTTAACGACTAATAATTTATCACAAATTTATACTTAAGCAAAAGTGTCAATATTTTATACTGTCGTGTGCTACTCATGATAGGATTCCAATGTCGAAAACGGTGCGTCAATCAGAGCTGAAATAAGCGAGTTATGGTTTTTAGAAGTTTAGTGTAATGTCCCAGATCTCAGATCAACTTTATAATCTAAATTTTTGATTTTACTGGTGACTGAATTCAATTAAATAATATTGAATTTGTATTTTTAGATATTTTGAATAATCATTAGTTTTAAATCATATATGTATGTTTTTGACTTGTGTTTCATATATACACTAGTAAATGTCGTTTTAACATTTTATTTTACATTTAAAACTTATTTTAATTTATGTAAAAATATAAATGCTTAGGTAAAATTAGGCTTCTAATATTTTAGAGAATTTAAATTAATTCTTTTTATAAAATATTAGAAGTATACATAAGCACATATATTCTTATGATATTTTGTGCACATATATATATATATATATATATATATATATATATATATATATCAAGGTAGTAATTTTGTACGTACTTATGTAAATATTTTATTTCTTCACATATATACACATATAAGATAATATGACTTTTAACAGATTAATTAGAGCATGTCATTTGATAGAGACAAATCAAATAAAATTAATAAAGACATTATTTTGGCATTTTAATCCATGTAGTATACTAGCATTGTATGATCAAATCAAATCTTTTTAACATGAACCGGTTGCTAAAGGATGAAGTATATCTATTAGTAACTAGGAGTCAATAGCCTGGTAGCCTAAAATCTAAACACTAAATGAAGTGATGAGTTGTTGTACCCTGAAGAGAATTAAAAACATTTTTATGTGAGCATTGAATAGTTTAATTACTTAACAACCAAGACGGACAAGTACTTGAAATCTGCACATGTATTTGTACCTTAAAACAGCTTAGTCGTGCCTTTTTACTAAAGTAAGTGTGAAGCCCTGTCTTGAAAATCCTTTTTCAATCAAAATCCAAGTGTACAACAGCTATGCTGTTACATCTCGAACCCTATTAGTTTGCACATGGATGGACACTGAATTTATACATCAAATTTACCTAGCCATACCTTGTTATGTGGTAGCATATAGGACCAACTAAAGCATCTAGCCCATTTCCATCAATCACCACACACTAAACTTGTATTTCTTCATTCCTTCAGGCGTGTATAGGTGCATAACTATGTGTAGTCACTCTTTCAATCAAAATGAAATGCAAACATCTGCTATAATTTCAATCAGACTGTGTATACTTTACTTTCCATAACACATGTGTTTCCAATTATTTTATTATTATTTGCATCTATAAATAAGCATCTATAGCCACTGGATATCTGCACACATTCAATGCATTCGAATAAACCTTGAATTAAGGTGGCAACTAAACTAAAGAGAAGGGAGAAAATCAGGGCATAACAATTATGAAAAACCTAGATGGAAACGATTAGAATAGAGGAGCTAAAATAATGTGAGTAAACACCTGTTTTTTTTTCTGCACTAGGCATTTTTTTTCCAGCTAAATCTAAGCCTGCATATGGGTCACTATATACACGAATTTGTATTGATAAACATGATGGTTATTGAAGATAATTTACTGACAATAGTTGATATGTGTATTACTTGAAAACTAAAAGACAGAGGATTGTTGTTGAAGAATAAACACGAATAAACACTACGGAAATGTCCAATTTTTGAACCATGATCCGAATCGCATACTAAGCTGTAGATACATATATGTTTTTATCGCTAGGTTTCATGATTTTTCCTATCACTAAATGATGGAAGAAATCAAATATAAACTTGGAAATTTATGAGTAAACTATATACCCATTAAACTTGGAAGGACACTAAAACTTGTAAGGCATTACAGTGCGATTTGGGCTATGAGTAAACTATAAACCTGGAAGACATTATACTTCTAAATTATACAGGTTAACTGTGAACTACATCAACAAGGTGACGAGATAGTTAGAGCAGTGGGTGGTGTATGTATACATAAGGATGGTGCACGACTCCTTTGATTACTATAAGTTGTTTGGGCTGGCAAATTCAGTTGCCTGGAAACGCAAAAATTTATGGTTCGTACAATACAGGGTGCATGTACATATTGAGAAAGTTATGTGTGTGTTCATTAGTAAGGAAGATAAAGAAAGAAATAGGCACATGGGATGTTGTAAAGTTGAGATGGAAGGGGAATAGTAAATGGAAGAATGGGTTTCAGCTGGTTTTGAGATGTGATGAGAAGCATGTGATTAAGTGGTAAGGCTTGGCAGATTTTGATGATTTGTAGGAGTAAGGTCCTGTAGATGTTCTAGTTCTAAGGAAATGGGATGTGTAAGTAAATAAATACAGGAATGTTTGATTTAATTATCGGTTAACAAATCACTATAAGAAGATCATATATTTTCGTTAATAATACGAATTAATATAGGAAGCAAGCAAACACGAAAGCCTTTTAAGTAAATTTGTGATGCAATAAGCAAGAACTGTGTAGTTAATGATAAACATACATTTCACTTTTTGGAAGATGGACGTAAACAATAATAGTAGGTGTACCAATGAAAAACAGACTATCTAGGGCGATAGTTGGATTTTCTAATTTATTATTACCACTCAAACTACATTACATTCTTTCTTCTAGTCTTTACTTCACTAATGAAATATAATGCATTAGTGATGTTGAATAACTAGACACACTTTCAGGCTAGAGTGTTATGGCACTGGAAAGAAGTGGATGGGATCAGGTGATGGGGCTTGTCGTGGCAGGTAAATGGATGGGAAGGAGTGGAGCATTGCTTAGGTTCGATGCTAGGAAGACATGAGTGAATGTATATCGAGCAAAGGAAGAAATAGGAGCACTGCAAAAGGAATAATAATTAGAAAAGAAGGGGGAGGTGGGCTGAGCAAATGGGCTTTGGTCCGGGAAGAAGAAAAATAATGTAATAAAATAAAAAACAGAAAAAGGAGGCGGGCCTTGGGAGTTAGGCTGATGGGCTAAAATATTTACTATCGAAAAGGAAGGAAAGTAGAGAAATAAAAAGAAAACTTAAACAAAGAAAGGATAAATTAAAATAAAAAGATATATTTACATTCTAAGGAAAACAAAAGGAAAGTAACGTGGGTATGGAGAATGGAATCTAGAATATAGATAATAGTAGAAGATTGTACGGTGAACGTAATCGGTTGAGTCAAACTTTGTCAGGATTTAACGAGGTTATTTTATTTAAAAAAATTAATTTATTTCCTTACTATTTAAAATAAATAAAATATAGGTTCAGTTATATATAAAACCCAATAATTACTTCAAGTCAAATTGGTTGAACTGTAAATCAACAACATGTTGTAATTAATGTAAAATGACTGGTCGTAAATAACATTATGTTATACCAAAATATTATTTTAATTTAATCGACCTAGATCGATAAGTGTATTTTAAATCAAGAAATGATTTAAAAGTTGAATTTAATGGTGGTTAAATAAGATAGGGAAAATTATGTGAATAGGAACTAGATAAACAGAATTTAACTCTGTACTAGTATTTATTAATGAAATCAAGATATTGTGATAAACGAGATAAGAAGGAAGGATATTCACAATTCAAGGTGAACAAATGTTAGAAGCGAATGTTTTGCAGATGACAATGGTGGTAAGAGATATTTGGTAAGGGAAAATTAGTTACATGTAACGATAGGATTTTCCAAAATTTTGAAAATTAAATGGAATAGAGATTAATTGGAAAGGGATGTTGAATTGGAAATCGAGTAAGTTGTATTCAAGGATAATATCATTTAATTTCCGTTTTAAATATATATTTAAATTTATTTATTTATTAATTAATTATCCTTTAAAGAAATAAAATAATAGCTATATTATAAGTCTAAGTATGGATTATAACAATACTGTTAAAATAAATAAATGGGATTCAATCTTAGATAGATATGATCTAGGAATAATTATTTTCCAAGATCAACAAACTAATGAACAAAGTTTATTTGAATTGTTGAATTATGATAGACCGGATTTGGTATGACAATTGATTTGTTGATTTGATTGATTGTAATGCTATGCTACGTCCTAAAATACTTGTTTTGTTAATTTAATTATTTACACATCTTGCGAATATTGACTTATACAAACTACTGTTGAAATCCGGAATCTTATATGTTAAATATTTTCAGTAGATGAGTCTTGATAATCAATTAAGGATAATAAAAACTTATGAAATATATTGATCTGATTCCTTTAAGTATCGCTTGACCCTAAAAGATATTAACGTTCATTGATTCAAAGAGACTGGGATTGGTTTTCTCAGTGAAATCCAAATACCACTTTTATTCGGCATAAGCATTGATTAATTTGAATTCAATTAAAGGAGTTTATACAAGGGTTGTTCTATCGATCCTAGGTAGAAATTGCCTAAGATGGATTTACAGATAGTACCTTCGGTTTGTCTAGACCTAGGACAACTTGTATGGATGAATTGTCTGACAGCGTATGCCTAAAAGATCGCATAAGTTGATCTTTGCAAAACTATGTTTAGTGGCAGAGAAATTAGTTTCTCTTATCTTTTTACTTGTAGTTTTGGGAAAATCAATTTTTTATTTGACGATGTGGCATTTCAAAGCGAATGAAGACGTGATATATCTAAAGGTAAGTTTTGACCTCAAGCCTCACAACAGGGAAATGACAAAAATCAGGCAGGCAGCATGGCTAAGTGGGTCGCTCCTAATTGGGGTATATTGTCACCAGCTAGAGAATGTACATTTTATTACTTGGTTCGCTTCTGTATCTCCTGGGAACGGTTATGTTGGCATCAACCATACGGTGATAATATATTTGGTACACTCAGAGCAAATGAGTGACCAGTCATGTGTGGCCGGGTTGCAAAATGTTCTTGTTGAACCTAGTGCATTCCTCTCTAGAGATACACTATCGGAAGGTCGTTCCATACCTTGTCATAGTTTGAAATCCATTATCCCTAAGCGCCGAGCGAATTTGTTTGTATACTATGTTTGTGGAGCGTGAGATGCAAGCGTTCCACTAGATTCTAACTTATTTGTGGAAACCCTAGATATTATTATAATATCAGAATAGTTATGGTTTCAAAATATTTTGGATCATCGTAAGATAAAAACCATCCGTGTTTATGTGTGGATCGATCTCACATTTATCTTTTCTTCAAACCAAAATTTTCAAGTCAAACAAGCTATTTAAAATCATTCACTCATACCAATCCCATGACTGACCCTGAGTTTATTTTTCTATGTTTTCCCTAAACTATTGGGTGCCCAAATTTGTACGGGCAATCAAGTAGTTCATGAATTTATAGATAATCTTGAAGGAGCTTGGAGCAGGAGGCTTCAACATTAGATATAAAGAGTTAATTTCTGCTTTCATGTATATATGATGTACTCTAATGATGTATGTAAGTAAAGATACAACTTTGTATTTCCAAGAGCTTATATATTATATTATATTACGCTGCGATTGTGAAATTCTGTGTTTTTCAGTTTTTTCTTCTATCTTATTCTTTTATTCTAATTTTCTATTTTTTCTATTCTATTAATGGTTCATATTTTCATGCAATTTAGGTTGGACTTGTATTGTATTTGGTTGACTTAAAGGGTTCGAATTTGCGGGTCGTTACACTTGGTATCGGAGCTGAAGGTTGAGAATAACCGTAGCTCTGTGGCATAACTCGATAAAGATGGGGTTAGTAACACCCTAGATTGAGTTGAGTGTGTCTGTGTATATATATGAGCACATATTCATTAATTGATATAAAAGTATGTTTTGTATTTTGCTGATTGGTTTGTTGAGTGGTTTATGAATTCTAGTCGAATAGTGGGATGCCACAACATCGATAGGAGTTTCTAAACACTGAACAGAGTAATTCGACATAGTATTTTTTTTTTAAAGTTGTGTAGATGGTATAATTTTATCTAAAATTATATTTTCAATATTAAAGGACAATTTTATGAAATTATTATAAATGGCTATATTGATTGTAGATGGTTGTATAAAACCAAACTGAATTTTTTTTAAGAATGAAATAAACAAATAAGACAAACTAGAAATGAATTTGAAATCATGGGAATTCGAATGAATTTGAATGAATAAAAATTCGAATTTCATCAAATAAATTCCGACTTGAATGATTAACTAGATACAAACTCATGCGAATTAAACAGATTGATTTTTGGAATTGTAATTGATGGGAACCTAACTGGAGACTGGTTGAGTTAAATGATTTTCTAAGTATTGATCTGATGTTGATTTCGGTCTTCATGGTTGATACTTAGAGGATTATTTTGTTACCGATTTACAGTTAGGGACCAATAAATGTGGAAAAATAGTAATGGGTGAACAAGGGAATGGAAATGTTTTCCAATTTTAATAACATATAATTTTGGTTATACAAATGGGTACGTTGGATTGATGGATGCTTATGAGTGAAAAGTGCAGGAGGATAAAGGTTGAATACTAACAGAGGATACAAGTTGGTATTTGGATTTGATGAGAATATATGAAAAACAGTTGGTTTTGTGGATTCTTGGATAATTGGGGATAAGGAGATGAATTTTGGAGTTATACGATGTAGCCGTACGAGAGAGATGCTATCGTACTTCTTGAAAATTTTAAAATTTAATTCCTAAGATAATTTTGATAACTAAAAATCAATTTACTAAGAACAGATAAAGAAAAAGAGGTTAATGAATTGATTTAAAATCAATTTTAATAAATATCAATTTCATCAACGATTTGTCGAGAACAAGGAAAGGAAACAAAGAAGTTTGAGATGGGAGGCTAAAGATAGTATATGAGGAGTCTATCTGAGATTTTGTTTGATAGCTGATTGCTGATGTGTATTGAGTGCTATGACTATTGTGAAATGTTTGATAATTGACCGTTGTATTTTAGATGTCATGTTATTTTGATTACTAGGGGATGACCCATGTATGTGTTTTGATAAAAGTCTTTGATTTTAGTTATAACTGAAAATTTTCCATTACTATTTAATTTCGAGGACGAAATTCTTTTAAGGGGGTAGATTGTAATGTCCCAGATTTTTGTTCAACTTTATAATCTAATTTTTTTTATTTTACTGGTGATTGAATTCAATTAAATAATATTGAATTTGTATATTTTAGATAATTTTGATTAATCATTAGTTTTAAATCCTATATGTATGTTTTGACTTGTGTTTCATATATACACTGGTAAATGTAGTTTTAACATTTTATTTTATATTTAAAACTTATTTTAATTTATGTAAAAATATAAATGCTTAGGTAAAATTAGGATTTTAATATTTGAGAGAATTTAAATTAATTCTTTTTATAAAATCTTAGATGTATACATAAGCACATATAATCTTATGGTCTTTAGTGTATATATATAAATCAAGGTAGTAGTTTTGTATATACTTATGTAAATATTTTATTTCTTCACATATATACACATATAAGAAAATATGACTTTTAATAGATAAATTAGAGTATGTCATTTGATGGAGACAAATCAAATACAATTAATAAAGACATTGTTTTGGCATTTAAATCCATGTAGTACACTAGCATTGTATGATCGAATCAAATCTTTTTAACATGAGTTGGTTGCTTAAGGATGAAGTATATCTATTAGTAACTAGGAGTCAATAGCCTGGTAGCCTAAAATCTAAACACTAAATGAAGTGATGAGTTGTTGTACCCTGAAGAGAATTGAAAACATTTTTTAATGTGAGCACTGAATAGTTTGATTACTTAACAACCAAGACATATAAGAACTTGAAATCTACACATGTATTTGTACCTTAAAACGGCTTGGTCGTGCCTTTGTACTAAAGTAAGTGTGAAGCCCTGTCTTGAAAATCCTTTTTTAATCAAAATCCAGGTTTACAGCAGCTATGTTGTTACATCTCAAACCCTATTAGCTTGAACATTGATGGACACCGAACTTTTACATCAAATTTACCTGGCCATACCCTGTTATGTGGTAGCATGTAGGACCAGCTAAAGCATCTAGCCCATTTCCAAAAATCACTACACATTAAACTTGTATTTCTTCATTCCTTCAAGTGTATGTGGTTGCACAACTATGTGTAGTAACTCTTTCAATCAAAATGAAATGCAAACTGTAACACCCCACCTCCATTAAGGTCACTCACAAAGGGAATTCCTTAACTTCAGTGGAGCGTTTTAGGTAAACATACACAGAATATCACAAGACAGATATATTTTTTTGCAGCGGAAATAAACAGCTTTATTAAATCACCAAAATACTTTGTTACATAATACCATGAGTCATAAAACACTTCTGTCTTACATTATCAGAGTACATAGGTATTTAAAAGAAAAACATCATTCCCCAGATTAAAGAGCAAGCCATATAAGAGACAGAGACTCGAGCCATACTTCAGAAGTAGCTCCTAGAAGTTGATATCCAAATCCTGACTAAACCTGGGTGTTTCCTCCCTGAGAACCTGGGGGGGGGGGGGACGGAAGAAAAGAGGCGAAACAAACTAGGTCAGATATACGTCTGGTGAGTCCAGTAACTTTTAGCCAGTAAATAAATAAAGGTAAACATGATAGGCATACAAAGTGGATAAGAGGATTCACCGTACAGATGGCAGGTATGACAGGACAAATAAGGTAAGATGTATGCTTCACTACAAACTACTCTGCACTATTACTAGTAAAATCAAGATGGGGTGATCCCTTCCGCTAATGATAACGATGGTGGTAGTTTCGTGTATTCCTAGCTGCTGTCATAGGTGCCGCCTGCTCCTATCTCAACTACTCGTACCCACTACCCTCCTACTATAAATTGGTAGACTTAGGGAATACGTCTGGGTATACCCTAACCACTACCCTAATCGATCGGCTCCCTACTCTGTAGATACCCTGTGCTGGTCCCACAACTAGGGGGTATCACTTCCCTAAAGTGGCAACCCAAGGTGTCCACAATTATACCTACTGGTGTCACGGTCGTCTTGTCCCCCTCTGCCTATGCAAGCACATGTCCCCGGTCGGTTTGCGCCGCCCACACCATCCGTCTCATTTTGGATCTCTTACAATCAATCAGTAAGCGTGCCCCTTCCCCGCCTAGAACGGAGTTCTTTACTTTGATACCCCTCCGGGTTACTAACTGAAATGGGTCCCACACAACATGATACAAGCTCTCCCCTATGTCTTGTATCCCCACTAGGTTTTCTACTGACTATGTATACCCTAAGGTGTCTTTAATTACATAGCCCTCAATCAGTTATGCGTACCTATAGGTGTCTTTAATACATAACCCTTAATCTACCTATCGGTTATGCTTACCTATAGGTGTCTTTAATACATAACTCTATCTATCCCCATTAGTTATGCGTACCACTAAGGGTGTCTTTAATACATAACTCTATCTATCCCCATTAGTTATGCGTACCCCTAAGGGTGTCTTTAATACATAACTCTATCTATCCCCATTAATTATGCGTACCCCTAAGGGTGTCCTTAATATATAACTTTACTATTCTTGCCCCGGTTATGTATATCATTAGGTGTCTTTAATTACATAACCCTTTTTATCCGGTTAAGTTTGTGGGCCTATATATACTAATATTACCCACCTACCCATCAGTTGTACTTAACCCTCCCACTGATTTTATCCTGTTTGTTTAATGGTTAAGTTTGTGGGCCTATATATACTAATATTACCCACCTACCCATCAGTTCCACTTAACCCACCTACTGATTAATCCTGTTTATTTAATGGTTAAGTTTGTGGGCCTGTATATGCTAATATTACCCACCTACCCATCAGTTGTACTTAACCCACCCATTGATTTAATCCTATTTATTTAATGGTTAAGTTTGTGGGCCAATATATACTAATGTTACCCACCTACCCATCAGTCGTACTTAACCCACCCACTGATTTAATCCTGTTTATTTAATGGTTAAGTTTGTGGGCCTATATATATTAATATTACCCACCTACCCATCAGTTGTACTTAACCACCCACTGATTTAATCCTGTTTATTTAATGGTTAAGTTTGTGGGCCTATATATATTAATATTACCCACCTACCCATCAGTTGTACTTAACCCACCCACAATCCAACTCATTTTACTTAACCCTAACTTATGTCAATCTTCATACAGTCCATATGTATTAAGTTAGGTTAAGTAGTCTTTTCTTATTACCATGTCCAACTATTGTTATATTGGGCTAGACCTCCCACATTAGGCCTACAACATGTGGATGCTGGATATGCCAGTCGGGTCCGGGCAGTCTTATTCCACAGTTGGGTCTAACCTCGTGTCTTAGCCTGAGTCGTATTCACACACTTGGACCTCTCACATTAGGTTCAACATTAGTGGCTGCTGGATATACCGGTCGGGTCCGGGCAGATTTCCACCACTAATGTAACCTAACCTCGTGTCACAAGTGTTAATTAAATTTTCAGACTTTAATTGCATAAACATTCCTCTTTTGATTAATTAAGTTAATTAATTAATCCTTTCCTTTTTATAGGTGTCAATACCTATCTTATTAACAATTTGAATTTCCTATCCATAAATGGTCATATTCAAATTATACCATTTTTACCCAATTTTACCCATGTTATAATAGGTAATTATTTATATATTTCCTTACTAGAATCATGTGTCCAATTTACATAATCACTATGTAAATTATGCCAATTACAAATTCCCCTTTTCCACGTTTCTTAACTAGTGTAACCGTTTGCGTTTTTGGCGTCATCGAGGCTACAAGGTAGCCTCGCCATAACAATAAAATAAAGGGAATGACAAGGTGATCGTTTTCAGTACAATTTTTGGCATAAGCATGACAACTAGGGAAAATGACATGATAACTTCGCATATAATTATGATTCACCACATAATTAACAACTTGCATAGATTCATGATTTTGCAACATAAAAACTTGCATAGGTTCATGAATTTACAACATAATTAACAACTCACATAGATTCATGATTTACAACATGTTTAACAACTTGCATAACATAACAACTTGCATAGTTTCATGAATAATAACTTGCATAGGTTCATGAATAATAAGTTGTATAGGTGACTTGCATGATCTCATAACAATTTACATAGAGTCATAGTAACAACTTGCATAGATTCATAATAACAACTTGCATAGATTCATGATAACAACTTGCATAGATTCATGATAACGACCTGCATAGATTCATAATAACAACTTGCATAGATTCATGACAACGACTTGCATAGATTCATGATAACGACTTGCATAGATTCATGAATTCATCACACAATAATTTACATAATTTCATGATCCACAATAACAATAAACTTGCATAATTTCCTGATCCACAACAACAATAAACTTGCATAGCTACAAATAACATATACCCAAATCATAGTCTACCACGATTCACTTTTATTTATTTAAACCTAAAAGTGACTAGAACTCACCGAAAAAGGGGTCTTGAGTTCTGGGATCTGAATTCTGTAATATATTAGGTTCCCTTGTTGTAGACAATTTCGTTGTTGTAGTTTTAGGCTTGATTTGATTTGAATTGAGTTTCTTTACTTTGCTTCTAGTTGGTGGCGGCTACTCCAGGGTTTGGAGTGACAACATGACGGCCATTGGTCTAATTTTGATTTGATTTTAGGGTTTGAGTCTACCCCTGTTTATATAGAATTTCAATTTAATTATAGCCGTCCGATGATCTTAGGGTTAATCAAAACCACTCAGTCCAGATTAGAACTATCCAGAAACCCTAATGACTCAGTATCTAGTCAGAAAGGACTCAGCAATGAGTCACAACATGGATCAGACTGAACCAGAAAGCTGTGCAGGCCTACTGCTCGGCCTGGGCGCCCTTGGCAGGTGCGCCAGTGCAAATTTGTACTAGCGCACTTCCTAAGTGCGCCAGTGCAATATTTTTTTCTATCTTTCCCGCCTGTCTTCGTTCGTCCATATCTCCTTCATCCGATATCCGTTTTACGCAAACTCGGACTCTATCTTAACCAGAATTCCGAGGCGAACGCAATGGTGTAACCCGTTTCCCTTAATTCTCACATTTATAATTAAGTATTCTTTAATTCGTTAATTTGATTATTCAAAAATTCAGGGTGTTACATTCTCCCCTACTTAAACGATTTCGTCCTCGAAATCATCAAGTTAAGAAGAATGTGTCTTACCATCCAATCATCCATCTACTCAACCATCATCCACAAGCATCCATTGTCCTTAGAAAACTTCTAATGTTGTATGAATATATGAAAAAGTGTGTGTATATGTACCTTATCTAATGCAAAGATTAGGCAGTCCACTGATTTAGTTGACCTCCTTAATGCGAATTATGTCAGTGCCATGAGTCCAACATGTTTGCAATTTTCCTATTTGATACATATTATCTCTTCATGTGTGCACAACCATTCATCAAAATGCAGCATCCATATGATAACACAACCATTATACATCCATTACCCTAAATACCCACACACATTTATATGCAATATAAAAGTGATTTGAGCCGATCTACTGCCTAATGTGTGTGTAAACGCATCCACGAGCAACCACTAGCAAACACTTGCATCCACCTGCAACCATCAAACATAACATGTCCCAAGCACATGTTTACATCCATGGATTTCCTATCTAAAGGTCGAAGATTCGGTTGATATGATACAAACAAATGATATAACTAAAACAAAATCTCTATTCCCATTTGACATCGGTTAAGAAAATAATTCCCTAAGTCTCAGCCCCGAAGACCGAAATTAACATCAGACTGACACTCAGAGAATTACCCCCATTAAACAATGTCAAAACTGGAAATCTACTTGATGCTTCAAGTAGAAACCCTTATCCTTCAGAAATATCTAGATACTTACAGACTACTGGTACAGACCAGATTACAGAATGATTCTCAGAAAGCTAAGCATAACAGACCCTTGCGGGTCACAAGAAACTTTGGGGTTCTTCCCATGAAAAGTTAGAAACTTAACGAACCTCCTCTCAAAATCTAGAACGACCCTCTACATACAAAGCTGGTCCATTTAGAACCAACCCATAGCCCATAAACTTGAGCACACAAATGTCACATTCAAATTTTTGATGCCTAACACAGATAATTTCAACCCCTTACAAATCACCAATAAATGAGCCGAACCACCAAAGGGGTTTGAAACAACTACGGGATCGGAAACAAGACTAGTACTAAAGTGCAGAGTCTCAATTACAGAATCAAAAAGAGTCTTAACTTCATAACCAGATAAGGAAATTAAACCTTCTACATAAATTTTCCTATCCCTAACCTATCCATCAGCCGCGAGAGCATTCGCCTATACTATCAAAGTAAGAAATTTTAGACAAAGGACTGAAGGATACTACATATGGCTTTTCAGGGAATGTTTTTCAAAACAGGCTTTCCTTTTTGAAAATACTTTCTTTTAAAACCTTTTTGAAAAATATTTTCAAAACTTTTATCAAATCTGGTAACCTTCAGCTCTGATACCAAGTATAACACCCCACCTCCATTAAGGTCACTCACAAAGGGAATGCCTTAACTTCAGTGGAGCGTTTTAGGTAAACATACAAAGAATATCACAAGACAGATATAAAAATTTTGCAACAGAAATAAAAGCTTTATTAAATCACCAAAATACTTTGTTACATAATACCATGAGTCATAAAACTCTTATGTCTTATATTATCAGAGTACATAGGTATTTAAAAGAAGAACATCATTCCCCAGATTAAAGAGCAAGCCATATAAGAGATAGAGATCGAGCCATACTTCAGAAGTAGCTCCTAGAAGATGATATCCAAATCCTGACTAAACCTGGGTGTTTCCTCCCTGAGAACCTGGGGGGAAATGGAAGAAAAGAGCCGAAACAAACTAGGTCAGACATACATTTGGTGAGTCCAGTAACTTTTAGCCAGTAAATAAATAAAGGTAAACATGACAGGCATACAAAGTGGATAAGAGGATTCATGGTACAAATGGCAGGTATGACAGGACAAATAAGGTAAGATGTATGCTTCACTACAAACTACTCTGCACTATTACTAGTAAAATCAATATGGGGTGATCCCTTCCGCTAATGATAACGATGGTGGTAGTTTCGTGTATTCCTAACTGCTGTCATAGGTGCTGCCTGCTCCTATTTCAACTAGTCGTACCCACTACCCTCCTACTATAAATTGGTAGACTTAGGGCATACGTCCGGGTATACCCTAACCACTACCCTAATCGATCGGCTCCCTACTCTATAGATACCCTGTGCTGGTCCCACAACTACGGGGTATCACTTCCCTAAAGTGGAAACCCAAGGTGTGCACAGTTATACCTACTGGTGTCAAGGTCGTCTTGTCCCCCTCTGCCCGGCCCATGCACGCACATGTCCCCGGTCGGTTTGCGTCGCCCACACCATCCAACCCGTTTTGGATCTCTTACAATCAATCAGTAAGCGTGCCCCTTCCCCGCCTAGTATGGAGTTCTTTACTTTGATACCCCTCCGGGTTACTGACTGAAATGGGTCCCATACAACATGATACAAGCTCTCCCTTATGTCTTGTATCCCCACTAGGTTTTCTACTGACTATGTATACCCTAAGGTGTCTTTAATTACATAGCCCTCAATCAGTTATGCGTACTTATAGGTGTCTTTAATAAATAACCCTTAATCTACCTATCGGTTATGCTTACCTATAGGTGTCTTTAATACATAACTCTATCTATCCCCATTAGTTATGCGTACCCCTAAGGGTGTCTTTAATACATAACTCTATCTATCCCCATTAGTTATGCGTACCCCTAAGGGTGTCTTTAATAAATAACTCTATCTATCCCCATTAGTTATGCGTACCCCTAAGGGTGCCTTTAATACATAACTCTATCTATCTCCATTAGTTATGCGTACCCCTAAGGGTGTCCTTAATACATAACTTTACTATTCTTGCCTCGGTTATGTATACCATTAGGTGTCTTTAATTACATAACACTTTTTATCCGGTTAAGTTTGTGGGCCTATATATACTAATATTACCCACCTACCCATCAGTTGTACTTAACCCTCCCACTGATTTTATCCTGTTTATTTAATGGTTAAGTTTATAGGCCTATATATACTAATATTACCCACCTACCCATAAGTTGTACTTAGCCCACCCACTGATTTAATCCTGTTTATTTAATGGTTAAGTTTGTGGGCCTATATATACTAATATTACCCACCTACCCATCAGTTCTACTTAACCCGCCCACTGATTTAATCCTGTTTATTTAATGGTTAAGTTTGTGGGCCTATATATACTAATATTACCCACCTACCCATCAGTTGTACTTAACCCACCCACTAATTTAATCATGTTTATTTAATGGTTAAGTTTGTGGGCCTATATATATATTAATATTACCCACCTACCCATCAGTTGTACTTAACCCACCCACTGATTTAATACTTTTTATTTAATGGTTAAGTTTGTGGGCCTATATATATTAATATTACCCGCCTACCCATCAGTTGTACTTAACCCACCCACAATCTAACTCATTTTACTTAACCCTAACTTATGTCTATCTTCATACAGTCCATATGTATTAAGTTAGGTTAAGTAGTCTTTTCTTTTTACCATGTCCAATTATGGTTATATTGGGCTAGACCTCCCACATTAGGCCTACAACATGTGGATGATGAATATGCCAGTCGGGTCCGGGCAGTCTTATTCCATTGTTGAGTCAAACCTTGTGTCTTAGCCCTAGTCGTATTCACATGCTTGGACTTCTCACTTTAGGTTCAACATTAGTGGTTGTTGGATATGCCGGTCGGGTCCAGGCAGACTTCCACCACTAATGTAACCTAACCCCGTGTCACAAGTGTTAATTAAATTTTTAGACTTTAATTGCATAAACATTCCTCTTTTGATTAATTAAGTTAATTAATTAATCCTTTCCTTTTTATAGGTGTCAATACCTTTCTTATTAACAATTTGAATTTCCTATCCATAAATGGTCATATTCAAATTATACCATTTTTACCCAATTTTACCCATGTCATAATAGGTTATTATTTATATGTTTCCCTACTAGAATCATGTGTCCAATTTACATAATCACTATGTAAATTATGCCTATTACAAATTCCCCTTTTCCCTGTTTCTTAACTACGTAACCGTTTGCATTTTTGGCGTCATCGAGGCTACAAGGTAGCCTCGCCATAACAATAAAATAAAGAGAATGACAAGGTGATCGTTTTCAGTACAATTTTTGGCATAAGCATGACAACTAGGGATAATGACATGATAACTTCGCATATAATTATGATTCACCACATAATTAACAACTTTCATAGATTCATGATTTTGCAACATAACAACTTGCATAGGTGACTTGCATAGGTTCATGAATTAACAACATAATTAACAACTCACATAGATTCATGATTTACAACATTTTTAACAACTTGCATAGTTTCATGAATAATAACTTGCATAGGTTCATGAATAATAAGTTGTATAGGTGACTTGTATGATCTCATAACAATTTGCATAGATTCATGGTAACAACTTGCATAGATTCATAATAACGACTTGCATAGATTCATAATAACAACTTGCATAGATTCATGATAATGACTTGCATAGATTCATGATAACGATTTGCATAGATTCATGAATTCATCACATAATAACTTACATAATTTCATGATCCACAATAACAATAAACTTGCATAATTTCATGATCCACAACAACAATAAACTTGCATAACTACAAACAACATATACCCAAATCATAGTCTACCACGATTCACTTTTATTTATTTAAACCTAAAAGTGACTAGAACTCACCGAAAAAGGGGTCTTGAGTTCTTGGATCTGAATTCTGTAATTGACTAGTGTTCCCTTGTTGTAGACAATTTCGTTGTTGTAGTTTTAGGCTTGATTTGATTTGAATTAAGTTTCTTTACTTTGCTTCTAGTTGGTGGCGGATACTCTAGGGTTTGGAGTGACAACATGACAGCCATTGATCTAATTTTGATTTGATTTTAGGGTTTGAGTCTACCCCTGTTTATATAGAATTTCAATTTAATTATAGCCGTCCGATGATCTTAGGTTTAATCAAAACCACTCAGTCCAGATTAGAACTATCCAGAAACCCTAATGACCCAGTATCTAGTCAGAAAGGACTCATTAATGAGTAACAACATGGATCAGATTGAACCAGAAAGCTGTGCAGGCCTGCTGCTCGGCCTGGGCGCACTTGGCAGATGCGCCAGTGCAAATTTGTACTGGCGCACTTCCCAAGTGCGCCAGTGCAATATTTTTTTCTATCTTTCCCGCCTGACTTCGTTCGTCCATATCTCCTTCATCCAATATCCGTTTTATGCAAACTCGGACTCTATCTCAACCAGAATTCCGAGACGAACACAATGGCGTGACCCGTTTCCCTTAATTCTCACATTTATAATTAAGTATTCTTTAATTTGTTAATTTGATTATTCAAAAATTCAGGGTGTTACACAAACAACAACTATAATTTCAATCAGACTATCTATACTTTACTTCCCATAACACATGTGTTTCCAATTATTTTATTATTATTTGCATCTATAGCCATTGCATATCTGCACACATTCAATGCATTCGAATCAAACTTGAATTAAGGGGGCAGTTAAACTAAAGAGAAGGGAGAAAATCAGGGCATAACAGTTATGAAAAACCTGAATGGAAACGGTTAGAACAGAGGAGCTAAAATAATGTGAGTAAACACCCTTTTGTTTTTCTACGCTAGGCATTTTTTTCCAGCTTAATCTAAGCCTACATATGGGTCACTATATACATGAGTTTGTATTGATAAACATGATGGTTATTGAAGATAATTTACTGACAATAGTTGATATGTGTATTACTTGAAAACTAAAAGACAAAGGACTGTTGTTGAAGAATAAACACTATGGAAATATCCAATTTTCGAATGATGATATTAATCGTATACTAAGTTGTGGATACATATATGTTTTTATTGCTTGGTTTCATGATTTTTCTTATCACCGAATGATGGAAGACATCAAATATAAACTTGAAAACTTATGAGTAAACTCTATACCTATTAAACTTGGAAGGACACTAAAACCTGTGAGCCATTACAGTGTGATTTGGGTTATAAATAAACTATAAACCTAGAAGACATTATACTTCTAAAATTTGGTTAACTACGAACTACATTAAAGCAAGCAAACATGAAAGCCTTTTAAGTAAATTTGAGATGCAATAAGCAAGAACTATGTAGCTAATGGTAAACATATATTTTACTTTTTGAAAGAAGGACGTAAACAATAATAGTAGGTGTACCAATGTAAAACATGTTATCTATGGCGGTAATTAAATTTTCTAATTTATTACTACCACTCAAACTACATTACATACATTCTTTCAGATGTTACTTCACTAATCAAATATAATGCATTATCTGTTAACATGTCACAAAAGTCAACAGGATCTCATGGAAAAAGGCTGGGAATGAAAATATTTCAGTAGCAAATCAGGATAATTTGGTGTGCATGTGAGTCGACTAAGGTTATAATGCTATCAGCTGGAGGATTGTTAGTGATGTTGAATTACTGGACCCAGTTCCAGGCTGAAGTGTTATGAAACTAGAAAGAAGTGGATGGGATCAGGTGATGGGGCTTGTCGTGGCAGGTAAATGGATGGGAAGGAGTGGATCATGGCATAGGTTTGGCGCTGGGAAGACAGGAGTGAACGTATATCGAGCAAAGGAAGAAATGGGAGAACTGCAAAAGGAATAATAATTAGAAAAGAAGGGGGAGGTGGGCTGAGCAAATGGGATTTGGGTCGGGAAGAAGAAAAAAATGTAAGAAAAGAAAAAAAGAAGAAAGGAGGCGGGCCTTGGGAGTTAGGCTAATGGGCAGAAATATTTAATATAGAAAAGGAAGGAAAGTAGAGAAATAAAAAAGAAAACTTAAACAAAGAAAGGATAAATTAAAATAAAAAGATATATTTATATTTCTTAGGAAAATGAAAGGAAAGAAAGGTGAGCATGGAGAATGGAATCTGGAATATAGATAATAGTAGAAGATCATACGGTGATCATAATCTATTGAGTCAAACTTTGTCAGGATTTAACGAGGTTATTTTAAAAAAAACAAACTAATTTGTTTCCTTTCAAATTAAAGTAAATAATAAAATATGGGTTTAGTTAGATATAAAACCCAATAATTAGTTCAAGTCAAATTAGTTTAATTGTAAATCAACAATATGTTGTAATTAATGGGAAATGACTAGTTGTAAATAACATTATGTTATAACAAAATATTATTTAAATTTAATCGACTTAGATCGATAGGTACATTTTAAATCAAGAATTGATTTAATAGTTGAATTTAATGGTGGTTAAACAAGATAGGGAAAATTATGTGAATAGGAACTAGATAAGCAGAATTTAACTCTGTACTAGTATTTATTAATGAAATCATGAGATTGCAATAAACGAGTTCAGAAGGAAGGATATTCACAATCCAAAGTGAATAGATGTTAAAAGCGAATGTTATGTAGATGAGAATGGAGGTGAGAGATATTTGGTAAGGGAAAATTAGTCGACCTATAACGATAGGATTTTCCAAAGTTCAGAAATTAAATGGATTAGAGATTAGTTGGAAAGGGATGTTGAATTCGAAATTGAGTAAGTTGAATTCAAGGAAAGTATCATTTACTTTCCATTTTAAATAAAGAATTAAACTTAATTATATATTGAACTATTTATCTATTTAAAGAATAAAATAATAGTTATATTTATAAGTCGAACTATGGATTATAACAACACTGTTAAAATAAATAAATGGGATTCAATCTTAGATATTGAAATAATTATTTTCCAAGATTAACAAATTGATGAACGATGTTTATTTGAATTGTTGAATTTTGATAGACCAAATTTGTTATGACAATTGATTTGATGATTTGATTGATTGTGATATTTTGGTATGTCCCAATATACTTGTTTAGTTAATTTAATTATTTACTCATCTTGCCAATATTGACTTATACAAACCGCTGTTGAAATCTGAAATCTTATATGTTAAATATTTTCAGTAGATAAGTCTTAGTAATCAATTACGGATAATAGAAACTTATGAAATAGATTGATCTAATTCCTTTAGTATCACTTGACCCTAAAAGATATTAACGTTCATCGATTCAAAGAGATCGGGATTGGTTTTCTCAATGAAATCCAAATACCACTTTGATTCGGCCTAGGCATTGATTAATTTAAAGTCAATTAAAGACGGTGTTTATTCAAGGGTTGTTCTATCGATCCTAGGTTGAAATTTCCTAAGATGGATTTACAGGATAGTGCCTTCAGTATGTCCAGACCCGGGACAACTTGTATGGACGAATTGTCTGACAGCGTATGCCTAACAGATCGCGTAAGTTGATCTCTACAAAACTATGTTTGGTGGAAGAGAAATTTGTTTCTCTTAGCTTTTTACCCGTAGTTTTAGGAAAATTAATTTGTGATTTGACGATGTGGCATTCAAAGTGAATGAAGACATGATATATCTAAAGGTAAGTTTTGACCTCAAGCCTCACAACCGGGAAATGACAAAAATCAGGCAGGAAGCATAGCTAAGTGGGTTGCTCCTAATTAGGGTATATTGTCACCATCTAGAGAATATTCATTTTATTACTTCTTTCTCTTTTGTATATCCCGGGAACGGTTATGTTGGCGCCAACCGTGCGGTGATAGTATATTTGTTACACTCAGAGCAAACGAGTGACCGGTCATGTGTGGTCGGGTTGCAAAATGTTCTTGTTGAACCCAGTGCATTCTACTCTAGAGATACACTATCGGAAGGTGGTTCCATACCTTGTTATAGGTGGAAATCCATTATCCCTAAGCGCCGAGCGGATTTGTTTGTATACTATGTATGTGGAGCGTGAGATGAAAGCGTTTTGCTACATTCTAATTTATTTGTGGAAACCCTAGACATTATTATAATATCAGAATAGTTATGGTTTCAGAATATTTTGGGTTATCATAAGGTAAAAACCATCTGTGTTTATGTGTGGATCGATCTTACGATTATCTTTTCTTCAAAACAATTTTTCCAAATTATTTAAAATCGTTTACTCATACCAGTCCCATGACTGACACAGACTTTATTTTTCTATGTTTTCCCTAAACTCTTGGGTGCCCAAATTTGTACGGGCAATCAAGTAGTTCAGAAATTTATAGATAATCTGGAAGGAGCTTGGAGCAGGAGGCTTCAGCATTAGATATATAGAGTTTATTTCTTTTTTGATGTATATATGATGTACTCTGATGATGTATGTAAGTAAAGATACAATTTTGTATTTCCAAGAGCTTATATATTATATTTTATCCCGCTGCGATTGTGAGATTCTATGTTGTTTAGTTCTTTCTTCTATCTTATTTGTCTATTCTAATTTTCTATCTTTTCTATTTCTCACCCTCTAACTTCTTTCTATTAATGGTTCGTATTTACGTGCAATTTGGGTTGGACTTGTATCGTATTTGATCGACTCAAAGGGTTCGAATTTGTTGGTCATTACATATAGAAATTAAAAATAACAAAATGGTCTCACCCAAGCTTACGTGGGCCAAGCCCCAACTAGTTTCTCCTTCCCAAACTTGATCCGTCCTCTTCTCCCTCCCCCTCTTCTCTTCTTCTCTTTTTACTCCCAGTGAAGCCATTTACAATGGTACACGGTGCATATGCACGCACTTCTCGCTTCACCATCTTCCAAGCCGAAACCACCATCGCACTCCACTTTTCTTCCTCTCTCGACTGCACACCGTCACCAGAGCTCCGGCCTTCTCCATTAAAATCCGACACGAACACCCGAACACATTCACGTACAAGTCATTAAAGCATCGACATTTTTTGTCTCTGATTTTTACCAAATTTTCCCATATCAAAACACTCTCCATCCTCATCACAACGCCATGCTCCAATTCCTCCGTCGTCACTTCTAGCTCCGACGATTGTCCTACCTTATTTATGATGTCATAATCTATCGACATGAAATCATGCCGAAACTTCGTAAAAAACACTATGCATCGATATGGACTCAACGTCTCTAATGGCATCGAGCGATTCGAAGTAGATTGAGAGATTTCTTTTTTTTAAGTTTTATGTACATTTTTCCCGCTTACTGTTTTTGGATGGTATCTCTATTGTCTCTCAATGAAATTTTGATTCGTCAATTTCTAAAAATTAGAAATGATGATACCAACAACTTTTTTGTTGATTACTTTGGTTAAAAGTGAGAGGTTCAGATATGTTGATTTTTGAATAAAGGAAGGTGCATATTTTTGTTTACTATAAATGTTGAAAATGAATTTTGTGTAAACCTCTGTAGTTGCCTTTTCTTGTGTGTGAACTTGTCAATGCAAAGAAGAGGGAATAAGAAGTTATTTCATGCATAAAGATGAGAAGGTGGGAAGGTTTTGTGTTTGTGAATGAAGAAAGGAAGTAGGAATAAAGTGTTTTTGTGTTTGTTTCATACGTTTCCTCCATTATTTAATGTTGTGTGTAAACGTGAATTCCAAGGAAAGTTGAATAATGAAAAATCTAGAAAGAAATAATTTGCCTTCCCTTCCATGCCATGTGTGTCCCTTCTTTGCCCATGTGTGTGGTATATATAGGGTAAAGAATACTTCGTAGCTAAGACATAAAATGCAAAAGGACATTTGCCAGATAAAGTCAACTGGTATGAGAAGTCAAGTGTACACAAATACCTCCAAGCTAAGTAAATTAAATTACTTCCATCCTAAGTAATCAAACATTAAAAAAGAACACATGCGCAAATTAATAAAGTGGCAGAGAAGAGAAGATAATGTTACAGGTGGATCATTTTGAAGATAAGGTGAGTAACTATATAATTTAAGTTATAAAATTTGGGTACCCCCTTACATAAAATTCCATTTACTATGAACCATTAAAGACAAAAATAAAAATATTGTTGTGACGAGAAATGCCCCACAATCACAAAATGATAATAAACTAGATAAGTTAACCTATTTTGTGAAATTCCAAAAATGCTGGTGCAGGACATAAAATACTTTAAACAAAAATTTGTTGTTTTCCAAAATAAAGATTATAGAAAAATTCTATAAATTAAATTAAAAATACATCTCAAATTTTGTCTAATTTTAAAACTGGTATTTTAAAATATTTAAATTCAACTTATACGGCCTAAAATTATGGGTCGTTACATGTATGTATGTAACTTGATTATGGATTGACTTTGCATGCTCTGGGAAAGTAGTAAAAAAAGAGGGATTTAAAATTATAAACATGATGTCTACTTTTGAATAGGTTAGCAGTCAATTGTGCATTGATTGACAATATATTTTCTTTATGGATGGTTAGGGGTTTATGCATATTTTGCAGTTATTTGCTGTTAACTGGTAAAACTTTGAATTATCATATACATGTATATATGTAAATGTTTTGATTAATCATGCATATTAGGATTAATTAGGCACTGATTGACCTGTAGGTCAGTTGATTTTTTTATTAAGTATTTATTTCCTAAAGACTAGAAATCGATACTCTTATATAAATGGTGCCTTTTTAATAAGTTTTAAAGATATATTCATTTGTTACTTTTTGGCGTATTAAATTCCCTTTTATCACGGGTTGGATAAATATAATAATAGACGTATGAGATGTTCCTTAAGATATCACTTTATTATGAAGTAATTAAGAGAGAGGGCGTGATTTCATTTGAGAATTCCTAGGGTTAATCTAATGTACTAACTATATAAGTGAGCAAAATCTAACCCTAACATCCATCTTCCGTTTCTTCCTTCTTCCTCCTTGAAAATTCTTTAAACACATCATATTTTCTTCTCCAAAATTTTCTTATTAGAAATGATGAAAAGATTACATGCTAAATTAAAGAATAGAGAGAGTATATAATAAAGAGAAAAAGGAAGAAAGCTTATATGATAAAATGTGCTACATCAAAGAAGAACTTGCATTAGATAAAATGAACAAGATACACATATGGGTTGTATGAGTTTGGAGATTATTTGCAAAAGAATTGGTATGAGTTTTTAAACTTAACTAATTGAATTTAAATTATCAATTTTTGTGTTCTCTTGATGCATATTTATGATTTTTAGTTTATGATATGATATGTTGACAATTGTATGATGTTTGAGACATTTTGGGTGCGTTGTGTCTAAAATTACTGCTTATTACTAATTATTGCACTATTAGAATTTTTATTAGTTTCAAGTTTTGAATATATGAGTTATTCACTAAAAATGAATTCATGATCTTGAGTAATGACATTGAAATATGCTAAATAAATGAAAAGTGTGACTATCCATGGTTTGTATGCATTAACGGTTTTTGAAAAAAAGTGAAATTACATAGAGATGTTAGATAAGGTTATTATTTACTAATTCCTGAACAAAATCATAAATATTCTAGTTCAACAAAATAAGATTTTTAAATAATGATGTAGTTTTATTGAAAATTGTATCGTTTTGGAATAAATGGCGATAAAGTGACTTTCTAGAATATTAAAAAATTTAGTATAAAATCACTATTATTTTAGCATAAAATAAAAATATAATTGATTTCCAAAGTTATTTGATGAGGTTATATTTTGATAAAATATAATGTTTTTAAGGATAAGAAGCAATGAGAATTCAAAAAATGAATTAAAAAAAGGTTTCTTTTATAATGAAAAATAATAAGACAATCTTGTACTTGTGAGAAAAACAGTTATCATAAATATGATTGAACAACTGCAATGTATGTTTAATACTTAAGTTCTATTTATAACATGTGTAACGACCCGCATTTTACGTATCAAAAGATTGTAAAATATTTTTATTTAGTTCTCCAAGGGCCGAACCATTCTCATCTTTCGATATGTTGTTCAAGGGACTGCGAGACATGTACATGATTTTTACCAATTTCGTTTGTGACCATTTTACCCGTTTATTTTTATTTAGGACATAACTTTTGAATGGGATCAAATCATGAGCTGAGATTGATCTCATTGGATATTGAATGGTGTATCCAATTCCGTAGAGTTGTAATAGCCTGCATTTTACGTATCGGAAGATCGTAAAGTATTTTTATTTTATTCCTTGAGGGTTGGATCATTCTCATCTTTTAACATGTTGTTTATGGGGATGTGAGACATGTCCATAATTTTTACCAATTTTGTTTGTGAGCATTTTTCCCTTGTCAGTTTTGTACAGGGCATAACTTTTGACTCGGGTCGAATCAGGTGGTGAGACCTGTGCCATTGGAAAGGAAATGATGATTGCCTTTCCGTAGAATAGTTACATTAAGGATTTGGTTCAACGGTTCGGAAGGAATCGTTGTATTAAGGTTTTTCAATTGGCTGTTCAGGTTTTGGGAGCTTTAATGGGCTGATTTGCAGAGGCCCATTAGTGGGTTTGTGGAAACTATAAATAGGGGGTAAGGGATATGGGAAATGGTTTTAGTTTTCCATTCTCTCATTTGGATACCTTGTGCTCCTCCTTCCTCTAACACCTTTCCACCATTAGAAATCTAAATCCAAGGAGGCAAATTGAAGATCTACACCATTGGAGGCTAGACCTACGTCAATTGAGGCAAGGATTCATCGGACCAAGGTGTTTGGTGCGAGGTGCTTGCTGTCCGGATTACCATTTCATCTTTTTGGAGAATCGGTGAGTGGTTTACATCTCTCACATGGATTCAATGAAGTATATGAATGTTTGATCATATTTTTCATCAAATTCAAGTGTTTAACCATAGATCTACACTTTGGTAAGTTCATTTTCATATGAATCACTCTATGATCTTATTTAGCAAGTTTTAAACCGGTAATCTCTATGTCATTCCATATGCATATGCAAGTTAGATCAATAATTTAGTTCATATGTTCACTCATCATGATTTTGGCGAAATTTGCATAATTTTGGTGATAATCATCATATTCATGTTGTTATTGATTTCAAAACATGCTTGTGGTTATATTGGATAAACCAGATAAGTTTGTTTCGTCAATGTCATCGATTGGCGAAGTTTTGGTCGAAATTGGGCTTGGATTGGGCATGTGCAGGTTTTGGGTTGAACGTGCACTGTTACAGTACTGTAGGTCGAACGTGCTAGAGTACTGTGGGTCAAACGTGCTACAGTATTGTGGGTTGAACGTGCTACAGTGATAGTGGGTCGAACGTTCTGCTACAGTGATTGTGGGTCGAACATCTTGCTACAGTGATTGTGGGTCGAACGTACGACTACATTGATTGTGGATCGAACGTCCTGCTATAGTGATTATGGATCGGACATCCTGCTACAGTGATTATGGATCGAACGTCCTGCTACAGTGATTTTGGTTTGAACGTCCTGCTATAGTGATTTTGGATCGAACATTTGCTACAGTGTTTTGGTTCGAGCGTACACTGCTATAGTGTTTCTGGTCGAGCGTACAATGCTACAGTGGTTCTGGTCGCGCCTTGCTACAATTTTGGTCGTGCAATGCTCAAGGGTGTTGAGATGATGACTTCGACGAGAGTATGGATAAGGATATTCGAAGTGATGTGATTTGTTCGTTGTTCGTCGTATGCAACGAATGTGGGAATGACTCAAGGATGTATTGAGTTCATATGAAAGGACGACACAAGGATGTATTAAGCTCGTGTGAAGTAATGATTGCTCTAAAGTGTTCTGAGCTTATGGATAGTCGCTAGGAAAGATGACTGGAGATGTGAAGGCGGAGGAATTATCGTTGTCGTAGGTTCTAGCTGGCTCAAAGCAGGGGTATAATAGGGGCACCTAAAAGACCGGATGTAGGTAGAATACCTTGGGTATCGTTGAAAGGCCAAGGTATGTATCGTTGAATGGCGTATGGGTTTTTTGCTAGAGCCGGGGTGACCATTAGCCCTTGACGGATAGCAGTATGATATGGCCAGTCATACGATTAACGATGGTTTCAAAGCAGGATTGGCAGTAATAGCCAGATTCTGTCATGGATGATTGGTTTCTTTGTTTGTACCGTCTCATGTAGATTGTCCAATGTTGAAGGAGATATTTCTTGGGTGCTTGTCCGATATTGGTTTAGGCCTTTGGGGCTTGTACTTAATGGATTTTGAATTCGATTAGGATGATTTACATGAGATCAATAATCTGGGTACTATGAGTTTTATTGATTGGTTGTTTCTGTTTGCCATGATTGAATGGTCGTTCTGATTACTATGGATGAATTGTTGTTCCTATGGTTGTATGGATTGTAAAGGCTATCCCTGTCAGATGTGGGAAGATGGGAGTTGTGGTCTTCTCTGGTGTTGCAGGTAGATTAGTTCGTTTATTTACACCTTTCTCATATACTTTATTGATGAAGTTTGTTAACTGTTTTATCGCTCACTAAGACTGTTGTATGACTCAAGGTTTTATGTTTCCTCTTATTACCTTGGGCTATTCATCAAATTTTTGGATTTGTAGTCTAGGTGGCAGGTGATAACCTAGTAAGGACGATGTAGCACTTCGGAGACGAGCAGGAGGCTTGCGTACTATCTCTCTTACTATATAGTATTTGGCTTTTCGCTGTTTGTTATTCTACTCCGAGTTTTGTAGTGAGGCAAACTTGTATAGACAAATGTTGAAATCCTAGTGTATGGATATTACTTTTTAGTTGTTAAGAAAGTCTACTGTTTTCTGCTTCACTACTAATACCTGTTGTATATAGTCTATTATATTTTATCCTTGCGTTGTGAGATTTACGACAGGTTACGATGATGTTTACCTACTTTGATGATCGTCCATAGCTGCCTGGAACACCTTTCAGCGCATTATTCCTCTTGTTTAGTGCAAGGGCTGTGGGCAGTCGTCACGTTTGGTTTCAGAGTTCTGGTTAACGATTTGAGCTAAGGTTCTAAGACATAATCACGTATGAGAGATGTACTTGTAGATTTCAGTTGGATATTTACTATATATTAGCATATATAGTAGTAGCGTTTGTACTTCTTTAGCAATTTATCTTGTAGTAGACTAATCATTCTATTTTAGATTTAGAATGAGTCATCAAACCTCTAGGAGTGAGTCTCGGACTGGAGGAGTAGGAGATGGAAGCCAATTGGGAGCTTTAGCAGTTGCACCAGAATACCTGGTTATGTTTGGCGCAGCCATGATGACAGCGACTATGCTGAGGATACCCATTTTAGAAGCGACAGTGGAGCGTGGTGATCCTATGCAAGTACCCAGAAGGGATTCTGCTAAGCGACAAAGGGAATATTCTCCTAAAGATAAAGAAGATGAGTTAAGAAGAAGTGGGGCTTTGAAGAAACTTCAACGCCGAGTTAAGGAGCGAGAAGAAAGAATTAGTGTTGCTTGGGAAAAGGCTTTTGGAACTAGATACGAGCCTCAGGAAGAAACATTTTCTTGCACCAAGTTGGAAAGAATCAGGATAAGAAGAATAAAATTAAGAAGAATGGTCTCTGCTTCAACTGTCAGTTAAAGGGCCATTATGCCAAGGATTGCAAGAATCCCAGAGCTGAAAGGAAGTGCTTTAAATGTGGCAAGCCAGGGCATAAGAAGAAAGACTACCTAGATTTTCTGAAGGATAAGCAATCGGAGGAAGCATGTGTTATGGAGGCTATCCCAGTTTCCTTTTGCATTCCCGATGAGGATTAAGCGAAGCTGTGGTTAGTTTAGATGTGCTCTCTATCAGTGAAGCTTGTTTGAGTTCTATTTGGTACTAGAGAATCATCTTCTTTTACCTATAATAAGATTGTATGTTGAATCGGTTCGGAACTTGGAGTTGTAATAGACACTTAGTTGTAGCTAATCTAGTATGGGTTCATCTGCTATTTGCATATTTTGTGGATCTAGTATCGTTTGATCAAGGATGCTTATTTATGAGTGGATGCTTAGTGTGACTTTCGCAGGGTTTAGGATCATCTTGTGCATGGATTGGCCCAAGTGGTATGCGACAAGTGTGAATTGCCAAAAGCTAGAGGTGAAAGCCGGGAATGTGGAAGGGCGAAAGGTGTTGGTTCGCGGTAAACCGGAGAATGGTGTCTTTATGAGTTGTTGTATTTGCTTGTGATTCCCCAAGAAGACCTGTCATCTATGCTACTCGCTAATGAGTATGATGATGTCTTTGATGAAGTCAAAGGGTTGCCGCCGCATTTTGAGATCGACTTTAGGATCGATTTGGCCGAGGGTGCTAGACCAATCATTATACTTCTTAGGCGAATGGGGCCTAAGGAATAGCGAGAGTTGGAAGTGCAAGTTCGTGACATTCAAGGGAAGAGATTCATTCGGAGAAGTGTTTTCGGATGGGGTGCACCAGTCGTGTTTACAACCGAGGCAGATGGCTCATTAAGATTGTTTATGGACTAAAAAGAACAAGTATCTGTTGCCAAGGATTGATTACTTGTTCGATCAGCTTCACGAAGCCAAAGTGTTTTCTCAGATGGATTTGGCAACGGGATTTTACTAGTTAAGAGTAGTGAAGGATAAATTTATGGCCTACGCAAGTTGATAGCTGTAGTCGCATGAGAAGAATTGCCCAACTCATGATTTGGAGTTGGTGGCGATTGTGTTTGCTCTGAAGTTGTAGAGACATTACCTGTTGGGAGTTCGATTCGAGTTGTTTACAGATCATAAGTCGTTGAAGTATCATTTCTCCCAAAAGGATTTGAATCTTCGGCAGCTACGATGGTTAGAGTTTCTGGCGCCGTATGATTTTAGTATAGCCTATACTCGTGGCAAAGGTAACGCAGTTGCAGATGCGTTGAGTCAAAGACACGCAAGTTGGGAGCGATGTTTTCAGAATGGAAGAGCCTCGAGTATTTAACAAGGTTTGATTTCAGGCCAAAATGTGAATTGGAACCTCGAATGTTGGCAAGCTTATCGATAAGACCTACTCTTATCGAATGAACTGGCGAGGGCCAAAAGCGAGAGGTAAAACTTGTCAAGGTTATCCAGAAATTGGAACCAAATAATAAAGAGATCGAGGTCGATCGAGAAGGATGGCTTCAAAAGCAAGGGCGATTAGTTGTTCATGATATTGATGGATTGAAAGATGAGGTTCTGAGATAATGTCATCACTTGAAGTTGACGATTCATCCCGGTGGTAATAAGATGTATCAGGACATGAAGCGAGTTTACTACTGGGAAAGGATGAAGCGAGGTATTGGAAGGTTCATTTCCAAATGTATGGGCTGTTAGTTAGTGAAAGCTGAACATAAAAAGCCGAGTTGTTTGCTTCAGCCATTGCAAGTTCCTATGTGGAAGTGGGAGCAAGTATCGATGGATTTTATCAATGTTTTTGTGAGTCATTTTTGTGAAAATATTCGCATGGTACGGATGTGGTAGAACCTCCGGAGTAGTGTGTCGACCTTATAATTGAGTTCATAGTTATGAAATCTCGTAAGCCGCTTCTGTTGTGGCAAATGACATGAAACAGCTTAAGGAAAAGATGTTTAATTTAGTTAAGGTACAATGGAGTGGGGATGGCGAAGAAGTTACGTAGGGGACGGGGGAGAGTATAAAGACGACCCATCCAAAACTCTTCATCGTATGACCCATTGATATCGCGCCATCATTAGTACTTGTTGATTTTGTTGTTATCTTTGTTGTTGTTGTGGTTAGAATTTCGCATGCTAGGATAGGGATATGGATGCATGGTTTGATGGTTGCTAGTTTAAATGATAGAATTGTATGCTCATGGATGATAGGCATGTGGAATTGTTTTGGTTGCTTGTGTTCCTTGGAATTTCGGAGGCGAAATTCTTAAGGGGGGGGGGGAGAATGTAAAAGCCCGTGTTTTACGTATCGGAATATCGTAAAGTATTTTTATTTTATTCCCTGAGGGTTGAATCATTCTCATCTTTTAATATGTTGTTTATGTGGATGTGAGACTCGTCCATAATTTTCACCAATTTTGTTTGTGTCCATTTTTCCCTTATCAGTCTTGTATAGGGAATAACTTTTGACTCAGGTCGAATCAAGTGGTGAGACCTGTGCCATTGGAAAGGAAATGATGATTGCCTTTTGGTAGAGTGGTTACATTGAGGATTTGGTTCAGCGGTTTGGGAGGAATCGTTGTTTTAAGGTTTTTCAGTTGTCTGTTCAGGTTTTAGAAGCCTTAAGGGGTTGATTTGGAGAGGCCCATTAGTGGATTGGTGGAAACTATAAATATGGGGTAAGGGATATGGAAAATGGTATTAGTTCTCCATTCTCTCATTTGGAGACCTTATGCTCCTCCTTCCTCTAACACCTTTCCACCATTAGAAATCCAAATCCAAGGAGGGAAATTGAAGATCTACATCATTGGAGGCTAGATCTACATCAATTGAGGCAAGGATTCATCGGATCAAGGTGTTTGGTGCGAGGTGCTTGTTGTCCAGATTCTTATTTCTACCATTTTAGCTTGTTTTAGAGAATCGGTGAGTGATTTACATCTCTCACATGGATTCAATGAAGTATATGAATGTTTGATCATGTTTTTCATCAAATTCAAGTGTTTAACCATAGATCTACACCTTGGTATGTTCATTTTTATATGAATCACCCTGTGATCTTATTTAACAAGTTTTAAACCGGTAATCTTTATGTCCTTCCATATGCATATGCAAGTTAGATACATAATTTAGTTCGTATGTTCACTCATCATGATTTTGGCGAAATTTGCATAATTTTGGTGGTAATTGTCATATTCATGTTGTTATTAATTTCAAAACATGCTTTTGGTTGTATTGGATGTATCAGATAAGTTAGATTCGTCAATTTCATCTTGGCGAAGTTTTGGTCGAAATTGGGCTTGGATTGGGCATATGCAGGTTTTGGGTTGAATGTGCACTGCTACAGTAATGGTGGTCGAGCGTGCTACGGTGCTGTAGGTCGAACGTTCTACAATATTGTGGGTCGAATGTGCTATAGTACTGTGGGTTTAACGTGCTATGGTGATAGTGGGTTGAACGTGATTATGGGTCGAACGTCCTGCTACAATGATTGTGGGTCGAACGTCCCGCTACAGTAGATTGTGGGTCGAACGTCCTGCTACAGTGATTGTGGGTCCAACGTCCTGCTACACCGGTTGTGGGTCGAACGTCCTGCTACAGTGATTTTGGGTCGAACGTCCTGCTATAGTGATTGTGGGTAGAACGTCCTGCTATAGTGATTTTGGGTCGAATGTATGCTACAGTGTTGTGGGTTGAATGTATGCTACAGTGTTTTGGGTCGAGCGTACATTGTTACAGTGTTTCTGGTCGAGCGTACGCTGCTATAGAGGTTCTGGTCGCGATTGCTACAATTCTGGTCGTGCAATGCTCAAGGGTGTTGAGATGATGGCTTCGACAAGAGTCCGGATGAGGATGTTCGAAGTGATGTGATTTGTTCGTTGTTCGTCGTATGCAACGAATGTGGGAATGACTCAAGGATGTATTGAGTTCATATGAAAGGATGACTCAAGGATGTATTAATCTTGTGTGAAGTAATGGTTGCTCTAAAGTGTTCTGAGCTTATGGATAGTCGCAAGTAAAGATGACTGGAGATGTGAAGGCCGAGGAATTATCGTTGACGTAGTTTCTAGCAAGCTCAAAGTAGGGGTATAATAGGGGCGTCTAAAAGACCGGATGTAGGTCGAATACCCTAGGTATCGTTGAAATACCTAAGTACATATTGTTGAAAGGCATATGGGGTTTTTTCTAGAGTCGGGGTTACCATTAGCCCTTGACGGATGGCAGTATGATATGGCCAGTCATATGATTAATGATGGTTTCAAAGCAAGATTGGCAGTGATAGCCAGGGTCTGTCATGGATGATTGGTTTCTTTGTATGTACCGTCTCATGTAGATTGTCCAATATTGAAGGAGATATTTCTTGGGTGCTTGTATGATATTGGTTTAGGCCTTTGGGGCTTGTATTTAAGGGATGTTGAATTCGATTAGGATAATTTACGTGAGATCTACAATCTGGATACTATGAGTGTTATTGATTGGTTGTTTCTATTTGCCATGATTGAATGGTTGTTCTGATTACTATGGATGAATTGTTGTACCTATGGTTGTATGGATTGTAAAGGCTATCACTGTCCGATGTTGGAAGACGGGAGTTGTGGTCTTCTCTTATGTTACGGGTAGATTAGTTCGTTTATTTACCCCTTTCTCATTTACTTTGTTAATGAAGTTTGTTAGCTGTTTTATCGCTCACTAAGACTGTTGTCTGACTCAAGGTTTTATGTCTCCTCTTATTACCTTGGGTTATTCATCCAATTTTTGTATGGGCAGAGTAGGTGGCTGGTGATAACCTAGTAAGGACGGTGTAGCACTTCGGAGATGAGCGGGAGGCTGGTGTACTATCTCTCTTACTATATAGTATTTGGCTTTCTGATGTTTGTTATTCTACTCTGAGTGTTGTAATGAGGCAAACTTGTATACACATATGTTGAAATCCTAGTGTATGGATATTACTTTCTAGTTGTTAAGAAAGTTTAGTGTTTTCTGCTTCACTACTAATACTTGTTGTATATATTCTATTATATTTTATCCTTGTTCTGTGAGATTTACGACAGGTTCCGATGATGTTTACCTACTTTGATGATCGTCCATAGCTGCCTGGCACACCCTTCAGTGCATTATTCCTCTTGTTTAGTGCAGGGTCTGTGGGCGGTCGTCATAAGAGTGGTCACATTAAGGATTTGACTCAACGGTTTGGAAGAAATCATTGTTTTAGTGTTGCTTCTTTTCTGGACACGTTAATTAGTCATTAGTGGGTGGTTAGTAAGGCCCATTAAGGCTAGGGGCAGTTGGTTATAAATACGAGGGTAGGGTTAAAGAGATTTGTTTAGTCTCTTCACTTCTTCATTTGGTTGGGTGCTTGTGATTCTCCAGCCTAATCAAATACACCTTCATTCGATTTCAGTTCATAAATTTGTGAACTAGGATTGAAGATCAACATCGAGGAAAGGTAGATCACATCAACTGTATTGATTTGGAGGCCATTCTTTGCTTTTCTTCGCTGTCCGGGATTAGAGATTGTTGATTTGTGGTTATTTTGTGGATTTGGTAAGTGATAATCATCTTGCACACAGATTCAATTAAGTACATGGACTTGTTTGATCTTAGTTTCATTCATACAAGTTTTATTCGCCAACATATAATCAATGTAAGTATTTTGAATTCGGATCACACCGTAGGATCTAATCTAGTTAATTATAACGGAAATTTACATGTTAATTATTGATTATATGTAAGTTAGGTCCAATTATTGATTCATTTATCGTTATTTCATGATTTGGTGAATTTGGTATGATTGTATAAAGATTATTTGTCGTGGTAATGATTGTATAATTATTGTTTTTTGTGCTATTGATTGTTCTATCAAAAATGGATGTTTTGGATAAAGTATATGCATAGATGTTCATCGTTAAAGCTTAGATTGGTTGGTTGGAGAAAATCGGAGGTTCGGCTGATTGGAATCAGACGAAGCTTGGCGGAGGAGCTCCGGAGAAGGATTTGAGGAGGCCTTGAAAATTTGTGCTCCAAACTCCATTATGTTGATGGATCACCCACGGCCCATGGTCTGGGGTCGCACATGACCCCTCAAGAGGGATGATGCGTGAAAAGAACATGGTGAAAGCTCCAAGTAGATGGGTCGCGCAATAGCTTGGATTGGGTCGGTTTGGTGGACCGGGTCAACCAAAGCCATCAGAATGGAGCGCGATGTGTAAAGCTTTGGGAAAAGACTTGAGACATGATGAAACGTATGGATCGGATCAGGTGATGGATCATGTCGTGGTAAGCTATGGGTCGATTAGGATGGGTCGGTCGGGTATGGACTGTGGGCTATGAATGGATCTTTGGGAAGCTTGGAATGAGCTGTGACTTATAGTTGGATCGTGGATCGCTGGGATGTCGATCGTGGGACGGATCAGTGTGCGATCCATGTGAACGGCCATGAACGACCCATCATAGAATGCATTGATTATTGGTGAATGAGTGTGGTTTAGGAAGGCTAATAGTGAGGTTTTGTAGCCATTGAACCAAACGTGACGAAGATGAGACTCGGTGAGTTTTGGGGCTTCGATGTTAAATTTAGATGGAATATTCGAAGCAAGGTCGAGTGATCGTTGACCGTGGGATGATGCAATGAGGTTTTGAAGACGACTCAAAAGATGGTTTGAGCTCGTGGATAATGGATTTCTCGACAAGGTGCTTGAGCTTATGGATATAGTCGTCAAGATAGACGGCTAGTGTTTTGAAGTGCCAAGGGATCGTTGTTAGTCAGAGATTCTAGCGGACTCAAAGCAGAGGTATAATGGGGGGCTCAAATGACTAAGTGAGTAATCGAGTACCCTGTGCAGTGTCGATGGGCCTAGATACAAGTCAAGATGACGTATGAAGTTTTGCTAGAATCAGGGTTGCAATTAGCCCTTGACGGATGACAGGATAGGACAGTCATACGATTAACGATGGATTCGAGGCAAGGAAAATGGTGATAGCCAGGGTCATGGATGTTGTAGTTTGATTGTATCATCTTATGTGGATTATTCGACGTTGAGGAAGATATTTCTTGGGTGTCTAATGTTGGTTTACGCCTTCGGGTTTGTGCATGGGGGGTATTGAATTTGATTAGGATGATTCATACTTGATAATTGGTTGCTATGGATGTTCTTGTTTGTTTCTTCTCAAATTCTATAGGTAGGCTATCACCGTAGGTAGCGGAAGAAAAGTGGGATTGAGAATCCTATTATGTTGATGTATTGGGCAGATCAGATGATTGAATTGCCTATTATCCGTATGATTTATTGTTTATATCGATCATTAAGACTGTTGTCTGACTCAAAGTTTTATGTTTCCCTTTTATTACCTTTGGTTGTTCATCAATATTGTTGATGGGCAGACTAAGTGACAGGTAGTAAATCTTGATGAAGACGATGCTGCTGAGCAACGACGAGTCGGAGGCAAGCGTATTACTATCTACTATACATAATTGTTGTTTCCGCTGATGTTATTGATATGCTACTCTGAGTGAAATTGTGATGAGGCTCTTTGTATAGATTTCACGTAATGCAGTTTTTGGGTATTCGATAGTTTCATGGAGATATGAAAAGTTGAAATTTTGTTCTATTGTGCTTCACTATTATTTCCTGTTGTATATGTTCTATTATATTTTATCCATGCGCTGTGAGTTGTACGACAGGTTCCATTTGTGTTATTCTACCTTGATGATCGTCCATAGCTACTTGGCACATCTCTCAGGGCACTAATTCCTTTGTTAAGTGCAGGAGTTGTAGGCGGTCGCCATATTTGGTACCAAAGCTTTGGTTAATCAGTTTTATCCAAAGTTCGTGGGTGTAATGACGTATGAGAAAGTATTAGTACTTTTCTAATTGATGGTTAGTATATTATAGTGTATAGTATAGTACCGCTTGAATTCCATTGCAGCTTTTCTCATGTGTGGACTAACCATTCTATTTTCAGAATTAGAATGAGTCGTCGATCTTTAAGACATGCTGTTAGGGAGGAGCCTGCTCTTGAAGGGGGATTGGGAGGAGATCTTCCCGATTACCAACCATGTTCGAGGCCATAATGGCAGCGATCATGAGGAGGGTACCCGCTCCAGAAGCAGGTGCGATAGATGTTGTGTTCAGGTGTAGGTGTCTATGGTGGTTGATTTCGCTAGGCTGTGTAAGGATTTCACCGCTCTTGGTGGGAAGCCGTTTTTGGGAACAAAGCCAACTGTCGAGATTCAAGGGTGGCTTGATACTTACTTGTGCTTAGATATTCACAGATTTGGGTATTGACGATGAAGAGGAAGCTTGCATCGAGGCAGCTACAAGGCAGAGCTATGGATTGGTGGAACTCTGTCACTTTAGAGACTCCTTAGGATGAGAACACTTGGGATTAATTCCAAATCAAGTTTGAGACGAAGTTCTTTGACCGCCCAGAAGTGAGTTTTATTCAAAAAGTTATTGAGCTAAAGCAAAATGGTCGATTTGGAGTACGTTTCTGAGTTTGAAGCTTTGTCCAAGTATGCTCATTCGTATTGAGACTCCTTATTAGAAGAATGATAAATTTGTCATGGGCTTGGATGTATATCTTGGAAGACAGTTGGTTGATCATTTGAATGACCCTTATGAAAAAACTGTTTAGAAAGCTTTGAGGCACGAGGGTATGTTTCCCAAGGAAGAAGTTATTGCAACCAATGAGGATCTGAAATCGCAGCATGGTGGTGATAAGAAGAATTGGAATGGAAAAAGGAAGCTACAACAACAGAAAGGAAAGGATGGCTAGAAGAAGCAGAATGGTAAGTTAATTTGCTAAAACTATCAGCAGAAGGTCCATTACTCCGAGGATTGTAACAATCTGAAAGTCGAGAAGAAGGGCCATAATTGTGGTAAACCTGGGCATTTCAAGAAGGATTGTCCAGAACCATCGAAGGGTAAGAAGATAGTGAAGGCATATGCTTTGGAAGTTGTGCCAACTTCTTCGAGAGCTCCTACGGTGGATGAGAAATGGAAGAGTGTTGTTGTTTAAGGTACGCTTTTTATCGAGGATGTTTCAGTTCAAGTGTTGTTTGATACAGGAGCATCGCATTCTTTCATTTGTAATGAGCTTGTGTGCCGGTTGGGTTTGGAACCCGAGATTGTTGATTTACTATTGATTGTGACTAATCCTATAGGGGGTTCGTCTAGTCTTTGTATTCTTTGTCGTGGTCTAGTGTTATCGAGTCATGGTTGCTCTTTTGTGTGTGATTGTTTTGTTTTGAACTTAATTTGGTTTGGGATAATATTGGGTATGGACTGGATCAAGAGGTATGCAGCTAAAGTGGATTGCGAGAAACTCGACGTGACAATTGGGAATGTGGAAGGGCGAATGGTTGTGATTCAATGTAAGCCAGAAGATGGGGTATGTATTCATAAGCTTTTTTATTCGCTTTTGATTCCACGGGAAGGATTGTCATCTGTGTCGATCGTTAGTGAGTTTCATTATGTCTTTGATGAGGTCAAAGGTTTGCCGCCGCATCACGATATTGAGTTCTAAATCGATTTGGTTGATGGACCCAGACCTATATGCCTCTTAGGCGGATGGCGCCTAGATAACAACGAGAGTTTGAGGTGCAAGTAAGTGACCTTTTGAGAAAAAGATTCATTTGGTGGAGTGTGTCCGAATGAAGTGCACCAATTGTGTTTGCAACCAAGGTTGATGGGTCATTGAGACTGTGTATGGATTATCGTGAGCTGAATAAGGTGATTAAGAAAGAACAAGTATCCATTTTCGAGAATAAATGACTTATTTGATCAGCTTCACAAAGCCAAGGTGTTTTCCCAAATGGATTTGGCAATGGTATTTCACTAGTTGAGAGTGGCAAAGGATAGTTTGCTGAAGACCGCTTTTAGGACACCATCCGGTTTCTTTGAGTTGGTGGTGTTTCCCTTTGTATTGACCAATGCACCAGCATATTTTGTGGATCTTATGGATAGGGCATTCAGAGATTAGTTGAATAAGTTCATGCTTGTGTTCGTGGATGATATCCTGGTTTACTCCCAGAATGAGGAAGAGCATAAGACACATTTATGAATTGTTTTGGAAATCTTGCAAAGACATCAGCTGAGAGCTAAGTTTTCGAAGTGTCACTTCAGGAAGAATAAAGTGGGGTTCTTAGGCCATGTTGTTTCTGGAAACAGAATAGTGATGTATCCCGCCAAGGTGGCGGCAATCCAGGATTGGGATAGACCTAAGAATGCGATAGATGTTAGGAGTTTCCTTGGATTGGCAGGATATTATCGCCAATTTATCAAGAATTTCTTTAAGATAGTTGTACCGTTAACATGATTGACGAAGAAGAATCAAGTGTTCACATAGGACGCGAAGTGTGAGCAAGATTTTGGAATCCTGAAAGAGAGTCTGACAAGTGCTCATGTTTTGACTATTCCAAGTAGAAATGAAAAAATGGTGGTATATACCGACGCATGTGGTACTGGTCTTGGAGTAGTGCTGATGTAGAAGGATAGAGTTGTGAACTATGCGATTCGACAACCGGAGCCGTATGAAAGGAATTATCCAACTCATGACTTGGACCTAGCAGCGATCATGTTTTCTCTGAAGATGTGGAGACATTACCTATTGGGAGTTCGATTCGAGTTGTTCATGGATCACAAGTCGTTAAAGTATTTTTCTCCCAAAAGGATTTGAATCTCCAGCAATAGCGGTGGTTAGAATTTTTGGCATCTTATGATTTTGGTATTGCCTATACTCCTGGTAAAGGTAACGTAGTGGAAAATGCATTAAGTCGATAACATGCTGGTTTGGGAGCAATGTTTTTGGAATGGAAGTACCTTGAGTTTTTAGTAGGATTTGATTTCAGGCCTAAGTATGAGTTAGAGCCTGAAATGTTGGTGAGCTTATCGATAAGACCAACTTTCATTGAAAGGATTGGCGAAAGCCAAAAGCGTGACGAAAAGCTTATTGAGATCGTCTAGAAGTTGGAAGCGAGAGTGGAACCAGCAAAGGATAAGGAATTCGAGGTCGATCGAGATGGTTGGCTTCGAAAGAAAGGACGAAAGGTTGTTCCTAATATTGATGGTTTGAGAGGTGAGGTTTTGAGAGAATGCCATCACTCTAAGCTGACGATTCATCCTGGTGGTAATAAGATGTATCGGGATAAGAAGCGAGTTTTTTATTTGGAAGGTATGAAGAGGGATGTTGGAAATTTTATTTCCAAATGTATGAATTATCAATTGGTGAAAGCTGGAAAAAAGAAACCGAGTGAATTTCTTCAACCATTGGAAGTTCCTACGTGGAAGTGGGAGCAAGTATCGATGGATTTTATCAATGGACTACCTAGGACCAGGGCAGGAAATGAGGGGATTTGGGTCATAGTGGATCACTTAACCAAAAGCGCAAGGTATATTCCTGTCAGATTGACTAGGACAACATCGAAGTTGGCTGAGATATACATTAAATTGATAGTTCGATTCCACGGTATCCCAAAAAATATAGTGAGTGCTCGAGACCCATTGTTCAATAGTGGATTTTGGAAGAGTTTGCAAGAGAATTTAGGAATCGATCTATGTTTGAGTATGATTTATCATCCCTAGACTGGTGGTCAAACCAAGCAACTGAATCGAGTATTGGAAGATCTCCTTAGAGCTTGTGCACTGTATTTCGGGGGATCATGGGAATACATCTACATTTGGCTGATTTTTCATATAATAACAGTTACCAGTCAAACATTGGAATGGCACCATACGAGGGGTTGTATGCTAGACCATGTGATTCACCAACACGTTGGTTAGAGAATTGGGATAAGTTGACGCTTGGGCCTGAAATGATAAGAGAAACATTAGATTGTATTGAGACCATTCGACAACGAATGAAGGGGCCTCAATATCATCAGAAAATTTACACCAGTAAGTGTCGTAAGGATTTGGAATTTGATGTTGGCAATATGGTTTTCATTAAGGCTTCACCCTTAAGGAAGATTGTTCAATTCAGAAGTAAAGGAAAGTCAGCTCCAAGATTTGTTGGTCCATTTCCGATAGTCGAGTGAATTGGAAAGCTCACGTATGGATTGGTTTTACCTAAAAAGATGTCAAGTGTGCACAGTATTTTTCATGTTTATTTTCTACGGAAGTGTGTGCATGATTCGAATGTGGTTGTATCTCTGGATCATTATGAATACTTAGAAGTCGAACCCATATTTCAAGGCCTCGTAAACTGCTTCGAGTTATGGGCAATGACACGAAACAACCTAGGAGGAAGGTGGTCAAGCTAGTCAAGGTACAATGGGGAGAGGATGATGACGATTGTACATAGGAAACATAAGAGAGCACGAAAGTGACCCATCCAGAAGACTTCGGGTGGTATGACTCATAAATATTGTGTTAGCCTTATACCATGGTAACTTGTACTATTATTAGAATTCCACATGCTAGGTTAAGGCTATGGTTGCATGGCTTGTTGGATGCTAGATTGGTCGCTCGTGGATGGTAGGCATGCACAATAGTTCTTGTTGCTTGTGATTGCTTGGAATTTCGGGGGTGAAATTCCTAAAGTGGGGGAAGGGGAGGGGAGAATGTAATGACCCGAATTTTACATATCAAAGGATTTTAAAATATTTTTATTTAATTTCCAAGGGTCGATCTATTCTCATCTTTCGTTATGTTGTTCATGGGAATGCGAGACATATCCATGATTTTTACCAATTCTATTTGTAACCATTTTGCCCCTACTATTTTTTTCAAGACATAATTTTTGAATGGGATTAAATCAGGAGTGGGATCGATCTCATTGGATCGGGAATGGTGTTTCCAGTTCCGTAGAGTGGTCACATTAAGGATTTGGCTGAGCGGTTTGGGAGAAATTGTTGTTTTAGTGTTGCTTCTTTTCCGGATAGGTTAACTAGTTATTAGTGGGCTGGCTAGTGAAGCCCATTAAGGCTAGGTTGTTTGTTATAAATAGGAGGGCAGGGGTTAAGATATTTGCTTAGTTTCTTCACTTCCTCATTTTGTTGGGTGCTTGTGATTCTTCGACCCAATCATATACACCTCTATTCCATTTCAATTCATAGATTTGTGAACTATGATTGAAGATCAACATCGAGGAAAGGTAGTTCACATCAATTGGATAGATTCAGAGGCCATTCTTCGCTGTTCTTCGTTGTTTGAGATTATAGTTTGTAGATTTGTGGTTATTTTGTGGATTTGGTGAGTGATAATCATCTCTCACACAAATTAAATCGACTATATGGGTTTGTTCAATCTTAGATTCATTCATACAAGTTTTATTCACCTAGATTTAATCAATGTTTGTATATTTTGAATTCGGATCACACCATAGGATCTAATCTAGTTAATTATAACGACAGTTCACATGTTAATATCGAAATCACATGTTAGTTATTGATTACATGTAAGTTATGTCCAATTATTGATTCGTTTATCGTTATTTCATGATTTAGTGAATTTGATATGATTGTATGAAGATTATTTGTCATGCTAATGATTGTAAGATGATTGTTTGTTGTGCTATTGATTATTTTGTCAAAAATGGATGTTTTGGATAAATTGTGTGCATAGATGTTCATCGCTAAAAATTAGATTGGTTGGTCAGAGCAAATTGGAGGTTCGGCTGATCGGAATCAGACGAAGCATGGTAGAGGATCTCCAAAGGAGGAGTCAAGGAGGCCTGGAAAATTTGGGCTCCAAACTCCATTATTTTTATGGATCACCCATGACCCATGGTCTTGGGTCGCGCACGACCCATCAAGAGGGACGCTGCATGAAAAGAACATGGTGAAAGCTCCGACCATATGGGTCGCGTAGTAGCTTAGGTCAGATCGGTTTGTTTTAGTGGACTGGGTCGGCCATAGCCATCAGAATGGAGCGCGGTGTGCAAAGCGTTGGGGAAAGGCTAAAGATGTGATGGAACGTAAATATCAGATCAGGTGGTGGATCGGGTTGTGGTAAGATATTGTTCGATTAGGATGGATCGGTCGGGTATGGAATGTGGGTTGTGAATGGATCTTTAGGAAGCTTGGAATGAGCTGTGACTTATAGATGGATCATGGATCGTTGGATCCTAAATCGTTGGGATGTTGATTATGGGATGGATCGGCGTGTTATCCATGTGAAGGACCGTGAATGACCCATCATAAAATGCGTTGATTATTGGTGAATGAGTGTGGTTTAAGAAGGCTAATGGTTGTTTTGTAGCCGTTGAACCTAACATGACAAAGATGAGACTCTGCGAGTGTTGTGGCTTCTATGTTAAATTCAGATGGAATGTTCGAAATTGGTCGAGTGATCATTGATCGTGTCGTGATGCAATGAGGCTATGAAGACGACTCAAAAGGTGGTTTGAGATCGTCGATAATGGATTGCTCGAGAAGGTGCTTGAGCTTATGGATACAGTCCTTAGGGTAGACGACTAGTGTTTTAAAGTGCCAAGGGATAGTCGATAGTCGGAGGTTCTAGCGAACTCAAAGCAGGGGTATATTGAGGACACCCAAAAGACTAGGTGATTAGTCAAGTACCCTGGGCAGTCACGATGGGTCTAGATACGAGTCACGATGGCGTATGGAGTTTTGGTAGAACCAGGGTTGCCATTCGCCCTTGACGGATGACAGGATAAGCCCTTCATATGACTAACGATGGATTCAAGGCAAGGCAAGTGGTGATAGCTAGGGTCATGGATGTTGTTTTTTGGTCGTATCATCTTATGTGGATCATTCGACGTTGAGGAAGATATTTCTTGGATGCTTATCTGATGTTGGTTTAGGCCTTCAGGGTTTGTGCTTGGTAGGTATTGAACTTGATTAGGACGATTTATACCTGATAATTGGTTGCTATGGATGTTCTTATTTGTTTCTTCTCAAATTCTTTGGGAAGGCTATCACCGTAGGTTATGCTAGAGAAGTGGGATTCAAAATCCTATTATGTTGACGTATTGAGAAGATCAGATGATTGAACTGCCTATTATCCATATGCTATGTTGTTGATTTTGATAGTTATTTTATTGCTCATTAAGATTGTTGTCTGACTTAAGGTTGTTCATCAGTGTTGTTGATGGGCTAATTAAGTGACAGATAATAGGTCTTGATGAAGACGATGTTGTTGAGCGACGACGAGCCAGAGGCTAACGTATTACTATCTACTATACATAATTGTTGTTTCCGCTGATGTTGTTGATATGTTACTCTGAGTGAAATTTTAGTGAGGCTTTGTACAGATTTCATGTAATACAGTTGTTTGGTTTTGTATATTTTCATGGAGATATGAAAAGTTAAAATTCTGTTTTATTGTGCTTCACTGTTATTCCTGTTGTATATGTTCTATTATATTTTATCCATGCGATGTGAGTTATACGACAAGTTCAGTTTGTGTTATTCTACCTTGATGATCGTCCATAGCTACTTGGCACATCTCTCAGCACACAAATTCCTTTGTTAAGTGCAGGAGTTATGGGCGATCATCACATCATGTTTTATTTCACGATAACGGCTCGCATTGAGGATGAATATGCGATGTTATACCATTATTACTACAAATTAATGTGAGTTAATAATGGTTATTTGATAATGGATGTTTTGTTACTAATATAGATTTGAATAGTACACGTTTGGTGATGTTAATGACCGTGTTACTAATTTGGAGTGATTAGTATACACTGAATTATTTATACTTGATCACTGGCTGATAAATAATAATTTTAAGTATATTTGTGTTGTTATCTTCTTATCTTATAATTTGAAGTTATCATTGGATATTGTTGGTATTTGATGACTACATGTTAACATTATTGTGATAGATGAGCAAGATATTATTTTGTATTTTTATTTGTTTACGTTGGTGCAGTGATTGCACTAATTATGTTGAGTGCAACATTTACATTGGTATTAAATTACATTGATTGGAGTGGTTAAATAGATGAAATGGGTTTAATGCACCAACAAGTATTTGGATGCAGGAGAAGAGCAGGAAATAGAACTACATGGGATTGATCCCCAAAAGGGGTACGTAGGTAGTTTTTTCCTATGTAATAGCCATTGGATCTCTTAGGTTAGGCTGGAGTGTATTAGGTTAAGCAGAGTCCAAAAATAGTTGGTACTCTTTTCCTTTGTATAGATTATCACAGATGGAAAATGAGGGAAACCAAAAGGAAAGGAAAAAAGAACAAATGGTAGCTTAGGTATTATGCGACATCCACGTGTTTATTGTTTTATAAATGCTAAATGTATAAAAAGGATTATGATGATATATTTACATACATCGTTTATTTTATATCACTGTGGTCTTCCTTGTTATTGGTTAATTTTGTAAAGTATTTAAAAATAGAATTATTTACCCATGGCTCACTATTATTAGTATCTAAAATCAAAGTGTGATGTCATTTATAATTAACTTTTGATTTTTAAACAGCGGGTCTTCATAATAGCCATCAATATAACTAACACCACGAAATAAGATAAAAAAAGGTGAATACATCTGCAAAAAGAATGTGTATCCAGGAACAACCCTCTAAAAGAATCAGAATTAAATACCTCCATTCTTTGAGCCTGGAGTGGAAGAAAAAGAAAGAAAGATGAGTGGGTCAGACATAAAGCTCGGCAAGTGATGTAATTACTTGCATGATTGAGTAATAAAGGAAAAATAGACTCAATAATAGTTCTAGTGTTAGATAAAGTAGGTGTTCGTGCACAACTATAAAGGCGAACATAATGGAATAGCATACAAAGAAATATACTTAAACCGTATGAGCATAGTTTTATTCGATTATTTACACTTTCAAAATTATTGAACCTGTAAACATGACTATGATATATCCCTAATAATACAATTCGATCGGCTGCTAATCTACCATCTTACATGGTATCTTATGTCACTATAGATCTTGAGTTTTTCTGACCCACGCCATAAATAAAGACATAACGTAAACGCTATAGGACGCAGTAGTGACTTATTTTCCCTCATTGATGCACATGCTCATTGCACTACCGGAATCCACCTACACATGTCCCTATATCTATTGACCCTTGTTTACTCCAAGTGAGCAGAAGCGTATCCAGCTTCCACCATCTATCATTTGTGAGGCCATTAGTGATACAGGCCTAACAAATAGAATTCTAATTCACACTTCAACCCAAACCCCCCTTGATTCAAACCTTAAACTTTGATTGCAGATCCTACCTCCAAAAGGGTATAAATATGTGTATATGTATTTATTTATTTTAAATATTTTTTCCTAAAAAATGTAGATTAGGTTCATCTCAAGAGAGAACCCAAAGGGGAGAATATTGTGTTATAAAAAGTGAGTTAAGTCTAGGGGTCTATATATAGGTTAAGTTAGGGATCCTAAGCCACTAGATTTGCAAATTAAATGCAGGCTAGCCACATCACGCACTTAATATAAACTTGCCACATTAGCAAAGTTTGAATTTAAACTAAAAAAACAAGCCAATTCAATAACAGTATGTATAAAAATGTGTTTGGCCACTTACGTTTTCACGTAAGCTTGATTTGCACCAAAATGCCTAGGTGGGTCGACCCACCCGCTACCTAGGTTGACCTATGGTGAGTCATTTATCATTTTTTTTATTTCTTTTGATTTTCATTCTGCCATAACTTCTTTGTTTAACCAAATATATAAATTGATTAGGAAATAGTCATGAACCTAATGATGCAAATCCCGTGGCCAAATTCTAACAATTTTACAAGTTATTATTTTATTAATTGTGTCTTAAAAATTTGTGTTGTTACACTATATATCTAAAGTTTCTAGTCTCAAACTCTGACTCATCATATACAACTGTGTCGATCCTCCTAGAAGTAAAGAGATTATTAATGGTTCTAGAAAAGTGCCTAAGTGCAAACATATAACTAATGCATCTAATGCATACTTCAGGGATTTACTATATCGTTAGGCCTACAATATTGAAACACCCCACCTCCATTAAGGTCACTCACAAAGGGAATGCCTTAACTTTGGTGGAGGTTTATAAGTAAAAGCCACATATGAACTCAAGACCGATATAAATACACATATTTTAAACAGCGGAAACCAAACAAACTTTTATTTAATCAATACGTGTATCAAACAAAGATTTCCAAAATTGTCTCAAAATGCTTTCAACATTACAACCTCATAACTGCCTTGATTATTAAAGAAGCATGAAAACATAAATAAAGTGACAAAAATCCCCATAGTGATATCCAAAGCCATTATCCGAGCAAGAAAGATCCAAATCATACATCTACATTCTTGGTGCTTGTAAAGAGCCTGACTGAGTTGAGCTGTTTCCTCCCTGTGGACCTTGAGGGGGGGGGGGACGAAAGAAAAGAAGACGAAAAGAAAATAGGGTCAGACATAAAGCCTGAGTAAATCTAGTAACTCTTCAATATGTGAATAAGAAAAGAGTATGATAGATGTAAACTAAAAATAGGAAAGTGTCACAAGCTAAGGAAGTGTCGAATGTACTATCACACCCATACTATATCTCTGCACCTATTTGAATTCATTCTAACTGGCACCCCATGGTGTGGGTGAAGTGATCCCCATTCTTATTAAAGATCGGCTCCTACTCGCGTTAACATGTGTCATACGGCCCCCAAGAATTGTAGATACCTATGTTGGTGCCACCATGGGGTGTATCAAGACCCATGGTGGCGGCCCCGACACAAAACTAGAAGACATATGTTATACTACTGGTGCCCCCAGTGCCCTGGTTGTCTGCTCTGGAGTGTGTGCATGCCCGCACCCCGTTAGACCTGCACTGTGCACCCACCGCCGTCGTTTGACCGCTTACAATGAGCCCAGTAATCGTGCCCCACCCTGCCTAGTTTTAGGGTACCGTTGATACCTAACTTTAGGGTACTGCTGAAATGGGTCCCTCTTTACCAGGATTTCCTAGTCAAACATGTTAAGTGGTTAAGTGTCTGTATTTACCTAACCCCACCCATCAATTCTTGTTAACATGTTGAATTTGGTTAAGTGTTATAGTTGGCATAACCCTACCATATGTCCTTAGCCTCTTAGGAGCACCAGACCACTCACATTAGACAGGTATTGCTACGGTTACTGGATGTGCCAGTCGGTTCCGGGCAGGTTTACACCGTAGCTCAGCCTAACCTCGGGTCCTTATTAGGCTCAATGCTTAACCACCCACATTGGATAGGTATTGTTGTGACTACTGGATAGCCGGGCGGGTCCGGGCAGGTTTACATCACAACTCAATCCAACCTCGGTTTAAGCATATCATGTTTTCTAAATTTACATATTTTATTACTTTTCAACTATATGTAAATGTCATATCTTTTATTTTTGGGTATTTCAATTCATACCGCTTATGTGTCATAATCATTGGCATGTGCCAAACATGCCAACATATATTTTCATATTTTACACCCAACGTTATTACCCCCGTTTGTTCGCAACGTTATAACATGTGTTGGGCTTGTCACAATTCAGCCCAACTTTATAAACGTGAGGAAAAGGGGAAATCAAGAACATGTAATGCATAAAGGTGTGTGGCGCATGAACTTGCAATTTGGCGATTCAACTAACATATAACATGGGTCATGTGAACTTGCATTCGAATCAAAGTATGACTAAGTAGGTGACATATGAAATGGCATAGTTTAGGCAAATATAAACTTGTGTTTAAACATGTTAACTTGGCATAATATCGACCACAAAACTAGCATGTTATATATTCATCAAAATGTACAATTTTTACATCTAATCATATAGCCTATTTCAACATGAACTTCCATAGTTTATGAAACCCAAATGATGTTTGACATAGAACCAATTATATTTTGCAAATAAACATGAACTTGCATAGTTCATGAAACATAGATCCAATTATACTTGCAAACATAGATCTAATTATACTTGCCAATAAACATAAGAATAATATCATAGGTTTTGGGTCATGTAGGCATAGAAGGTCTATAACATGTTTACATAAATTCTAATTTAGACTAAGGGAATATACATAGTCCATGCCATCGACATATACAAAAAGGGATCAATTTCTAGTTTTTGCCACAAACTTGCAAGTGCCATTGTTTTCATATACAATTGTTCAATAAGCTTGCATCAATCAATTTATGCCACAAACATCAATACACAAGTCATGATAGAACCATCACAATACACAAAGATTATAACAACACGATTCTATTTTCATTTACATCGAATCACATCACAGTTTTTATTCATATTTTGAAAGGTCACTATACTTACAACGTGTGATGAATTCTTGTTTTCTGATTTCTGTTATTCTGATTTGGAGATGCTCTCCTTTGGGTAGCAAGGTTGCGTTGAATGATTTGATTAAGCTTTGATCTTCTTTTAAATTGATTCGTCTCTTAGGCTTGTTGGCTTGTCTTTAGGCTTTCTAATTGACGGCCATTCCTAGTTCCTCTCCAGCAGCATGACGACTTTTGTATTCTATTATTTGTGTTAATTTAGGGTTAGACTTGAGTTGTATTTATAGAATTATAAATTGTTTTGAGCCGTCGATGAAGCTAGGGTGAATCCAGACCATCCATCTCAAGAGAGGCCAATAAGAAAGAGACATGTAAGCCCTAGTGACTCAGCCAAGCATCAGAATTCGACCAGACCCTGACCAGGCCAGTCAGGGCCTGACCAGCAGGTCTTTCTGACCTGGGCGCTCTCGGCAGATGCGCCAGGCCAAAATTGTACTGGCGCACTTCCCAAGTGCGCCAGTTCAACTTTGTTCTGGCGCACTTCACAAGTGTGCCAGTGCATTCTGACCCGTTTTCCGGTTTTTCTGCCCAACTTCGTTCGTCCATATCTTCTTCATACGATATCCATTTTACGCAAACTTGAATTCTATCTCAAGCAGAATTTCGAGACGAACGCAATGGCGTAACCCATTTCCCTTGATTTCATCATTTATAATTAATTATACTTTAATTCGTGAAGCTTAACGTTATAGAATTCACGGGGTGTTACATTCTCCCCCACTTAAAAGGATTTCGTCCCCGAAATCTTCATGTTAGGAAGAATGTATATCCTACCATCCAGCATTCCATCTACTCAACCAACAAACTCAGGCATACACTGTCCTTAAAAGACTTCTAATGCTTCATGATCATATGCATAGTGTGTGTACATGTCCTTATTTAATGCAGAAATCAGGCGGTCTACTGATTCAGTTGACCTCCTTAATGCGAATCTTGTAAGTGTCATGAATCCATTATGTATGCAAATTTTTTTCTACTCATAATTCTACATGAGTGCACAACTATTCATACAAATGCGACGACCATATGACAGCATATCAAGTTTTCAACCATGTACAAATAAGAATACATATATGCATATGCAGTATGAAGTGATTGAGCCGATCTAAGACCTAGGTTGTGTGTGTATATGCATCCACGAGCAACCACTAGCAACCACTTGCAACCACTTGCAGCCATCAACCATAACATGTTTCTAATACATGTTTACATCTAAAGGGGTTTCTACCTAAGGATAAAGGATAATATCGAGGAGATATACCTAAAAAGATAGATACAAGCACAACTTAAGAAAAAGAGAGGTCAAAGATGTACCCTCAAAAAGAAGAGGGTAGGCAGCGCGTATTCTGTCCTCAGTTTCCCAAGTCGCGTCTTCCTCGGCGTCGCTCCACTAAACTTTAACGAGTTTGACTTCGCGGTTGCGTAGCTTTTTCACTTTAGTTCCTATGATGCGGGTTGGAACTCTCCTCATAGTTGCTTCGCGTTCGACTTCGGCTTCTTCTAGAATGCTTGGCTCCACCACTTCTGCTGATTCATGTAGACATTTCCAAAGATGAGAAACATGAAAGACGTTGTGAATTCCAGCCAATCTTTCAGGTAGATCTACTCTATAAGCCATTTTCCCAATCTTCTCGATGATAGGGAACGGTCCTACAAATCTTGGTGCTAACTTTCCTGCGGATCCAAAGCCAACGACGTTCCTTAAAGGGGATACCTTAAGGAAAACCTTGTCCTCAGCCTCAAACTCAAGGTCGGTCCTTCTTTTGTCGGCGTAGGATTTCTGTCTGTCTTGGGCTGTCTTCATTCTCCTACGTATCAAGTCCACTTTCTCTGAAGTTTCTCGAATCATGTCTGGCCCAAGTATATGCTTATCTGTAGACTCCCACCAACAAGTCGGTGATCTGCACGGTCTTCCATACAAGGCTTCGAAGGGTGCCATGCCGATGGTAGCTTGGTAGCTATTGTTGTAGGCAAATTCCACTAAAGGAAGGTGATCCTCCCACGTCCCTCCAAAGTCAAGAACGCAAAGTCTTAAAAGATCCTCTAAAACTCTATTCACCCTTTCCGTCTGGCCATCTGTTTGGGGGTGATAGGCCGTGCTCAAACATAGCTATGTGCCTACAACTTCTTGCAGACTCCGCCAAAACTCACTTGTGAAAATAGGGTCTCGGTCACTAACAATGCTGGAGGGTATCCCATGGAGTCGAACTATTTCCTTGAGATAAAGAGATGCTAGAGATGAGGCAGTCCTTATGCTCTTGATAGGTATAAAGTGGGCGCTTTTAGTAAGCCTATCCACTATTACCCAAATGCTAGTGTTGCCTCTTCTCGACCTAGGCAGTCCATCAATGAAGTCCATTGAAATGCTATACCACTTCCACTGTGGGACCTCTAGAGGGTGAAGTAGTCCTCCAGGCTTCTTTTGTTCCGCCTTGACCCGTTGGCAAGTCATGCACTTAGAAACGAAATCTGCTACGTCTTGCTTCATGCCGCTCCAAAAGAAAGTCCTTTTTATATCCTTGTACATCTTATCACCGCCAGGGTGTATAGTCATCTTGGAATGATGCGCTTCCTCGAGAACCTTCTTTGTTAACTCCCTTGCTTGTGGGACGCATAATCTTCCATCTCGTCTCAGCCAACCCTTATCATCGATGGCGTATCTACTGAGGTGACTAGAAGTCTCACCCCTAATAAGTTTATCAATCACATCAACAAACTGAGGGTCTTCACGTTGGGCAGCCCATATTGAGTCTAAGAGAGTAGGGAGTACTTCGAGAGATGCTAACAAACCCGGTACAAAATCCGAGGAGGGCCTAAAGTTGAAACTGGCTATATACTCCAAGTTTTGCCTTTCCACAAAGAGAAGGCTTAGGGTCAGTTTCTTTTGGCTCAACGCGTCCGCTACCACGTTGCCTTTTCCGGGAGTAAAGGAAATTTCAAAATCATATGAGGCAAGAAATTCCATCCATCTTTGCTGCCTCAAGTTAAGATCCTTCTGGGAGAAGAGATAATTCAACGATTTATGGTCAGTGTATAATTCAAACTTCCCACCTAGGAGATAATGGCGCCAAGACTTAAGTGCAAAGATGATGGCGGCCAACTCAAGATCGTGGGTTGGGTAGTTCTTTTCATGAACCTTCAATTGTCTTCCGCCATAAGCTACTACCCTTCTTGCATTAGAACAACGCCTAGTCCCATTCCACATGCATTCGTGTATACTGTGAACATTTTGCTTCCGTCAGGCAGAGTTAGAACTGGGGCTGTTGTGAGAGCCCTTTTTAATCGTTGGAAAGCAAACTCGCAGTCCAAATACCAAGTGAATGCCAGATTCTTCTTTGTTAGCCTTGTGAGTAGGACTGAGATTTTCGCGAAATCCCTAATAAACTTTCGATAAAAACCGGCTAGACCAAGAAAGCTTCGAATTTCGGTTGCATTTCATGGTGTCTTCCAATCTTGTACTGCCACCACTTTCGCGGGATCCACAGCCAACCCTTCTTTGGACGCTATATGCCCAAGAAACCTTACTTCTTTTCTGCAGAAGTGACACTTGGAGAATTTGGCTTTTAGTTGATATGCACGGAGAGTATTCATGATTTCTTTCAGATGCTGAGCATGTTCTTCCTCACTCTTTGAGAAGATTAAGATATCATCTACGAAGACAACCACAAATCTGTTGAGGAATTCTCTGAACACCCTGCTCATTAGGTCTACGAAATAAGCGGGTGCGTTTGTCAAGCCGAAAAGCATGACAAGCCACTCGAAGAAACCGTCTGGGGTTCTGAACGTTGTCTTATCAATGTTGTCTTCAGCTACTCTTAGCTAATGGAACCCAGTTGCCAGATCAAGTTGGGAGAAGACCGTTGCACCTACAAGCTGATCAAACAAATCGTCGAATCGGGGAAGAGGGTGCCTATTTTTCTTGGTCAATTTGTTTAATTCCCTATAGTCGATGCAAAGGCGAAGCGAACCGTCTGCTTTGGTTGCGAACACCACTGGAGCACCCCATTCTGAAATGCTCCGTCTACTGAACCCCTTTTCGAGAAGATCTTTAACCTGCTTACGGAGCTCCTTTCTCTCCCTTGGAGCCATGTGTCTGACAGGTAAAGCTACAGGCTTTGCGTTATCCACAAGATATATGCGGAAGTCTATTTCCCGCCTCGGAGGTAAGTCTTTCACTTCCTCAAAGACATCCGGATATTCCCGGACTACTCTAACTGATTGCAAATTCTCATCAGAAGTATCAAGCGACTCTAGATAACTAGGCATAACCGCATTCAAAGGATTACAAGAAATTTCTAGAGTATTACCAAGCTGAGACAAGAGTCTAACTACTCTTTTCTCACAGTCAAGAATGGCACTATTACTGGATAACCAGTCCATGCCTAAGATCAAACCATATCCCGAGAAGCCCAAAACAAAGGCATTACAACTAAACTCAACCCTGAGAATAGAGATTTTCAAACCCAAACAAACCATTGACAAGTAAGTGGAGCCCCCAATTGGATTTGAAACTACCAAGGGATCTTCTACCATACTAGTGTCTAGATGCAGAGATTCTACTAAGGCAGATGAAATGAAAGAGTGTGATGCGCCAGAGTCAAAAAGTGTACGAACTGGATGATCATAAAGATAGACTACACTTTCTACATAAATATTACTACCTCGTTCCTGCTGAGGTGCCACTAGCGCATGAACCTGACCCCCTGAAGTGGATCCGGCTTTCTGTCCTTGCCCTTTCTTCTTTGGGCAGTCCTTAGCTTGGTGTCTAGCTTCTCCACAATGGAAGCAACCACCCATCTTCGCCTTCCTTTTCCGGCAGTCTTTTGATATATGGCCCACAATGCCACAGAAATTGCACCTTCTCTTCTCACAGGGCTTATTGTTCTTCCCTCCTTTCTTGAAGTCTGTTTTCTTTGCTTGTAGACCTTCTTTCTTCTCTTCCCCCTTAGTTTCTTTCTTGCCGTGGTCTTCCTCGTGTAGCAACGCCATGTCCACCAGGCTTTCATAAGTCGCACCCATGGATACATGGGTCATGGCAAGGCTGTGTAGAGGCTCATTCAAACCCTTGACGAAGCGAAGTGCCTTCTTGTGTTGGGTGTTTACTAAGTCTAGCGCAAATCTGGCCAGCTGATTAAACTGATTAACATATTCCCTGATCGTCATGCTTCCCTGTTTCAGAGTTAGAAACTTTTCCATTTGTAGGCTTCTTTCGGCTTGGGAGAGGAATTTCATCTCAAACCTTGTCCTAAAGTCTTCCCATGTTTCCACCGCCCTCTGAGCATTAGTAACTTCCCACCAATAGGAAGCTTCATCCTTAAGTAACCACACCGCAAGTTGTATCTTTTGCCTGTCATCCACTCCAAAGATGACAAACAAATCCTCATTCTCCTTTAACCAGTTTCTTGCTCCAACAAAAGATTCTGTCCCATAAAAGTCTTTTCCACCCATAGCCTTGAAGTCTCTACATGTTTTTGCGAAGGCAATTCCAAGAGGAGGCGGAGGAGGAGGAGGAACCACGGCCACTGGAGGAGGAATGTCTGTTGGGCCCGCGCCATTGGCCCTTGCTTCTAAGTACCTCCTAAACCAGCCAGGAATCGGCACTCCTTCCGGAAGGTTAAGGACTCCAGACATGCTGAAATAGAAAGGAAAGATTCAAAACGAAGGATAGAGAAGGATAGATAGGGCACATGGCTTTGGGGGATTTTGTCTTTTTATAAATATAACACCCTTTTTCTAAAAAAATGTTTCTTTAAACTTTCTTTTTGAAAACAATTTTCAAAAACTTTTATCTTGTTTGGTAAACCTGTGCTCTGATACCAAGTGAAACACCCTACCTCCATTAAGGTCACTCACAAAGGGAATGCCTTAACTTTGGTGGAGGTTTATAAGTAAAAGCCACAGACGAACTCAAGACAGATATAAATACACATATTTTAAACAGCGGAAACCAAATAAACTTTTATTTCATCAATACATGTATCAAACAAAGATTTCCATAATTGTCTCAAAATACTTTCAACATTACAACCTCATAATTGCCTTGATTATTAAAGAAGCATTAAAACATAAATAAAGTGACCAAAATCCCCATAGTGATATCCAAAGAAATTATTCGAGCAAGAAAGATCCAAATCATACATCTACGTTCTTGGTGCTTGTAAAGAGCCTGACTGAGTTGAGCTGTTTCCTCCCTGTGGACCTTGGGGGGGACGAAAGAAAAGAAGACGAAAAGAAAATAGGGTCAGACATAAAGCGTGAGTAAATCTAGTAACTCTTCAATATGTGAATAAGAAAAGAGTATGATGGATGTAAACTAAAAATAGGAAAGTGTCACAAGCTAAGGAAGTGTCGAATGTACTATCACACCCATACAATATCTCTGCGCCTATTTGAATTCATTCTAACTGGCACCCCATGGTGAGGGTGAAGTGATCCCCATTCTTATTAAAGATCGGCTCCTACTCGCATTAACATGTGTCATACGGCCCCCAAGAATTGTAGATACCTACGCGGGTCCCACCATGGGGGTGTATCAAGACCCATGGTGGCGGCCCCGACACAAAACTAGAAGACATAGGTTATACTACTGGTGCCCCCAGTGCCCTGGTTGTCTGCTCCGGAGTGTGTGCACGCCCGCACCCCGTTAGACCTGCACTGTGCACCCACCGTCGTCGTTTGACCGCTTACAATCATCCCAGTAATCGTGCCCCACCCTACCTAGTTTCAGGGTGCCGTTGATACCTAACTTTGGGTTACTACTGAAACGGGTCCCTCGTTACCAGGATTTCCTAGTCAAACATGCTAAGTGGTTAACTGTATGTATTTACCTAACCCCACCCATCAATTCTTGTTAACATGTTGAATTTGGTTAAGTGTTATAGTTGACTTAACCCTACCATCTGTCCTTAGCCTCTTAGGAGCACCAGACCACTCACATTAGACAGGTATTGCTACGGTTACTAGATGTGCCGGTCGGTTCCGGACAGGTTTACACCGTAGCTCAGTCTAACCTCGGGTCCTTATTGGGCTTAATGCTTAACCACCCACATTGGATAGGTATTGTTGTGACTACTGGACAGCCGGGCGGGTCCGGGCAGGTTTACATCACAATTCAATCCAACCTTGGGTTAAGCATATCGTGTTTTCTAAATTTACATATTTTATTACTTTTCAACTATATGTAAATGTCATATCTTTTATTTTTGGGTATTTCAATTCATACCGCTTATGTGTCATAATCATTGACATGTGCCAAACATGCCAACATATATTTTCATATTTTACACCCAACGTTATTACCCCCGTTTGTTCGCAACGTTATAACATGTGTTGGGCTTGTCACAATTCAGCCCAACTTTATAAACGTGAGGAAAAGGGGAAATCAAGAACATGTAATACATAAAGGTGTGTGGCGCATGAACTTGCAATTTGGCGATTCAACTAACATATAACATGGGTCATGTGAACTTGCATTCGAATCAAAGTATGACTAAGTAGGTGACATATGAAATGGCATAGTTTAGGCAAATATAAACTTGTGTTTAAACATGTTAACTTGGCATAATATCGACCACAAAACTAGCATGTTATATATTTATCAAAATGTACAATTTCTACATCTAATCATATAGCTTATTTCAACATGAACTTGCATAGTTTATGAAACCCAAACGATGTTTGACATAGAACCAATTATATTTTGCAAATAAACATGAACTTGCATAGTTTATGAAACATAGATCCAATTATACTTGCAAACATAGATCTAATTATACTTGCCAATAAACATAAGAATGATATCATAGTTTTTGGGTCATGTAGGCATAGAAGGTCTATAACATGTTTACATAAATTTTAATTTAGACTAAGGGAATATACATAGTCCATGCCATCGACATATACAAAAATGGATCAATTTCTAGTTTTTGCCACAAACTTGCAAGTGCCATTGTTTTCATATACATTTGTTCAATAGGCTTGCATCAATCAATTTATGCCATAAACATCAATACACAAGTCATGATAGAACCATCACAATACACAAAGTTTATAACAAAACGATTCTATTTTCATTTACATCGAATCACATCACAGTTTTTATTCATATTTTGAAAGGTCACTATACTTACAGCGTGTGATGAATTCTTGTTTTCTGATTTCTATTATTCTGATTTGGAGATGCTCTCCTTTTGGTAGCAAAGTTGCGTTGAATGATTTTATTAAGCTTTGATCTTCTTTTAATTTGATTCGTCTCTTAGGCTTGTTGGCTTGTCTCTAGGCTTTCTAATTGATGGCCATTCCTAGTTCCTCTCCAGCAGCATGACGGCTTTTGTATTCTATTATTTGTGTGAATTTTGGGTTAGACTTAAGTTGTATTTATAGAATTATAAATTGTTTTGAGCCGTCGATGAAGCTATGGTGAATCCTGACCATCCATCTCAAGAGAGGCCAATAAGAAAGAGACATGTAAGCCCTAGTGACTCAGCCAAGCATCAGAATTCGACCAGACCCTGACCAGGCCAGCCAGGGCCTGACCAGCAGGTCTTTCTGACCTGGGCGCACTTGGCCGGTGCGCCAGGCCAAAATTGTACTGGCGCACTTCCCAAGTGCGCCAGTTCAACTTTTTTCAGGCGCACTTAACAAGTGCGCCAGTGCATTCTGACCCATTTTCCGGTTTTTCTGCCCAACTTCGTTCGTCCATATCTTCTTCATACGATATTCGTTTTACGCAAACTTGAACTCTATCTCAAGAAAAATTTCGAGACGAACGCAATGGCGTAACCCATTTCCCTTGATTTCATCCTTTATAATTAATTATACTTTAATTCGTGAAGTTTAACATTATAGAATTCACGGGGTGTTACAAATATAGATGTTCTAATCATTTTATTTTCCTACCGTGGTGATGGCTCCACGCAGCCACCCCCTCATACTAGTTGCAAAATAATTCTAAAAGGGTTAGGAAATCTTGTTCTACAACAAACAACTAGAAAGGAATTAGAAATGAAAGAGCACGAAACTTTAAATCAAAAGTGTATGTATCAAAAAAGGATAATCAAATCTTCCATGATAGCTTTTCTTACTACTATCGCGTCTATTGATAGATAAAGGAGCGGTGTCCGAAACCCAACCTTGATCCACCTATGTTCTATGCCACAGGGCAACACCAATCCATTGAGGATACTCTCTACTGATGTGTTCATGCTCCCCACAAGAGAAACATTTTCATTTAAATTGCCCTATCTTACTATCTTTAGCATTATGGCTGCATATTCCATAGCTATGACACCAATTATATTTCTCAACTTCTCCACCTTGGGTCCCCCAACTTTCTTCTTTCTATTCCCTTCCTTGACTTCTCTGCTTAGAATTAGACGTATCCCATGTTGCTACAAAATCCACTGTCTCTAATTTAGGCCAACTACTCTCATCCTCCTATGGTTCGGGGAAATCAACCACCATTGGTGGTAGTTGAATGTCCTACAGTGATTATTGATTCTGCACATTTTCTTGTGGCTCTACTGGTGTTGTAGCCTGAACATTTCTATCAAGCAAGAATCACGATTCCGTTAAGAGGACTCGAGCCATTTTCCATTATGTGCAAGAGATAGATAGAAATTAAGATTCAACAGAGTCAAAGGAAGGTTTAACTGGCTTAAAGGGATAAAAATTTCTATTTTGAAAATTTTACTTTCTTTTAGAAAGTCATTTACTTTTAAAATTAAGTTTTAGGAATCTTGTAACCTTAGGCTCTCATACCAAATGTAACACCCTACACCTCTTAGTATCCTTAATAGGAACACTAAAGAATGCATAACATTTTTGGATATCACTAATAATATCACAGAGACTAAAGTATAAATGAGATGTGTACAGTGGAAACAAAGAGAAAACAAACCGTATTATTTATTCTAAAAAATATCCTTCATTTTTGAAACAAACATCAACCATAATAATAATAATAATAATAATACAAAGTCAATAAATAAACCACATGTCATACTTAGCCTCACTAGAAAATCAAAGTACATAAATCCTCTCTTAAGTAATAGTACAAACTAACCAAGTGAAAGTGATGAAAAATAGTACAGGAGATATATCTAAAATCATAAATGAACTCCAGCATGCACGCTCTTCCAAGAAACCAGAAATAATCATGAGTCTGAAGGGGGAGAAAAAGAGAAGAAAGAGGAGTAGATCAGACATATATCATGATGAATAAAGTAATACTAGCATGATAAAAATATAATTGTTAATGGTTCTGTATACATGCACAAATAAGACGATTTCTAATTATAAGTCTTATAACATGAGTTTTTTCCTTGATTATATGCACTTTTACTATTTTGAATGCTTATGGTTTAATTAGCTTCCTAATTATACCCTTTGATCAACTCTGTAACAATACGACATTTTCGACCCTGAAAATCGACATAAAACTCATGTCAACTATTCAAGCATCGGACATACCAGATCATTAATAGAAAGAAGTTAGAGGGTGAGAAATAGAAAGAAAGAAAGTTAGAACAAAAGAAGAAGATCACAACAAAACATAATCAAAATAAACACGAATCTCACAACAAAACGAATAAAATATATTATATAACATAACTTTTGAAATACAAACTTATAAATATATATACATACCATTTCAGAGTATAACACATAACAGAAATAAACAACAACTATAAAATCTTGAAGCCTCCTGCTCCAAGCTCTTGCAAGCATATCTGTAAAATCCCGACTACTTGACTGCCCGTAAAAATTTGGGCACCCAAGAGTTTAGGATAAAACAAAACAAAATAAAATCTGGGTCAATCATGGTACTGGTGTGAGTAAACTACTACCACTTGGTTTGACTATAAAATTCTTTTTAAAGAAAGGATAATCGTAAGACCAATCCACACATAAACATGGATGGTTTTTACCTTACGATAACCCAAAACATTTCTTAAAAATCAATACACTTCTAATTATAGTAATGTCTAAATCAAATAAATAGCAATCTCGCGGAACGCTTTCATCTTACGCTCCACGTACATAATATATAATCAAAAACCGCGGGCACTTATTAGGTAACAGATTCTAACTGGCAAGGTATGGGACCACCTTCCCATAGTGTATCTCTAGAGAGGAATACACTGGGTTCAACAAGAACATCTTGTAACCCAGGCTAAACATGAACTCACTCATTTCGCTTGAATGTGTCGAATGTATTATCACCAACGGTTGGGATCAACAACTATTTCCCGAAAGGGACATCATCGAAATAGTATAAATAAGCAAATGGATTTTCTCTAGATTAGGTAAAAATACACCCTGTTTGGGAGCTACTCACTTATCCATGCAACCTAACCGATTTTATACCATTTCCCACTTGTGAGGCTTGAGGTCATAACAGATCATTTTAACAGATCACACCTTTATTTATTTTGAATGCCACATCGTCATACCCGCCAAATCACAAATTGGTTTCTCTAAAAATACCATGGGTATAAATATAAGAGAAACGAATTTCTCTGCTACCAAACATAAATACGTTTGAAGAGATCAACTTATGCGATCTATTAGACATACTCTGTCAGACATTCTTGCATACAAGTTGTCCTGGACTGGACAAATCGAAGGCACTATTCTGTAAACCCATCTTAAGCAATTTCTACCTAGGATTTGCCAGAACAGCCCTTGCATAAACTACGTCTTCAGTTATCTTCATCATATTTGATTCGTAACAATAATGTCCATACAAGGTGGTTTTCAAATAATAAATCTGATCTTGGTCTTTCCGTAATTACGATGGAAAAATGGTCAAAACTTTGATAGTCGGTTATTTAACTATCAAAGGAAAACATCAATACATACAACGATCTTATTTCCAAATGAAAATTTTATCGATCAATCAACTTTTTTCCCTTTAAATTAATTATTATTAAGTTATTCGTTTCCCTATTTCCCATTTCCATATATTCATAAATTATTATTTTCTAAAGTTAGAAGATATACGTTATTAACATTGGAAAACATTTCCATTTCTTATTCACGCATCACTATCCTACCACATGTATCAGTCTCTAACTGTAAACTAGTAAGAGAACAACTTCCTAAGTATCAACCCCGAAGGCCAAAACCAACGCCAGTGATACTTAGGAAACCATTCAACTTAACTAATCTCCAGTCAGTTTCTAATTTCCTTAACTTCGTTTCTTATTCCTACTTTCGAAATATCTAACTTCAAAATATAACTTTCATCCATTAATTTGAATAAATAACAATTAAATAAATAAATAAACCTTGATTTAAAAATGGAAAGTAAATAGTACTTCCTACATTCGATATAGTCAAATTCCAATGTATAATTCTCTCTCGAATAATCTCCATTCAATAACTCTCCTTCAAATAATCGCTATTCGATTAATGTTCCAAACTTCAGAATAAATTGCCACTTCAGGTTAACTCAATTCCTGTTTTCATTCTAAATTCACCTTTGAATTTATCAATTTAAATTCTTTAATCGTTTCTTTTTATAATCATTTTAATCTGCAAAACGTTTGCTTTTAAATCATTATTCACTTTAAAACGTGAATATTATTCCTTTATAGAAACTGAACTTGTTTTATCAAATCAAAACTTAATTTCAATTTATAAATATTATTACGAGTTCAAATTCTATTTGTTGAGTTATTTTATAAATCCACAACTAATCTATTTTTCCCAAAATAGAATTGACTATTTTATTTTTATGCAATTTCTTATCTCATTAAAATTTCTATTTGAATTCCTATTTCAAAATCCAAATTCCTGTATAAATGTTTTTATTTGCAAAATATTTTACTTCCACTAATCATTCACTTCATACGTGAATAGTATTTCTTTTTATAAAGTCATTCAATTAGATTTTGCATCTAGAACAATATCTCAAATCCAATTTTTTTTATACTTCTATTTAGATAATTCATATAAAATCTTACTTTAATTTCTAATCACCTATAATTTCCTTTATAAATGTTAAGTTTATATTTCATAAAAATATCAGTGTTAAAACCGATTCTTACTTCCAAATATAAATCCAGACTTATATATATACATATATATATATATTCAATTTGTCCAACAATAAATATTTAAATTAATTTACAATTATCGCTTATAAATTAATCTACTCAATTTATATGTTAAAACATATTTTTATTTAAAATCTACTTTATATCAAGCTTCTTGTAATTCCTTTTATAACTCGAAAATTCCCTACTTATAATTCTATTAATTTTCCAAATATTTCCTTTTATAAAATCCATTGATTTTATAAAATACTTAAATTCAATCTCCACTTTAAATTTTCCTTTTATATATTCCAATATTACTTATGGTATTTAAAAATACCAAACAAAAAGGATTAATATCAACCAAATATACATAATCAATAACTAAGTATATATCACATATTATATCTCAATATATGAAAAACCGTAATATAAATGTTAAGGAATCCAGTTGGATCCCTCCAACCTGTTTCCCTGCATACACAGATGTTAAACATAAATAACATCAATTCATTTAAATACGGAATATTCTGTTAAACATAATCAATATTTAATTAACGATATATATAACTAGATCTACAATCTCAACCAATTAATTAGCAGTTCAATTAGACAACTAAAACACAACAATCGACCATCATTTATCAATTCTAAAAATACGTTATAAAAAATATAAACTGGGCAGAGTTAGTGAGTTTACTCACATTTGTCGTTAATAATTAAATAACGGTTAACGGTCCTTGATCTGATCAGGCATTTAAATTTCTCCATAAATTATAACAAACTCCAAATCACTCCAAACCAATTCCATTGTGTAGCCTTCGTCCATATGATCCCGACGGATCCTGTTTTGTTAAATTCCGATAATGTGTGCAAGAGTTATGATTATTACAAGTTTAAACTATTTAAACATTGCTAATTAAATAATAACTATTTAACTAACCTCATTAAATCTTCATTAAGCCATATCATTATCTGTTAAGTCGCTGCTCATCCATTTCTTCTGAATGAACGATCCACTCTAGATTTTTAAATGACCATCTCGTGACTTTTCTTCCTTCACACGACATCATCACTTCATCATTTTACAAACTAAAATCACCATTCACCCTCTCATCAACTTCTCTTTCAACCCATACACGTATCCTCCCTTCCGCGCTCCTTACCCATTTCCGTTCTCAAGAAACAATTGTACCCTCGTTTACCAGGAACGACACTTTTTCCTTCGAGATTCCCCAAAAACATCCATCAATGTGTGAAATTCCATCACAAGTTCATCTCCGACAACCACTTAGGCCAACACCCCCTCAAAACCCTACAACAGCTAACCGTAGGTCCGCCAGCGAACCAAAAAAAATGTTCGAACCATCTATATGTATATTAGAAGAAATCCCATGTTCCAAACAACTCAACGAATTCAAAATTTCATGTTTTCATTTTGATTTCAATTTCCTATTATTTTCTGAATATTTTAGATCATTCGTTAGAAAGAAATGTAGCGGCGATTTCTACGTTTGACCAGAGAAATGGAAAGAATTAGGTTTAAGTGTTGGGTAGGATATATATAGAGAGGTAGATAGCTTATAGGGTAAGTTTTATTTGTTATTTAGTTAATTTATATTCTAGCGCTATTTGAATTTGTCGATCAAAAATTCCTATGATCACATAAAATATTCAAATTCGATGAAAATGGTCATACAACAAAAATTTGACATTACGGACCCAACTAAATGTGTATCGTTGAATTCCGAATTTGTTTACTCACACAGCGTATTTTTAAGTCAAATTATTGACTGTTTTTCACATTAAAATAGTGCACGACCATATACTAAATTTGAAATTTAACAATAATTTAATATTCATGATTCAACGAAGTTAATTTCATCAAAACGGAGATCGTTTGCAAAAATGGCTATTTTCTAAGGTTTAAAATAAACAAATAAAATATTAATACATTCAAAAACAATTTAAATTAAATAAAAGGTGCGTATTTTACAGGTCCCTGCTAAGTTTCAAAATTAGGCTCATATCCGGTCATAAACTTATTTTAAATTAGGTCCCTATTTTTCAAAAGTAGATCAAAAACCAAATAAAAAAATAACAAATGAAAATTATTATTTAAATAAATTATGCATTCGACAAAAAAAAATCACTAAAAAAAAGCAAAAAAAAAAAATAGAGAAAAAAATGTAGTTAAATGCATCATTTTATGCACAGATTCCAATTTCTTGCATATATATATGTGCAAGTATTCCAGTGTTGCATCCGCATTTTTTTTTTTTTTTTTTTTTTTTTGCATATTTCTGTGCATATATTGCATTATCCTTGCATAAAATTATGCGATATTTCATAACAGTGCAACTCAGTTCATTTTTATTTGCATTCAAGTGCGCAAGTAAATCCGAAACATGCACACATGTGTGCAACATATCTACAGGCAAACCGTTAGCATAATTTCCTTTACGTAATAATTGCATATATGCATGCAAGTATTGGCAATACTTGCATACGTATATGCAACTTTTTTTTTCTTAGCGTGGACTTCTGGGATTATTTCCAAATTTTAGATTTTTTTTTTTGCTTAGTGTCGCATTTTTTCCTGGTACAAAATGAAGGAGGCGTAACCAAAAGAGGAAAGGCAGAACCATAAAAGAAGGAAGCGGATCCAACAAAACAGGAGACGACAATTCAAAAATAGGGGGCAGTTTTATATTTTAAACTATGACCGGATGTGAGCTGTAACGACCTAGATTTTTGACCGTTTAAATCGACAATAAACCACACATGTCGACCCAAACCAATCGCCAACCCAGATAGTTATTTGGGAAAAAGCAGAAAAAGAAGAAAGGAAAGAAAGAAACAATCACAGAATCTCACAGCGGAAGGATCACATATAATAAGCAAATAAATATTCAAAAACATTTACACATATACATTCGAGTTACAGCATTTAAATCATCAGAGTTATACACTTACATACAGTAATGCAGCGGAAATAAAAATGTAGTGGATACATATACCAACTCCGTCTTCGATCTCCAAGGCCAAATAATCTTCATTATCTGCAACATCTGCTGACCCGAGCGTATTGCATAAAAAGAAAAACACAACAAACACTCGGATCAGCACTAAATCATCTCATATTAGTCAAATTAAATTACAGAATAATATCGGTATCATGGTGCAGTAACTCAAGAGATGTTACGGGATTTTCCATCTCTCAAGGATCCGTTAAACTAATACATAGATAATATAATACGCTATTATGATAGTGTCTACTCAGTAAAGTATAAGTACTGAAAATAGCGTAAGCGGGATTACCATATTACCCTTACGCAGTTTATAGGCATCAACAGTCTATACAGTACCGTAAATTCACCGTACTGGTGTTATCAGAGGGTACTCCATAGAAGGCAATGCTAAATCAAAATCGTATGGGGCTCGATATGGATATATATATGACAAGGCACTCGAGGCAATGCCCAGGGTAGGGTTCTACCAATTGCACTCCCGGACCGGTGGTAACGCATAGCAGCCACTACCGCCCACCTCGGAACACACTCCCATAATCATAAAATTAAATGGGCCCAAATCATCATCATCATAGTCATATAAATAGCATCGAAGAAGTGTGTCCGATCAAAGGCGCTAACCTCAATTAGTCACGGTATAGCTCCTGTTTTAGTCATTTCAATTCTGACCCGAAGGTCAGGGCTATTTCGTCATCGTACATCTTCTTCGATTCAATAATCGCCTCCAAGTCATCATACTCATTCTGGATACGTCATAACGTTCACAGTTGTCAAAGTGGTATCGACACTGACAGAGAGTATGCCTTATGTCGACTCCGGTCTCTTTAACAACCAACGCTTGCATCTTTTCACATCGGTTGGTTCTTTTACATTTCAAAGGTTCGCTTTCATATCAAAATATCATATTCTGTTTCGAACCAAATTATATTCCAAAAATAGAATATAGTTTCATATTGAAATATCATAATCTTACTAAACCGATTATATTCCAAACCAAGATTTATTTCCATATCATTATATTATATTCATATATAATATTTCAAATCGATATATCTATATATTCATACAGAATATACCTTATCCCAAACAATTTCAATTATTTCAAATCAAATTACATTTGAACTCAATTCATATCCAATAAGGTATATATATTTCCATATCTATTCATTTCAAATTCTTAGAATCCCATTCATATTCACGTAGAATAAACTCCACCCTTTTCGTATAAAAATCGATTTAAAATCAATTCATATTCAAAAAGAATATAACAGTCTCTCGACTCCATTTGAACCAATGATCTAAACCCAACCACTTCCATTCGGAAGGAGAATTAAAATTTATATAAAAAAAATTTATAAAGATAAATACTTAAAATAAACCATATATAAAACTTACTGATATAAATTATTAGAGTATACTAAGGAAATTCAAATTGCTACATATATATAAAACAAAGTTTACTAAATGATTTCTAAATAATAATGTATAAACTTTACTTGAAATAAGGTAGATATATAGTTTAAAATAATATAAAATAAAATAAAATAAAATAAAACAAATTTAAAATAGAATTTAAAATTTTAAATTATTTCTCCTTCCAAATTTCAGCATTCGAATCAAATCCCAACTCAAATGGAGTTACCCATTTCAAAGTCTCGTTTCAAACCCCTTCAATCACTTTTACATTTCGAGAATTCAAACCCTACTTGTATATAGTTTTAAACAATTCGAATATCCCCGATTTTCTTTTATTCCAAAATTTTAATTCAAAAGAATTATTTTCATTCGAGTTCAACTGTTGAAATAAATTCCAAAGTATATTTAAATCCGAAATTCAAATTCCAAATTAATTTGGAAAAAATTTCCTTAATCATTTCAATTATCATCGAGAATCCATATTTCAAGAAAATAATAATTTATCGAAAATCGATACATTCCTTTAATGAAATTTCACATCGAGTATGTTTCAAATAATTTTAAAAATTATTTAACCGACCGATGTCCGTATATAATTTTCTATCCTATGGCCAAGTGATTTAACTTTAATTTTTCAGTATTCAGGGATGGATCTATCATTTCAATCCAAATAAGGGTCACAGGTATGTATCATTTCAACCTGTGTTCTTAATTCATTTTATCGATAAATCCCGGGTTCATTAGATGTCCGCAACATCAAGGGTAAATGGGATTCATCGTCAATAACATACATCAACATGAACTGAATAAATGAACAATTCAGGTAATATTCATCAAACAGTCAAATCAACCAAGGCATCCATCACATCATTTCATTCAAACAGTAAATTGAATCATATTACTGATCAACAAGTGCTCGAAATTTAAATTAGAAATTTAAATTAAATTTAAACAACTAATTTATCGATTTTCAATGCATGTTAACACTTGCATGTCAAATTTCAAGCAACCATTCACCAGAACAATCACTACCATACATCCAATTCATTTCATACATTAATTCGATAAATATGGAATTAATTCAGTATTTCGTGAGTGGTAAAACACTCACCTTTTGTGTTTCAATTTGAATTGAACGTCCGACCATAGCCCAAAATTTGACAGTCTCAGAACACAGCCTGGTTAGTGTCAAAACGTCCGCAACTCCGCCACGATCCCAACGCAACAAACGGCGTCCAAATCCGAGTCAAAACGAAGAAGATATCAGTGAATTTCTATTTGAAAATTTTAAATATACAAAATTAACACATTTAATCCTCACCAAACCAGGATCTCCACGTCAGCATGTCCCCTGGCCCCTTTTCTCCCGCTCGCGCCCCCTTTCCTCCTTTGCTACAGTGAACGACGTGAATGAACCCATATACACCGAAACTTTGACCAAGTCTTCCTCCCCACTCCGACATCGATACTGGCCAAGACCGCCACCAACGCAACCCCTGACTCACGCCGCACCTACCAGTGCCGAGCATGCTCCCTCCGATGACCTCCTTCACCGCCGGTGGTGCCATGAACGGAAGCCCTTTTTCGGGTTTAAACGAGAAATTCCGGCGATTCCCTTGCTTAAAAATTAAACGAACACCACCATTAGCTTCCTGACGTCGAGCTCCACCAAACCCAGATCCCCGAATCCTTGATTGAAGCCGAAATCAAAAAGCCCCAATTTTACACTTAGGGTTACGAAAATAGCTACCTTTGACCGCGATTTCCGGCGAAACCGCTCATTGCATGTTGAAACAAATTGTAGATCTGAACTCTACTCGTCGAGATCTTCGATTTGATATATAATACGATATGGTTTGAAGAGTTTTGATTTTCAAGTTTGAATTTTTTTTTCTAGGGTTTGAAATATTGTTTCAGCCATTACAGAGGAAATTTTTTTTTTTGAGAGAGAAAGTTGTACGTGTAATGATAATGGCTGATGAGGTGTTAAAAGGTTTTGTTTATATAATTATAGAAGGCCCAAATATGAGAAATACCCAATTATCCATTTACAATGCTCTCGTTCACATTTTCTCTCGTACGATCAAATGGTAAGTCGGATTGTAACGCAAATTGAAATCTTAGCCTAATTCACCGTTCCGGTTCCGATGGCGCCAGTTCCGTCGAATTCCGAGACAGTCGTCAAAACGGTTAAATTCTACAGTTAATTAATAAAATATTCAATTTTTCAATTAACTGTTCAAATTCAATTTAAATATTGATAAAAATACATTTTAAAACAAATTATAACTTAAATGAAGTTTCCACATCGATTTTACGTATTTAAATTCCCAAATATGATTATTTGAATTTAAATTTGGAATTTTAGTTATAACTTAACAGCTCAAAATTTTACTATTTCCCAGCTTGCATTTGAATTTCAACTATAAACTAAATAATTCAAATTTATCTAATAAATAAATATAAATTTACAATTTACAATATTCTCTAAGCAACACTCATTTCCACATTCCTTATCTCGAGTCAACAACTCATTGTTATCAAAACAACAAAAATTTGATTTTATCTAATATTAGTCCATTTATAAATTTAAAAGTTGAAATTCAAATATACAGGAAAAGTATGGGATGTTACATTCTCCCCCACTTAAAAGCTTTTCGTCCTCGAAAAGAAAACGAAACGAATTTAAGCACCTATCTCTTCAAAATCCATACTTCAAAAATGGCATTTATAAAATAAGTCATATAGTGGTAGAACTCATAAATTTTTCTAACTCCCGAAATCACGGAAAATTTCGGCAGCATCTCCCCTGTACGGAGAGCCCCGGGAAAAATCCCGATACATATATTAACCCAAATATACATCTCATCAATGATGAGGCATCCCTGAACCAGGGGAAAACAAAAACAAAACCACCAAGCTTTATATAACCCCAAATACTTACCTCTTTAAGCGTTTATTTGCATTTTGATTTACCTTAGCATTTTAGTATTTAGCGCACGCGAGCTCCAAGCGTAGTTCCGACTCCTTGCACCTATTAAAACAGTCAAACATGCCTAAGAATCAAATATATAACAATATATGGCGAATTTATATAGCTTACACAACATATACAAAGTAATTTAACCACAAAACCAAGATCTTCATAGCGGACCAGCGAACAAATCATTGATTATCACCCTTTAAAAGTTGGAATTTGACTAAAACATACTCGGCAAAAGTCGTAGCATTTGTTTCAGGCTTTCCGAATTGTCCAGATTCGTCGAATTTCGACAATTCACTCAAAAGTTATGACTATTTTAGTGAAGGCGAACATCTCAGCCCGTACACTGAAAAATGCAGATCTGAATTGTTCAACCCAGTTTTTAACCCTCTAAACATCAGAATTTGACTCATCATATTAAGAGAAAGTTTTAGTTTACATTCTGGCCTTTCCGAATTGTACTCGCACATCAAAATCCGATACTCGGTTAGAGAGTTATGGTCAAAACAATATCGATATTCAGTTCAGATTTTTATTTTCTGCGCATACGACTTTGACTAAATCTTAAATTTCAACATGTAGGCTTGAAAAATCTGATGAGGCTCTATTCATGACCATTCTAGTTCAGATTCTAAGGTTTCTGAAAAGTCCAGAATCGCCCGATTCTGATCATCCATACAAAAGTTATGCTCATTTTGTTTCAGCTTATTGAATACTTCAAATTTACGCATCAACCTTGACTCATTTATTTTGGAACTTCCAACTTTCGGATTCTAAATTTTCTAATTTTAAGTCTTCATCATTCCAAAACTAGTGGTCACTTCTTTATTCAAGAAATGAATTCATATTCATTTGCTTATTCAATCTCGATATATTTCTATTCGCTTCATTTTCAAGCATTCAATTTCAAACAACATTGAATTCTTTTTTTTTTTTTAATGTTTCCAACCAACTCGATTTAAATAAAACATAATTTCATAAATATAAATTAAGTTGCCACTTCATTACTTATTCAAAGTTACTTTATCCTTTTGCGTTGAATAATATCTTGTTTACCCACATTAGCTTAACCATTCACTTGAACTAGTTCGGATTCATTTATTCTGAACTAGCTCAAGTTCATTCACATTCACTCCTTTCACTTGTGTCTGCATCTCGCTATTCTTATGTTGGTACTTCCTTCATATATTAACCACTCTCTTCTTCACCTATCTAAATTTAATCTTCTTAGTTCAAAGTCCTTCCGATATTCTAATTTAACAAATTAGACTTGGTTTACATTTTTATCATCTTATCTCATATTCTAAACCTCAAGTTTATTTCAGTTGCTCCCTCATTTGGGTTAACTTCGAATCTATATAACGGGTTAAGGTTCGTCATGGTTTTATATAAACCATTTTTTTTTCATCCCGTTTATTAACTCTACTTGACTCGCCTACTCATCACTTACTAATATGAGTCAACTTTTTCTTATATAACCAAAGTTCTGTATTGGTTCTAGACTGACTTATTAAAATTTTCCAAGTCAATTTCATTTTATTGAATCCATCAACTCGAACTACGATTTCCCAAATTCTGATTTAGAATTCGTTAACTGTTATTACTCCGTATAAGCCAATTTTATATTTGCACCATATTATTCATGTTTGGCACTTCGATTCAAATCTTAATCATTTTCTCTCATCCATTACTTTTCTTTTTATTTCAAGTAGATCCATAATTTTAATTAAATCAATGTTGTTCATGATTTTAAATTTAGACTTAGTCTCCAATCATCATTACTCACTTCCTTAAGTTAAACCTTTTATAAGATTTCCATTTCTAAACTTATATATTAATAAAGTATATATGAATATATAAATTCCATAGCGCTATTTCTAAATTTTAATTTAGTCATAACTTACCATTTATAAAGTAAAAACTAAATTTCTTACATTCATTAGAAAGATATGGTCAATTCGATCCTAGAGTTTCTCGTTTTATCCAATTCCGACTTATATTGAATTTTATATATTTATTCAAAGTTAGAAATCGAATTTTCGAACTACCGCGCCATTTCAGGCTCGTAATATAAATTTTATAAATCTCGAATTCAAAATTTCGCTTTAAATAGATTTATAGTTGTTATTAGTTGAGGTAAACTCAATACTCGATTCCGGATTTTCAAATCAAGTTTAAAATAACATACATATATACTTATATAATTTATAAAAAAAACTTACCATATACAATTTTAAAACCAAATCTTTGGTCATCAAAGAACTCAAAATTTAACTTCTGGTTTTGAACTCAAATTCATCCTTCAAATATTATATATTAATACCTTTATATAAAGTTTATATTATATGGAGTTAAATTCAAAATCCTTTGTCAAAACTGATTTTATAATAATCATTGAGTGGTCTCTCCCCCACTTAGACTCTTCGGAGTAACATCGATAATGTGTGCACTCATTACCGACATCGTTTCTAAGGTCCAAGGAGGGATTATACCACTTTGAATAATCTTTAAAACCATTTCTTTTCGATCATACCTAAAATATAGTATTATTTAAAACTTTGGCAACTATTTCCAAAGATACCCCAGGATCAAGTTTCAAGTTCATTTATATTTAAATCTCAATCTTTCTCACCAAATTTTATTTTGGATATCATTTCATTTTCAAATTGTTCTCATAGATCATTTGAATTTTCCTTATAAAATTTATTATCGAATCAACCATATTAGGTAATAGCTTAATATTGTTACCTACCAACGACCAATGTTGATACACTTAAAACCACAATAGTATATATATATAATATATATAAAATATATCGAAACCATATTATGTCAATTCATTCCATTCGATTATTTAGGAATTCCTATCGATACCATGGCGTCCCATATATCAACCAGAACCCATAAATATTCAACAGAACAAGCCAACACAATATAAAACCATTTTATATAAAAATACAAGTACGCTCTCTCATATCACTCAAACTCATTCTAGGGCACTACTAACCCTATCTCTAATGAGTTTATTCCCAAACAGAGCCAAGGTTGTCGACAACCATCGCTCTGATACCAACTGTAACGACCTAGATTTTTGACCGTTTAAATCGACAATAAACCACACATGTCGACCCAAACCAATCGCCAACCCAGATAGTTATTTGGGAAAAAGCAGAAAAAGAAGAAAGGAAAGAAAGAAACAATCACAGAATCTCACAGCGGAAGGATCACATATAATAAGCAAATAAATATTCAAAAACATTTACACATATACATTCGAGTTACAGCATTTAAATCATCAGAGTTATACACTTACATACAGTAATGCAGCGGAAATAAAAATGTAGTGGATACATATACCAACTCCGTCTTCGATCTCCAAGGCCAAATAATCTTCATTATCTGCAACATCTGCTGACCCGAGCGTATTGCATAAAAAGAAAAACACAACAAACACTCGGATCAGCACTAAATCATCTCATATTAGTCAAATTAAATTACAGAATAATATCGGTATCATGGTGCAGTAACTCAAGAGATGTTACGGGATTTTCCATCTCTCAAGGATCCGTTAAACTAATACATAGATAATATAATACGCTATTATGATAGTGTCTACTCAGTAAAGTATAAGTACTGAAAATAGCGTAAGCGGGATTACCATATTACCCTTACGCAGTTTATAGGCATCAACAGTCTATACAGTACCGTAAATTCACCGTACTGGTGTTATCAGAGGGTACTCCATAGAAGGCAATGCTAAATCAAAATCGTATGGGGCTCGATATGGATATATATATGACAAGGCACTCGAGGCAATGCCCAGGGTAGGGTTCTACCAATTGCACTCCCGGACCGGTGGTAACGCATAGCAGCCACTACCGCCCACCTCGGAACACACTCCCATAATCATAAAATTAAATGGGCCCAAATCATCATCATCATAGTCATATAAATAGCATCGAAGAAGTGTGTCCGATCAAAGGCGCTAACCTCAATTAGTCACGGTATAGCTCCTGTTTTAGTCATTTCAATTCTGACCCGAAGGTCAGGGCTATTTCGTCATCGTACATCTTCTTCGATTCAATAATCGCCTCCAAGTCATCATACTCATTCTGGATACGTCATAACGTTCACAGTTGTCAAAGTGGTATCGACACTGACAGAGAGTATGCCTTATGTCGACTCCGGTCTCTTTAACAACCAACGCTTGCATCTTTTCACATCGGTTGGTTCTTTTACATTTCAAAGGTTCGCTTTCATATCAAAATATCATATTCTGTTTCGAACCAAATTATATTCCAAAAATAGAATATAGTTTCATATTGAAATATCATAATCTTACTAAACCGATTATATTCCAAACCAAGATTTATTTCCATATCATTATATTATATTCATATATAATATTTCAAATCGATATATCTATATATTCATACAGAATATACCTTATCCCAAACGATTTCAATTATTTCAAATCAAATTACATTTGAACTCAATTCATATCCAATAAGGTATATATATTTCCATATCTATTCATTTCAAATTCTTAGAATCCCATTCATATTCACGTAGAATAAACTCCACCCTTTTCGTATAAAAATCGATTTAAAATCAATTCATATTCAAAAAGAATATAACAGTCTCTCGACTCCATTTGAACCAATGATCTAAACCCAACCACTTCCATTCGGAAGGAGAATTAAAATTTATATAAAAAAAAATTATAAAGATAAATACTTAAAATAAACCATATATAAAACTTACTGATATAAATTATTAGAGTATACTAAGGAAATTCAAATTGCTACATATATATAAAACAAAGTTTACTAAATGATTTCTAAATAATAATGTATAAACTTTACTTGAAATAAGGTAGATATATAGTTTAAAATAATATAAAATAAAATAAAATAAAACAAATTAAAAATAGAATTTAAAATTTTAAATTATTTCTCCTTCCAAATTTCAGCATTCGAATCAAATCCCAACTCAAATGGAGTTACCCATTTCAAAGTCTCGTTTCAAACCCCTTCAATCACTTTTACATTTCGAGAATTCAAACCCTACTTGTATATAGTTTTAAACAATTCGAATATCCCCGATTTTCTTTTATTCCAAAATTTTAATTCAAAAGAATTATTTTCATTCGAGTTCAACTGTTGAAATAAATTCCAAAGTATATTTAAATCCGAAATTCAAATTCCAAATTAATTTGGAAAAAATTTCCTTAATCATTTCTATTATCATCGAGAATCCATATTTCAAGAAAATAATAATTTATCGAAAATCGATACATTCCTTTAATGAAATTTCACATCGAGTATGTTTCAAATAATTTTAAAAATTATTTAACCAACCGATGTCCGTATATAATTTTCTATCCTATGGCCAAATGATTTAACTTTAATTTTTCAGTATTCAGGGATGGATCTATCATTTCAATCCAAATCAGGGTCACAGGTATGTATCATTTCAACCTGTGTTCTTAATTCATTTTATCGATAAATCCCGGGTTCATTAGATGTCCGCAACATCAAGGGTAAATGGGATTCATCGTCAATAACATACATCAACATGAACTGAATAAATGAACAATTCAGGTAATATTCATCAAACAGTCAAATCAACCAAGGCATCCATCACATCATTTCATTCAAACAGTAAATTGAATCATATTACTGATCAACAAGTGCTCGAAATTTAAATTAGAAATTTAAATTAAATTTAAACAACTAATTTATCGATTTTCAATGCATGTTAACACTTGCATGTCAAATTTCAAGCAACTATTCACCAGAACAATCACTACCATACATCCAATTCATTTCATACATTAATTCGATAAATATGGAATTAATTCAGTATTTCGTGAGTGGTAAAACACTCACCTTTTGTGTTTCAATTTGAATTGAACGTCCGACCATAGCCCAAAATTTGACAGTCTCAGAACACAGCCTGGTTAGTGTCAAAACGTCCGCAACTCCGCCACGATCCCAATGCAACAAACGGCGTCCAAATCCGAGTCAAAACGAAGAAGATATCAGTGAATTTCTATTTGAAAATTTTAAATATACAAAATTAACACATTTAATCCTCACCAAACCGGGATCGCCACGTCAGCATGTCCCCTGGCCCCTTTTCTCCCGCTCGCGCCCCCTTTCCTCCTTTGCTACAGTGAACGACGTGAATGAACCCATATACACCGAAACTTTGACCAAGTCTTCCTCCCCACTCCGACATCGATACTGGCCAAGACCGCCACCAACGCAACCCCTGACTCACGCCGCACCTACCAGTGCCGAGCATGCTCCCTCCGATGACCTCCTTCGCCGCCGGTGGTGCCATGAACGGAAGCCCTTTTTCGGGTTTAAACGAGAAATTCCGGCGATTCCCTTGCTTAAAAATCAAACGAACACCACCATTAGCTTCCTGACGTCGAGCTCCACCAAACCCAGATCCCCGAATCCTTGATTGAAGCCGAAATCAAAAAGCCCCAATTTTACACTTAGGGTTACGAAAATAGCTACCTTTGACCGCGATTTCCGGCGAAACCGCTCATTGCATGTTGAAACAAATTGTAGATCTGAACTCTACTCGTCGAGATCTTCGATTTGATATATAATACGATATGGTTTGAAGAGTTTTGATTTTCAAGTTTGAATTTTTTTTTTCTAGGGTTTGAAATATTGTTTCAGCCATTTCAGAGGAATTTTTTTTTTTTTGAGAGAGAAAGTTGTACGTGTAATGATAATGGCTGATGAGGTGTTAAAAGGTTTTGTTTATATAATTATAGAAGGCCCAAATATGAGAAATACCCAATTATCCATTTACAATGCTCTCGTTCACATTTTCTCTCGTACGATCAAATGGTAAGTCGGATTGTAACGCAAATTGAAATCTTAGCCTAATTCACCGTTCCGGTTCCGATGGCGCCAGTTCCGTCGAATTCCGAGACAGTCGCCAAAACGGTTAAATTCTACAGTTAATTAATAAAATATTCAATTTTTCAATTAACTGTTCAAATTCAATTTAAATATTGATAAAAATACATTTTAAAACAAATTATAACTTAAATGAAGTTTCCACATCGATTTTACGTATTTAAATTCCCAAATATGATTATTTGAATTTAAATTTGGAATTTTAGTTATAACTTAACAGCTCAAAATTTTACTATTTCCCAGCTTGCATTTGAATTTTAACTATAAACTAAATAATTCAAATTTATCTAATAAATAAATATAAATTTACAATTTACAATATTCTCTAAGCAACACTCATTTCCACATTCCTTATCTCGAGTCAACAACTCATTGTTATCAAAACAACAAAAATTTGGTTTTATCTAATATTAGTCCATTTATAAATTTAAAAGTTGAAATTCAAATATACAGGAAAAGTATGGGATGTTACATGAGCCTAATTAAGTTTGCTTTTAGGGATGTGTGCCTAATTTTCACTTAAATAAAAATAAATTACTATTTTCTTATAAATCCAAATAGAATATCGTACAGCTCCAAAATAAATACATATCTGGATTTATAACTCAGTATTTTCAAAACCGGGTTAAATCGATATTAAATATACAATAAAACCTTTTTATTATATAAATAAATCATTAAAATTATAAACAAATTCCATAGTGACTATTTGAAAATTTGATTTGGACATAACTCATAATCCACCAATTGAAATCTCGATTTTTCACTTCTATTAGAAAAATATTGTTCAATAGATTCCAACGTTTCTTGTTTGAAAAAATTCCAACTTAAAACGGATTTTGTATATTCGATTGAAGTTCAAAACGTAATATTGCGAACTACCGCGCCATTACGAGCTCGTTTTAAATTATATTATAAATTATACGTTCTAAAGTCATTTATTAAATAGATTCGTTATTAAAATTTGAATCTAAACTCAACCAAATCTCTTACACTATCCAATTCACACAATATTACAAATTCTACTATTCCCGACTATTTCGGAATTTATAATTTATTATTCCACTATTTATATTAATTAAATATTCAGAATAATTTAATTCAAACCATTTAAATCTCTAAATCACTATTTAAATAATTAAATAAATTAATTATTATAACACTAAAATCCGGGACGTTACATTCCTTCCCCTTTAAAAGAATTTCGTCCCTGAAATTACTAAGCTGGAAAAATACTACCAACCCTCCTAACTATATTAAAAATCTTTTGTTTTACTTATTAATTTCAGTTTCAACTGAACCAATTTGTTTCAATTAAAATATTAATTCATTTCTACTAACAAAAATTTTCTAACACCTGAAATTTTCAAAATTTTATTATCCCACTATAACATCTCCTTTTTACGGCTCAATCAGCACAATTACAACTTTCCTCTCTAGGACTTCTCCAATCCATAAGAAAATCAAAATGCCAAGCGACTTGCCAAATAGGCTCATAAAAATCTCATACTCAAATAAAATATAAACTTGCGCCTTTTGTTGGGCATTCAACTCTATCTCCTCAATCTACTATCAACTTTTGATAAATAAAAGTCATTCCTATAAATCTCAAATCAATTTATCTTTAGATCAAATTATTCTCTTTTAACCAAACCTAATTCCATTCTCAACCCAAATCTCATTATCAATTTTAACCCTTAACTTACAAATCCAATACTATTTCAGATTCATATCTCACAGTTCAACATACTTAACCCAGTTAAGTTCAATTCCGCAAATTACATTAACTATTTTTTCCCTAATCGGTTCTCTTCATCTCAGAAGTCTAATCTGATTTTTATTTCAAAAATCAATCCCTTTACTCACCCAAGTTCAATTATATTCCAAAATCTAATTTTACTCGATATCACTGTATTTCAGTTCAGTTTCCACTTAACTAGCTTTAATTTCAATTCCAATTTGCTTCCATAAATTTCTATTTAATTTGTTTTTAATTCAGACAATCTCTTCCTGGGAGTTTTAAATAGTTTACCGTATCACAAATCAAACTTTCCTTTTCGGGATCCAAAACAACTCATTTCCTCAAAACAATTCAAAAAAATATCTTTGGTAGTAATCTGTCACTTAGAACTCAAAAATGAACATTGATGATGTGGCCAGCATCATCAGGGTTATTTCCCAGCGACTGAAGTTAGTTCAATATTGTATCACCTTTCACAATCATTTTTAAACACTTCCATTTTGAAATTATTTCAAAATATCCTTCACAATGCTTGTAAAACAATTTAAAATCTCCCAGGATTTTAAAATTCTCATAAATCTAATCCAAATCCATTTACAAACACTTTTCCAACTTTTAGGAATTTTAATTCCAATTCTAAATTTAATTTCAGATTTAGTTCATCTAATTACATATATCACACTTATATGAATTCTAATTGGTTTTCCACTAACCATCTCAATTATAATCTTATTTGATTATAATATTAACCAACACATCCAATATACTATAATAATTAAAATATAAATCAGTCTTTTATATCAAATATAATTTTGGGTAAAATTATTTCATTTACCCTCTTTTCAAAACATACTGTGTCGATTCACCGTATTCAAGTTTTAGAAACTACTACCGATACAGAGGACCAATTTGATCGACCAGAATTCATAAGCCACTCAACCAATAAATCTCCACAATATAAAATCATTTTATATTAAATAACAAATACATGCTCATATATATACACTCAAACTCTATCTAGGGTATTACTAACTCCATCTCTATCGAGTTACACCACAGAGCCAAGGTAATTACTTAACCTTCAGCTCTGATACTACTGTAATGACCCGGCATTTTCGACCCCGAAAATCGACATAAAACTCATGTTAACTATTAAAGCATCAGACATACCAGATCATTAAAAAGAAGTTAGAGGGTGAGGAATCGAAAGAAAGAAAGTTAGAATAGAAGAAGAAGATGACACGAATCTCACAGCGGAATGAAATAAAATAGATTATATAACATAACTTTTGAAATACAAACTTATAACTATATGTACATACCATTTTGGAGTATAACACATATCATCACAGCAGAAATAAACAACAGTTATAAAATCCTGAAGCCTCCTGCTCCAAGCTCTTTCAAGTATATCTGTAAAATCCAGACTACTTGACTACCCGTACAAATTTGGGTACCCAAGAGTTTAGGGTAAAACAAAACAAAATAAACTCTGGGTCAGTCATGGACTGGTGTGAGTAAACTACAACCACTTAGTTTAACTTTAAAAATCCTTTTTAATAAAGGATAATCACAAGACCAATCCACACATAAACACAGATGATTTTTACCTTACGATAACCTAAAACATTTCTTAAAAATCAATACTTTTATTATATTATAATAATGTTAAAATCAAATAAATAGCAATCTCGTGGAATGCTTTCATCTCACGTTCCACGTACATAATATATAATCAAAAACCGTGGGTGCTTATTAGGTAATGGATCCCAACTGGAAAGGTATGGGACCGCCTTCTGACAGTGTATCTCTAGAGAGGAATGCACTGGGTTCAACAAGAACATCTTGTAACCAAGGCTAAACTTGACCGGCCACTCATTTCACTTGAGTGTATCGAATGTATTATAACCAATGGTTGGGATCAGAAAAAGTTTCCCAAAAGGGACATCATCGAAATAGAACAAAGAAGCAAATGGATTTTCTCTAGATCAGGTGACAATACACCCTAATTAGAAGCTACCCACTTAGCCATGCGACCTACCCGATTTTATATGATTCCCAGTTGTGAGGCTTGAGGTCATAATGTATCATTTTGACAGATCACAACTTTATTTATTTTGAATGCCACATCATCATACCCGCCAAATCACAAATTTATTTCTCCAAAAATACCACGGGTTTAAAGCTAAGAGAAACGAATTTCTACGCTACCAAATGTAAATACTTTTGAAGAGATCAACTTACGCGATCTATTAGACGTACTCTATCAGACATTCTTCCATACAAGTTGTCCTAAACTGGACAAACCGAAGGCACTATTCTGTAAACCCATCTTAGGCAATTTCTACCTAGGATTTGCGAGAACATCCCTTGTATAAACTCCATCTTCAATTATCTTCATCATATTTGATTCGCAACGCTAATGTCCATGCAGAGTGGCTTTCGGATAATAAATCTGATCCCAGTCTCTCTGCATTGAAGATGGAAAAATGGTCAAAACTTTGATATTCGGTTATTTAATATCAAAGGAAAATATCCATACATACAACGATCTTATTTCCAAGTGGAAATTTTATCGATCAGTCATCAATCAATATTTTTCCCTTTAAATCATTAATTTATCCATTTCCCCATTTTCTATTTCCATATATTCATAAATTCTTATTTACTAAATTTAGAAAATATAGGTTATTAACATTGAAAAACGTTTCCATTTCTTATTCACGCATCACTATCCTCCTACATGTATCAGTCTCTAACTTTAAACTAGTAAGGGAACAACTTCCTAAGTATCAACCCCGAAGGCAGAAACCAACATCAGATTAATACTTAGGAAACCATTTAACTTAACAAATCTGCGGTCAGTTTCTAATTTCCTTAACTCTGTTTCTTATATTCTTATCAAATCATTGCTTACGCAACTCTCCGATTCAGTTTACGAATCCAATTCTTTTATGTAAAACATTGGTTATAACGAGAACGTTATAATTCCAACTTTCGACATATCTAACTTCAAAATATAACTTCTATCGATTAATTTGAATAAAAAATAATTAATTAATTTATTAAATAAATAAATAAATCTTGATTTAAAAACGAAAAGTAAATAGTACTTTCGTACATTTGATATAGTCGAATCCCAATGTATAATTCTCTCTCACGTAATCTCTATTCGATAACTCTCTTTCGAGTAATCGTTATTCGATTAACGTTCCAAACTTCAGAATGCCATTTCAGGTTAACTTAATTCCCATTTTCATTCTAAATTCACCATTGAATTTATCACTTTCAATTCTTTAATTGTTTCTTTTATAATTGTAACGAATAGGGATTTTCGACCCTGAAAATTGACACAAAACACCATGTCGAATATTCAAGCATCGAAAATACCAGAAGGTTAATAGAAAGAAATTAGAGGTTGAGAAAAGAAAGAAAGATTAGAATAGAAGAATAAGGAGTATCAACATGACACAGAGTCTCACATCGCAACAGAATAAAATATAATATAGAAATAACTTTTTATTGAAAACTTGAAAAATACTTACAAACACCAAAGCACAGCAATACATCTGGACAGTTATAACAACATGTCCTTATATACATAACCTAGCGGAATAAATATTAAATATCATACGTCTGAACTTCTCCAATTCGTCTCTGAAATCCGTAGCATCTTAACCTGAACCTATAAATCCTGGGCTAACCCGAGCAATACAAACGCCAGATCAATCTGGTGAACCAGAGTGAGAAAAACTTGCTAAGTTTAAATAACATCGATATTGATTTTAAATTCAAAAATCCTTTTTGAAATAAAAGGATAATAGTAAGAACAGTCCACACATAAACACTGACGGTTTTTACCTTAATATAACCCAAACCAGTTTTGAAATAATATCTTGTCTGATATTATAATATTGTCTAAATTCAAATAAATAACAATCTAACGGAATGCTTGCATCTCACGCTCCACATATATAGTATACAATAAAAACTACGGGCGCTTATTGGAGATTGGATTCTGACTATGACAAGGTATGGAACCACCTTCCGATAGTGTATCTCTAGAGGGGAATACACTGGGTTCAACAAGAACATCTTGCAACCCGACCAACACATGACCGACCACTCATTTCGCTTGAGTGTATCGAATGTATATCACCAACGGTTGGGTGCGACCCACTATTTCCCGAAAAGGGACAGCATCGAATAAATTAAAGAATGAAATGGACTTTCCCTATATAGGTGGTTATACACCCTAATGGGAGCGACCTACATAGCCATGCTGTAACACCCCACGCCCGCTATGGTCACTCACAAAGGGAATGCCATAGCATCGGTGGAGTATTTTAGTGAATATAGAACAGAAAAATTACAACAAGACAGATATAAATAGTACTTGAAATTTAAAACATCATCTCATAACAGCGGAAATAAACATGTCTGGTTACATCATAAAAACCACGATAAAAGTCAAGTACAATATCCGTCAAAATAAAGAAGTACATAATCCCACTCTCTCATACAATAGCCAGAACAAAAGAAAAGATAACTGGATAACTGGAGCTTTACATCTATCCAAGCTCATAAAGACTGGAACAGCAATCCGATCAAGCTCCACTACTGCTAGGATCCACCGTAGGACCTGAGGGTTGGGAAAAAAATAAAAACAACGGGGTCAGACATAAGTCTGAGCGAGTCCTATAACTTTAACAATACAATCATTAAAGTAACCAGAGAAGACATAAACTTGACCTACGGTAATATCTGGGGATGAATGGCTACACTAAGCAGCTTGGTAGACTTAGGATAAACTAAGATAACCGTAAGGACGCATCTACCCACCCAAGGATAATTACTAACTGCACCACACCAGTCATTCCTACTTAAAGGTTGATCCCTCCCAAGGACTTAGAAAATTTCCCCAGTAGTTTCGTGTACTCCTAGCCCACTACATAGGTGCCGTCTGCCCCTATCTCCACTAGGTGTACTTAGCAATTTTACCCAGTAGTTTCGTGTACCCCTACATAGGTGCCGTCTGCCCCTATCTTTATTAGGTGTACCCACTACTCCCCAGCGATCGGCTCCCTACCGTAGATACCCGTGCTGGTCCCACAGTGGGGTGTATCACTCCCCTAAAGTGGCAACCCAATACTATCAACGGTGCACGGCTTTATATCTACACGATGCAACAACGGCTTATCTACCAGCCCGGGCCCACACACGCATATGAAACCCGTTGGACTTGCGTTGCCACCGCTAACCCGTTTTGGCCTCTTATAATCAAGCCCAATATGTGTGTCCCGTCACTCGACATGGGTCAAGCCCACAAAGATACGTTTGGGATATTGGTTGAAATGGGCCCCCACAAGCTACCCACCTAAGCTTGTCACTTATCTAGTGTATCCCACTTAACCCTTTAATCATGTTTAATTACATGTTTCACTTGGTTAAGTATTCTAATCGTATTTTCTATTGCCACCCAAGGCAACCCACTAGATTCCACATGCCACCCAAGGCAACCATTAAATTTCCACATGCCACCCAAGGCACCCACTTAACCCCTCATGTCCCACTACATGCTAATATGGTTAAGTGTTTCTTAATTAATTAAGACCGTGATCTCCCATAAAGACCTCCCACATTAGACTGGCTGTTATGACCGCCTGGTTAAGCCGGTAGGGTCCGGGCAGTCTTACGTCATAACAGAGTCTAACCTCGTGTCTTTACTTTAATCACGTATTTAATTTATGGCTAAGACCTCTCACATTGGGCTGACATTTGTAGCAACTGGTTAGGCCGGTCGGGTCCGGGCAGTTTTACACTACAAATGAGTCCAACCTCGTGTCTTAGTCGATTAATTACACCTAATTAATCACCCCCCATATTAATTATCCCTAATTAATATCAAGTTTTTCATAACATGGGTAGACCTAACTCAATAGGTAAATTCCCATGGGGTAGACCTAACTCAATAGGTAAATTCCCACTTATGTTAATTTATTTTTATGGTATGCTTAATCATACCCAATCATACATTTATTAACATATTTACCAACCCCATCGTTCCCCACGTAAATCGTTCTCATTTCATGACATAATAAAGGGGAAGATCCATCATAAATATCATGGGTTTAGCATATAACTTTGTCATGGGTTAAGAGGATGTCAACTTGCATATATGAACATATATTAACCCAACTACATTTAACCCAAACTTGCATATACACATATCTTGCATAACATGTTGAACTTGCATATAAGCATTCTCATAACTTGCATAATATGTTAAACATGCATTTAAGCATACACATAACTTGCATAAGCGTTCACATACTTGCATAAGCATTCACATACTTGCATAAGCATTCACATACTTGCATAAGCATTCACATTCTTGCATAAGCATGCATAAGTTGCATATCATATTAAACTTGCATTTAAGCATATACATATCTTGCATAAGCATTCATATACTTGCATAAGCATGCATAACTTGCATATCATGTTAAACTTGCATTTAAGCATATACATATCTTGCGTAACATCATACACATAACTTGCATATGAACTTGCATAACTCACTTTGTTAAACATGCATAAATCCACTTATTAAACATGCATAAACCCACTTGTTAAACATGCATAATCCAACTTATTAAGCATGCATAAACCAACTTATCAAACATGCATAAACCCACTTATAAATTATGCATAAACATAGTAAAACATAGAGTAGCATATCATTACAAATGATTCAAACTCACTAATCCGCATTTAAGACCATATGTCTCATTACACCCAATCTACTTACTTTAACAATTGATGTTAAAGTGATAGAAACTCACCAAAACCAAGATTAGCAAACTTATGAAGTGGAATTAGTTGATGAATATGAAGATGGTGATGATTAGAGATTGATTAGAGAGTGATTAGCTTGCAACTTCCTTCATAAACAAGTGGAGGCTCCTTCTAAGATTTAATTTGGTGGCATGAGGCCATCATTTCTATTTTTAGTATGGATTAGGGTAGGTTTAGGGTGTATTTATAGATTAGGAGAGTGTTTTAGGCCCTTAGATTAACCCTAAATTAGATTAGGTCCGTTAGATTTAGGAAATCTCTAGAACCCAGCCCAGCCCTAGCCAGAAAACCAGATCTGGTTCACCCAAGCACTCTGGTTTGACACGCCGTGTCGACAGGCAAGTCGACAGGCAAGTCGACTCCCCCTGTCGACAGGCCTGTCGACAGCCCTGTCGACATGGTAAGGGCGGGAATTTTCCCGCCTGGCCCCGCTGGTTCTAATTTGAAATCCGAATTTAAATTTCTAAATCTGTTTTAAGCTTTAATTTTTCTGCAAACTTCATTGGGCCATAACCGGGCCATACGGACTCCGATTCTCGAAAACTCGGACTCTATTTCGCGTATTTTTCCGAGACGAACGCAATGACGCAGCCCGTTACCCCCAATTCCCACATCTGAGATTATTTATCTTATGATTAGAGAATTTTAGTATTAGCTAAAATTCGGGGTGTTACACATGCTGCCTGCCCGATTTCTATCGTTTCTCGGTTGATGAGGCTTGAGGTTCTAACTATTTTTTGATCATCTAGCTGCCACCCACTTTGAATGCCACATCGTCAAATCCGTAAAATCACTAATTGACGTCCACAAATATACTCTGGGTATAAAAGAAGTGCCCTTCTTTGCCACCAACTCGGTATATTTGCAAAAATCAGCATACGTGATTTTTAGGAAATACTTTGTTAGACACTCATCCATACAAGTCATCCAGGAACAGGATGAACCGAAGGCACCGTCCTACCACATCCAAAGGATCGGTAGCGAGTAGTCTGTAAACTCTCAATTAAGACCGAATCGCGTCAGAAAACCTCTGGTTGCAAGTCAGAGATATTCGACAGTAATCCTTCTGCTTATGAAGATTCATGGTCTTTAATTGTTCTATCTCGAACAGCTTTTTAACATCTTTAACATTTACGTATTTGTTGGTCGGAATGGTTTTTCAATATAAATTTGATCCCGGTCTTTCTGTACCAACATTCGATTTGGCCAGATTTTTATAGTTGGTGATTTAACTATCAAAATAAACAACCATCATCCATAGAAAATAAAATTGATTTATTGATTCAGCAAACAACGTCACTTGGCCTCTTTGATTAAATAGTTATAAATTAAATTTCTAGATCTCCCCATATTTGGAATATCGCTTTCTCATTCATTATTTCCAAATTAGTTTATTCAACTTATAGATTATAATATCACTGACGAAAATATTAAATTAACTCCCTCAATTACCCTCGTTACTAAACTAATATTATCCTTAGATAATCATGAAGTCATTTCAAGTTGGGTTATTTTATTTACCTCTTAGACCTTGAGACGACAACATTCTTATCTTCGAGATAAATAGTAGTTTAACAACGAAATCTCTGTCCAATAAATAACCCAACACTTCTATTTACTATACGATTTTAACCATGGTTTATAACCCAATCTATCTCCTCTTGAAAAAATACTCTTATCAATTTCAAAGTTATTCTTTCTCAATTTAAAACCTCTCTATTCCCCCATCTATAGAATTTTAAATTCTCTTTAACTCCCTCCAGATTACAGAACCCATTTTGAACTTGTTTCCATGCTTATAACATCGATCCATTTATAACTTGTCTTTATAATTGCCCAATTTGGATTTTATAGAAATCCGACCAATATAACTCTTAATAGAAGCCCATATTAAATATAAATTCATTTACAATTCCATTTAACTACACATAAGGCTTTATGATTTTATAAACTTCCATTTGAAAGAATCTTGTTTCAAGGTTTATCACTTTCTTTATTATTAAAATAATAACAATCAATTCCAACATTTTAGAATCAATTTGTTAACTTCAACATTAATAGTTAATCTCCCTTTCAAATAATTGAAATAATAACCGATTAAAAATAATAGATGATTCAATAATTTATTTAATAATCTATCTTGGTTTAAAATAGTTGACTTAGCCAAGTTAAAACAAGGTTAATCCATTAAGCAATTCCAGTAGTCCTTTCTTTTAGTCACTTGAAATAATTTCCTTCAATTAATAATCTAATTAAATTAAATAATCACAATTAATTGTTATTCGAAATAATTAACTCAATCCTTAAACATTTGGTTAATTTCTGCTCATAGCTTATAAAACACATTAACATAAGAATTCACTTTATATACTCGATTTACAATTACAAGATAAAAATTATTAATTTACTTTAATAAGCCTTTATTCAAATAATCTATATAAAATAGATTTCAAATTCCGTCTCTTATTTATAAAAACCAATTTTATAACTTCCTTTACATTATTTACCGAACGATAAATAAATTCTTATAAAACGATTCATTACTAGGCCATCTGTTGCTAATTACTTAACCAATATTACCCATTGGTTAATAACAAACACATGTCGCATTTTAATTCAATGATCAACAATGAAACAATCATTTCATCATATTGGTTAAATAATTCGTATAATGTAATATGGATATAAACAACATATTTTAGGAATCTGGTTGGATCCCTCCAACCTGTCCTTTCCAGCATCACAATGGGTTACCCAAATTCAATACGACAATATAATTATCTTGGTAAATAGAAATAAATAGTCAACAATCAATTTATAACATCCATTCAAACATCCACTTATTTATTTAATATGTTTATATTATTATAAATTAACCAACAAGGTAAGTTACCTCATTTGGAATATAATCGTTAAAATAATGATTTAATTCGATTAAATTAAACGAACGTTTAATTTAATCAATGAATATTATCAATATTCAGCACACATGCAAACAGTTATCCAATCATCAACCACAAGCAAACATTGTACAAAAAATAAAAACCCGATTTATATAAAATACAAACAGGATAAACTGAGTGAGTTGAACTCACCTTGGTTTTATATTCATCGTCAAAACAATTCGTTTTACCAACTTCCAACTGCGTTAACTTCTTCCGTTCTCATTCCAAAATCTTACATCTATTGATATGGATTCAATGCTCCTTGTCTGGCCTGATTTTGTGTACGTATGACACAGTTATAATTTAATACGATATTCGATATTTAAATTAATATTATTTATAATTGTTTATAAATATACTTTATTGTTTTGACGCAGTGTTAAATCTAATATTACTAATACTTAAATAATATTTTAAATTATACCTTTCAAATTTAAGTTATATAAAATCTCCATTAAGCATATCATAATTTCCAGGAGGCGCGTGCTATGTACACGGTATATTTAGTACTGCCATTTAGTATTTATTCCTGTGCAAATCTTAAACAGGCCATGCTAAAACTTGTATAGGAACAGTGCAGGCACCGTATATATTAATAACTAAATATATATCACCAAAACTAAAATCTTAACTTACGGTTTATAACCCGATTAGGCACTTTAGATCATGGGTTAAGCACGTTATATTATTCTGCCTTACTTGCTGCTTCATATGCGGAGGCTTCAAGTGTCCTGCTTTGTTCAAACGCTACGCAAGCTTGCTAACCTCTTCCCATCATTCACTAATTTCGCTACTCCATTTTTAGTCAAAAGCACGCATCGTTTGAACCATCATCCCACTGTTTTGTTTTTTCTTTTATATTGAAAACCCAGGCCCATACAGGTCAACTAATTTTTCTTCAAACAAGAAACATGAGCCCAACTAAAAACCATAGCCGCTACTTGTTCTTCCCCATCCTCTTACCCTATTTTTGTTTCACCAACTTGCAATGTTTTTTTTTTCTTTTTTGCTCTCATTCCCCAAAAGCCCAAGCCGGCCCAGTCATAAACCCCATAGCCCACCACGTTATTTTTCATTTCCAATATCCTTCCTTCCACGCGCCTTGGAAACAATTACTCCAGACAAAGACAACACACAACCATTAACGTGAACTTTTCCCAACTGTTTTAGCTCCACTCAACACCTCTTTCTCACACCACCTTTCATCACGTCCTGGTCCCCAGAGTTTACCCAAGTCCGCCGACGTCACCTCCAACTGCTATAGTATCTTCATGTTAATCAGATAGGCCAGTCCCATTGCTCAAAACTCCAACACCACCATGCTGCTTCATGCATGCTCATTTTGGCATGATCTTCTTTGTACCTATTTTGCAAATGACGACCGCAACCGCAAGCTTCCATTTTGTACCCAGTCCACCTCACGTTCTTCACCCTTCGTTATATGTATATGTATTTTCGAAAGCTTTTAGTTCACCCCACTATTACCCTGCACTATGCCTCAGACTCCCCTGCTCCTTGTAAATGCCGAGCACTTGGTCAGCTTCCCACTTGGTTTCATGAGTGATAGAGTTATAGGCTTTTGAAGGGCTGCTTGTTTTATTTTTGAGTAGAGAGGGGTTTCTGTCTGTGTTTGCATAATGATGGAATGGAATGGCGAAGAGATGAAGCACTTGCAATGTATATAAATAAAAAGACAAAGAGGATATGATAGAAGTCAATTCTAAAAGTACGAGGTAGCCATGTGAATAAGGGGTAGGTTTGCTGCATCGTTTCATTTCTCTGGCTTGTCATGAATTTTCATTTCAAAACTTAAGCTATTTATACAGGACTGAACAAATTTTGTAGGGTGGTCGTGCTTCTTCTTTCCACTGATCTGCGAGATGGGGGAAACATATAGCTTGTATATATAGGGTGATGATATGCTTTGAAACCCAAGGCAGCAGTATGTTTGATTTTAAGTTGATGGACTGAGGTGAAAACTCTATGACTGCGCAATCCTTCATTGTACAAAACTACAAATACAAGCTGTATGTGTACTTAGATAAAGGCATGTATAGGGATGGTTGGTCTCTATTTGTACAGGAAAGAATTAACATATAACTTCCTTTCGTTTTGAAGCTGTTGGCTCTACTATGTGATGATGTGTTTGAAAGGATGGTTGTTACAACTTGGTGGCCAAGTTGATGTATAATCTTTATTAAGAATTCTGTTACCCTTGTCTAATAAAGAAGTTGCAAGTCCATATATATCTGAAATATGTAATCTATCTAAGATTCAAAATCCTTACATTTGAGAAAGAAATATTATTTTGAATAAAACACATTTATGTACTCATAGTTTTTGACTTTCTAAATCCAGTGTCATGTGTGCAAGATTAGCCTAACTCGATCTTATTGTAAACTATAGTGTTTGATAAAAAAAATTATTTTTATTCTATTTTACGGTACCACTATATCAACGCTGACCGTTAAATTCGCACCGATAAACACAATCACCAAAAATAATGAAAATAGACATCATGGTATAATTTGACATTACGATCCCAATAAAACTAAATTCACTGAAAATGGTCTCCGTTTGCAAAAATGGTGCTATTTAGATTGCAAAATATCCATCTTTTCACTTTTAAATTCCATCTACCGATAGATTAACAACGGTTTGGCTCCAAATTGGAAATATAGCAATAATAAATTATACGTATTCCAATAAAATTCATTTCATTGAAAACGGAGGTCATTTGAAATGAAAACTATTTCTAAGACCTATATATTATCGATAAATTATAATTAAATCTAAAACAAATTTTAATTAGATAAAATTAAATTAATATTATCGAATATATCCAAACAGAATGACCCATAGCTTTAGAGTGCACCAATATAGATTTAACATCTAGGATTTAGGGTTAAACGATATTAAAAACCGTTAACATTTTATTAAATAAACGTTATTTTTATTAATGAATTCCAAGGTGACTATTTGGAAATTTGAATTGGACATAACTTACAATTTATTAGTTGAAATTTCCATTTTTCTCTTCCGTTTGAAAAATAAAATCAAATCGATTCAAACATTTCTCGTTTCACAGAAATCCGACTTATAACGGATCATGTATATTCAATTAAAGTTCAAATCGAAAATTATGAACTATCGCGGCGTTTCGAGCTCGTTTAATTAATTTATAAGTATTTATTCTAACTTCATTTTGTTAGGTAAATTCAATACAAAATCCATTATATTTCCAATATAATAAATAAAACATATTTAAATATTCAAATTTAAATAGCCTAAAAGTCTGGGATGTTACATTCTTTCCCCCTTAAAAGAATTTTTTCTCCAAAATTGCAAAGTAAGAAGAATGCTCCAGACCCAATCATTTTAAAATAATTATTTTTGAATTATCGTCAAACAAGTTCAGACTCTTTTAAAATATTCAAAAATTTCGCCAGCACCTCCTCTGCGTTGTTCGACCAGTAAAACTACTATTCGCACTCTAGGCCTTAATTTGTCCAAAAGAAACCTAAGCCAAATGGCTACCCAATTCAAGGGTATAAAATCAATAATCCCAATCAATATATTAAGATTTACCTATTTGTCGAGCAACTCAATTCCAATTTGAAAGCAAATCAACTAACTGTCTTTGTAATCAAATTAACTCCAGAGCCTTCTGGAATCTGCACTTATAATGCAAGTAACAATCTAGGCTTAAACAATTCGTTTTCATTTCATGAGTGGTTTTATTTCCAATTCATTTTACGAGGATTTATTTCCTAGATTCCAATTCATTCAATTTCTTATTAACTCATTCGATGAATTTTATTCAACCAACTCAACATCCAAATAACAAACAACCAAATCATTTTAATTATATACAACATTAATATCTACTGGTCTGCATTCACTTTTGGTCTAACATACTTTAATATCAATCAATTAGTATCCGATTAATTTCCATTATTATCCATTCGATTTCCAAATTCCAAATTTATTTAATTTGTTTCCATTTGAATACCACCTTAAATTAATTCACTTAACCAGATTAAGTTTCATTTTCCATATTCAATTCAATTGACCAATTGATTTTCTAATTAGTCCAATTTCATTTTATAATTCAAACTGGATCTCAATTAAGTCGAGCAAAGCAACCAATATTATTATATCATAGAAAATTATTTCCTTTTTCTATATAAAAAACATAATTTGTGCAAAATTATTTCATTTACCCTCTTTATAAAACAATGTTGTGTTAACTGTCTGTTCAATACGGTTCCCAATACTTGAACCAATCAATCAAAAAAATACAAAACCTTTTTATATAAAATCTACAAATACTTTCTCTCGTAAATACACTCAATCTAGGGTATTACTAACCTCATCTCTATCGAGTTACGCCACAGAGCCAAGGTAACAATTAAACCAATAGCTCTGATACCACTGTAGTGAACAGGCGATTTCGGTAGGGTTTACAATCATCCTCTTATCCCCCAAGGCAGAGGGCTAACCTCCCCTCGTGGCTTACAGAGGTACCCCATCACTTGTTTTACGTCTAGCCTTTTGACTTCACAACCAACCCTCCCTTACTTTCGAGGGACATGTAGAGGTAAGTGTCTCCCGTTCGCCACCTAACGCGAAGCGAGAACCCTCTATCATGCGTACCTAGCTCACATAGGCAGCAACAACGAATGGTTTTCAAATATAAATTTGATCTCGTCTTTTCGTACCAACAACCGATTTGGCCAGATTTTGATAGTTGGTGATTTAACTATCAAAATAAACAACCATCATCCATAGAATATAAAATGGATTTATTGATTCAGTAAACAACGACACTTGGCCTCTTTAATTAAATAGTTATAAATTAAATTTCTAAATCTTCCCACATTTGGAATATCGCTTTCCCATTCCTTATTTCCAAACCAATTTATTCAACTTATAGATTATAATATCGCTCACGAAAATTTTAACTTAACTCCCTCAATTACCCTAATTCCTAAACTAATATTATCCTTAGATAATCATGAAGTCATTACAAGTTGGGATATTTTATTTACCTGTCAGACCTTGAGACAACAACATTCTTATCTTCGAGACAAATAGAAGTTTATCAACGAAATCTCTGTCCAATAAATAACCCAACACTTCTATTTACTATATGATTTTAACCATGGTTTATAACCCAATCTATCTTCTTTTGAAAAAAACTCTTCTCAGTTTCAAATTTACGCTTTCTCAATTTAAAAGCTCTCTACTTCCCCGTCTTTAGACTTTTAAATTCCCTTTTAACTCCCTCTAGATTACAGATCCCATTTTGAACTTCCATGCTTATAACATTGATCCATTTATAACTTGTCTTTATAATTGCCCAATTTGGATTCTATAGAAATCCGACCAATATAACTCTTAATAGGAGTACATATTAAATATAAGTTCGTTTACAATTCCATTTAACTACACATAAGGCCTTACGACTTTATAAACTTCCATTTAAAAGAATCTTGTTTCAAGATTTATCACTTTGCTTATTATTAAAATAATAATAATCAATTCCAACATCTTAGAAATCAATTTTTTGACTTCAACATTAATAGTTAATCTTCCTTTCAAGTAATTAAAATAATAATCGATTAAAGATAATAAATGATTTAATAATTTATTTAATAATCTATCTTGGTCTAAAATAGTTGACTTAGTGAAGTTAAAATAAGGTTAATCCGTTAAGTAATTCCAGTAGTGCTTTCTTTTGATCACTTTAAATAATTTCCTTTAATTAATAATCTAATTAAATTAAATAATCATAATTAATTGTTATTTGAAACAATTAATTCAATCCTTAAACATTTGGTTAATTTCTGCTCATGGCTTATAAAACTCATTAACATTAGAATTCTCTTTGTATACTCGATTTACAATAACAAGACAAGATTATTAATTTACTTTAATAAGCCTTTATTCAAGTAATCTATATAAGATAGATTTCAAAATCTATCACATATTTATAAAAGGCAATTTTATAACATCCTTTCCATTTATTTACCTGATGGTAAACAAATTCTTATAAAACGATTCATTACTAGGCCATCTGCTGATAATTACTCAACCAATATTACCCATTGGTTAATAACAAACACATGTCGCATTTTAATTCAATGATCAACAATGAATCAATCATTTCATCATACTGGTTAAATAATTCATATAATATAATATGGATATAAACAACATATTTCAGGAATCCGGTTGGATCCCTCCAACCTGTCCTTCCCTACATCACAATGGGTTACCCAAAATTCAATACGACAATATATTTATCACAGTAAACCGAAATAAACAGTCAACTGTCCATTTATAACATCCAGTTATTTATTTAATACGTTTATATTATTATAAACGTAACCAACAAGGTAAGTTACCTCGTTTGGAATATAATGGTTAAAATAATGAGTTAATTCGATTAAATTAAACAAACGTTTAATTTAATCAATGAATATTATCAATATTTAGCAAACATGCAAACAGTTATCCAATCATCAACCACTAGCAAACATTGTACACAAAATAAAAACCCGGTTTATGTAAAATATAAACGGGATAAACTGAGTGAGTTGAACTCACCTTGGTTTTCTATTCGTCGTCAAAATGGTCTGTTTTACCAGCTTCCAACTGCATTCACTTCTTCCATTCTCATTCCAAAATCTTACGTCCGTTGATATGGATCCAATGCTCCTTGTCTGGCCTGATTCTGTGTATGTATGACACAGTTATAATTTAATATGATATTTGGTATTTAAATTAATATTATTTATAACAGTTTACAAATATACTTTAGTGTTTTGACGCACTGTGAAATATAATATTATTAATACTTAAATAGTATATTATTTTCTACATTTCAAATTTACGTTATATAAAATCTCCATTAAGCATATCATACTTTCCAGGAAGCCCGTGCTATGTACATGGTATATTTAATACTAGGCATTTAGTATTTTTTTCCTGTGTAAATCTTAAATGGACCACGCTAAAACTTGTAATAGGAATAGTGCTGGCACCATCTATATTAATAACTATAGGCACCATCTATATTAATAACTAAATATATATATCACTAAACTAAAATCTTAACTTACAGTTTAAAACCCGATTAGGCACTTTAGATCATGGGTTAAGCATGTTATATTATTCTACCTTACCTGCTACTTCACATGCGGAGGCTTCAAGTGTCCTGCTCTGTTCAAACGCCACATAAGTTTGTCAACTTCTTCCATCGTTCAGTCATTTCACTGCTCCATTTTTAGTCAAAAACATGCGCCGTTTGAACCATCATCCCAGTGTTTTGTTTTTTCATTTATATTGGAAACCCAGGCCCATACAAGCCAACTAGTTTTGCTTCGAACAAGAAACACGAGCCTAGCTAAAACCATACCCGCTACTTGTTCTTCCCCATTTTCTTACCCTGTTTTTGTTTCACTAACTCGCAACTTTTTTCCCTTTTTTTATCTCATTCCCCAAAAGCCCAAGCCGGCCCGGTCATAAACCCCATAGCCCACCACGTTATTTTTCATTTCCAATATCCTTCCTTCCATGAGCCTTGGAAACAATTGCTCCAGACAAAGACAACACGCACCCATTAATGTGAAACTCTCCCCACTATTTCATCTCCACTCAGCACGTCTTTCTCACACCACCTTTCATAACGTCCTGGTCCCTAGAGTTTATCCAAGTCCGCCGACGTCACCTCCAACTGCTACGATATCACCTTCGCGTTAACCAAACAGGCCAGTCCCATTGTTCAAAACTCCAACACCACTGTGCTATTTCACGCATGCTCATTTCAGTGTGATCTTCTTCGTACCTACTTTGCAAATGCTAGCCACAACCGCAAGCTTCTATTTTTTACCCAGTCCACCTCACGTTCTTCACCTTTCGTTATATGTATATGTATTTTCAAAAGCTTTTAATTCACCCCACTATTCACCCGCACAGTGCTTCAGACTCCCCTGCTTCTTATAAATGTCGAATACTTGATCAGCTTCCCACTTGGTTTAATGAGTGATAGAGTTATAGGATTTTGAAGGGCTTCATGTTTTATTTCTAAGTGAAGAGGAGTTTCTGTCTGTGTTTGCGTAATGATGGAATGGAATGGTGAAGAGATGAAGCACACGCAGCTTATATAAATAAGAAGAAAAAGAGGATAGGATTGAAGTCATTTCTTAGAGTACGAGGTAGCCATGTGAATAAGGGGTAGGTTAGCGGCATCGTTTCATTTCACTAGCTTATCATGAATTTTCATTTCAAAACTTAGGTTGTTTATACAGGACTGAACAAATTTTGTAGGGTGGCTGTGCTTTTTCTTTCCACTGATCTACTAGATGGGAAAAACATATAGCCTGTATATATAGGGTGACGATATGTTTTGAAACCCAAGGCAGCAGTATGTTTGATTTTAAGTCGATGGACCGAGGTGGAAACTCTAGGACTGCGCAATCCTTCATTGTACAAAACTACAAGTAGAAGTTGTATGTGTACTTTTTTTTGAAGCAAAAGGTAGTGAATCAGCATGATTCACGCCTTGATATATTAAGAGAGTAGCAAGTCGTGTATTTACATTATGTATATAACCAAAAACAGGCTATTACATCATATATATATACAGCCCGATGACACAAAAAGAGAGCAATACATCATAGCAATACAGTACATAACATATTACTTAAAGCAAAAGACATAAACTACCAACAGCCATCCATATCAAGCATCGGGTCCGGTTATGTGCCTCACACTCTTGCGCACTCGATCTGCAATGCTCTCAACATACCTCTTTTTCTCTATGCCTGCCCAGTCATAAACAAAATTAAGGATAGAGTAAATGATACTATTAGGAGCTTTCATCTTGCATTTAAATTTTTTGGAGTTGCGCTCATGCCGTAGCAACCAAATGAATGCAAAGTTCAACAATGCAAAAAGATAACTATTATGTGAAGCCTGTAAAGTTGGGTAAATGTTGTGCCAAAAGTTGTATTGATCTACAATGAAATAGCCCCAATGCAAGTCTAAGTAAAGGAAAACCAAACACTTCATCCAAACGTAAAATGCAAAGTCGCAAACCAAAAAAAGGTGATGGTAGTCTTCCACATCATGGCCACAAAACACACAGCCATCCCCAACGTTCACACCTCTCTGTCTAAGCCTGCTAACTATATTTAGACGACCATGCATCACTATCCACATATGAATTTTAACTTTATCTAGAACTTTGAATCGCCACATATGTTCAAATCCCAATCTCCTAAGCCCGGCGAAGTTGGACAACTTATAGATGTTGCGAACACTGAACAACTTTCCCTCCCCCTCCAACATCCATACAAACTCATCATGCTCATTGGACAAACTGACTGTTTCAAGCAAATAAAAAATACAGCACAACTGAACTAGCGCATTACCAGCCACCAATCTAGAAAATGTTAGCTTCCACTTAAAACCTGGAGCATCAATATCATACGTCTCCCCAACTGTGTATTTCTTGTTACATGCAATTGTAAAAAGATATGGAAATTCCACACACAAAGGGACGCTGGAGAGCCAATAATCAAACCAAAACGAAGTGTTATGGACATTTTTCACCATAATCTTAGTGCCCATTTTCAACCATTGAACTTGAAGCATAACATTACGCCAGAACCCCGAACACATAGGAGGATCAGAATTCCAATCAAAATTGACATTGTAGCATGTATTAATAATCCATTCTTTCCATAAAGCATGCTTATCATAAATCATAAACCATAACCACTTACAGAGTAACGCCGAATTCATTGTCTTCAAGTTAATGACACCAAGACCCCCTTGCTCTTTAGATTTACAAACTTGTTCCCATGAAACCAAACAGCTGAGCTTCTTCGTCTCCTTACTACCAGTCCAGAAAAAATTACGGCGAATTGCATCAATCTTTTCCAGCACCCAACCAGGAATTTATAGAATGACATCCAATACATTGGAATTGAAGACAGGACAGAATTTACGAGTACAAGTCTACCATCGACAGAGAGTTTCCCTTCCACCTCGCCAGCCGTGTGTCAACCTTCTTAATCAGGTGTTGCCAATCTTTCTTCATTAATTTCTTGGGACGAATGCACATACCCAGCTAGCTCAATGGGAAAGCATCAGCCTTGCAATTGAACATCTCAGCATATGACCTGCGTACATCATCACTACAACCCAGTGTGTAAACATTGCTTTTAGGAAAGTTAATTTTTAAACCAGACAAGCTTTCAAAAGCGTAAAGAATGAATTTAAATGCAGTAAGATATTTACAGTTCGGTTTACTGAAAATGATAGTGCCGTCTGCATAATGTAAAGAGTTAATGCCCCCGACCACATGATCACTACCAAAGCTGCTGATAATGCCCTCCTCACATCCCAATTTCAGAATTTTTGAGAAAACATCTGCCGCCAAGTCAAAGAGAAGAGGGGAGAGAGGGTCACCCTATCTCAAACCTCGCTTAGCATAGATAGTGGAGCCAGCAATGCCATTTACACAAATGTTTGATCTACTAGACGAAAGAATCAAAGAAATCCATTCGATCCACTTATTAGGAAAGCCTCTTGACTTCAACACATCAATCATAAATCTCCAGTCAACTGTATCAAATGCTTTGGCAAAGTCCAGCTTAATTATGGCACAAGGAACATCAAATTTATCACAATGAGAAATAACTTCTCCAACCAACACCGCACCATCCAGAATATTTCTACCTATAATAAAAGTAGTTTGGAATTTATCAATTAACATATCCATCTTAGTTTTCAGTCTGTTAGCAAGCACCTTCGTAATTAATTTGAAACTAGTGCTAAGGAGGCTAATCGGTCTGAAATCAGTCGTTGTAACATTGCCTTCCTTTTTGGGAATTAAAACCACATTAGCATAGCTAATAAAATCCAGTCTCAAAGAACCATTATGAAATTCTTCAAACAAGCGAAACACATCATTTTTAACTAAATCCCAGCATTGTTTGAAGAAAAAATTAGGAAAACCATCAGGTCCAGGGGCTTTATCACTAGGCATCTCCTTCAAAGCATTCTCAATTTCCTCTTCAGAAAATTCGTTTGCAATGTCCAAAAGATCCAAAACATCAGGATAAAGTTTGCGCCAATCAATAGAAATGTGATTCTCAATACGATCACCAAAAATGCCTTTATAATAATCTGTGAAAGTATCACTCAGTTTTTGTTGGTCACAAATCTCCACTCCATCTTTCCAAATACTATGTATCAAATTGGTTCTTCGTCTGCCATTAGTAACTCTATGAAAGTAAGCAGTGTTTCTATCCCCTTCCTTCAGCCACTGAGATCTGGATCTCTGTCTCCAGAAAATCACTTCTTGGTCCATAACTTTGTTGAGTTATCTCTCTTTTTGGTGCAACAACTCCCGTTCATCGGCGTCTAAACATCTTTCTTCCTCCATAACATTTAGTTCAAAAATCTCTTTTTCAATCCTCTCCTTCTTAAGTCTGATATGACCAAACACCACCACATTCCATTTTGTGAGAAATTTCCTCAACAGCTTGAACTTAGTACTGAGAGATCTCGCTGCATGACCACACACTCCAAACTCAGACTATTTGTTATGCAACATATTATCAAAATTATCTTCCAGGCACCACATCTTTTCAAATCTAGAAAAAGTTTTTTTCCTTATGGCATCACCAAAATCCAACACTATAGGACAATGATCAGAGATAAGCGTAGATAAACCTTTTTGAGATGTTAAAGGATGGAGGTCCTCAAAAGGAGCGTTAATAAAAAAACGATCAAGTTTAACCAACGTTGGTGGGTGTAACACCCCACCTCCGTTAAGGTCACTTACAAGGGAATGCCTTAACTTTGGTAGAGCATTTTAGTAAACAGAACAGAAACTTACAAGACAGATAAAATAGTACTTAAAAAAAATTTATAACTTTATTTCAACAGAAGCTTGGTTACATCCTTTCAAATCACAATATCAGAATTCAAGTACAAAATATCAGTCTTGTACAAAAGCCTTCAGAATGCATAGTTTAAAATCATAATCCCCACAGAAGAAGACAAGCCATACTTTAAGCAGTGCAAGCGGAAGAAATCTGGATCAAGCTAGAGTATTCCCTTCTACCAAACCTGGGGGGGGGAACGGAAGAAAGGAGGCGAAAGAACAAGGGTCAGACAAAAGTCTGGCAAGTCCAGTGATTTTCAGTTATGAACAGATAATAATAACATGACATGAAAATAAAACTGGATGAGAGATAACTGTAACAGATGTAGCAGATATGACAGAAGAACAGAATGATATAAGCTATTGCTTTACACTTCTCTGCACTAATACTAGTATAACCCAATTAGGTGTTACCTAATGTCTAAACTAAAACAGAAACGGGTACAGAATAATTTAATAGAAACGGAATGCTAATAATGGGCCTTTACTACCCGATCAGAAACAGACAGAAGCAGAAACAGATTAATCCCTACGAAAACAGAATGTAGAATTAGGTGTACACTAGTAATGGGCCTTTACCACCCGAACAGATGGTACCACGCAGAAACAGACAGGTGTTACCACCCAACAGAAACAGACGGTACCAACAGAAACAGACAGAACTAAGTGTACCCTAAAACCCTACCCCAAGCGATCGGCTCCCTAATACATAAATATCCTATGTCGGCCCCACAGTAGGGTGTATCACTCCCTAAAGTGACAACCAATTGGCACAGACCTATTTATAGATGTCACGACGTCTTACATCCTCAGAGGCAGAACGGGATCCATGCACGCACATGACCCGGTTGGAACGCACCATCAACACCCCTCGCCATTATCAGAATGAACCACTTATAATTAGTTCAGTAAGCGTGCCCGGACCCTACCTACTGTTGGGTCAAAGTTTTGATACCAGAAAGGGTTACTGACTAATATGGGTCACAAACAACAGATGACACAAGTAATTCCCCTCCTAACCTTGTGTCCCCAGACTAAAAGATTTCAGATTAACTTGTTTACAAGTTCAAACATACAGAATTCAGATCAACCAGTTCACAGACAAGTTTTCAGACTAACGGATCAGATATACAGATTTAACAGACTTACCGATTAACCAGTTACAGACTAACAGACTTACAGATTTGTCTAACTTTGTAATTGGGCCTACAGATTCACAGAACAGATTTATTAAATTCATCAGTCTAGTGGGTTTAATCCTATCCGCCCAACACGTTTTAGACATCATATTTATCTCAGATTTTCATTAATTAAATATTAATGCCCAGACCTCTCACATTAGACTGATAGTTTGCGGCTACTGGTTAGGCCGGTTGGTTCCGGGCAGATTTCTGTCGCAAACTGAGTCTAACCTCGGGTTTCAAGCACGTTATGACTAACTTCTCACATTAGAACCTATTGTTTGCGGCCACTGGAATATGCCGGGCGGTTCCGGGCAGAATTACGCCGCAAACTCATTCTAACCGCGAGTTAGCCATGTTTATCTTTGCGGCCAATTAATTAATGATTTACCATTTATACCCACGCCTAATATACATGTCAATTATTCATAGCTAATTCAGATTATGTCAATAACAAACTGAATATATCAACTTAACAGACATACTAGATAACAGGTTTAGGCGACTTAACGGATTCAGCAGATTAAACAACTAGCAGATTTAGCAGATAACAGATTAGGCATCTCAACAGATTTAGGTTGGCATTTTTAACAGAATTAGCAGATGACAGATTTGGCAGATGAACAGATCTTGCAGACTAGGCAGTAGGGCAGAACTAGCAGATTAAGCATTATAACAGAACTAGCAGATTAGGCAAATATAGCAGAACTAGCAAATTAGGAAAATATAACAGATTTAATCATTCCTTAAAGTTTCACAACATATCTTGCCTAATTATAAATCTTGCCTATGTTCACATGCATAAATAATAGTCATGATTCACAATATGATCATATACCCCATGTTTGCATTAAATTTTCATGTCATAGATTATGGTTATAATTTACATGTCCCAATTTAGTTCAACTTACCTAGTACAAAAGATTCACATATAAATTATACCAAATATAGCTATTCACAAAAATCTCCTACTTAGGTATTATTCACATTTGATAGATATCCTACTTTAATGTAAATCTTTATACCTAAACCATATTCTCCTTATCTCAAGTCATATGTTAACATACCATGGTTCCTCTTCTTCCAATTCACAGAATATGCATAGATCTAAATCTAGTTTACAACCTATGTCCTTTTTCTTAAATCATTCACAGATTAACCAACTTCTCAAGTCGTATGTTCAATATTCTTTATGCCACAAACCCAAGTCAAAGGTTCAATTATATGCCTTAGATTTATGTCCTAAGTTCCAAGTTCAACCTATGTTCTTTCCTCAAATCAGTCACATATCGGTCATTACCATTTCATGCATTATTCATTTTATTGTCCCAAATATTTTAGTGTATGTTAATCTCTTAGGAGATTGGCGCAGGCTCGTAATAGCTTGGCTATAGAATAGAAAGTAGAAGAGATACAGAATAAAATAAATCAGAACAGAACATACACAATTTCAAATTCAGATTTACAATCATGTCCCAATTATGATTAAAGTTTATATCGGAAAATAACTGCACTTGCCTTGGTTGGATTCTGAAAGAAAAAGGTGTTGTAGCTGTTCTCTTTTAATCCTAATCAGAATTGGAGGAAGAAGAAGCACAAGTCCTAGCATAGGTTTCAGCAGAGTAGAGACGCCATTGATTCATTTATTTTTAGAGAGGAAGAGAGCAATGGAGACTAGAGAATTGTATATGAGATTTAGGTTTAGGTTAGGCATGTATATATAGGTGTAGGAAGTTATTTAGGACCATTAGATTAACCCTGAATCATGAGAACCATTCAAATGTAAAATCTGCATTTGAGCGAATCGGCCCACGGGATGACAGCCAAACACCCTGGATTAACCCCTAGTCGACCCAGCAAGGCTCGGGTTGTAACGACCCAGGATTTTAGGGCCAATTTAAAATTTTTATTTTAATGAATTTAAAGTATTTTAAATGATTGATTTATTTTAATCGAAGTTAAAACGAATAAATTTAATTTATATATAAAAGGAATTGAAAACAAGCGCTGTAGTTTGAAATTTTGACTTTAAACTTTAACTGAATGTACAGGATTCAAAATAAAACAAATTTTAGTGAAACCAAAAATATTTAAATCTGTTTCAGAATATCTTTCTAATGAATCCGAAAAATTGAAATTTCACTTTATAATTTATAAGTTATGTCAAAATTAAAATTTAGAAAAGTCGCTATGAAATGAATATATATAATATATAAAGGTCAGAATGGCCACTTTTTACATACGAAGGAATCGGAACTCGAAACCATTTCCATTGAGTTCAGAATGACGTTTCTGCATTGAAAAACAGTAAACACTTATATATTTTGAGTTCCAGAAATTATTGTTTTCAAATTGTATTTTTGATATTAAATATATTCGCCCTGAAAATAGCCATTTTTCAAAAAGTCTCAGAATTGAACGAAACGAATTTTGTTGTGATCGTATCGGCATAAGAAAGCCAAAAATAATTTTTCCGGATTTTTCTGACTTCGTATGTGGCCCCGGCAAAATTATATTTACGTTCGAATTTAAAATAAAAGGTTTATTTGAAAATAAAATAAAACCAGACTGTAACTTCAGAATTGGACCATTGGGATAGCACCATCGCGTTCAGAAGGCGTGAAAACATAAGATCGACAGTCGTTGAGCGTAAATAGGAGATTGTATGTGAGAACTGTAATTTCTCGAATTAATTAATTAATTAATTAATGATTATTAAACCCTAAATATACCTGTATAAATACGGACCGTATACAGCTACTGTTCCTCTTCTTCTTCCTTCGTGTTTAACAGCCGCCGTAACCCATAGAGCATCGAATTTTCATACTCCATTATCTCACTCGTTTCTCGACGGAATTTAGCAAACTTTGGCACGTATCGAAGAGAAAATCGAGGCCTTCAATCTCCGACCAGTTTCACCCGTCCTCGTCCACCGTCGAAGCCGCCACGTCGCCAAGAACGTGCACCGCACGCACCTGAACTGGGCCCCACCTCGTCCGTCGCACCCCCTCCGCCCCTGGCCGCCGATAGCCCTCTCCAAGCCGGTCGCTGTCCAACAAACGGCTCGCCAATCCGTCGATCGTAGCTCGCGAAAATCGAAGTTGAATTTCTGACCCAAATCTGAACTATAAAGGTAATTTTAATTTCAGATTTTGTAACGCTTTTAAGCGTGACAGAAGCAGTTGTTAAAAGTCTGGTTAATTAAAACATTGATAACTTATTCGTATGAACTCGGATTCTGAAAATTTCAGATCCGACATGACCGTGAGGACGAGTAGTATTTGCTGAGACCGATTGGGGCGTTCTGAAAATTAATTGGATTTATTATACCTTTTATCCAATCAAGGTGAGAATTCACTGAACTTGAATTGATTTAATTTATACAACTGTATGTGAATCTGCTATGATATAAACTGTATGTGAATCTGCTATGACTTAATCTGTATGTGTATGCTAGGACTAAAACCACTGCATGTTGATTGACAATTTTTGTCAATATTAGAATAAGAATTTTTTTACTGTATGTTGATTGACATATTTGTCAATATTTAAATAGGAAATGTTGAAATTGTTCATTGTATGTTAGAGTGACATCTTGTATATATTATAGAAAATGACATCGTATGGTAAAAATAACATTTTGCTATGTTATATTATAGAAAATGACATCGTATGGTAATGATAACATTTTTTTTATATATGTTAAAATAGAATTATATATAGTATGTTGAATGGACACTATTTTTGTTATGTTAAGAATGGGAAATAAGCACCGTATGTTAATGAACAATATTTTGTTCATTATTAAAATAAGAAAAGCACCGTATGTTAATGAATAATATTTTGTTCATTATTAAAATAAGAAAAGCACCGTATGTTAATGAATAATATTTTGTTCATTATTAAAATAAGAAAAGCACCGTATGTTAATGAATAATATTTTGTTCATTATTAAAATAAGAAAAGCACCGTATGTTAATGAATAATATTTTGTTCATTATTAAAAATAAGAATATGGCACTATATGAAATGAACTAATTTTTGTTCATTATAAATTATAGTATTATACACCGTAGGTTGATGAACGCTATTTTGTTCATTATTAAATTAGTATTACACACTGTATGTAAGAATGACAAATTTTGTCAATATTAAAAGTAAAATTTGCCACTGTAGGTTAATTGACAAATTTTGTCAATATTAAAAATAGGATTTGTCACTATATGTTAAATGACAAATTTTGTCAATATTGAAATAGAAATTATTCACCGTATGTTAATGAGCAACTTTGTTAATATAATGCTCACCGTATGAAATTAACATTTTTATTTAATGTTATTATAAAGAATGGTCATCTTATGATAATGACATTTGTGTCAAATGTTGATAGGTAAGAATATAAAATGATATTGTATGTAAATAGTATTTTTGGCAAATAAAAATACAAAATGGTCATTGTATGAAAATATTATACTTGTCATGTTAGAAAATAAGGAAATGCATGGTATGTAAAAATAGTATTTTTGTTATTGTAAATAAATAGAAAGAGTTAAAATGTGGCATTATGTAAACTTACATTTTCTAAATGTGAAGTGAAGAAAACAGAGATTTACATTTTCTAATGCAAAAGATATAGTAATGATATTGGGAAATTTATATTTTCTAATAATATTGGGAAATCTATATTTTCTAATAATATTGGGAAATCTATATTTTCTAATAATATTGGGAAATCTATATTTTTTAATAATATTGGGAAAAATATATTTTCTAATAATATATTTTCAATGTTATAAAAGGGAAAATGAAGTGTATGTACAATTTAACATCATTCACAATGTTAAATAAAAGGAAAATTCCACCGTATGATAGTTACACTATTTTATAATGTTAAGAGTTAAAGAACTTGACCGTAGGAAGTATATACATTATTTATAATGTAAAATAAAAGGATAATTTGCATTGTAAGATCATATACATTATTTATAATGTAAAATAAAAAGAGAATTTACATTGTAAGATAATAAACATTTTTTTTATGTATATAAAAAGGGAATTTACCTCGTCGGAAAAGAATTAACATTATTTATAATGTTAAATAAAAGAAATGAAACTGTATGTAAGACTTAACATTATTTATAATGTTAAATAAAAGAAATGAAACTGTTTGTAAGAATTAACATTATTTATAATGTTAAATAAAAGAAATGAAACTGTATGTAAGGTTTAACATTATTTATAATGTTAAATAAAAGAAATGAAACTGTATGTAAGGTTTAACATTATTTATAATGTTAAATAAAAGAAATGAAACTGTATGTAAGGTTTAACATTATTTATAATGTTAAATAAAAGAAATGAAACGTATGTAAGAATAACATTATTTATAATGTTAAATGAAAGGTAAGGAACTGTATTGAAACATTAACATTATTTATAATGTAGGTAAAAGGGAACTTACACCATAGGAAAGTGTTCATTATTCATAATGAAATTGGAAAAGAAATATATAAAGAAATGAATGGGATGGCACATTATAATTTACATTCTTAAATGAAAATTATAAAGTATAAAATAAATAATAATGAATTAAAAAGGGAAGAATTATCGTCTAATCCTAAACTACATTGTCATGTAAGTAGAAAGGTGAAAGTTAAGAGAAATGTAAGCTGCACGTAGGGACGATAAACTAAACGAATTATTTATATATATTTATATATATATATATAATTATAATATAACGAATTGAGCGCAGTAGTTCGTGTTTTGAAATCGAACTTTTAAACGAATATACCGGAAGATCCGACCGTCGGATTTTCCCAAAACTGAAACCCTTAGGACCGTCTTGGAAAAATCTTTCCAACGATATAAGCTACGCTAAAATCCAACGGTTAGATTTTGAGGAAAGTGAAAAACAAAATTGATTGAAAACAGCGCCAAGGTCGCCCTTGACCTGAAGCGTCGTTAAATAAAGAAATTAATTATATTAAAATAATTAAGGCAAGAATTAATCGTTATAAAATAAAATGATGATATGAAATATGTTTTTCTCAAAATATATGAATGCGAGATTATTTGGAAAGTCCGGGTTAATCCCATTCCAAATGATCGTACGGTTTCAAGAATTCAAGTATGAAGACGGCGCATGAAGACCGTAAATCTCCCTTCGAGTGGACAACGATCAAGACTCTGAATTGGTTTGATCCCAATTCAAGGGTCGGGGTAATTGCCCAAACGTACGTGTTGATTTCACGGGTTTGACCCTAGTTCAGACCTAGAGCATGGGTATAAATGGATAGTGTGTCTGACATCGTACCCCACAAAATATTATGTTGTTGATATTCAGTTAATATATAAACGATTGGTGGCAGAGAATTTATTCTCTACTTAACACCCGTTTATATAGTGACGGAAGATCAATAGTACGGTATGGAGTGACGGTGTGGCATACTAAGATGCAATGATCAGTGTTACTTGTTGAAAAGCAGAACCTTGTGGTATGAAGAACATGACTTCACGAGCCTCACAAACCGGTAGAGTCTAAAAAGGGGGAAGGGAACGCAGGGAAAGTAGCACGTTTCTTTCTAGTTAGTAGTCATTTTACTTTTGGAGGATGATGAAATGAGGCGCCTCGGATAGGTCCTATAGGACCGGGGAACGTGTGCTTAGGAATTGCCAATCCTCTAAGCTGTATGTGAGGACCGGCCCTGCAGGATCCAAGGGTTAACTGCGGGTAATCCTGAGACGTTAACTAGAGCGTCTCGAATCGGTAAGGAGTCCTCCCTAGCCTGGACTCATGATGGAAACCCAAATTTCCAATACGACCCCGACGGATTTGATTGTATTACTAGTATTGGAGGCATAATATATGGTACCTATGCTTCCTAGGATTAATACATTGCTTTGAATTGTTTTAAAACATATACACCCTAATAATAGTATTATTTTCGTATTTGGCGTATTTAGCATGTTTAACCACCATAAGGTAAAACTCTATCCTCTTGGTGTGCGTTGCATTGTGTGATGGGACCTGAGTCTTATGGTGGTTCCATTTTTCAAAAGACATTGCGTTTTGTTACGTTTTACTTATCTGTATTGACACTATAGTTATGCACGGCAATCCATTGGTACAACCCGTTCCGCGTTAGCGGCGTGGTCTTTGGATTTGCCTTATTAGTATAAGTTATTTAAGATTTCTCACACCAGTCCCACGACTGACCCATAGTTTGTTTCACCTTTTTGCAAACTTGGGTGCCCTCTCTTCTACACGGGCAGCCAAGTAGACAGGTTCATTCTTTGCGTGGAGCTTTTCATTGAAGCTGCTTATTTTCTCTCTCTTGGATTCTGCTTGGGAGAAGAGGTGATGACTTGGAGCTTGAAGACTTTTTGTTTCTATTGGCATCTATTCTTTTCTTTTTTAGACATCAAACTTATTTCTTTTCTGCAAACTTGTTGTAATAGCTTAGATTCTGTGACTGTGGATTTTCTGTGATTGATGACATTATATTTTTCCGCTGCTATAATGTTATTACTCTATGAATCTCCTTTGCTATATTGTATCTGTGTTCTGTTTTATTGTATTTATGTTGTATTCCATATGATTTCTCCTTGCTTTCACTTGTGGAAGTTTGGGGTTATCACAGTTGGTATCAGAGCTTTGGTTTACAAAGCGGAGTACAACATATCTATAATAATTCGTTTACATAGAATCACTATATTCTATGGCGAACAGTTCATGAGATACATAATAGCCAGTCACTTTATCGTCATCTTTTCATTCATCCTTCGATCTTTTAGAATCACATTTTCTGTTGTTTTGACTCTTTCCTTGATCATACGTTCGAAGAAGACTAAGAGAAGTGGTGATGCTCAATTGGCACATGTGTACGAAGGAGCGAAAGGACCAACTTCTTCGGTGGAAGGCCTGATGTTATAGGCGGTACTATTTCTGTTAAAACGTTTCAACATTCTCTGTGTTTATTCTTCCTCTTCTCCTCTTTTATTTTCTTTTTCCTTTTCGGGGACGAAAAGTTCTTAAGTGGGGGAGATTGTAACGACCCAGGATTTTAGGGCCAATTTAAAATTTTTATTTTAATGAATTTAAAGTATTTTAAATGATTGATTTATTTTAATCGAAGTTAAAACGAATAAATTTAATTTATACATAAAAGGAATTGAAAACAAGCGCTGCAGTTTGAAATTTTGACTTTAAACTTTAACTGAATGTACAGGATTCAAAATAAAACAAATTTTAGTGAAACCAAAAATATTTAAATCTGTTTCAGAATATCTTTCTAATGAATCCGAAAAATTGAAATTTCACTTTATAATTTATAGGTTATGTCAAAATTAAAATTTAGAAAAGTCGCTATGAAATGAATATATATAATATATAAAGGTCAGAATGGCCACTTTTTACATACGAAGGAATCGGAACTCGAAACCATTTCCATTGAGTTCAGAATGATGTTTCTGCATTGAAAAACAGTAAACACTTATATATTTTGAGTTTCAGAAATTATTGTTTTCAAATTGTATTTTTGATATTAAATATATTCGCCCTGAAAATAGCCATTTTTCAAAAAGTCTCAGAATTGAACGAAACGAATTTTGTTGTGATCGTATCGGCATAAGAAAGCCAAAAATAATTTTTCCGGATTTTTCTGACTTCGTATGTGGCCCCGGCAAAATTATATTTACGTTCGAATTTAAAATAAAAGGTTTATTTGAAAATAAAATAAAACCAGACTGTAACTTCAGAATTGGACCATGGGGATAGCACCATCGCGTTCAGAAGGCGTGAAAACATAAGATCGACAGTCGTTGAGCGTAAATAGGAGATTGTATGTGAGAACTGTAATTTCTCGAATTAATTAATTAATTAATTAATTAATGATTATTAAACCCTAAATATACCTGTATAAATACGGACCGTATACAGCTACAGTTCCTCTTCTTCTTCCTTCGTGTTTAACAGCCGCCGTAACCCATAGAGCATCGAATTTTCAAACTCCATTATCTCACTCGTTTCTCGACGGAATTTAGAAAACTTTGGCACGTATCGAAGAGAAAATCGAGGCCTTCAATCTCCGACCAGTTTCACCCGTCCTCGTCCACCGTCGAAGCCGCCACGTCGCCAAGAACGTGCGCCGCACGCACCTGAACTGGGCCCCACCTCGTCCGTCGCACCCCCTTCGCCTCTGGCCGCCGATAGCCCTCTCCAAGCCGGTCGCTGTCCAACAAACGGCTCGCCAATCCGTCGATCGTAGCTCGCGAAAATCGAAGTTGAATTTCTGAACCAAATCTGAACTATAAAGGTAATTTTAATTTCAGATTTTGTAACGCTTTTAAGCGTGACAGAAGCAGTTGTTAAAAGTCTGGTTAATTAAAACATTGATAACTTATTCGTATGAACTCGGATTCTGAAAATTTCAGATCCGACATGACCGTGAGGACGAGTAGTATTTGCTGAGACCGATTGGGGCGTTCTGAAAATTAATTGGATTTATTATACCTTTTATCCAATCAAGGTGAGAATTCACTGAACTTGAATTGATTTAATTTATACAACTGTATGTGAATCTGCTATGATATAAACTGTATGTGAATCTGCTATGACTTAATCTGTATGTGTATGCTAGGACTAAAACCACTGCATGTTGATTGACAATTTTTGTCAATATTAGAATAAGAAATTTTTTACTGTATGTTGATTGACATATTTGTCAATATTTAAATAGGAAATGTTGAAATTGTTCATTGTATGTTAGAGTGACATTTTGTATATATTATAGAAAATGACATCGTATGGTAAAAATAACATTTTGCTATGTTATATTATAGAAAATGACATCGTATGGTAAAGATAACATTTTTTTTATATATGTTAAAATAGAATTATATATAGTATGTTGAATGGACACTATTTTTGTTATGTTAAGAATGGGAAATAAGCACCGTATGTTAATGAACAATATTTTGTTCATTATTAAAATAAGAAAAGCACCGTATGTTAATGAATAATATTTTGTTCATTATTAAAATAAGAAAAGCACCGTATGTTAATGAATAATATTTTGTTCATTATTAAAATAAGAAAAGCACCGTATGTTAATGAATAATATTTTGTTCATTATTAAAATAAGAAAAGCACCGTATGTTAATGAATAATATTTTGTTCATTATTAAAAATAAGAATATGGCACTATATGAAATGAACTAATTTTTGTTCATTATAAATTATAGTATTATACACCGTAGGTTGATGAACGCTATTTTGTTCATTATTAAATTAGTATTACACACTGTATGTAAGAATGACAAATTTTGTCAATATTAAAAGTAAAATTTGCCACTGTAGGTTAATTGACAAATTTTGTCAATATTAAAAATAGGATTTGTCACTATATGTTAAATGACAAATTTTGTCAATATTGAAATAGAAATTATTCACCGTATGTTAATGAGCAACTTTGTTAATATAATGTTCACCGTATGAAATTAACATTTTTATTTAATGTTATTATAAAGAATGGTCATCTTATGATAATGACATTTGTGTCAAATGTTGATAGGTAAGAATATAAAATGATATTGTATGTAAATAGTATTTTTGGCAAATAAAAATACAAAATGGTCATTGTATGAAAATATTATACTTGTCATGTTAGAAAATAAGGAAATGCATGGTATGTAAAAATAGTATTTTTGTTATTGTAAATAAATAGAAAGAGTTAAAATGTGGCATTATGTAAACTTACATTTTCTAAATGTGAAGTGAAGAAAACAGAGATTTACATTTTCTAATGCAAAAGATATAGTAATGATATTGGGAAATTTATATTTTCTAATAATATTGGGAAATCTATATTTTCTAATAATATTGGGAAATCTATATTTTCTAATAATATTGGGAAATCTATATTTTCTAATAATATTGGGAAAAATATATTTTCTAATAATATATTTTCAATGTTATAAAAGGGAAAATGAAGTGTATGTACAATTTAACATTATTCACAATGTTAAATAAAAGGAAAATTCCACCGTATGATAGTTACACTATTTTATAATGTTAAGAGTTAAAGAACTTGACCATAGGAAGTATATACATTATTTATAATGTAAAATAAAAGGAGAATTTGCATTGTAAGATCATATACATTATTTATAATGTAAAATAAAAAGAGAATTTACATTGTAAGATAATAAACATTTTTTTTATGTATATAAAAAGGGAATTTACCTCCTAGGAAAAGAATTAACATTATTTATAATGTTAAATAAAAGAAATAAAACTGTATGTAAGAATTAACATTATTTATAATGTTAAATAAAAGAAATGAAACTGTATGTAAGAATTAACATTATTTATAATGTTAAATAAAAGAAATGAAACTGTATGTAAGGTTTAACATTATTTATAATGTTAAATAAAAGAAATGAAACTGTATGTAAGGTTTAACATTATTTATAATGTTAAATAAAAGAAATGAAACTATATGTAAGGTTTAACATTATTTATAATGTTAAATAAAAGAAATGAAACGTATGTAAGAATAACATTATTTATAATGTTAAATGAAAGGTAAGGAACTGTATTGAAACATTAACATTATTTATAATGTAGGTAAAAGGGAACTTACACCATAGGAAAGTGTTCATTATTCATAATGAAATTGGAAAAGAAATATATAAAGAAATGAATGGGATGGCACATTATAATTTACATTCTTAAATGAAAATTATAAAGTATAAAATAAATAATAATGAATTAAAAAGGGAAGAATTATCGTCTAATCCTAAACTACATTGTCATGTAAGTAGAAAGGTGAAAGTTAAGAGAAATGTAAGCTGCACGTAGGGACGATAAACTAAATGAATTATTTATATATATTTATATATATATAATTATAATATAACGAATCGAGCGCAGTAGTTCGTGTTTTGAAATCGAACTTTTAAACGAATATACCGGAAGATCCGACCGTCGGATTTTCCCAAAACTGAAACCGTTAGGACCGTCTTGGAAAAATCTTTCCAACGATATAAGCTACGCTAAAATCCAACGGTTAGATTTTGAGGAAAGTGAAAAACAAAATTGATTGAAAACAGCGCCAAGGTCGCCCTTGACCTGAAGCGTCGTTAAATAAAGAAATTAATTATATTAAAATAATTAAGGCAAGAATTAATCGTTATAAAATAAAATGACGATATGAAATATGTTTTTCTCAAAATATATGAATGCGAGATTATTTGGAAAGTCCGGGTTAATCCCATTCCAAATGATCGTACGGTTTCAAGAATTCAAGTATGAAGACGGCGCATGAAGACCGTAAATCTCCCTTCGAATGGACAACGATCAAGACTCTGAATTGGTTTGATCCCAATTCAAGGGTCGGGGTAATTGCCCAAACGTACGTGTTGATTTCACGGGTTTGACCCTAGTTCAGACCTAGAGCATGGGTATAAATGGATAGTGTGTCTGACATCGTACCCCACAAAATATTATGTTGTTGATATTCAGTTAATATATAAACGATTGGTGGCAGAGAATTTATTCTCTACTTAACACCCGTTTATATAGTGACGGAAGATCAATAGTACGGTATGGAGTGACGGTGTGGCATACTAAGATGCAATGATCAGGGTTACTTGTTGAAAAGCAGAACCTTGTGGTATGAAGAACATGACTTCACGAGCCTCACAAACCGGTAGAGTCTAAAAAAGGGGAAGGGAACGCAGGGAAAGTAGCACGTTTCTTTCTAGTTAGTAGTCATTTTACTTTTGGAGGATGATGAAATGAGGCGCCTCGGATAGGTCCTATAGGACCAGGGAACGTGTGCTTAGGAATTGCCAATCCTCTAAGCTGTATGTGAGGACCGGCCCTGCAGGATCCAAGGGTTAACTGCGGGTAATCCTGAGACGTTAACTAGAGCGTCTCGAATCGGTAAGGAGTCCTCCCTAGCCTGGACTCATGATGGAAACCCAAATTTCCAATACGACCCCGACGGATTTGATTGTATTACTAGTATTGGAGGCATAATATATGGTACCTATGCTTCCTAGGATTAATACATTGCTTTGAATTGTTTTAAAACATATACACCCTAATAATAGTATTAGTTTCGTATTTGGCGTATTTAGCATGTTTAACCACCATAAGGTAAAACTCTATCCTCTTGGTGTGCGTTGCATTGTGTGATGGGACCTGAGTCTTATGGTGGTTCCATTTTTCAAAAGACATTGCGTTTTGTTACGTTTTACTTATCTGTATTGACACTATAGTTATGCACGGCAATCCATTGGTACAACCCGTTCCGCGTTAGCGGCGTGGTCTTTGGATTTGCCTTATTAGTATAAGTTATTTAAGATTTCTCACACCAGTCCCACGACCGACTCATAGTTTGTTTCACCTTTTTGCAAACTTGGGTGCCCTCTCTTCTACACGGGCAGCCAAGTAGACAGGTTCATTCTTTGCTTGGAGCTTTTCATTGAAGCTGCTTATTTTCTCTCTCTTGGATTCTGCTTGGGAGAAGAGGTGATGACTTGGAGCTTGAAGACTTTTTGTTTCTATTGGCATCTATTCTTTTCTTTTTTAGACATCAAACTTATTTCTTTTCTGCAAACTTGTTGTAATAGCTTAGATTCTGTGACTGTGGATTTTCTGTGATTGATGACATTATATTTTTCCGCTGCTATAATGTTATTACTCTATGAATCTCCTTTGCTATATTGTATCTGTGTTCTGTTTTATTGTATTTATGTTGTATTCCATATGATTTCTCCTTGCTTTCACTTGTGGAAGTTTGGGGTTATCACACGGGTCGACCTCAAAAATAGGCCGGTTCGGTTATTCCCCCTCCCAATTTGCTGTTTTGAACCTTTTTTGCATGTTTATTTATTTAATTTTTATATATATCTATATATATTTCTCTCATATGCATATAAACTTCAAGGCTTAATAACTTCTTCATAATTAACCATTTTTTTTAATATTCTGAGAAAATACGGGGTGTTACAGTGGGGTTCTACCATCGGACCAAGTAAACTTTCTATTTGCCAATGGAAAATCAATTAATTCACAATCACCCACAAACTCACTAAAATCTGCCATGTCACCACAATGATTTGCACTTTTTTTGCTTCTTTCAGATCCAAATCTTGTAACATTAAAATCTCCTCCAGACCCAAGGGTCGTACATCAACTGTGAAATTCCACCCCCTCTTTCCATAAAATTTTCCTTTCAATTCTCGTATTTGGACCATAAAAATTTGAAAAAAAGTATAGCCTCTTAGTCATGACACTCTCCAAAGTAACATGCAAACAATAACTCTGACATATCTCTTGTTTCAAACTCCACAAATTACTATTCCAACCAGTAAACAAACCACCAGCACTACCCGCAGCCGGTATGTTTCTCCATTCATTTACTACTCCCCATCCCAGGCTTTTAAAGGTGTGTATATCGGGATTATCAAGTTTAGTTTCTTGAAGCATAATAATGTCAGGTTTAACAGATTTAAGGTAATTTTTGACACGAAGACATTTATCAAAATTACCCAGACCTCTAACATTCCAAGATATAACAATCATTGGGGTAGGTCAGCCTCATCTAACTCTTTACTTTTAATGTCGCTCATAACATTATCATTTAACAAAAAACTGGAGCTACTAGCAAGAGCATGCATCTGATCAGCGGACATAGAATTAAGAATAGCAGGGATAAAACACTACCTTCCATTGGATGTGGAAGGCCACGAGCACTCCTCCTTAATATGACCAGGCCAGAATCCATTGGCTTCTTTCCTTTCCTTCTGCTAGTTGCACATGAGCGTTCATCTGAGTCTGAAATAGCCACAGCATTATTCCCGCCACCAAGATCATCATTATCATCACCACCAAGATCAAAGTCCTCGTCGTTACCCTTTTCAAACATAAGTTCCAAACCAGCATTATTGCTTTCCTCTAGATCAACATCATCATTTCCACCCTCATCACTATGAGCTCCCATAGCATCCTTCACAACATTTTGACCCCCAGCATCACCCTCCACATCAACCGAAATAGGAGCGAATGAATTACTTCCCAACCCCACATTCGCCATGGGGGAACTTCCACTTCTAGCCTTCAGAATCTTCAAATTACCATCATCTCCTTTGGCAACAACCGTTTTGCGAAGTTCCCTTCTGTCAACCGCATCAGAGGATTCTCCATCCACCCTCGAAATCAAAACATTGTGAAAAAAACCTTCAACAAGGACAACAAAAGATGGTGGGAGGTCCATTTCCTCATCAATTAACATCAACGCCCTCAACGAAGAAAGGTCAGTTGCATTCCATACGCCACGTTGGAGCTTGGTCACTTCACCCAAATCCGCCAACGCCGTCCTGAGGGAAGCTACGCTTCTACACACTAACGGCACATTCTTGAGAGCAACCCAAACATAGATCCTCTTCATAGCCAGACTACCAACTTACGGACTCCACCTCTTCAGATTAACCACTCCCTTCGGATAAAAGAGCGAGTAGTAGAAAGATTCTGACAATAAAGAAGGGGGGATTTCACAATAAAGTCATCTCCGAATCTCCGTACAGTCCAAATCCAACCAGGCGCACGTCTGCCGAAGTGAGTTCCCAAGAGAATCTCTAGTTCATTGATAGAGAAAGCACCACGGGCAATGGAGAGAATCGCCATCGATATAGCCTTTTTAAAATCATCAGGATAATACGCCGCTGAAAGTGGAGGATACGATCTAGGATTAGGGTTCTCCATAATTTTAGGATTTTTGAGATTAATTTTGCAGTTGAAACCCTTTTGGCCAGTTTTATTATAGCGAAAACAAACAAAAGGATTTCGACAGCTCCTTGCCCAGTGATCTAAAGATCCATATCTGAAGCAACCATTATCGGATTTGATGGTTTTTATTGTTTCAAAGTAATGGTTCGTATTCCAAGGCGGTTGATAAAAAAAGAATTATTACGAGATTTAAAAATTCCGATTGTCTCGAGAAAAAGCGTTACGCTTTACACCTGGCTTCAAAAAATCTCTTTGTACGGTGGAAGTACATCCTTGTCGTTATTCTGTATGTCTTCTAGCGGAGAAGAAACGTGATTAGAGAAAGATGAAGCAAGATTGTTAATCGTGTGTTTAGAATTCTCCATTAGGGTTTTGAAGGTCACCATTGTTAATCCCCAAGTTGTATGTGTACTTAGATAAAGGCACGTATAGGGAAGGTTGGTCTCTATTTGTACAGGCAAGAATTAGTATATAACTCCCCTTCGTTTCGAAGCAGTTGGCTCTATTATGTGATGATGTGTTTGAAAGGTTGGTTGTTATAACTTGGCGCCCAAGTTGATGTATAATCTTTATTAAAAATTCTGTGACCCTTCTCTAATAAAGAAGCTACAAGTCCATACATATCTGAAATATATAATCTACCCAAGATCAAAATCTTTACATTTGAGAAAGAAACGTTATTTTGAATAAAACACATTTATGTACTCATAGTTTTAGACATTCTAAATCCAGTGTCATATGCGCAAGATTAGCCTAACTCAATCTTATGGTAAACTATAGTGTTTGATAAATATTTTGTTTTATTCTATTTTACGGTACTGCTATATCGACGCTAACCGTTAAATTAATCTTCAAGAATAACGAAAATGGACATCATGGTGTAATTTGACATTACGGCGCTGAAAACAATCTCCGTTTGCAAAAACGGTGCTATTTAGATTGCAAAATATCCATCGGTTCACTTTTAAATTCCGTCTACTGGCAGAACAACTCCGTTTGGCTCCAAAATGGAAATATAGCAATAATAAATATATGCATTCCAGTAAAATTCGTTTCGTCGAAAATGGAGGTCGTTTGAAAAGAAAACTATTTCTAGGACCTATATATTATCGATAAATTATAATTAAATCCAAAACAAATTCCAATTAAATAAAAATAAATTAATATTATTGAATATATCCAAATAGAATACCCATAGCTTCAGACTGCACCAATACAGATTTAAAATCTAGAATTTAGGGTTAAACGATATTAAAAACCGTTAACATTTTATTAAATAAACATTATTGTTTATTAATGAATTCCACAGTGACTATTTGAAAATTTGAATTAGACATAACTTACAGTCAATAAGTTGAAATTTCCATTTTTCTCTTCCGTTAGAAAAATATAATCAAATTGATTCAAATGGTTCTCATTTCATAGAATTCCGACTTATATCGGATCCTGTATATTCAAATAAAGTTCATATCGAAAACTATGAATTACCGCGGCGTTTCGAGCTCATTTTAATTAATTTATAAATATATATATTCTTACTCCATTTTATTAAATAAATTCGATACAAAATCCATTATATTTCCAATATAATAATTAAAATATATTTAAATATTAAAATTTAAATGGCCTAAAAGTCTGGGACGTTACAATAATCATTTTAATCTACAAAACGTTTACTTTTAAATCATTATTCACTTTAAAACGTGAATTATTCATTTATAAAACTGAACTTGTTTTATCAAATCAAAACTTGATTTCAATTTTTAAATATTATTACAGGTTCAAATTCTGTTTATTGAGTTATTTTATAAATCCACAATTAATCTATTTTTCCTAAAATAGTCCACTATTTCATTTTAACGCAATTTCTATCTCATTCAAATTACTATTTGAATTCCTATTTCAAAATCCAGTTTCCTTTATAAATGTTTTTGTTTACAAAATAATTTACTTCCCCTAATCATTCACTTCATACGTGAATAGTATTTCTTTTTATAAAGTCAATCAATTTGATTTTGCACTTAAAACAATATGTTAAATCCAAATTCTTTTTATACTTCTATTTAGATAATTCGTATAAAATTTTATTTTAATTTCTAATCACCTATAATTTCCTTTATAAATGTTAAGTTTATATTTCATAAAAATATTGGTGTTAAAACCGATTCTTACTTCCTAATTTAAATTCAGACTTATACACACACACACACACACACACACACACATATATATATATATATTCAAATTATCCAATAATAAATATTTAATTAATTTATAAATATCGCTTATAAATTAATCTTCTCAATTTATCTGTTAAAACAGATTTTTATTTAAAATCTACTTTATATCAAGCTTCTTGTAATTCCTTTTATAACTCACAAATTCCCTTTTTATAATATTATTAATTTTCCAAATAATTACTTTTAGAAAATCCATTGATTTTATAAAATACTTAAATTCAATCTCCACTTTAAAATTTCCTTTTATATATTCAAATATTACTTATCGTATTTAAAAATACCAAACATAAAGGATTAATATCATCCAAACACACATAATCAATAACGGATTATTTATCACATCGTATATCATAGTATATGAAAAACCGTAGTATAAATATTGAGGAATCCAGTTGAATCCCTCCAACCTGTTTCATGCATCCACAGATGTTAAACATAAATAACATCAATTCATTTCAATATGAAATATTTTGATAAATAGATTCAATATTAATTAATGATATATATATATAACTAGATCTATAATCTCAACCAATTAATTAGCAGTTCATCCTAACAAGCAACACATAGCAATCAACCATCATTTATCAATTCTAAAAATACATTATAAAAATATAAACTGGGCGGAGTTAGTGAGTTTACTCACATTTGTCGTTAATCATTAAATAACGATTAACGGTCCTTGATCTGATCAGGCATTTGAATTTCGCCATAAATTGTAACGAACTCCAAATCACTCCAATCTAGTTCCATTGTGTAGCCTTCATCTGTACGATCCCAACGGATCCTATTTCGTTAAATTCTGATAATGTGTGCAAGAGTTATGATTATTACAAGTTTAAACTATTTTAACGTTGCTAATTAAATAATTACTATTTAATTAACCTCAACTAATCTTCATAATGCCACATCATTATTTGTTAAGCCGCTGCTCATCCATTTCTTCCCGAATGAACTTTCTGCTCAAGATTTTCAAATGGCCATCTCGTGACTTTGCTTCCTTCGTGCGACATCATCTCTTCACCATTTTACAAACTAAAACCACCATTCACCCTCTCATCAACTTCTTTTTCAACCCATACACGTATCCTCCCTTCCGTACTCCATACCCATTTCCATTCTCAAGCAGCAACTGTACCCTCGTTTACCAGGAATGACACTTTTTCCTTCGAGAGTCCTCAAATACATCCACCGAATTGCGAAATCCCATCACAAGTTCATCTCTGATAACCACTTCGTCCAACTCCCCCTCAAAACCCTATGATAGCTAACCCTAGGTCCGCTAGCGAACCAAAAAAAAATGTTCAAACCCATCTCTATGTATATAAGAAGAAAGCCGATGTTCCAAGCAACTCAACGAAATCAAACTTTCATGTTTTCATTTTGATTTCAATTTCCTATTATTTTTTGAATATTTTAGAACTTACGTTAGAAAAAAATGTAGCAGCGATTTCTACGTTTGACCAGTGAAATGGAATGAATTAGGTTTAAGTCTTGGGTATGATATATATATATAGAGAGAGAGAGAGAGGTAGATAGCTTATAGGGTAAGTTTTATATATTATTTAATTAAGTTATATTCTAGCGCTATTTGTATCTGTCGATTAAAAATTCCTATGATCCCATAAAATATCCAAATTCGATGAAAATTGACATACAACAAAAATTTGACATTACGGACCCAATGAAACTTGTTTCGTTGAATTCCGAGTTCGTTTGCTCATACAGCGTATTTTTTAAGTCAAATTAACTGTTTTTCACATTAAAATAGCGCACGGCCACATACTGACTCCAAAAATCACGAAATTTGACATTTAACAATAATTTAATATTTCGAATCCAAAAATTTAATTTCATCGAAAACGGAGGTCGTTTGCAAAAATGGATATTTTCTAAGGTCTAAAATAAACCAATAAAATATTAATATATTCAAAAACAATTTCAATTAAATAAAAATAAATTATTATTTTCAAATAAATCGAAATAGAATATCGTACAACCCCAAAATAAATATGTATCTAGATTTATAACTCGATTTTTTCAAAAACAGGTTAAATCGATATTAAATATATATTAAAACCTTTTTATTATATAAATAAATCATTATAAATCATAAACGAATTCCATAGTGACTATGTGAAAATTTGATTTGGACATAATTCGTAATCTACCAAATGAAAACTCGAAATTTCACTTTCATTAGAAAAATATCATTCAATAGATTCCAATGTTTCTTGTTTCAAAGAAATCTGACTTAAAACGGATTCTGTATATTCAATTGATGTTCAAAACGTAATATTACGAACTACCATGCCATTACGTGCTTGTTTTAAATTATATTATAAATTATACGTTCTAACGTCATTTATTAAATAAGTTCGTTATTAAAATTCGAATCTAAACTCAACCAAATCTCTTACACTATCCAATTCACGCAATATTACGAATTCTACTATTCCCGACTATTTCAGAATTTATAATTTATTATCCCACTATTTATATTAATTAAATATTCAAAATAATTTAATTCAAACCATTTAAATCTCTAAATCGCTATTTAAATAATTAAATTAATTAATTATTATAATGCTAAAATCTGGGACGTTACAAGCTCTTACCCTCTTTTGTTGCCATCATATGGCATGCCATCCTGCGGTAACTTGACAATAGCAGATCATGCCCACTAAGAAGAAGACACATAAATTGGCACTTGTTATAGTAGTCCCTGATCGAAATCTGCATGTTCAAAAAACATCAGATGCCCTAGTAATCAATTTGTTGATATATTGTACCATTGTGCTACATAAGCTTGCCCAGTTTTCCTGAAACCATCAGATCTTGCCTGAAAGGGAAGGTAGTCATATATGTCTTAATAAATAAACTACGGTTTTGCACTCCAACCCAATCTTATTCTTTTGACCTCTTTCAACTATTATCCCAACTAATCAAGCCTGGACTTCTTAAGACCATCGGATCCTATTTGAAATGGGATGTGGTCAGAATGGGTCCTAACTACTAATATGTATTTTCTTTTATTCTTAGCCAAATCCTAGATCTGAGGCTAACATATTGACCCGGTTTCTGACTGAGTAATCATATTACTTGTATCGTGATAGGTTTATTATTCTTCTTTTTATTATGATCTTTTGGTTCTTAATTATCATAATAATTCTGCTTACTTTTATGTTTCTTATGAATTACAATACTAGTCGTACTATAAATATGCAATTTTACATGTAATACCGTAAATTTAGTTCCTTCTTATTTAATCCATATTCACTAAGTTCTATATTATTATTCTATTCCACACACAAAAAGAGGATAAAAAATGTGTTTGTAAACTATCATTAGCTCTTAAAAAATGTAAATCATTGCAAAAAGACTAAGATAACTGATAGAAATAACAATTAATGAAGAAAAGTAGAAAAATAAATTTACAGAAAGAAACTACAAGAAAACAGAAAAAATAAGTACTTACACAACAAAAATAAATAAAATAAACTGTAAAAAACAGTAAACTACTCGTATAAAAGACAACTAAAAATACTAGCAAAACTACAAGTAAAATTATTAAAAACTCTAAACTTTTAAACAACTTATAATCTAAATAATTACTGCACTCACTCATAGTCCTAAGCACTTTCTCTATGGTTACTGCTGATTCTATCTTTGAAGTGGATTATAAATATTTTACTTCATAAACCTTTTCCCCAAAAAAAAAATTAGGTCAGGTTAATCTCAGAATAGAGAACCTAGAGAGCGGAAAAGATCGTGTTGTGAGAAAATAGCTTGGACTAGGGATATATTTGTAGTGTAGCCTTGGGTCTAAAATCGTTGGATTTCAAGATACAATCCAAGCCAGCCACGTCATTGAAAGAATTTGGACCATCGGTTCACTCATCTAACGCACCAGAACAGGCAACGTTGGCCTAAAAAATAAAATTCCCGCTTCGTTACGTACCTTGGTGATTTTTCTCCTAGACCCTTTTGCGGTCGACCCGCCGCTGGTTAGGTCGACCTAAGGATCGACCCGTATACTTTTTATTTTATTCGTTTAACTTTTTTCTCTTATATATTTTTGCATACTAGCTTGGATACTGACAAGTTTTATATAAAGACTGGCCAGAAGATTTCTACGGACATAATGCAATTATGTAGCCAAACTTGGATCTATAAAAGATTTTTTTTCCCTCTTTCTATATTAGTTAATCTCTTTCTATTAAACTCATACTCGTTCCTCTTCATTGATATTATTTAACTTCCAATAAATTACATTAATACTTGACCTAATAGTTGTTTTATTATGCGCATTACATTTTCAAATTCAAATGGGCATGTTAACGTTTGTGGTTTAATTCTTTTTATTAGCTTTTAATGTTACGCTTATAATGTTAGTCTTTTATTCCTCCATTTATCCTTTTATAACGTTATTATGAATGTTTCCATTAATTCTATTTATTATTGTAATGTCCTAGATTTTCGAACATTAATTTCGAATATTTAAATATGTTTCATATATTGATTTGGTGATATTGATGGATTTTATATTGAATTTTATTTATTAAAATGAAGTTCGAATATATATATATATATATATATTTAAATTAATTAAAACGAGCTCGTAACAACGTGGTAGTTTGTAATATTGAGTTTTGAACTTTAATTGAATTTATATGATCCGATATAAGTCGGATTTTTGTGAAACAAGAAACGCTAGAGTCTATTAGTCGATAATTTTCTAATGAAAGAGAAAAATCGGGATTTCATTGTATATATTGCAAGTTATGTCCAATTAAAAATTTCAAATAGTCGTTATGGAATTAGTTAATAAACAATAACGCTTGTTTGAAAAAATAAAAAGGATTTAATATATAATTTGAATATGATTAACATGGAATTATACAACATTGAGTTTAAAATTTATATTGGTTGATTCTGGAGCTGTAAAATATTTCATTTGGAGGTATGCAAAAATAATTATTTATTATTATTTAATATAATTTGTTTTTTATTTAATTATTAAATTGTCGATATTATATAGGCTTTAGGAATGACTATTTTTCCGAATGACTTCCGTTTTCAACGTAATAAATTTTATTGGAATAAATATAATTTATTATTGCTAGATTTCGGATTTGGAGCAAAACGGAGTTATTTTGTCGGTAGATGAAATATAAAAGTAAACCGATAAGTAAACTGGAATCTAAATAACTTCGTTTTTGCAAATGGAGTCCGTTTTTAACGAAATTTATTTCATTGGAACCGCAACTTTAAGGCTTGGCAGTGTATTCATTTTCAGTACGTTTAGAGTTTATGTGTGACGATATGGAATTTACGATCACCAGTGAACAACGATTAACACTAAAAATTTAATACCATGATAAGTAAAACAAATTAATAAATAAATAAACATATACCACGTTTGACACTAGCAAAATAAAATGTTGCCAATTCTTTTTGAAATTTGCTACTATAACAACCCGTATTTTTGGAACCAATTTAAAATTTATTTTTAATTGATTTTAATAGAAATTAAATATTTTATATGATTTATTTTGAGAATAAATGATGAAAAATTTATTTAAAGTGAAATTAGAATGTATAAATTTATTTTAATTATAAATCGAGCTTGAAATGGCGTAGTAGTCTAAAAATTTGATTTTAAATTTCAATTGAATGTACAAAATTCAAAATAAATCAGATTTCAGTAAAACCAAAAATGTTAGAATCTATTTAATAGTATCTTTCTAGTGAATGTAAGAAACTGAGATATCACTTCATAAATTGAAAGTTACGCCCAATTTAAAATTTAAAATAGTCGCAGTTGAATTTTTATCTATATTTTAAATATATATGTAGCCCTTAAAAATAGCTATTTTACAGACGGTCTCCATTTTCGATGAAACCACTTTCGTTGGATCTAAAATATCAAATTATTGTCAGGTTTAAATTTTCAAGTCATTTGGAATAAATATGTGAGCGTAGCAAATTTAAACGTGTTTTCAAATTCAGTTTAAATTTAATAAGCTAGTAAAAATGCCAGTTTTCAAATGGTCTCCAAATTCGACGAAATTAATTTTGTTGTGATCATATCATCAAAACATAGCGAGATTTCAATTTGCATAATTTTTGGAGTCAGTATGTAGCCCCGGTAAATTGAAATGTACGTTGGAATTCAATATTGACCGTTATATTAATTTATATTTTGATTTTGATAAAAAAAATGATCGAAACAGTCTAATTGGCTTACGATACATATCTCACTGTGTTCATAATAGGGGTATTTAGTCAGAAACGATAGTTATTGGGTTTGATTTGGAGTTAAAATGCAAAATCTCGCTTTTTGGAATTAGATAATAATTTCAATATAATATATATATTAGAAAACCCTAATCTCCTTCATTAATTATCCTCCGCCGTTTGCTTAAAATCCATGGCCCCTAACGCTCCAAACTTTCTTCTAGTCAATCTCACAATTCATTCAACGATTTTAGAAATGTCCAAAGAGAAAATCGAAGAGCACCCAAGATCTAGGGGATCAACGGTCAAGATGGAGTTTCGTTTTGTGGATAGCTCGATTTCTCCACTCAATCACCTGCCGTTCAATGCTAATTTCCTAGCAAAGGGGCCCACCGTGCTCTTCTCCATTCTCAGCGATGGTGGATGGTGGTGCGGGCTTCCACGTGGCGGTGATGGATCGGGTCCTGGACCCTCGTAGGTGGCGCGAGGTCGAGCCCTGGAGGTCGACGATGGTTCCAATAAATTGAATGGGGAGAGAAAAAGATTAAGTTGATTACTTCTTTAATTAATATTTAATTATAAAATTTATGTAATTAACGATTAAATTATTATATCTTTTTCATACGAGATCGAAATCCGACGATTTCAGTTGTGTTGCACTCGTATCAACGAACAATACAACATGGAACTGACCAGAACTGAAATGGAGCAAGTTGAATTTTTAAGCTAAATTAAACGCTTGTTTAATTTAGTTCAAAAATAAAATCTTCAAATTAAGACTGACGGAGTGGAATTCATATTGAGAACTCTCTCACTAAAATATTGGTACAGTTATTTATTTTATAACTGAATGTAGCGATTGCCAGTGTTGATTTTTTATTAGTTTTAATTATCACAAATTTGTATACGGTGCTTGTTAGCTCACTTCACTATTGTTTGAAAACCATGGATGATTTAATTGACTATATTGTGTTTTTACTGTGATGTTGAGTTATTTAACATATTGAAAACATGTTAATATAGTTGTGGTAGTTGAAATTAATTTACAAATATCTGTTTATAATTTAAATAGTGAAAATTGGTTAATTAGAAAAATTATTTGATTGAAATTAGATTTGTTAAATTTATTAACCAGTGATTAGTTTGAATCGATTGTTATTGTTTGAAAACCCCACACATGTATGGGGATAATAATTAATTCACATCTCGCTTGAATTTGACAGTATGTCAACTGATTGATTGACAAACTGTTATAAGCGTTATTTAATTATTTAATGCTTACATGGTTGTAAATCGCACTCTGGATGTGAATTGAATGTTTAATTGTTGTTTACCACTATTTTTGAATACATGCGATGTATGGAATCCATATAAATAAAATTATATGGTAATTGATTGAGTCTGATTCCGATTCAAAATGTAAACGAATATTTTAAAATAATATTCAGTAAAGTATCAAAATATGGTTTTGATGTTCGATTTTGGGTGGACATGAAAGTATTGAAATATTCATAACTAAAATGAATATGAAGCCAAGTTAAGTATATAAATGCTATTTCAACTCGAATGAATTTTTATATCGATTTTATTCATTTTTACAATGAATATTGAGAAGACTGAATTTCAAAATCAGACATAATGAAAATATTATCATTTTGCGATTATAAATAAATGGGATGTTCAATTTTAATTTAAACTGAAATGGAAGTGGAAATCATTTTTAAACGAATTCATAAACTATTTATAAAATACGTTTTAAAAGGAAATCGACGAAATACATTATATATATATATATATATATATTAAATGGCTTGAATAGAACGCGTCGCGCAGCGACTGTAGGCAAAATTCAACCAATGAATTCAAATTGATGTAACGGAAGATCTGACCGTCGGATTCTCCTAAAACCGAAACCATTGGGTTCGTATCGAAATGATCTTTCCAATGAATATAAAAGATTTAAATTTGAATTGTCGAATTTTAAATTATTTCCAAATCAATTTCAGAAAAGGCCGCTTTGGATGTAGTTCGGTGGCCGTTATTGCAAACTGACCATAATGGACTTAATAAAATTATTAAAAATATGGAAAAATTATGTAAAATTATAATAAAAGAGTTGGAAAGATTTGGGATGATAAATTACAAGTTTCAAAAAGATAAAACATATTTTTATCTAGATAAATTAGTTAATAACTAGTATAAAAATCCAATGATTTTTAGAAATAATAAATTGGATTTGCAAATGGGTTTTAACATAACTAGGAATCCTTAAAAATTGGAATGGATTTGAATGGAAATTATCTTCGGATATTTCGATATTGGGTTCCGTAATTATACATATATTTTTATGGGAATTTGAAAGATATTGATATCATTATTCCAAAACGATGCCTGTTAATTTCAGAATTTGGTACCGAATATAAGTCGACATGATTTCCATTTAAGATCTGATATTTAATATCAAATTGGAGTTTGAGTTCGTTGTGAATGGTATCTGAAATAATACTGTTCTTGAACCTAAAAATGAAAGGAATAAATCTTTTAAATAAAATTTATATAAGTTTTCCAATTTATTTAATTAAATTGGAATTGAATGGAATTCGATTTAATAATAATCGAGATGAGCTTCTTTGAAGGAAGGAATTTACTATTTATGGAATTTAAAAGGCTTCGCTGTTATTTCATTTATAGTATTTTCCAATAGGGAAATTTATATCGATTAGGAATTGTTTAAATTTCCATGAAGATTCCATATTAATGGAAAATGACTTAGGGTTTATCGTCAGCTATGTTTTAAATAACATTTGTTCTTTAACCCAAAAAAAGACAGGATTAATTTCCTATGTTGAAAAATCATTAAATAAGAATTTTTTTAGATTAAAACTGAACTAGAGTTTTAAACGAATATTTAATTAGATTAAAATGAGAACGAGGTAATTAAATTTACCGAACTTAAGAAATGATCGTGATGGAAAATTCCCCCCTTTTTCTTACCCCTTCTTTCCTCTCTACCCCCACCCCTTTTCCCTGGCAGTTTTACTCCATGGGACAGTTAAATCTTTAATTAGATTCGAATGATAAACGGTAATTAAATTTATCAATAACACAATAAGTATTAAATATGGAGTACTACCAGTTTTGCTCCATAGGATGAATAGTTCGGGATTGGGAATAATAAAATAAAAGACGGTAAGGTTCGATTAATCCCGATTAGTTCCATAAACCTTAATCTAGTCTAAGTTGTGAAAATATATATTAAGATCTTTTGAAATGATATCCAAAGGAAGATTAAAGAATAAATTTAAAAGAATTTATCTTTGATAAAATTAATGGGAACCTTTCCCCAAAAGTGTGAATATTTGACCAAAAGAATATTCTGTATTGGAATTAGATGTGTGTTATCTTTGTGTATTTATCACATGATTATAAAGATACGTTAGTTATTCAGAAAGACCGGGTTTAACCCATTCTGAATAACTGTTACGATTGACTAAAAGTCATAGATACGAAGACGGTGGTTGTAGACCAGAAATCTTCACATCGTTGGGATGATTGCTGATGTCTTGACTTGAAGTGTATACCCCAGACGAGGTAATAAGTGGTGATCGTCTAGACGTACCTGGAGATCGACCGGATATGCGAGGACCTCTCTCCTGTATTGGACATATGGGACGAGGAATAAGGTGCCTCCAGTTTCGTTCAGACCCATAATGGACTTGTGAATGGATTATGTATTACATTGTATTTCGTTATGTATCGATTGATTTCTATTAAATGTATATCTGTTTGGTGGCGAAGAATTTATTCTCTTGTTTAACATCCTTCTCTGAGACGTATGAGCTTAGAGGTTATATATTGATAGAAATCGGTTGTATGGCATGAATTGTCAATGTGGCATGCTAAGATGCAAATGATCAAGGCTTTTGTTGAAAAGCAAGGCCTTGTGGTTGACGATCAGAGCACAATTTTAAGTATCATAGCTTTGTGTATAGCGTTGATTCGCGAGCCTCACCCCGGTATGAGTCAGAAACAGGATAAGGGACACAAAGAGTGCTTACATTTCTTTCTAGCTAGAAGTTGTGTCATGGTATAGAGCCTAGACATTTTTACTTATGTGGATGATGGATTGTGAGTTGCCTCGGATAAATTCAACTAAAAGGCTTAAATGGTCGATGTACTGACCATTTTGGAGGTCTGAGAGGACCGGGAAACGTATGTTCACGAATAACCAATCCACAAAAGTAAGTGTGGACCGGCCTTGCAAAATCCAAGGGTTGCCAATAGGTGTGATCCTGGGTCATCTTGCTACAGGTGATCCGAATCGGTAAGGAGTCCATCCTTGCCTTGACTTATGATGGAAATCCAATTTCCAATGTGCAACTTTCGATTTTAGTTGTAAACCTATATGGAGACATCGTAGGATGGGGTACTATGTCGTTTATGATTTATACATTTATATTCGAAGTTGTTTGCTGTACTATGCACTTATAGTATATAAAAATATATTTTTTGAGACGTATCAAGCATGTTTGGCTGTTATAAGTCTAACCTTTGGTTTGTGTTGCATTGGATGGTGGGACCTGAGTCTTCTATTAGCTTCATTTTTTCCAAAAGCATTACGTTATTTATAAATTGTTTTATTTCAAGCTTTGGTATTCACGTGGAGTAAACTCATTCTGTGTTATACGGCGTGGTCCTGCGAATTACTCTATTTTAAAGTAAAATTTAATAACTGTTTTTAGCTCTCACACCAGTCTCATGACCGACTCGAAGTTTATTGTTTTCGCCTAAACTCTAGATGCCCATATTTTCTATACAGGAAACTAGTAGTTTTGGTTGTGCTGATTCTTTATTTTCACGGGAACCTGGTTTACAGCTGGAGCTATATTTGGAAAGCTTTGTATCCATGTATCTCTTTCAGTTGTGGTAGTTGATGTATTTCCGCTGTGCATTATATTTACTTATTTTATTTCCACTGCTATGTAAATTATATTCTCTGGTATTATTTTTCTGTTGTGTAATATTTATTCGTACTCTGGTATTCTTGTAATCTGATGTGAATTATTGTAATAGCAATGAAATGTTCTGCGGTTCTGGGTTCGATGCGTCTGGTTCTCAATGCAATCTGCGTTCTCGTTCGATCTAGGCCGGGCGGGGATTTCGGGTTGTGTCAGACGTGGTATCAGAGCTTTGGTTTATAAATCTCGAGTACAAGACACATTATAACCAAACGAAAGAACTCATCAGAGGTAGGATTATTAATATCATATTAAAGAATAACTCATTAGAGATAGGATCAGTAACATCCTAGAATGAGAAACTTGTTTGAGATGGAGTTAGTAACGCCCTAGAATGAGTTGGAAGAGTATTATAGAAAACAATAAATTTGTTTATTTATAAAAATGAATTTGATTATGAAAGGTTATATTTTGTAATATGACTTTGAGTATTTTATTTTGACGTCGAAGTCGGACTATTGAGTATAAGAAGATTTTGCGTATACGCCTTGCAAATGTATATTCAAGTCTTGAATATACTTAATTGATATAGAATCACATTCTAGTCACTTAAGGATATTTTTTGTGATTGCTGCAGCATCATCAGTATTTATTTTTGAGTTTCAAAAGTGGGATGACTATACAATTCTGATTTAAACATCGAAATATACTTAAATTAATTTAATTAGGCACATGGAAATGATTTTAAATTTAAATTTAACTAAAACAAGTTAAATAGATTGAAAATATACAAGTAAATCAAACGAAATAAAAATTTAACTTAAGAGAAGTTAAATAGAATTGAAATAAAACCAATATAAGTATAGAAGATAAATTGAGCCAAGTTTAATTTAGTGTTGAATTAATTTGAAATTAGTTGCAATTGGATATGTATACATATATTTGTTAAGCAGGTTATTGACTTGATGCTGAGTAGAGAAATAAATTGCATGCCCGACAAATAGGTGCACCTTAATGAGTTGGTTGTGCAATTTAATTTATTATAAACTGTTGTGAGTGATTTGGATACACCATAATGGTTATTCTGTGTGAAATTTAAAACATACGCTATAGGATAGCAACAATAAATTATGAACTACACCGCATAACATACTGCTGAAGATGCCATAGCATATCATATTCCATATAAGCATTTGGCGCTTATATGACGAGGTTTGGATTACCGTACAAGCAAGAAGCTTGTATGGAGAGGATTGATTTACTGGTTGAACTGAAGATTGACTATGGACTTGACAACATATAAAGGAAAAATGACAGGATTAAATAATAAACCTTACACAGCTCGAGAGATGACAAAATACACTTGTCTTTTCCGTTTTAATTTTTGGACGTGGGATTGAGGGCTTATAAATTATTTTGGGGGTGCACATTTTTTTGTATGCGATATATGAATTTATTGGGTACCTAATACAGCCTAGTAAATTTTTCCAAACCATCATGTACAAAGGAGGTTATGGCGAAATTTTTCAGAAATTTAGGGTGTTAGCCAAATTTCAGAGAAATTAAGAAGTTCTTAGAAACTAAAAAGTTGAAGAACTAAAGCCAGAATGAAAGTTGAGTTCGTTAATTAAATAACTTTCAGCTTCGTTCTTTTTCGGGGACGAAAAAGCTTTAAGTGGGGGAGGTTGTAACAACCCGTATTTTTGAAACCAAATTAAAATTTATTTTTAATTGATTTTAATAGAAATTAAATATTTTATACGATTTATTTTGAGAATAAACAACTAAAAATTTATTTAAAGCAAAATTAGAACATATAAATTTATTTTAAATATAAATCGAGCTTGAAATGGTGCGGTAGTTTGAAAATTCGATTTTAAATTTCAATTGAATGTACAGAATTCAAAATAAATCAGATTTCAGTAAAACCAAAAACTTAGAATCTGTTTAATAGTATCGTTCTAGCGAATGTAAGAAACTAAGATTTCACTTTATAAATTGAAAGTTATGCCCAGTTTAAAATTTAAAATAGTCGCTATAGAATTTATATATATATTTTAAATATATATAGCCCTTAAAATAGCCATTTTACAAACGGCCTCCCTTTTTGATGAAACCACATTTGTTGGATCCGAAATGTCAAATTATTGTTAAGTTTCAAGTCATTTGGAATGAGCATAGTAAATTTAAACGTGTTTTCAAATTTAGTTTAAATTTAATAAGCCAGTAAAAAGGTCATTTTTAAACGGTTTCGAAATTCGACGAAATTAATGTTGTTGGGACCGTATCGTCAAAACATAGCGAAATTTCAATTTGCATAATTTTTGGAGTCAGTATGTGGCCCCGGTAAATTAAAATGTACGTTGAAATTCAATATTAACCGTTATATTAATTTATATTTTAATTTTGATAAAAAAATGATCGAAATAGTTGAATTGGCTTACGAAACATATCTCATTGTGTTTGGAATAGGGGTATTTAGATAGAAACAACAGTCGTTGGGTTTCATTAAGAGTTAGAATGCAAAATCTCACTTTTTGGTATTTAGATAGAAACTACTGTCCCTTTGAGTGTGGAGTTTCCAGAACTTTTTGATATTGCTTGCAACAAAAACTTCACTGTTAGAGAGATGTATGATAATGATGCAGCGGGTTTCAAATGGAGATTGAATTTCTCAAGGTTATTGGCTGGTAATGCATTGGTTCAACTATGCAGTTTGTTTGATTTGCTTGAAGCAGTGAGTTTGAATAATGAGAGGGATGATTTTATTTGGATGTTGGAGGGGGAGAGGAAGTTGTTTAGCGTTCGTAGCATTTACAAGTTATTCAATTTTGCTGGGGTTAGGAGGTTGGGGTTCGAACATATGTGGCGGTTCTAAATCCCTGATAAAGTCAAAATTCATATGTGGGTTGTGATACATGGTAGATTAAACACGGTTAGCAGAATTCGTCAGAGAGGGGTGCATGTTATGGATGGCTGTGTTTTTTGTGGTCATGATGACGAGGACTATCATCATCTATTTTTGGCTTGCGACTTTGCTTTTTATATTTGGACAAAATGTTTGGTTGCGCTTTACCTTGATTTGCACTGGAGTGACTTCATTGCTGACCAATTTGTTTTTTGGCATTCAATTTACCCGACCTTGCATGCCTCTCATGATAGTCTTCTTTTTGCTTTGTTGAACTTTGCTTACATTTGGTTGCTTTGGCATGAACTTAACTCCAGAAAATTTAACCGCAAATTGAAAGCTCCTAACAGTATTATTTACTCTATCCTCAATTTTGTCTATGACTGGGCAGGCATGGAGCGCAAAAGACATGTTGAAAGCATCGCAGATTGAGTGCGCAAAAGGGGGCGGAGCATCACTGGTCCTCACGCTTGATGATGATGTTCACTGGTTCACTGGCCTTTTGTTGTTTTACTGTTATGTTTAAAGCTATGTAATGTTAATTATGACGTATGGCTCCTTTTTGTATGGCCGTGTATAGCGATGGCCTGTTTTGGTTGTATATGTTGTACATACACGCACTGCTGCTTTATGTAACTTGATGGATGCTATATATTTTAGGCGTGGATCATATTGATTCACTACCTTTTCCTTCAAAAAAATAAATATTATATATCTATATATATTAAAAAACCTAGTCTCCTTCATTAGTTATCCATCATCGTTTGCTTAAAATTCATGGCGCCTAACACACCAAACTTTCTTCCAATCAATCTCACAATTCGTTCAACGATTTTAGAAATTTCCAAAGAGAAAATCGAAAAGCACCCCAAGATCTACGGGATCAATGGTCAAGATGGAGTTTCATTTTGTGGATAGCTCGATTTCTCCACTCAATCACCCGTCATTCGCCGCCGATTTCTTGGCAAAGGGGCCCACCAAGTCGTCGCTTTTCTCGGCGATGGTGGAGGGTGGTGCGGGCTTCCACGTGGCGGCGATGGATCGGGTACTGGACCTTCGTATGTGGCGCGAGGTCGAGCCCTAGAGGCCGACGTTGGTTCCAGTAAATTGAACAGGGAGAGAGAAAAATTAAGCTAATTACTTCTTTAAATAATGTATAAATTATCATATCTTTTTCATACGAGATCGAAATTCGATGATTTCAGTTGCGTTGTACTCGTATCAACGAGCATTACAACATATAACTGACCAGATTTGAAATGGACCAAGCTGAATTTTTGAGCTAAATTAAATGCCTGTTTAATTTAGTTTAAAAATAAAATCTTCAAATAAATACTGATGCAGTGGAATTCAAAGTGAGAACTCTCTCACTAAAATATCTGTACAGTTATTTATTTTATAACTGAATGTAGCGATTGCTGGTGTTGATTTTTTATTAGTTTTAACTATCACAAATTTGTATACGATGCCTGTTAGCTCACTTCACTGTTGTTTGAAAAACATGGATGATTTAATTGACTATATTGTGTTTTGGCTGTGATGTTGAGTTATTTAACATATTGAAAACATGTTAATATAGTTGTGGTAGTTAACATTAAATTATAAATATCCATTTATAATTTAAATAATGAAAATTGGTTAATTAGAAAAATAATTTGAATCAAATTAAAATTTGTTTAAGAACCAGTGATTAATTTTAAGAGATTGTTGTTGTTTCAAAACCCCACACGGGTCTGGGGATGATAATTAATTCACATCTCCCTTGAATTTGACTATATGTCAACCGATTAATTGAATAACTGTTATAAGCGTTATTTAGTTATTTAATGCTTACACAATTGTAAATTGCACTCTGAATGTGAAATGAATGTTTAATAGTTGTTTATCACTATTTTTGAATACATGCGATGTATGGAATCCATTTAAATAAAATTATATGGTAATTGATTGAGTCTGATTCCAATTCAGAATATAAAATATTTTAAAATAATATTCATTGAAGTATCAAAATATGATTTTGATGTCCAATTTTGGATGGACACAAAAATATTGAAATATTCATAACTGAAATGAATATGAAGCCAAGTTAAATATATGAACGCTATTTTGACTTGAACGAATTTTTATATCGATTTTATTCATTTTTACAATGAATATTGAGAAGACTAAATTTCAAAATCAGACATAATGAAAATATTATCATTTTGAGATTATAAATATATGGGATGTTCAATTTTAATTTAAAATTGAAATGGAAGTGGATATCGTTTTTAAACAAATTCATAAACGATTTATAAAATATGTTTTTAAAGGAAATCGACGAAATATATTATATATATTTTAAATGCTTGAATAGAACGCGCCGCTCAGCGACCGTTCTCTAATTTCAACCACTGAATTCAAACAACGAGAGATCCGACCGTCGGATTCTCCTAAGACCGTTGGGTTCGTATCGAAAAGATCTTTCCAATGAATATAAAAGATTTAAATTTGAATGGTCGTATTTTAAATTATGTCCAAATCAATTTCAGAAAAGATCGCTATGGATGCAGTTCATTGGTGGTTATTAGAAACTGACCATAAGGCCTTAATAAAATTATTAAAAATATGGAAAAATTATGTAAAATTGTAAATAACGTTTTGGAAAGATTTTGAATGATAAATTCCAAGTTTTGAAAAGATAAAAGATATTTTTATCTAAATAAATCAGCTAATAACTAGAAGAAAAATCCAATGATTTTTAGAAATAATATATTGGATTTGCGAATGGGTTTTTACATAACCAAAAATTCCATATAAATTGGAATGGATTTGAATGGAAATTATCTTCAGATATTTAGATATTGGGTTCCGTAATTATACGGATATTGTTATGGGAATATGAAAGATATTGATATCATTATTCCATAACGATACCTGTTAATTTTAGAATTTGGTACTGAATATAAGTCGACATGATTTCCATTTAAGATCTGATATTTAATATCAAATTGGATTTTGAGTTTGTTGTGAATGGTATCTTAAATAATACTGTTCTTGAACCCATAAGTGAAAGGAATAAATCTTTTAAATAAGATTTATAGAAGTTTTCCAATTTATTTAATTAAATTGGAACTAAATTGAATTCGATTTAATAATAATAGAGATGAGCTTCTGTGAAGGAAGGCGTTTACTATTTATGGAATTTAAAAGGCTTCATTGTTATTTCATTTATAGTATTTGTCCGATACGGAAATTTATATCGTTTAGGAATTGTTTAAATTTCCGTGAAGATTCCATATTAATGGAAAATAACTTAGGGTTTATCATGAGCTATGTTTTAAATAACATTTGTTCTTTAACCCAAAAAAAGATAGGGTTAATTTTCTATGTTAAGAAATCATTAAATAAGGATTTTCATAAGATTAAAACTAAACTAGAGTTTTAAATGAATCTGTAATTAGATTGAAATGAGAATGAGGTAATTAAATTTACCGAACATAAGAAATGATCGACATGGAGTATTCCCCCCGTTTTCCTAACCCCCCTCCCCATCTTCCCTCTCTACCCCCCCCCCCTTCCCCCACAGTTTTACTCCATGCGATAGTTAAATCTTCAATTAGATTTGAACAATAAATGGTAATTAAATTTACAAATAACACGATAGGTATTAAATATGGAGCAATACCAATTTTGCTCCATGGGATGAATAGGTTGGGATTGGGAATAATAAAATAAAAGAGACTTCGGTAAGGTTCGATTAATCCCGACTAGTTCCAAAAACCTTAATCTGGTCTAAGTTGTGAAAAGATATATTAAAATCTTTTGAAATGATATCCAAAGGAAGATTAAAGAATAAATTTAAAAGAATTTATCTTTGATAAAAGTAATGGAACACTTTCCCTAAAATTGTGAATATTTGACTAAAAGAATATTTTGGATTGGAATTAGACGTGTGCTATCTTTGTGTATTTATCACATGATTATAAAGACACGATAGTTATTTTGAAGGACCAGGTTTAACCTATTATGAATAACTGTTACGACAAATAAAAGTCATAGATACAAAGACGATGGTTGAAGACCGGAGATCTTCACATCGTTGGGATGATTGTTGATGTCTTAATTTGGGGTGTACACCCGAGACAAGGTAATATGTGGTGATCGTCTAGACGTACTTGGAGATCGACCGGATATGCGAGGACCTCTCTCCTATATTGGAAATATGGGATGAGGAATAAAGTGCGTCCAGTTTCATTCAGACCCAGAATGGACTTGTGAATGGATGTCTGACGTTGTATTTCGTTCTGTATTGATTGATTTCTATTAAATATGTATTTGTTTAGTGGCGGAGAATTTATTCTCTTGTTTAACACCCTTCTCTAAGACGTATGAGCTTATAGGTTATATATATTGATAGAAATTAGTTGTATGGCATGAATTGTCAATGTGGCATGCTAAGATGCAAATGAACAAGGCTTTTATTGAAAAGCAGTGCCTTGTGGTTGACAATTAAAGCACAACATTAAGCATCATAGCTTTGTGTATAGCGTTAATTCGTGAGCCTCACACCCCGTTATGAGTTAGAAACGGGATAAGGGATGCAAGGAGTGCGTACATTTCTTTCTAGCTAGAAGTTGTGTCATGGTATGGAGTTCAGACATTTTTACTTATGTGGATGACAGATTGTGAGGTGCCTCGGGTAAAGCCGACTAAAAGGCTTAAATGGTCGATGTACTAACCATTTTGGAGGTCTAATAGGACCGGAAAACGTATGTTCAGGAATAACCAATCCACAAAACTAAATGTGGATCGGCCTTGCAGAATCCAAGGGTTGCCTATAGGTGTGATCCTGGGTCATCTTGCTACAGGTGATCCGAATCGATTAGGAGTCCATCCCTTGCCTTGACTCATGATGGAAATCCAATTTCCAATACACGACTTTTGATTTTAGTTGTAAACCTATATAGCGACATAGTAGGATGGGGTATTATGACGTCTATGATTGATACAATTTATTCAAAGTTGTTTGTTATACTATGCACTTATAGTATATGAAGATATCTGTTTTGAGACGTGTCAAGCATGTTTGGGTATTATAACGTAAAACTATATCCTCTAGTTTGTGTTGCGTTGTGTGATGGGACCTGAGTCTTATAATAGCTTCATTTTTTCCAAAAGCATTGCGTTATTTATAAATTGTTTTTTTTCAAGCTTTGGTATTCACGTGAAGTAAACCCGTTTCGTGTTATACGGCATGATCCTATGAATTACCCTATTTTAAAGTAAAGTTTAATAACTGTTTTTAGCTCTCACACCAGTCCCATGACTGACTCGGAGTTTATTGTTTTCTCCTAAACTCTGGGTGCTCATATTTTCCACACGAGCAGCTAATAGTTTTGGTTTTGCAGATTCTTTACTTTCATAGGGTCCTGGTTTACAGCTGGAGCTATATTCGGAAAGTTTTGTATCCATATATCTCTTTCAGTTGTGGTAGTTGATGTATTTCCACTGTGCATTATATTTACATATTTTATTTCCATTGCTATGTAAATTATATTCTATGATATTATTTTTCTACTGTGTAATATTTATTTCTACTCTGATATTCATGTAATCTGATGTAAATTGTTGCAATAGCAATAACATGTTCTGCGTTCTAGGTTCCGATGCGTCGGGTTCTCAATGAAACCCGCGTTCTCATTCGGTCTAGGCTGTATGATGATTTCGAGTCACGATAGCTACTTGAACGCCACCATGTCCTTTCATGACAAACCCCAAACAAATAAAACCTACCTTAAATGTCTTTTCCTTGCCTACTCTGCTTTGTTTCTTTCCGACAGGAAAATAAAACATACTTATATTGTTCATATCAGCGAAATGAAAACATGTCTTGTATTTTTTTAAATCACAATAGCTTTCTCTTTTCAAAATATCACCCTATGACTTATACTCTAGAGACATACCTATCCCCAAGCAAGTGGAAACAATGCAGCTACTTCCCCTAGCATTTCAACTCAGCCGACCCATCAAATTGAAACCAACAAACAATCCTATTGAAAAGAAAACACACAGCTACCAACTGTAACACCCCACATCCGTTAATGTCACTCACTAAGCGAATGCACTAAGTTTCGTGAAGCGTTATAGGTAAACAGATATGGAAATATTACAAGACAGATATAAAAGCAACAGTGGAATTTAACTTTTATTTCAAACATAAGTCATAACATCGTGGTCCAAAATACCATAAGTCTGAAACTACATAAAACCAATTACAATAATATAAAAAATAACTTCTGTCTTGTACCATCAGAGTACAGAAAATACATAAAAAGCATAACTCCCAAAAAGAGACAAAGCCATAGTAGCGAAGATAGAAACTGAGTAATACTTCAAAAGCTGCTCCAAGCAAGATGATAACCGACTCCTAACTAAGCCTGAGAATTCTCGCCTTGCGAACCTGGGGGGAAACGGAAAAAAGAAGAGGAAACAAAAAGGGTTAGACATGAAGTCTGGCAAGTCCGGTTACTTTTAGCATGTAAATAAATAAAAGCATTATGACAGACATATAAAGTGGATAAGAAAGATAACACCACAAAGGATAAGTATGATGAGGTAAACAGGATAGAGTATATACGCTTCTCTAATGATTACTATGCGCTAATACCAGTATAACCAAATATGAGATGATCCCTTAACATGCATAAGTTAGTAGACTTAGGAGTACTTCTGGTGAGAGGTTTTAACCCCATACAATCCACAGACAGCCCCTATAACGGACTCCTAACTTACCAAAATCTAGATGTACCCTAACTACTACCCTAATTGATCGGCTCTCTATTCCGTAGATACCTTGTGTCGGCCCTACAGTAGGGGGTATTACTTCCCTAAAGTGGCAACCCTTCATGTTGAATGCACAACCATATCTACTGGTTTCACGACGTCTTATTTTCCTCTTTCCGGACCATGCACACACATGACCAGATCGATATGCACGCCCACACCACCCTTCACATTTGGATCTCTTATAATCAGCTCAGTAAGCATGCCCCACTCCAACCTAGGACGGAGTACTCGTTGATATCGTTATATGGGTTACTGACTGAAACAGGTCCCCATACAAAATGATACAAGCTCTCCCCTTTGTCTTGTATCCCTACTAGGATTTCCACAGGTTATGTATACCTATTGGTGCCTTTAATTACATAACCCCCTCAGGTTAAGTTTGTGGGCCTATATATAAATATTACCCACCCTTTCAGATTCACTTAACCCGCCCACTGCCCAAACAAGTTTACTTAACCCCTATTCAAGTTCACATTCATACAATCCCTATGGATTCAACTAGGTTAAGTATTCCAATTTATTACCATATTTTCATTTGTGGTTAAGGTGTGCTAGAGCACCCATATTAAGCCTACCATTTATGAATGCTGGACATGTCGGGCGGGTCCGTGCATACCTATTCCACAAATTAGGCTTAACCTCGGGTCTTAGCACGTCTCGTATTTGTGCATGTAGACCTCTCACATGAGATTCAAAACTTGCGGTTGCTGAATATGTCGGTCAGTTCAGGGAAGACTTCCACTATAGGTGCAATCTAACCTCGTTCCATAAGTTCATTTACAGTTTCTAATTTCTATGATTCTAGGCATGTCATTATTATCCAATTTTAACCTATGTCGTTATTGGTTATAGGTTTCATGCCCATTTTTCCCCAATTATGTTCACAGTGTATTATAGGTCCAAATTTGTGTCTATAAACATTATTCAAGTTATGCCAATTTTAATGTTTTCCCCTGTTCCCTAACTAACGCATTCACATATATTTTATGGCATGCCTAGGCTAGAAAGTAGCCTGGCCACAAACAATAAAAAGGGAAAGGTGATGGGAAGATGACAAAAGTGATTATTCTAACGTAACTGGCATATGCATATACTGGCATAGTGATAAGGTGGACAAATAAGAATAGACTTAGTGAACTTGTGATGATTAAACTTGTTCTGTCATATTAAGGATGTCATAATGAGTATGATAAGATCTAAATAACAATTTAGATGTCCAACTAGTTCAGATCTAAAATGATAAGCGCAAGGTGATCTAAATAATAAGCTGGATCCAAAAATCAAAAATTAGATCTAACATAATAAAGGTTTTAAGATATGTATCATTGTTATGTCCGAATGTCATAGATTCATAAGTAACAATAAATCTGATATGATAACGATTGAGATTCAAGTCATAACTAACTCAGAATGTCATAGATTTACAATTTACAATAGATCTAGTATAATTCAGTTACAGGAATGGGTCCAAACTATAGTCATATCATTTTACTTTTAATCATTTAAATCTAAAAGTAACTTGAAACTCATAGCGTTTGGATTAAGAAACTAGAAGTAGAATAGATCTACACTTGAATCTCAAATTTGTAACTGCAGAAGAAGAAGAAGAGGGTCTGATTCAGCTCAGGTACTGACAACATTTGGCCTCCATTGATTTCCAATAAAGAAAACAAGTGAAATGAGCCTATATATATAGCTACCAGCCCCAGAAATTCGACTGCCACCTCAGCCCTAAAGGGGTCGACACCCCTCTTGGGGGATCAACCCTGGGGTCTACACCCCTCTTGAGGGGTTGACTCCCTAGAGCGGGAATTCTACTACCTCCTTTTCTTTTCGAATTTTGAACTGTTTTCTGGCTTTTTGATATAATATATATATATATATAATTCTTCTGCATGTATATAAAACTTCAAACCCTCATAACTTCTTCATACTGTGTCTGTTTTACACAAGCCAAATGTCTATCTTGAAAAGAATTTCAAGATGGATGCAATGGCACAGTCCATTTCCCTTGATTCTAAATTAAATTAAATATTCTTTAATTTACCCTCTTTAGTATTGTTAAAATTACGGTGTGTTACACCAACCCACCTAGGTCTTCCGGCTATGTATCTACGCTGCATACTTCATGTGATAGACGTTATTTCTATCCCCTGTATCTTTCTTCTTCTATATATAGCATGCTCGCTCCTTTTTTTACAACAAGAATCCAAACTTCCCTTTAAACTGATCTTCCTAACTAACGCAACGCAAGCCATTCTTTACATTCCCAAACCGCTAGTTTCTTGTTAAGCAACGTTAGAGAAAATCAAGGCGTTAATCTGAGTGATTGCGAGGGGGTCGAGGCACGTTCTAGTGGTCCTTCTAATTTGAGCTAAATGAGGCACGTATGGGAGCTGAGGTGCTGTGATGGGTTGTCGGTGATGGGATCAGTGAATGGTTCTTGAGTGCAGTAGTGGGGAGATTTATGTTAACGTGTAAAGTATACCATACAATGAGAAGATACAAAATGGTTAGAAGCAGCATGTAAGAATCATAAAGCAAAGGGTGGGGAAAGTTTAACAGTAGCAATGTTGAGCGTCGGCCACGTTTATTTCATGAATGGAAGGGAGACTGGCAGTGTTTAGTGAATGAAGTTGACGATGAACTGAAAAACATGGGTGCATGGTAAAGGTTTGTGTAGCAGAATGGGGTTCGTTTAGATCCATGCAATTTGAGGTGATATATGGAGTTTTGGATGGAGCATGCTAGAGTTTTATTTGGAGAAAAACAAGAATAGTAGATGAAAGAAAGGATGGTGTGGTAGCGAGAGAGTGGAAGCACAAGTTTCGAAAAAAAGGATAAAATATTAAATGAGAAACAGGCGAGGGAAGCGGCATGGAGAAATACAACCGGTAGTCGGTGGGATTTCTTTTGTGAAGAAGGAAAATATGTTGGGGGACGGAGCTATTAAATGTGAGGTGGACTGGAAAAATGATTGGGCTTGGTTAATCAAGTAAGGCCCAATTAAATTTTTATTTAGTTAATGTTGATCTGTATATATATAACCGCCTAGGATGTGTTAAATTGTGCCTAAAGCTAAGGCTAAGTTTACATGTATTTTAATGTGTTGTATATAACATGTCTGGGAAAAACATTAAATTGTGCCTGGCTTGGACCTTTAGAATGTGACTTACTAATTTATATAATGCCCAATTAAGGTTATAATAATGAACGTAAGTAGTGATTTAATAAATAGTATTATTAAGATTTAATAATATGAACTTACCTAGGGAAATACCGTGTTAAATTTATAATTATGTCGTATGTACATAGAATCAATAAGGAGCGTGAATTCGTATCGGCGAGCACAACATTCGGAGAGCTGGTTGGGACAAACGATTGTTTAATTTAATTAAAACAATCCGTTCTGATGGCGAATGGAAATCAAGGTGAGTTTAACTCGCTTAGTTTATCCTGCTTATAATTTCTATAAGCCGAGTTCTTTATTTTGTGTGCAATGTTTGCTAATAATTGATGGTTTGATGACTATTTGCATAGATGCTAAATATTTTAAATATTCATTGATTAAATTAAATGCTTGTTTACTTTAATCAAAATATATCGTTATTTTAACGATTATATGCCCAACGGGTAACTTAACTTGTTAGTTATATTTATAATAATATAAACGTACTTAATAAATATTTGGTTGCCTGAATGAATGTTGTGAATTGATTGTTGACCTTTATTAGTTAAATTGTTACTCCTGTTTATCATGATAAATATATTGTCGTACTAAAATTGAGGTAATCCATTGTGATGCAGGGATGAACAGGTCAGAGGAATCAAATCAAATTCCTCACTATTATTGAAAATGTTTATCAATATAATTATATATTGTTATTGATTGTGGAATGGACTGATATTTCGCAGTTCGGTACTTTAGTAGGCATTTGCCTTTTTAGTACCATCGACAAAAATAAAGATTTTTGAAATCAACATTTAATCGATTCAGAATGTTTTTAATATTATGTTCTTATATGAATTTGAAATATGGTTTGGTTTGAACATCGAAATTAGTTACTTTTTATTATCATTTAAATTATAAGTAAACAATGACCTGAATGTAATTTAGTTAAATGAATTATATTAGTTGATTTATAAATATTAATTGGAAATGGTTAACCAATTAACCATGCCTTGAGTTGACTAAGACAACTATTTTTAACTAGAATCGGTTATTTATTGAATCGTTAATTATTCTTAAAGTCGATTATTATTTTTAATTTCTCTTAAAGAAGAATTTACTATTCTAATAATGGTAAATAATAAAGTAAACAAATTGGATTTCTAATAACACTGGAATTTGATTATTTCTTAGTAATCAAAATGAGGGTCTTGGAATTTAACTCTTTGAATGGAAGTGGATGAAGTCGTAAGGCCTTATGAGCGATTAAATAAAATTGTTAAGGATTTAAAAAGGATAAAATGAATTCTTAGTAAGAAATTCTATTGGTAGAGTTTGTAAAAAAAAATCCAAACTGGGCAAATATATAGCTAAGTTATGAATGTGTAAATGATTTCAAGAGTTCAAGTGAAATTTGTAATCTGGTAAAGTCTAAAAAGAGTTGACCGGAGAATATTCAGAAGTTCGGAATCTTTATCAAATAAGAGATTTTTCGAAAAGAATTATACATTGTAGTTGACTATGTCAAGTTTATGAAAGTAGTATTTATTTTCTGTTTTTACAAGATTTAATTATTTAAGTATTTATTTATTTATTTATTCAGATTAACGAATAAAAGTATTTTTTCAAGATAGATATTTTGAAAGTGCAGATTATAATACTATTATTGTAATTAATGTTATTTCGAAGCTAAGTAGACTCTTTACTAAAATCCAAGGTTTATGAGAGTGAATTTTGTTGATATTCGAAGTTGAGAGCTTTGGCTACTTCAAAATTGATAATGTTGTTCGATTAAGGTCTGAGAGGTAATTATACCCCAAATTGATTAACTTCTTTGTTGACTAGGGAATGGTAAGGTTCGATAGCGAGGATTGGTTAAATGAAGTAAGTTAATAAGGGTTAGTGGTTTCAAATACTGTGTTTTAACTTGGATAGTATAATAGAAATGGAAATGTTTTCTAAATATTGAAAGAGTAAAGATTCTAGGAGTTTAATTAACCGATGGTTTATTAAAAAGGGGAAAAGGATGCTAAGTATTGAATCATTGAATTCAATTTCTTTATTGGATGAATGCTTGTTTTATTTTGATAGTTAAATAACCGACTATCAAAATCTAGCCAATACGATTGCTGGTACGGAAAGTCCGGGATCAAATTTATATTTGAAAACCATTCCGACCAGCAACTATGAAACATGAAAAATGGTGATGAAGATGGAGCAATTAAAGACCGTGGATTTTCATAAGCTGAAGGATTACTTCTCGAATATTTTCTATGTTGCAACACAGAGGTATTCTGACGTGATTCGGTCGTGAGTGGGATTTTGCGGATTTGCAAGGACTACTCGCTACTGATCCTTTAGATGCGGTAGGAGGGTAACTTCGGTTCATCCTGTTCCTGGATGACTTATATGGACGAATGTTTGACAAAGTATACCTAACAGATTACGGGTTGATTACTCAAACGTATTTATGTTTGGTGGCGGAGAAATTCGTTTCTCTTAGCTATATACCCATATAATATATTAGGGAAATCAATTTGTGATTTGGCGAGTTTGATGATGTGGCATTCAAAGTTGATGGTGGCATGCTGTTCTAGATGATAATGTAGCCTAAGGCCTCACAACCGGAAAATGAAAAAAATCGGACAGGCAGCATGGCTATGTGGGTCGCTCCCACTAGGGTGTATAATCAACTATCTAGAGAGAATCCATTTCATTCTTTAACCTATTTTTGATGTTGTCTCTTTTCGGGAAACGGTGGGTAGCTCTCAACCTTTGGTGATATACATTTGATACACTTAAGAGAAATGAGTGGTCGGTCATGTGTAGTAGGGTTACATGATGTTCTTGTTGAACCCAGTGTATTCCCCTCTGGAGATACACTATCGGCAGGTGGTTACATACCTTGTCATAGTTGGAATCCAATCTCCAATAATAGCCCACGGTTTTTGATTTTATACTATATATGTAGAGCGTGAGATGCAAGCGTTCTGCTACTTAGTTATTTACTTGATTAACATCACTATTATAATATTAGAATAGTATTGATTTCAAACATGGTTTGGTTACAGTAAGGTAAAAAACGTCCGTGTTTATGTGTGGGCTGGTCTTACTATTACACTTTATTTCAAACAGTTTTCAAAGTTAAGAAATATGGATGTTATCAATAAACTTAGTGAGTTTTCTCACGCTGGTTCACTAGACTGATCCGTGGCATTTGTAATGTCTCGGATCAGCTCGAGTTGCAGGTTCAGTTTATCGGATGCTGTGAAGTTCATAGATGAGCTGGAGGAGCCCAGACGTATGATATATAGTATTATTCCATTGTGTGTTGTATATGAGGACAAGTTATCATAACTGTCCAGATATATTGCTGTACTCCGATGTATGTAAGTATATTCATTCGAGTTATTTATAAAGATTTATTTCTATATTATACTTTATTCTGTTGCGATGTGAGATTCTGATTATGTGTTGTCTTCTTATTCTTCTATTCTGATATTTCTTTCTTTCTCTTCTCATCCTTTAATTTCTTACTCTTAACTTTCTACTTTTCTGTATAATTTGGGTTGACAGTGGTAGTTAAACGTCGACTTCAATTGTACAGAAAGTGGACGTTACAACTATCTTGTAACGTTATATTTTCATAACATTAACTTTTAATATTCAAAGCATATGACATAACGAATAGGAAGTTTATATGCCATGTTATGTTGAAATGGGTTTTCCAATTCATTTTATAAATGTTGTGTATGAGTGCATTTCAACATCAACATTTTCGATTATAATCCAAGGTGTGCCAAAGGGTTATATAACTTCAAATCGAGGATTAAGACAAGGGGACCCCTTGTCCCCTTATCTATTTTCAATAACAATGGAATTTTTCTCATAATACATGAATGAACCAACACTACAGCAAAAGTATATTCCAGTTCACAAGTTTGAACTTGTTGTTCCTCATCTACTATATGTGGATGATCTCATGATTTTTTGGAAATGCATATCTATATGTGCTAGATCTTTGAAGGAAATTTTTAATAGACTGGAACATTTTAGTGGTTTAATGGTTAGTCTTCTCAAAACAACGGTATATTTCAGTTCACATGCAAGAAATACTTCTGAGTTTTCTTCAATTTTAGGTTTTCAATCGGATAATCTACCTGTTAGATATTTAAGTGTACCTTTATCTTCAAATTATATCCACTATAATGATTTTCAGAGTATTCTTCACAAAGTACAACAGAAAATTCAGTCATGGGATACTAACTTTCTGAGTTTTGCTGGAAGGGCGGAATTAATTCATTCTGTTTTAACTCCAACTGTTTTGTACTGGCTTTTTGTGTATCATTTACCAGAGCATATGATAGACAAATTGAATACTATGTGCACAGATTTCTTTTGGGGTAGCTCATTTCATAAGATCAAATGGGACAAGCTATGTTTGCATAAAACAAAGGGGGTATTGGTTTAAAATCATTTCAGACCTAAAAAAAGCCTCTGGCATTAAGTTAATGTGGAGATTTTTATCAGGTGAATCTATATGGAGTGTGTGGATGAAAGCTAGATATTGTCATAATAAGCAATTTTGGAGTATGTAAGTTGATAACAATGCTTCAAGCACCTGAAAGACTATTCTTTGATTGAGAAAATAAGGTACGTAGCTATTTCAAGAAGGTTATTACTTCTGGTAGCTCTACAAGTTTGTGGTTCGAACCATGGTTGAACAACAAATGTTTTGTTGACATAATTGGTTATCAAATAGGTAGTTATGAGCATATGGCATCTTCTATTATAATAGATGGCAAGTTTGATGGGAGTATACATGTGTCTACTCGAGAATTATTGCACGAGATTAACTCTGTTGAACTGAGACATAGTGAACGAGAATATTTTTATGAATGGGCAGTGGGTGGGGAGTTTTCATTTCATAAAGCCTGGAACATAGTGAGGGAGAAGCAGTCAGAGAATTCAGGTTATAAACTGGTGTGGCACAGCAAGAATGCAAAGAAAATGTCATTTATAACTTTTCTTGCATTGAATAACAGGTTGTCGACGAAGGAGAGATTAAATAGATCTGGAATAAGAGATGATAATAGATGTTTCTTGTGTGAATGTAATGTGGAATCCATAAATCACTTATTTTTTGTTTCTGAATACTCACATTACATTTGGAGTGCAATTTTATTAAAATTGGCTTAGATTTTTCATGACATGAGATGCTTAAGGTAGAAGCAGAGAAGATTTTGTAGGTGTTCGAAGAAAAAGATCAGCTGTTTGATGTTGCATCTGTCGCCTTTACCACATCTATTTACATGATATGGCAAGAGAGAAACTCGAGAATTTTCAGAAACAAAGCATGTAACAGAGAGATGAAGGTAAATTTGATAATGAAGGAAGTCTTCTTTTTGGTAAATAACAATGGAAGTAAGTCGAAGTCTATATGAAGAAATGAAGAACTGTTGAGCAGATGAGGAATTGAGTTGAGAGATTCTGGTTAATATTTAATGTACTGTTGTATGGTTTTATATGTTTTCGAGAAGCATGATGTCTGTTATAGCAAGAAGTGAGGGAGTGTAGTTTATGAATATGCTATATTTTGTAATGTTAATATATGGCATTTATATGTGTTCTTTTCCCTTATGTCGCACCCACCTAGGTTAGGAGGGGCATAAGGTTTTGATGAGGCATATAAGCAAAGTATATAATTGGTATTTTCAATAAAGTTACCAATTTTCAAAAAAAAGCTTTTAATATTCAAATTTCTTAATTAATTATTCTTAAATTTTTAGGTTGTTACTTATCATAGAATAATAGACACAGCTATATATAGGTACGTCACGTACAATACATAGTGAAACAGAAGTGAGTGGTTATACTAAGCACATATATACAACAAGTCCAAAAGAATATATACATATCAAAGTTACCCAATATGCTACTAGACATCTACACAAAATATGCCCATGTATCGGAAGACGCCAAGATAGACCCAATCGAAAGCAGTCTAAGCAGATATCAATAGCGGGCAACTAACCTACGCTCGGTTTGACCCGAGTACATAAAATACATGGGTTAATCTAGCTTAAATAAGATGATTAGATTATGATAAATGAAGTATAATGTCATAAAGGGATAACTTTTCTTAATAGAAAAAGTTACAGCTTCAACTTGAATCAATTTACGACTTATGAGATAGTTACAACTGAATAATCTTTAACGGTCTCATATAATAGGGATCAATAACCTCACAAACATGTCTCCGACTTCAAAAAACGGTAAGCACGAAGACTAAACTTTATATATATATATATATATGTAATTCTTAAACACTAAGAAACAACAAGATGGGAACCATCATAGTATATACATATAAAACCCATTTTAGAGTTCCATTAATAGAAATGTATTCACCATATGTAAACATCACATAACTCTTAAGCTATGAATAAACTCTAGCGTCAACTAAACTGGCGAAACAATAGGAATCAGTTAAATCTAGAAATATCACCAAAAATGAATATAAGTATGTCAAAATGGATCCAAATCAACATATGCACGTTCATCATATAAATGGCCTCTTCGGCCTGCCAAGTACTATTAATATAAATTTTTGCGCCTAAAATCAACAATGGTCCCACGACCTAGTGTAAATGGCCCTGGACTAGTATATATATATGTGGCCTTGCCGGCTAAGTATAGGTAAGAAAACAACAATAACAATGTACTGTATCACAGACTTTCACATAGTAATCTGAATAGTGATAACAATACATCTCATACTAAACATTTTCACTTATCAGTTTACTATCGATCAATCTACTGGTATAGCTTTAATCGAACAAGTCTAAAATTAACTAATGTAGTAAACCTATATGTGTCAGATCACATAGTTTACTACATCATTTGAGTCGCACTCTCATGCTCTCAAAGAATGCATAAGCGTGTGGTTTTATATTGAAAATACTTGAATCGAGAAAGCAAGTTTGTGACACCCCCACGTCCGTTAATGTCACTCATTAAGAGAATGCATTAAGTTTCATTAAGCATTATAGGTAAACAGAAATAGAAATATTACAAGACAGATATAAAATAATAGCGGAATTTAAAACTTTATTGAACAGAAAACATCGAAAACATTGTGGTTCAAAACATGGTTACATCATGAATCTGAAATGCATAAAACCCAATACATCAATTTAAAACTTCTGTCTTGTATTAAAATCAACAGAGTACACTAAACATGAAAGGAGCATAATTACCAAAAACATAGCCATAGTAGAGAAGGTACGAAATCAAGCAGAACATCTAAGCAGCTCCAACCAGAAGGAAAGAAGAATCCTGATAAAGCGTGAGTATTCCCACCCTAAGAACCTGGGGGGGTGGGGGGGGAAGAGAAAGAAGAGGAAACAAAATAGGTCAGACATAAGTTTGGCGAGTCCAGTTACTTTTAGCATATAAATAAGTAAAAGCATCATGACAGGCATATAAACTGGATAAGAGGGATAACAGCATATAAGGAAGGTATGATAAGGTAAACCAGATAAACTGAATAGAACATATATGTATAGCGCTTCCCTAATACTTTTCTTTCTTAATCACTCTGCACTAATACTAGTATCATATGAACAAGATGATCCCCAACAAGATGGTAGACGTACGTGTACTTCTAGTGAGAGGTTTTACCCCATACAATAACAGGCAGTCGAACTGAACATACTGATGTTACCCCTAAGGATAATAACGGGCTCCTAAACAGGCAAGACTAGCTGTACCCTAATTAGTGCCCCAATCGATCGGCTCCCTACTATGAGAAACCAGGTGCTGGCCCCATAGTAGGGTGTATCACTTCCTAAAGTGGCAACCCTTCATTTTCAGGATGTGCACAACCATATCTACCGATGTCATGGCATCTTAGCCTCCCTTGTCCGTACCCATGCACACATATGACCCCATCGGAATACGCTGCCCACAGCATCCCCTCTTTTGGATCTCTTACAATCAGCCGAGTAAACGTGCCCTGATTCCTTCCTATTTCAGAGTACTCGTTTGATAACTATATGGGTTATTGACTGTAACGGGTCCCACACACAAGATGATATAAGCTTCCCCCTAGGCTTGCATCCCCACCACTAGGATTTCCACAGGTTATGCCCTACCAGAGTAACAAGATTGCATAACCCCAACAGATCAAGTTTGTGGGCCTATATATAAGTATTACCCACCACCCGAAGATATACTTAACCTTCCTACGGTTTCAAGCAAGTTTACTTAACGCCTACTCAAGTCAACATGTTCATTTAACTCCTATGGATTCAAGTAGGTTAAGTATTCAAGTTCATTACCATTTATTCATTTATGGTTATGATGCGCTAGACATCCCACATTAAGCCTTCAATTTGTGGATGTTGGATATATCGGGCGGTTCTGGGAAGACTTCTTTTACAAGTCGGACTTAACCTCGTGTCTGATCTCATTAGGTGTTTATGCACTTAGACCCTTCACATTAGATTCACCACTTGTGGTTGCTGGATATGTCGGGTAGGTCCGGGCAAACTTCTACCACAAGTGTAATCTAACCTCGTGTCTAAGCGTTGTTACAGTTTCTAATTACTGTAATTCTAGGCATTTCATTCTTTAACAATTATTCCTATTTCATTATAGGTTTTCATGCCTCTTTTCCAAGTCATATTCATCATGTATTATATGCCCAAATTAAGATTTTTAATCACAGTTTGGTTTATGCCCCAAAACCATATTCGTGTTTTCAATTCAAGTAATGCCCCAAATTTCCCAATACAAGTCATTCCCCAATTTTAACGTTTTCCCCTTGTTCTCAATTTCACGCGTTCCCATGTTTCAACGGTATGCCTAGCCTCGAAGGTAGCCTGACTATAAAATAAAAAGGGAAAAGAATAAGGGAAGATGACAGAAAAAAGTATACTAACAATATAAACATATGATGGCAGAAACAGGTATAACAACTGAATAAGCATATAGTGACAGAATTGGGCATGATAACAAGATAGGCATATAAGAACAGAACTGATGAACATGTGATAATAGAACTGATTAGGCAATATGACATGATTAGTGTAACGACCCGCATTCTACGCATCGAATGATCGTAGAATATTTATTTCTTTCACATACGAAGTCGTATGCCCATGAAGCTTTGGGAGGTGACTAGTGGGGTCATTTCCCATGTTCATGATTTCTCCCAGTTTTTAAATGACCGTTTTTCCCCTAGCTGATCTTGTTTTGGCCATAACTTTTGATTGGAAAGGAGTTTTGACCTGAAACCACTTCCATTGGCTTCGGATGATGGTTTACCTTTCTGTAGAGTGGTCACGCGTGAAAAACGGACTTACCATTTGGGAGATATGGCTGAAATAAGGTTTGGAAGGTGAAAAACTGCTTAACCGGACCAAATGAGGTAATTAGCAAATGGGTCCATAACCCATTTCGGGATCAGGGTTATGGGGAGGCTGAAATGAGTTAGGTTTCATTTCATTTCAGTTTTCTAGCCGCCATCTACCTCCTAAGAACCCTAATAATGGCCTCCAACCTATAAAACATCTCCAAATCACTTTCTAATCAAGGATTAAGCTTAGCAACATCAAATCAAGGCGGATTAGCACAAGAAACAAGGTAGAGCTGCTGTGTTGCATTGGTATTCGCGCCCAAACAGTAGAGTTTCAGATCTAAAGGTTTTATTTGTGGCTAAGGTAAGTGATTTGCATATTTCCTCACTAATTATGGTTAATTAAGGGTAATTAGTGTTGATTAGCGAATTTATACACTAATAAATTTTGGAAAAATATTTATAAATTCTTAAATAATGTTTTAGACCTCTGTTAGAAACTTGGGTTAATTTGATTAAGTTTTGCTAATCATATCATTAGTTTTGCCTAAACATGCTTAAGGGAAAATATGGGGTTTTGGCTATGTTTGATCCGTTTTAACTTATCAAGTTGATGTTTTGGTCGTTTCTACATGTTGCTATGACTGTATGGCATGCTTTGTGGTTGATTAGAATAGTTAGATTGGTCGAAAACGCCGTCGAATAGCGTAAAACAAGTCGTTGGAAGTTCGCAGAAAACTGTGCAGGAAATCGGATCGGAGCCAGGGCGTGGGATCGGATCGGCTATCGAACCGAACCAGAGATGGCATCTTCTGAGGCATGCAAACGAAAGAGATGACAAGGAAGATTGGATCGGTTCGGAACTTGACACTATGAGGAGGACCTTGGCACTTTACCATCGGACCGATCCGAACCACTCAAGAGAAGGTGTCTGACCCGAACCGCTCTGCCTCTCGTGGCATGTACCATCCCGACCCGACCCGTATGGCCACCTCCGAACCGAACCGATGTATGGCGATTGGACTTGAAGAACCCGACCCGATCCTCCGGGAGGTGATGACGACTGATCCGAACCACCACGAGGTGAAGATCACGAACTGAACTGGGAAAGCACGATCCGAACCCAAGGAGAGTACGATCCAAAGCAAAGCAAAGGGGGAAAACCGAACCGATCCAAGAAAGAAGACCAATTACCCGAGATGCAAAGGTAGTCCAATAGGAAATTTTTGCTCAGTATCCAGTTGGGAACCAACGAGTCGACTTCATGAGTTGAGCTTTGCTGCAGGACGTGTGCTAAGGGGTTGTCGATGTCTGTAACTTTGAATCACTATGTGTAGGGGGTACGTGAACGGATTCAGGGCCACAGTTGCCTAGGTACGACTAAAGAGCTATAGACCAATGAAGTGGGGTTATTTGTAAAGATTTGGTCATGACTCCATGGGGTAAGCTTGGTAGTAGCAGTAGTTGTACAAGTCGAACTCCGTCACTACTTCGATGGGTCTAGTGATTGACAGTGGTGGACATCGTATGCATTACGCACTGAGTGAGAGATGTGAGGATGGTTGCTATGCTTGATTTGTTTTCCATCATTGTGACATGCACACCCCCACCCCCATATTCTTTATACTGTATGTTAGTGGCACCTTAGAGTATTGTACGGTATGTAGTGCTAACTCTTTGGTTGCAGGTCCAGGTTCAGGTATGGTTTAGTATACTTGTTATTGTTCTGTTTAGCTGCTTATCGCTCATACCAGACCTTTTATCTGACCCAGAGTTTTATGTCTCTTCTTATTACTCTGGGTGCTCTCACGAGCAGACTAGAGACAGGTTAGCTGGGTATGCACGAGTAGCTGATCCGGAGACGAGCAGGAGGCTTCCACGTATGATATATATAGACATTCTCCCTGTGTTACTGCGGTCACTACTTTGGGCATTAGTGGTGTACCTTTCTTTCTTTTGTTTAGAGACAGTGATTTGGAAAGTTGTAATAAGCTGTATTTGCATTTCCACTGCTCTGATGATGATGTTGATGTTGGTTTTAGTTACCAGCTTATGCACTGACTCACCTGTTTTATGTCAAGTATATTGTAACACCCCGCGAATTCCAACGTCATATTGCAAGTTCATGCGCTCACATTCCCCTTTTTGGTGTATGTAATCACGCTTTAAGCCTCCCCTTTTCGCATGGCTAAATTGGGCTTTAAAAGGCTAAGCCCAATATATATACAATAAACGGATGTGTAAAACGGGGGAAAATAACGTTGGGTTAAAATTACTAATGAATGAAAATATAAAATAGAAGGGCCCAAGTTCAAGTATGGGTTGGGCCCATGATTGGTGTAACCTTTACACCATTAACTTAATAATGGGCCGCAAATATTTACATATAAGAAAATAAAGAAGAAAGACAAAATATGTAAATGTAGAACATACGATGTGTTTAACCCGAGGTTGGATTGATTTGTGATGTAAACCTGCCCGGAACCGCCCGGCTGTCCAGTAGTCACAACAATACCTATCCAATGTGAGAGGTTAAACATGGAGCCCAATAAGGACCCGAGGTTAGACTGAGTTGTGGTGTAAGACTGCCCGGAACCAACCGGCAACAGGCAGCCACGACAATACCTGTCTAATGTGAGAGGTCAGGGCCTTAATAAGACAATTAAGGCTGAGTCAGGATTGTTAGGATTAAGTGAACTAAAGACTTAATCAAAATGGAACATGCTAAACTAAACGGACTGGTGGGGGTTAGGTTAGAAAACACTTAACCAACTTAGCATGTTGGCTAGAGATAGAAAACCTAGTAACGGGGGACCCTTTTCAGCAGTAACCCTAGAAGGTGTATCAGGATACCCTGAAACTAGGCAGGGTGGGGCACGATTACTGGGCTGATTGTAAGAGGTCAAATCGATGGCGGTGGTGTAGCAGTGTAGGTTCTAACGGGGTGCGGGCGTGCACACACTCCGGCGCAGAAAAATAAGGCACTGGACACCAGTAGCATACCTGTGCACTCTAAGGTTGTGTCGGGCCGCCACTATGGGACTTGATACAACCCATGGTGGGACCTGCATAGGTAACTACAACATCGGGGGCCGTAAGACACATGTAACTATGCGAGTAGGAGCCGATCATTATAAAATGATCACATCACCCTGATTATGGGGTGCCAGTTGGAAACTAGTTTATATGGGTTCAGAGATTAACATGGGGTACGATAGTATATTCGACCCTAGACAACTTAACCTAGTTTATAGTGCTTGCCCACTTCTTGTTTATACTTATCATACCAGTTCTTTATTCATAGACAAAATAGTACTAGACTTACTCAGGCTTTATGTCTGACTCTACTTTTCTTTCGTCTTCTTTTCTTCCGTTCCCCCCCCCCCCCCAGGTCCACAGGGATGGAACACAGCAGCTTGACCAACCTTAACATCCAGCTTGAAGAGGAGAAATGTATTGCTTGGATTTTCCTGTTTTGAACTATAGCTTTGGACAATCCACTATGGGGACTTTTGCAGTTTATCTATGTTTTATTTATGCTTCTTTAAATAATGTACTCAAGACAGATTATGAAAGTGTTATGTTATGTTTTTGGAAAAAGATGTAAGACAATCATGGTGATGCTTTGTAACACGTATTTGCTTTTATGAAATAAAAGTTTGTTGTTTTTCCGCTGTTTATAAATATGTGTTCTTATATCTGTCTTGTATATCTGTGACTTATACTTATAAACCTCCACCAAAATTAGGGCATTCCCTTTGAGAGTGACCCTAACGGAGGTGGGGTGTTTCACTTGGTATCAGAGCATAGGTTTACCAGATAAGATAAAAAGTTTTGAAAAAAAATTATTTTCAAAAAGGGAATTTAAAGAAGCATTTTTAAAAAGAAAAATGTTATTTTATTTTAAAAAGGCAAAGTCCACTCCCCAAAGCCATAGGTACTATCTCTTATCCTTCGTTTTGAATCTATCCTTTTTGTTTCAGCATGTCCGAAGATCTTAACTTGCCAGAAGGGGTGCCAATACCTGGTTGGTTTATACGCTTCTTAGAAGCAAGGGCCACTCAGCCAGGTCCTACCGTTCCTCCTCCCCCAGCTGCCGGAAATCATCCAGCTGCAGCGACACCTTTTCCTCCACCTCCTCCTCGGGGAAACACGTTTGCTAAGATATGTAAAGATTTTAAAGCTATGGGAGGAAGGGATTTCCATGGAACTGAGTCCTTCGTGGCAGCTAGAAATTGGCTGAAAGAAACGGAGGACCTATTCATCATCTTTGAGGTAGAAGATAGACAAAAAGTACAATTGGCAGTGTGGCTATTGAAGGGCGAGGCTTCCTACTGGTGGGAAGTCACTAATGCTGAAAGACCAGTGGAGACATGGGAGGACTTTAGGGCAAGGTTTGAGACCAAATTTCTCTCAGATGCGGAAAGAAGTTTGCAGTTGGAAAAATTCTTATTTCTTAAGCAAGGGGACAAGACAGTCAGAGAGTATGTGAATCAGTTCGATGAGCTGGCTAGGTTTGGGCTTGACCTAGTCAACACCCCGCACAAGAAGGCTCTCTGGTTCGTCAAAGGGTTGAATGAGCCATTACACAGTTTGGCCATGACCCATATACCCATGGGAGCCACGTATGAAAGATTGGTGCAAATGGCATTGCTGAATGAAGAGGATAAGGGCAAGAAGGAGACAAAGGCAGAAAGCTCTCAAGGGAAGAAAGAGGGTTTGCAGCCTAAGAAGACAGACTTTAAGAAGGGCGGGAAAGGCAACAAAGAGAAGAGGAAGTGCAATTTCTGTGGCAAAGTGGGGCACTTAGTAAAGGACTGCCGAAAAAAGAAGGCCAAGGAGAATGGTGGGTGCTTTTCTTGTGGTGAGACAGGCCACAGGGCTAAAGACTGCCCAAAGAAACGAGGACAGGGGCAGAGGGCTGGATCCACCTCAGGGGCACAGGTCCATGTGTTGGAAGCGCCACCTCTGCAACAGCGAGGTATAAATACTTCTGTAGAAAGTGTAGTTTATCTTTATGATCACCCCGTTCGCACTTTATTTGATTCTGGCGCATCACACTCCTTTATCTCGTCTGCTTTAGTAGAATCTCTGCACCTAAAAACTAGTATTGTAGAGGACCCCTTAATTGTTTCAAACCCAATTGGGGGCCCAGCTCATTTGTCTATGATCTGTGTGGGATTGAAAATCTCTATTCTAAGCGTAGAATTTCAATGTAGTGCCTTTGTTTTGGGATTTTCGGGGTATGGTTTGATTTTGGGTATGGATTGGCTATCCAATAATAGGGCCATCCTTGATTGTGAGAAAAGGGTTGTTAGGCTCCTAACCCAGCTCGGTAATACTTTGGAAATTTCTTGTAATCCCTCGTACGCGGTTATGCTTAGTTATCTTGAATCGCTAGATGCCTCTGTTGAAAATTTGCAATCAGTTAGAGTGGTCCGGGAATATCCGGATGTCTTCGAAGAGGTGAAGGGCTTGCCTCCGAAGCGAGAAATAGACTTCCGCATATATCTTGTAGATAATGCAAAGCCCGTTGCGTTGCCCGTTAGACACATGGCTCCACGAGAAAGGAAAGAGCTCAGTAAACAGATTAAAGAGCTTCTAGAAAAGGGGTTCATTAGGAGGAGCATTTCAGAATGGGGCGCTCCAGTGGTGTTCGCTACAAAGGCGGATGGTTCACTCCGTCTATGTGTTGACTATAGGGAGCTCAACAAGCTAACAAAAAAGAATAGGCACCCTCTCCCTAGAATTGACGATTTATTCGACCAGCTTGTAGGAGCGTCTGTTTTCTCCCAACTCGATTTAGCAACCGGTTTTCATCAGCTAAGGGTGGCTGAAGATAGCATCGATAAAACGGCGTTCAGAACCCCAGACGGCTTCTTTGAATGGCTTGTCATGCCTTTCGGCTTGACAAATGCACCTGCTTACTTCGTGGACCTAATGAGTAGGGTATTTAGAGATTTCCTCAACAAATTCGTAGTGGTCTTCGTAGATGATATCCTTATCTTCTCAAAGAATGAAGAGGAACATGCTCAACACTTAAGGGCAATCATGGAAACTTTGCGAGTCCATCAACTAAAAGCCAAATTCTCCAAATGCCACTTTTGGAGAGAAGAGGTGAGGTTCCTTGGGCACATAGTGTCCAAACAAGGGTTAGCAGTGGACCCTGCTAAGGTAGTGGCGGTACAGGATTGGAAGACACCAAGGAATGCAACTGAGGTTCGAAGCTTTCTAGGACTAGCGGGTTTCTATCGAAAATTCATAAGGGATTTTGCGAAAATCTCAGCTCCGCTCACGAAGTTGACCAAAAAGAATCTAGTGTTCAATTGGGATTTGGATTGCGAGTTTGCTTTCCAACGACTGAAAAGGGCTCTTACAACAGCCCCAGTTTTGACGCTGCCAGATGGGAGCAAGATGTTCACTGTTTATACGGATGCATGTGGGACAGGGCTAGGCGCCGTCTTAATGCAAGAAGGAAGGGTAGTAGCTTATGGCGGGAGGCAGTTGAAAGTGCACGAAAAGAACTACCCAACCCACGATCTTGAGTTAGCTGCCATCGTCTTTGCACTCAAGTCTTGGCGACACTATCTCCTAGGTGAGAAGTTCGAGCTTTACACTGACCATAAATCGTTGAAATATCTTTTCTCGCAGAAGGATCTTAACTTGAGGCAACAAAGATGGATGGAGTTTCTTGCCTCGTACGATTTCGAAATCTCCTACACTCCGGGCAAAGGCAACGTTGTGGCAGACGCGTTGAACCGAAAGAAATTGACCCTAAGCCCGTTGTTTGTTGAAAGACAAAGCCTAGAGTTTATAGCCAGCTTCGACTTTAGGCCCTCCTCCGATTTCGTACCAGGCTTGCTAGCATCTCTCGAAGTGCGCCCAACTTTAGTGGATTCAGTAGGGACAGCACAACGCGAAGACCCTCAGCTTGTGGAAACAATTGATAGGCTAATTAGGGGTGAGACTTCAAGTCACCTCAACAGATACTCCATTGACGATAAGGGTTTGCTAAGGCGAGACGGAAGACTATGCGTCCCACAGACAAAAGACTTAATAAAGAAGGTTCTCGAGGAAGCACATCACTCCAAGATGACGATACACCCAGGCGGAGATAAAATGTACAAAGACATAAAAAGGACTTTCTTCTGGAGCGGCATGAAAAAGGACGTGGCAGAATTCGTTTCTAAGTGTATGGTGTGCCAACAGGTTAAGGCGGAACAGAAAAAGCCTGGCGGACTGCTACATCCTCTGGAGGTCCCGCAATGGAAGTGGGATAGCATCTCAATGGACTTCATCGATGGGCTGCCTAGGTCTAGGAGAGGCAACACTAGCATTTGGGTAATAGTGGATAGGCTTACTAAAAGTGCCCACTTTTTACCTGTCAAAAGTAAAAGAACTGCCTCATCCCTAGCATCACTTTACCTCAAGGAAATCGTTCGACTCCATGGAATACCATCTAGCATTATTAGTGACCGAGACCCCATCTTCACCAGCGAATTTTGGCGGAGTCTGCAAGAAGCAGTAGGAACGCAATTATGCTTAAGCACAGCCTATCATCCCCAAACCGACGGCCAAACAGAGAGAGTGAACAGAGTTTTGGAAGACCTCTTAAGACTATGCGTCCTTGACTTCGGAGGGACATGGGAAGACCACCTTCCTTCGGTGGAATTTGCCTACAACAACAGCTATCAAGCAACCATCGGAATGGCGCCCTTCGAAGCTTTATATGGAAGACCGTGCCGATCGCCCACTTGTTGGTGGGAGTCTACCGATAAGCTCATACTTGGACCAGATATGATCCGAGAGACTTCAGAGAAAGTAGACTTAATACGAAGAAGGATGAAGACGGCCCAAGACAGACAAAAGTCCTATGCCGACAAGAGAAGGACCGACCTTGAATTTGAGGTTGGAGACAGAGTTTTTCTCAAGGTATCACCACTAAGAAACGTTGTTCGTTTTGGAACCACAGGAAAACTAGCACCAAGGTTCGTAGGGCCATTCCCTATCATCGAGAAAGTTGGGAAAATGGCCTATAGATTAGAGCTACCCGAGAAGTTGGCCGGAGTCCACAACGTTTTTCACGTTTCACATCTCCGAAAATGTCTACATGAGTCAGCCGAGGTGGTAGAGCCAAATATCCTCGAAGAGGCCGAAGTGGAACGCGAAGCAACCATAAGAAAAGTTCCAACCCGCATCTTAGGAACGGAAGTGAAGAAGCTACGCAACCGCGAAGTCAAGCTCGTCAAAGTTCAGTGGAGCGACGCCGAGGGAGACGCGACTTGGGAAACTGAAGCTAGAATACACACTGCCTACCCTTTTCTGTTCGAGGGTACATCCTTGATCTTTCCTTTTCCTTAAGTTGCGCTTTTATCTATCTTATCTTTTAGGTAGAAACCCTTTGGATGGAAACATGTAGTTGAAACATGTTATGTATGATGGTTGCAAGTGGTTGCAAGTGATTGCTAGTGGTTGCTCGTGGTTGCATATACACACACAATCTAGGTTTTAGATCGGCTCAGTCACTTCATATTGCATATGCATATATGTTTGCATTCGTATGTGGTTGAACTTTAATGTGTTGTCATGTGGATGCTGCATTTGAATTGAATGATTGTGCACTCATGTAGAATCATGAATAGGAAAATTTGCATACATAATGGATTCATGGCACTTACATAATTCGCATTAAGGAGGTCAACTGAATCAGTAGACCGCCTGATTTTGCATTAGATAAGTACATGTACACACACACTTCGCATATGATCATGAAGCATTAGAAGTCTTTTAAGGACAATGGATGCTCGTGTTTGATGGTTGAGTAGATGGATGATTGGATGTTAGGATATACATTCCTCCTAACTTGAAGATTTCGGGGACGAAATCCTTTTAAGTGGGGGAGAATGTAACACCCCGCGAATTCTATAACTGTGAAATTTACAAATTAAAGTATAATTAATTTCAAATCAAAGAACTAAGGGAAACGGGATACGCCATTTCGTTCGTCTCGGAAAAATACGCGAAATAGAGTCCGAGTTTTCGAAAAACGGAGTCCGTATGAAGAAGATATGGCCTTCGGAAGTTTTTGAATTAAATTTAAAATTCAAACAGAATAAAATAAGCTCATAAAACAAAAATGGGGCCCAATGGGCCAGGGTGAAGAAGTCCCGCCTGGCGCACACAGGTCGACTGGGCTGTCGACCTGGTCTAACCAGGTCGACAGGCCTGTCGACAGGGCTGTCGACAGGGGTGTCGACCTGGTCCAGAGCCAGGTCGAGCCCAGTCTAACCCAGCTGGCCTATTCTATGTTGGTCGATTTTCTGTGGTCTGCTTTGTCATTAGGGCTAGGTGGCAGGCTCTAATTGGTCTCTCCTTAGGATGAATGGCTACGATCAATCCAAGCAACATCAATGGTCCTAATCAGTTCATTTCCCCTATAAAAACAACCCTAGACTAACCCTAATCTATTCATTCAAAAATAAGAACAAAGCCGCCATGTTGCTGAGGAACGACTAGGGGTAGCCACCAATTGGAGAGAGGATTAGGAGGCAAAATTCTAAGGCATAAAGCAACTCAATCAAATCAAACCGCGTCTTCAATCCCTAAATTAGAGAATTCATCACACCATTGTAAGTAGAGTATTACTTTGGTATGAACAAATGATTGTGTAGATATGTATACTTGATTTGTGGCGATAAAGTAATTCATATTTGTGCGTTGGAATATTGTATACGTTTGGATATTCTTGAATTATGTTATTCATGTTATAAAGAACTACATGCGGTAGTTCTATGCAAGTATACGTTTGGAATATTTCGCAAATTATGTAATCCATGTTGAAGCTACATGTATGTAGTTGATTTAAATTCATGCAAGTTTGGGGCTTTGCTACTATGCCATCATAATGTGTATTTTTATACAAACGTCATTTTTATGAAGTAATTGGAATAGGTTTGGGTTATCATAATCCATATGAAATTATGTTGAAAATTGGGCATCATGTATTAAGCCATGCTTTTGTATTAGAAAACCTATTTGCAAACTTATAAATATGGCTAGGCTATGAATGATATTTGGCATAATTGAAATCCATGATTAAGTCTATCTTGTTTACAAGAATTATATGATGACATATGTGGTACATAGCTAGGTTAGATTCAAAAATCCCTTTTTGCAAGTTTACATGACTAAAGTAAAAATCATGATTTCATGTTAGAAACATTTATGCCATGGTTATGTGAACAAATTTAATTATACTTTAGTATTAGTCACAAAAGTAGACACCTTTGTAAGCATGTAGTAGTCTTATGAACATGATTTGCTTATGTTTGACATTATGCCTAAATAAAAATATAGGTTCATGTTGTAGTTATGACTATGTGATTTTACATGCTTTGATTCATGTCACCTATGTTTTATGACCAAAGTATATGTTACCACTATGCAAGTACACCAGTTTCTATTTTGTATTTCCAACGTCATATTGCAAGTTCATGCGCTCACATTCCCCTTTTTGGTGTATGTAATCACGCTTTAAGCCTCCCCTTTTCGCATGGCTAAATTGGGCTTTAAAAGGCTAAGCCCAATATATATACAATAAACGGATGTGTAAAACGGGGGAAAATAACGTTGGGTTAAAATTACTAATGAATGAAAATATAAAATAGAAGGGCCCAAGTTCAAGTATGGGTTGGGCCCATGATTGGTGTAACCTTTACACCATTAACTTAATAATGGGCCGCAAATATTTACATATAAGAAAATAAAGAAGAAAGACAAAATATGTAAATGTAGAACATACGATGTGTTTAACCCGAGGTTGGATTGATTTGTGATGTAAACCTGCCCGGAACCGCCCGGCTGTCCAGTAGTCACAACAATACCTATCCAATGTGAGAGGTTAAACATGGAGCCCAATAAGGACCCGAGGTTAGACTGAGTTGTGGCGTAAGACTGCCCGGAACCAACCGGCAACAGGCAGCCACGACAATACCTGTCTAATGTGAGAGGTCAGGGCCTTAATAAGACAATTAAGGCTGAGTCAGGATTGTTAGGATTAAGTGAACTAAAGACTTAATCAAAATGGAACATGCTAAACTAAACGGACTGGTGGGGGTTAGGTTAGAAAACACTTAACCAACTTAGCATGTTGGCTAGAGATAGAAAACCTAGTAACGGGGGACCCTTTTCAGCAGTAACCCTAGAAGGTGTATCAGGATACCCTGAAACTAGGCAGGGTGGGGCACGATTACTGGGCTGATTGTAAGAGGTCAAATCGACGGCGGTGGTGTAGCAGTGTAGGTTCTAACGGGGTGCGGGCGTGCACACACTCCGGCGCAGAAAAATAAGGCACTGGACACCAGTAGCATACCTGTGCACTCTAAGGTTGTGTCGGGCCGCCACTATGGGACTTGATACACCCCATGGTGGGACCAGCATAGGTAACTACAACATCGGGGGCCGTAAGACACATGTAACTATGCGAGTAGGAGCCGATCATTATAAAATGGATCACATCACCCTGATTATGGGGTGCCAGTTGGAAACTAGTTTATATGGGTTCAGAGATTAACATGGGGTACGATAGTATATTCGACCCTAGACAACTTAACCTAGTTTATAGTGCTTGCCCACTTCTTGTTTATACTTATCATACCCAGTTCTTTATTCATAGACAAAATAGTACTAGACTTACTCAGGCTTTATGTCTAACTCTACTTTTCTTTCGTCTTCTTTTCTTCCGTTCCCCCCCCCCCCCAGGTCCACAGGGAGGGAACACAGCAGCTTGACCAACCTTACCATCCAGCTTGAAGAGGAGAAATGTATTGCTTGGACTTTCCTGTTTTGAACTATAGCTTTGGACAATCCACTATGGGGACTTTTGCAGTTTATCTATGTTTTATTTATGCTTCTTTAAATAATGTACTCAAGACAGATTATGAAAGTGTTATGTTATGTTTTTGGAAAAAGATGTAAGACAATCATGGTGATGCTTTGTAACACGTATTTGCTTTTATGAAATAAAAGTTTGTTGTTTTTCCGCTGTTTATAAATATGTGTTCTTATATCTGTCTTGTATATCTGTGACTTATACTTATAAACCTCCACCAAAATTAGGGCATTCCCTTTGAGAGTGACCCTAACGGAGGTGGGGTGTTTCATATATTATTAATATATTATGTTCCATGCGCTGTGAGACATTCTACAGGTTTTCGATTAGTTCATTCTCTTCTTTCCTTTCTTTGGCGACCGTTCTGTGCTAGTCAGGCATGTGTACAGCGCACTTTCGGAGGAAATGCCGGCTGGTGCAGGGCGGGCTGTCACTCTTGGTATCAGAGCTCTAGATTGCGTAGTTAACCTAGGGAAGTCATCAGGGAGAGATAGTATACGTATATGAGAGCGCGTATTTGTGATTATTTTGGTTTTCAAAAGCTATATATATATATACTATTAGTATAGCTAAGGATGAAGTCGCACTGCACTAGCACCACTATGGAGATGGTTAATTGTTTTCTCCTTACAGATTGAACGATGAGCCGATACGCAAAAGGTGCTGGTAGAGGAGCCAATAATGAGAATGTTGCTGACATGAGGACGATGTTTACTGACCTTATGAGGGAAATTCTTAAGGATGTGTAGAGGGCAGCTCCCAATGGTGGTAATGGTGGTGGTCCAATAGTGCAGGCGCCTAGGGCCGATTTCGCCAAACTGAACAAGGATTATACTAGTCTTTGTGGGAAGCCGTTCCACGGAACGGAATCAGCCACGGATGTTCAGGATTGGTTGGATAGTTGCGAGCGTATCTTCGAAGATTTGGGTATCGAGGATGTGATGAAGAGAAGGCTAGCATCCCGTCAGCTGCAAGGACCGGCAATGAATTGGTGGAATGCTATAAAGGCAGCTACTCCCGAGGATCAGATTACTTAGGAGCAATTTAAAGTTCGCTTTAGCGAGAATTTCATTCCAGCTGCTCAGAAGTTAGTGTTGATTAAGAGATTCTTGGAACTCAAGCAGAATGGTAGAACTGTTTCGGAGTATATTGCCGAATTCGACACTTTGTCGAAGTATGGGTTATCTCTTATTGATACTGCCGAGAAGAAGAACGAGAAGTTCATAACTAGCTTGGATCAGTACTTGGGGGAATGGATTATTAACCACATCGATGAGACGTTTGAACTGATTGTGGGGAAAGCATTAAGATAAGAGAGTCTTTACCCTAAGTCAGAGACTGAGGTTGCATCTGTAGAGGAGCCAAAGCCGCAAGCAAGTGGTGGAGGCAAGAGTGGTTCTCAGAATAAGAGGAAGCAGAACCAGAACAAGGATGGCCAGAAAAAGAATAAGAAAGATGTTGAGTGCTTAAGCTGTGGTAAGAAGGGCCATTATGCTAGTAATTGTCGGGCCAAGCTGGCAAATAGGAAGTGCTTCAACTGTGGCCAAGTGGGACATCACAAGGACAAGTGTCCGCAACCCCCTAAAGAAAAGCAGATGGTGAAAGCATATGCCCTTAATGCTATTCCTTCTTCGTCGAATGCCCCAACTGCGGCGGAGAAGGGAAAGAATGTCGTTATTCAAGGTATGCTTTCTATTTATGATGTTCCTGTTAGAGTTTTGTTTGATACCGGGGCTTCCAGTTCTTTCATATCCAGTGACCTGGTAGATTGGTTGGGATTGGAGCCCGAGATTGTTGATAGACCTTTAGTAGTGATGAACCCGATTGGTGGTTCAACCAACCTTAGCATGATTTGTCGTAATGTGGTCTTATCGAATCATGGATGTATGTTTGTTTGTGATTGATTTTTTTGGGCTTTAATGGGTTTAGCATTATTTTGGGAGTCGATTGGCTCCAAAGATACGGGGTGGTGGTAGACTGTGAGGGCTTTTTGGTGACAGATAGAGCGGATGATGGGCGGAGGGTAGTGTTTGGTGGTCTACCCGGTGATGGGGTAATGGCTAGTTTTCTGAATTCCCTCGACATCCCGCAAAGTGAGTTGTCAGGTTTGCCCGTGGTTGGCCAGTATCCGGACGTTTTCGAAGAAATGACCGGGCTTCCACCACACCGAGAGATTGAGTTCCGTATTGATTTAGTGAAAGATGTTAGACCTATAGTGATGCCACTTCGTCATATGGCACCAAGGGAGCAGCGAGAGCTCGGGGTGCAAGTCAGCGATCTTTTGAAGAAGGGATTTATCTTAATGAGTGTTTCTGAATGGGGAGCACCAGTTGTGTTTGCTACCAAGGCGGATGGTTCCCTTCGGTTGTGTGTAGACTACTGCGAATTGATTAAAGTGACGAGGAAGAATAAGTATCCTCTACCGCAGATAGATGATTTGTTTGATCAGTTGAGTGGCGTGAGAGTATTCTCCCAGTTGGATCTCGTGACAGGATTTCATTAGCTTACAGTGGAAGCTGAGAGTATAGCTAAAACGGCCTTTCGGACACCGTCTGGATTTTATGAGTGGTTGTTCATGCCATTCGGGCTGACCAATGCACCAGCATATTTTGTGGATCTTATGAATAGAGTATTCAGAGATCAGCTGAATAAGTTTGTTCTTGTGTTCGTGGATGATATACTTGTTTATTCGAGGACATAGGAAGAACACAAGGAACATTTAAGGATAGTGATGGAGGTGTTGAGAAAACGCTAATTGAAAGAAAAGTTTTCTAAGTGTCACTTCTGGAGGAGGGAAGTGAGATTCTTGGGCCATGTTGTTTCAGAGAATGGCATCGCCGTGGATCCTGCGAAGGTGGCTACGGTACAAGATTGGTCTACACCCAAGAATGCAACGGACATAAGAAGTTTCTTGGGATTAGCTGGATATTATCATAAGTTTATCCAAGACTTTTCCAAGATAGCAGCACCGTTGACTCAGTTGACCAAGAAGAATCAAGCTTTTGTCTGGGACGAAATGTGCGAGAATGCATTCAAAAGTCTAAAGGACAACTTGACATGTGCACCAGTGTTAGTCATCCCTAAGGGGAATGAAGAGATGACGGTATACACAGATGCATGTGATACCGGACTGGGTGTTGTATTGATGCAAGGAGGTAGGGTTGTAGCTTATGCAAGTCGGCAACTAAAACCGCACGAGTGAAGATACCCTACCCATGATTTGGAATTGGCAGCGATCGTGTTTGCATTGAAGATGTAGAGACATTATCTCTTTGGAGAAAGTTTCGAGTTGTTTACCGATCATAAATCATTAAAGTATCTTTTCTCTTAAAAGGATCTAAATCTCCGACAACAAAGATGGTTAGAATTCTCAGCTTCCTATGATTTCGACATCGCATATACACCAGGAAAGGGCAATGCGGTGGCTGATGCATTGAGTAGAATACATGCCTGTTTAGGGGCTATGTTTCTTGAATTGAAGCAACTGGAGTACATCGCTGGGTATGATTTTAGACCAAAGTACGAATTGGATCCAGAAATGTTAGCAGATTTGACAATCAGACCCACTTTGATTGAGCGGATTGGTTCCAGTTAGAGGAACGATCCTAACCTATTGGAAATCATCTCAAAGTTAGAGATGGGAATCGACGGAGAGATGAACAAGTATGGGCTTGATCGAGATGGATTGTTTAGAAAGAATGGACGACTAGTTGTACCCAATGTCAATGGATTGAGAGATGAAGTGCTTAGAGAATGTCATCACTCAAAACTGACTATACACCCCGGTGGTAACAAGATGTACCGAGACATGAAGCAGACCTACTGCTGGGAAGGGATGAAAAGAGACGTTGGGAAATTTATATCCAAATGCATGAACTGCCAGCTAGTTAAAGCTGAGCAAAAGAAGCCTAGTGGTTTGTTACAACCATTAGAAATTCCAGAATGGAAATGGGAACAAGTGTCAAAGGATTTCATTGATGGGTTACCAAGGACTAGATCGGGCCATGATAGCATTTGGGTGATTGTGGACCGATAGACTAAGAGTGCAAGGTTTATACCCGTCAATTCAAACAGGACGGCAGCTAAGTTAGCGGAACTATATATAAAGTGGGTAGTGAGATTTCATGGAATACCCAAAGGCATTGTGAGTGACCGAGATCCGTTCACTAGTGGATCTTGGAAGAGCTTACAAGAGGCGTTAGGATCAGAACTACATCTCAGTACCGCATATCATCCTCAAACCGACGGATAGACAGAGAGGGTAAATCGAGTGTTAGAATACCTCTTGAGAGCCTGTGTATTGGATATTGGTGGATCATGGGATGACCATTTGCATCTAGTAGAGTTTGCATATAATAATAGTTATCAATCCAGTATCGGTATGGCTCCATTTGAAGCTTTGTACGGAAGACCGTGCAACTCACCGTCATGTTGGGTAGAAACTGGTGAGAACTTTGTACTTGGACCCGATGTGATAAGAGAAACTTTAGCTAAGATTAAGAATATCCAACAGCGAATGAAGGCTGCCCAAGATAAGCAGAAGAGTTATGCTGATAAGAGGAGAAGAGAATTAAAGTTCTCCGTTGGCGACTTGGAGTTTGTCAAGATTTCTCTGTTGAAAAGCGTGATACGATTTGGCAGGAGAGGCAAGTTAGCACCAAGATTTGTTGGTCCATTCCCAGTTCTTGAGCAAATTGGGAATTTGGCATACAAAGTTGAATTACCAAAGAAGATGGCAGGAGTTAACAACGTATTTCATGTTTCCCAGTTAAGGAAGTTCATGCGCGACCCAGATGTGACTATTTCACCTGATCAGTTGGATGATACCGAAGTTGAAACCGAGGCGGTTGGGAACCGCAAGCCTATGCGTATTGTTGGGAACAATACGAAGCAACTTCGAAGGAAAGCGGTGAATCTAGTCAAAGTCCAGTGGGGCGAGAATGAGAATGACTGTACTTGGGAGACAGAGGAAAGCATTAGGAAGACGTATCCAGAACTCTTCGCCTGGTAAGATTTTAACTTCAATTTAGTCTTTCCCATGCTAGGATAGGCTTGTTTGTTTGTTTTGCATGATTGATTGTTGTTTGTGGCTGGTAGGCATGCGAGATCCTTTGTATGTTTTGGGTCAAGGAATTTCGAGGACGAAATTTCTTAAGGGGGGAGAGTGTAACGACCCGCATTCTATGCATAGAATGATCGTAGAATATTTATTTCTTTCACATACGAAGTTGTATGGCCATGAAGCTTTGGGAGGCGACTAGTGGGGTCATTTCCCATGTTCATGATTTCTGCCGGTTTTTAAATGACCGCTTTGCCCCTAGCTGATCTTGTTTTGGCCATAACTTTTGATTGGAAAGGAGTTTTGACCTGAAACCAATTCATTGGCTTCGGATGATGGTTTACCTTTCCGTAGAGTGGTCAAACGTGAAAAATGGATTTACCATTTGGGAGATATGGCTGAAATCAGGTTTGGAAGGTGAAAAACTGCTTAACTGGGCCAAATGAGGTAATTAGCAAATGGGCCCATAACCCATTTCGGGATTAGGGTTATGGGGAGGCTGAAATGAGTTAGGTTTCATTTCATTTCAGTTTTCTAGCCCTCTTCTACCTCCTAAGAACCCTAATAATGGCCTCCAACCTCTAAAACATCTCCAAATCACTTTCTAATCAAGGATTAAGCTTAGCAACATCAAATCAAGGCGGATTAGCACAAGAATTGAGGTAGAGCTGCTGTGTTGCATTGGTATTCGCGCCCAAACAGTAGAGTTTCAGTTCTAAAGGTTTTATTTGTGGCTAAGGTGATTTGCATAGTTCCTCACTAATTATGGTTAATTAAGGGTAATTAGTGTTGATTAGCGAATTTATACACTAATAAATTCTGGAAAAATATTTATAAATTCTTAAATAATGTTTTAGACCTCTGTTAGAAACTTGGGTTAATTTGATTAAGTTTTGCTAATCATATCATTAGTTTTTCCTAAACATGCTTAAGGGAAAATATGGGGTTTTGGCTATGTTTGATCCGTTTTAACTTATCAAATTGATGTTTTGGTCGTTTCTACATGTTGCTATGACTGTATGGTATGCTTTGTGGTTGATTAGAATAGTTAGATTGGTCGAAAACGCCGTCGAATGCCGTAAAACAAGTTGCTGGAAGTTCGTAGAAAACTGTGCAGGAAATCGGATCGGAGCTAGGGCGTGGGATCGGATCGGCTATCGAACCGAACCGGAGCTGGCATCTTCTGAGGCCTGCAAACGAAAGAGACGACAAGGAAGATTGGATCGGATCGGAACTTGACACTATAAGGAGGATCTTGGCACTTTACCACCGGACCGATCCGAACCACTCAAGAGAAGGAGTCCGACCCGAACCGCTCCGCCTCTCATGGCATGTACCTTCCCGACCCGACCCGTATGGCCACCTTCGAACCGAACCGATGGATGGCGATTGGATTTGAAGAACCCGACCCGATCCGCCAAGAGGTGATGACGACCGATCCGAACCACCACGAGGTGAAGATTATGAACTGAACTGGGAAAGCACGATCCGAACCCAAGGAGAGTACGTTCCGAAGCAAAGCAAAGGGGCAAAACCGAACCGATCCGGGAAAGAAGACCAATAACCCGAGATGCAAAGGTAGTCCAATGGGAAATTTGTACTCAGGATCCAGTTGGGAACCAACGAGTCGACTTCATGAGTTAGGCTTTGCTGCGGGATGTGTGCTAAGGGGTTGTCGATGTCTGTAACTTTGAGTCACTATGTGTAGGGGGTACATGAACGAATTTAGGGCCACAGTGGCCTAGGTACGACTAAAGAGCTATAGACCAATGAAGTGGGGTCATTTGTAAAGATTTGGTCATGACTCCATGTGGTAAGCTTGGTAGTAGCAGTAGTTGTACAAGTCGAACTCTGTCACTACTTCGATGGGTCTAGTGATTGACAGTGGTGGACATCGTATGCTTTACGCATTGAGTGAGAGATGTGGATGGTTGTTATGGTTGATTTGTTTTCCATCATTATGGCATGCACACCCCCACCCCCGTTATCTTTACACCATCTGTTCAGTGGCACCTTAGAGTATTGTATGGTATGTAGTGCTAACTCTTTGGTTGCAGGTCCAGGTTCAGGTACAGTTTAGTATACCTGTTATTGTTCTGTTTAGCTGCTTACCGCTCATACCAGACTTTTTTTCTGACCCAGAGTTTTATGTCTCTTCTGTTACTCTGGGTGCTCTCACGAGCAGACTAGAGACAGGTTAGCTGGGTATGCACGAGTAGCTGATCCAGAGACGAGCAGGAGGCTTCCACGTATGATATATATAGACATTCTCGCTGTGTTACTGCGGTCACTACTTTAGGCATTAGTGGTGTACCTTTCTTTCTTTTGTTTAGAGACAGTGATTTGGAAAGCTGTAATACGCTATATTTGAATTTCCGCTGCTCTGATGATGATGTTGATGTTGGTTTTAGTTATCAGCTTATGCACTGTCTCACCTATTTTATGTCAAGTATATTATTATTATATTTTGTCCCATGCGCTGTGAGACATTCTACAGGTTTTCGATTAGTTCATTCTCTTCTTTCCTTTCTTTAGCGACCCTTCTATGCTATCGGGCATGTGTATAGCGCACTTTCGGAGGAAATATCGGCTGATGCGGGGTGGGCTGTCACAATTAGACCAACTAACATAATAGGGATGTCACAAATAGGCATATGAGATCTAAACAACGAATTAGATATACAAATAATGGAAGATATGATATGATTCAATTATTCATAGGCTCAGGTCGAATTCATAACATGTTAAGATTAACTTTTTAAGTATTCATATCTAAAAATAATGTAGACTCACAGAGAATGGATCCAAGAAAACTGAGAAAAGTTTGTTGATGTTGAATCAACGATCTTTGAATACGTATGGATCGTTGTTGCTGAAGAAAAGGCTAATTTAATCTGAGTTGGAGCAACATCTCAGAGTCGCCATTGATTTAGATGAATAAAACAATGGGTATAGGGTCCTTTATTTAGCCATTAATTGATGAATTTTGCACAAAAATCAGTCTTTATTCGGAAGCAGGGATCTGTCCAGATCCGTATGGGGGCCGACCCCCCTATAGTGTGTCGACCCAGGGGTCGACACCCCCTTAATGGGGTCTACCCATGGGTCGACACCCATAGGCGGTAATTTCCCCGCTCCCCTTTCTGTTGTTCGGTTTTGAATTTATTTGAATTCTGGATTTATTTTATTCATATTTAAGTGGCTTATATATTTATAATCATCGAACCTTAATAACTTCTCCATACGATGTCCGTTTTACGCAAACCAAGTGTCTCTCTTAACCAGAATTCCGAGATGAATGCAATGGCGCAGTCCATTTCGCTTAATTCCCAATATCTAATTAAGTATTCCTTAGTTTATCATCTTAATGTGTTATGAAATTACGGGGTGTTACATTCTCCCTTACTTAAAGGATTTCGTCCCTGAAATCCCTAATGTGAAGAAGAATGTATATCCTAACATCCATCTACTCATCCATCAATCACAGGCATCCATTGTCCTTAAATGTTTTCTAATGCTTATATGAACATATGCAAAGGTGTGTGTATATGTCTTTATGCTAATGCGAAAGATCGGGCGGTGTACCGATTCAGTCGACCTCCTTAATGCAATGTTTGGTAGTGCCATGAATCCAACATGTATGCAAATAATCCTATTATATCATGTAAGTTCTACGTGTATGCACAATTATTCATCCAAATGCAACATCCATATGATGATACACCCACTTTCATCCATCAATAAGAAGAAAACATGCACATACATCCACATGCTGTATGAGAGTGACTAAGCCGATCTAGTTCCTAATATGTGTGTATGTGCATCCACGAGCAACCACTAGCAACCACTTGCATCCATCAAACATAACATGTCTCAAACACATAATTACATCCATGGGATTCCTACCTAAGGGTCGAAGATTCTATTAATAGGGTATACTCAAATGATAGAAACAAGCATGAATAAAAGCTTTGGAAAAGAAAGTTAAGAACATACCCTTAAAAAGAAAAGGGTACGAAGTGCGAATCTTGTCTTCAGTCTCCCAAGTTGCATCCTCTTGGTTATCTCCCCATTGAAATTTCATCAACTTGACTTTTTTTGTGCATCTTCTTAACTTCTGATCAAAGAATACGGGTAGGAACTCGTCTAACTGTCGCCTTCCACTCTACCTCTACTTCCTCACGCATGCTCGGCTCAACTACTTTTGCAGTATCATGCAAACACTTCCGTAAATGGGAAACGTGAAAACATCATGAGTGCTAGATAGTCTCTCTGACAGCTTTACTTTATAGGCCATTTGGCCAATCCTTTCCGTTATGGGGAATGGTCCTACAAATCTTGGTGCCAATTTCCCTATAGATCTGAAGCGAACCACATTCCTTAATGGTGATACCTTAATGAAAACCATGTATCCCACCTCAAACTCGATGTCAGTTCTTCTCTAATCAGACCAATCTTTTCGGAAATTTCTCTAACCATATCTGGTCCAAGTAGAAGTCTTTTTGTAGATTCCCACCAATAAGTCGATGATCTATAGGGTCGTCCATATAATGCTTCGAAGGGTGCCATGCCAATACTAGCTTGATAACTGTTGTTGTAGGCGAACTCTACTAAAGGAAGATGCTCTTCCCAAGTCCCTCCGAAGTCTAGGATACACAGTCTTAAAAGATCCTCAAGAACTCTGTTCACCCTTTCTGTTTGTCCATCTGTCTAAGGAGATAAGCGGTGCTCATACATAACCGTGTACCTAATGCTTCTTGCAAGTTCCTCCAAAATTCACAGGTGAAAATAGGGTCACGATCACTTACGATACTGGAAGGTACTCTATGAAGACAGACTATCTCACGAATGTAAACTGCTGCCAACCATGTTGTCGTCCTCTTACTCTTAGCTGGAATGAAATAGGTGCTCTTAGTGAGTCTGTGTACTATAACCCATATACCGGTGTTGCCTTTCCTCGGTCTAGGTAAACCATCAATGAAATCCATCGAGATGCTCTCCCACTTCCACTGTGGGACCTCCAAAGGATGAAGTAAACCACCGGGCTTCCTTTTCTCAGCTTTGACATGCTAGAAAACCAAATATCAAGAAACAAACTCCGCCACATCTTTCTTCATCCTAGCCCAAAAGAAAATCCACTTCATATCTCTATACGTCTTATCACCGCCTGGATGAATAGTCATCTTAGAATGATGAGCTTCCTCAAGGATTGTCTTCAACAAACTCCCAACTCGTAGAACACAAAGCTTTCCATCTGGTCGCAACCACCCTTTATCGTCTATGGAATATCTACTGAGGTGACTAGAAGTCTCCCTTTTACTGAGCCTATCCATGATGTCTGAAATATGTGGATCCACTCTGTAACGACCCGCATTCTACGCATCATAGGATCGTAGAATATTTATTTCTTTCACATATGAAGTCGTATGATCATGTAACTTTGGGAGACGACTATTGGGGTCATTTCCCATGTTCATGATTTTTACCGATTTTTAAATGACCGTTTTGCCCCTAACTGACCTTGTTTTGATCATAAATTTTGACTGGAAATGAATTTTGACTTGAAAACACTTCCATTGGCTCCAGATGATGGTTTATAATTCCGTAGAGTGGTCACATTAGCCAAATGGACTCACCGTTTGGGAGATATGGCTGAAACAAGTTTCAGATGGTGAAAAACAGCTTAATTTGGCTTAATCGGGTGATTAACAGCTAGGCCCAAAGGGGAATTTCGGGATTAGGAATTTAAAAGGGCTGTTAGGGTTTGGAGAATACCTTTTTCTCATTTTTCAGCCGTCACTATTCATTCCTCTTAACCTAGCCATGGCCTCCAACATCTAAAACATCCCCAAACCACTTTCTAATTTAAGATTAGCCTAATCAACATCAAATTGAGGAGAGAAAGCACCAAAGCAAGGTTAGAGTTGCTGTGTTGCATTGGGAACAACGCCAAACAGAGAATCATTTCAGATTTGGTATTTTTTTGTGGCCAGGGTGAGTGATTTGCATAGTTTTGCAATAATTACTGTTAATTAAGGGTAATTAGTGAAGATTAATGAAATTAGACATGATAAAATTTTAGAAAAATATTTATAAAATTTGAGGTGATGTTTTAGACCTCTGTTAGAAGTTTGGGTTAATTTGGTTAAGTTTTGCTAATCATATCAGCAGATTTTGCCTAAACATGTTTAAGGGAAAATATGGGGTTTTGGGTATGTTTGATCCATTTTACATGCTATGATTGTTGTTTTGCTGTTTGTGGATGATTATACATGCTGCTATGACTGTATAGTATGCTTTGTGGTTGTCTAGAAGTGTTAGATTGGTCGAAAACGCCGTCGAATGGCGTAAACAGTCGTTGGAAGAAGTTGTAGGAAAATATGCAGGGACCGGATCGGATCGCCCCTACCCGATCGTGGAGTATCTTCTCCGAACTGATCCGCTTGTGGTGATGGAGCCCGACCCGAACCGCCTAGAAGCTCGTTAACTGATGGCTATGGAGGATCACAAATCAGAGTGCCCTACCCGAACCAAACCGCTCACATCATCCGACCTGATCCGCCCTCGTGAGCATGAGCTACCCCGACCCGAGCCACTCTCGGGGCGCGATCCGAGCCGCTTAGTGGACTCTGAACCAATGGCGTTGCATCACGTGTAGGACTTAACGATGAGTCACGAGGCTGAGGAGCACGACCCGACCCGTATGGGGTATTCCGATCCGAACCGAGGAGCTGATGACCATGACCTGAAGCAAAGTGAAGTGAAGGAATGAAGACCAATCCGGAGAAAAAGGTAACGACCAAAACCCGAGATGCAAAGGTAGTCCAAGTGGGAAGTTTGTACTGAGGATCTAGTTGGGAACCAAAGAGTTAACTTCATGAGTTGGGCTTTGCTGCGAGATGTGTGCTAAGGGGTTGTCGATGTCTGTAACTTTGGATCACTATGTGCAGGGGGTATGTGAACGGATTCAGGGCCACAGTGGCCTAGGTACGACTAAAGAGCTATAGATCAATGAGGTGGGGTCATTTGTAAAGATTTGGTCATGACTCCATGGGGTAAGCTTGGTAGTAGCAGTAGTTGTACAAGTCGAACTTCGTCACTACTTCGATGGGTCTAGTGATTGACAGTGGTGGACATCGTATGCTTTACGCACTGAATGAGAGATGAGAGGATAGTTGCTATGCTTGATTTGTTTGCCATCATTGTGACATGCACACCCTCACCTCCGTATTCTTTATACCGTATGTTAGTGGCACCTTAGAGTATTGTACGGTATGTAGTGCTAACTCTTTGGTTGCAGGTTCAGGTATGGTTTAGTATACCTGTTATTGTTCTTCTTAGCTGCTTATCGCTCATACCAGACTTTTTGTCTGACCCGGAGTTTTATGTCTCTTCTTATTACTCTGGGTGCTCTCACGAGCAGACTAGAGACAGGTTAGGTGGTAGGCACGAGTAGCTGTACCAGAGACGAGCAGGAGGCTTCCACGTATGATAGATATATGAAGACATTCTCCCTGTGTTGATGCGGTCACTACTTTGGGCATTAGTGGTGTACCTTTCTTTCTTTTGTTTAGAGACAGTAATTTGGAAAGTTGTAATAAGCTGTATTTGGATTTCCGCTACTCTGATGATGATGCTGATGTTGGTTTTAGTTATCAGCTTATGCACTATCTCGCCTGTTTTATGTCAAGTATATTATTATTATATTTTGTTCCATGCGCTGTGAGATATTCTATAGGTTTTCAATTAGTTAATTCTCTTCTTTCCTTTCTTTGGCGACCGTTCCGTGCTAGTCGGCCATGTGAACAGCGCACTTTCGGAGGAAATGCCGGCTGGTGCGGGGCGGGCCGTCACACTTGGTATCAGAGCTCTAGGTTGCGTAGTTAACCTAGGGAAAGACACCAGGGAGAGATAATACGTATATGAGAGCGTATATTTGTGATTATTTTGGTTTTCAAAAGCTATATATATATACTATTAGTATAGTTAAGGATGAAGTCGCACTGCACTTGCACCACTATAGAGATGGTTAATCGTTTTCTCTTATAGATTGAACGATGAAACGATATATAAGAGGTGCCGATAGACGATCCAATAATGGGAATGTTGCTGACATGAGGACAATGTTTACTGACCTCGTGAGGGAGATGCTTAGGGATGTGTAGAGGGCAGCTCTCAATGCTGGTAATGGAGGTGGTCCAATAGTGCAGGCGCCTAGGGCCGATTTCTCCAAGCTGAATAAGGATTATACTAATCTTAGTGGGGAGCCGTTCCACAGAACAGAATCGGCTACGGATGTTCAAGATTGGTTGGATAGCTGCGAGCATATCTTCGAAGACTTTCGAGGATACGATGAAGAGAAGGCTAGCATCCTGTCAGCTGCAAGGACGGACAATGAATTGGTGAAATGCTATAAAGGCAGCTACTCCCGAGGATCATATTACTTAGGACCAGTTTAAGGTTCGCTTTGGCGATAAGTTCATTCCAGCTGCTCAGAAGTCAGTGTTGTTTAAGAAATTTTTGGAGCTCAAGCAGAATGGTAGAGCTGTCTCGGAGTATATTGCTGAATTCAACACTTTGTCGAAATATGGGTTATCCCTAATAGATACTGCCGAGAAGAAAAACGAGAAGTTCATAACTGGCTTGGATGGATAATTGAGGGAAAGGCTTACTAACCACATCGATGAGACGTTTGAATCGATTGTGGGGAAATCTTTAAGATCAGAAAGTCTTTACCCTAAATCGAAGACTGAGGTTGCATCTGCAGAGGAGCCAAAGCCGCAAGCAAGCGGTGGAGGCAAGAATGGTTCTCAGAATAAGAGAAAGTAGAATCAGACCAAGGACGGCCAGAAGAAAAAGAATAAGCAAGACGTTGAGTGATTCAGCTGTAGTAAGAAGGGCCATTATGCTAGTAATTGTCGGGCCAAGCCTGCAGATAGGAAGTGCTTCAACTGTGGCCAAGTGGTACATCACAAGGACAAGTGTCCGCAACCCCCTAAAGAAAAGCAGATGGTGAAAACATATGCCCTTAATGCTATTCCTTCTTCGACGAATGCCCCAACTGCGGCGGAGAAGGGAAAGAATGTCGTTATTCAAGGTATGCTTTCTGTTTATGATGTTCCTGTTAGAGTTTTGTTTGATACCGGAGCATCCAGTTCTTTCATATCTAGTGACCTGGTAGATAGGTTGGGATTGGAGCCCGAGATTGTCGATAGACCTTTAGTTGTGACGAACCCGATTGGTGGTTCGACTAACCTTAGCATGATTTGTCGTAATGTGGTCTTATCGAGTCATGGATGCCTGTTTGTTTGTGATTGCTTCGTTCTGGGCTTTACTGGGTTTGGCATTATTTTGGAAGTCGATTGGCTCCAAAGATATGGGGTGGTGGTAGACTGTGAGGGCTTTTTGGTGACAGTTAGAAAGGATGATGGGGCAGAGGGTAGTGTTTGGTGGTCTACCTAGTGATGGGGTAATGGCTAGTTTTCTAGATTCCCTCGACATCCCGCATGGTAAGTTGTTAGGTTTGCCCATGGTTGGCCAGTATCCGGACGTCTTCGAGGAAGTGACCGGACTTCCACCACACCGAGAGATTGAGTTCCGTATTGATTTAGTGAAAGATGCCAGACCTATAGTGATGCCACTTCGTCGTATGGCACCAAGGGAGAAGCGAGAGCTCGAGGTGCAAGTCAGCGATCTTTTGAAGAAGGGATTTATCAGGAGTGTTTCTGAATGGGGAGCACTAGTTGTGTTTGCTACCAAGGCGGATGGTTGTGTTTGCTACCAAGGCGGATGGTTCCCTTCGGTTGTGTGTAGACTACCGCGAGTTGAATAAGGTGACGAGGAAGAACAAGTATCCTCTACTGCGGATAGATGATTTGTTTGATCAGTTGAGTGGCGCGAGAGTATTCTCTCAGTTGGATCTCGCGACAGGTTTTCATCAGCTTAGAGTGGAAGCTGAGAGTATAGCTAAAACAGCATTTCGGACCCCGTCTGGATTTTATGAGTGGTTGGTCATGCCATTCGGGCTGACCAATACCCCAGCATATTTTGTGGATCTTATGAATAGGGTATTTAGGGATCAGTTAAATAAGTTTGTTCTTGTGTTCGTGGATGATATTTTGGTTTACTCAAGGACAGAGGAAGAACACAAGGAACATTTAAGAATAGTGATGGAGGTGTTGAGAAGACACTAATTGAAAGCAAAGTTTTCTAAGTGTCACTTCTGGAGGAGGGAAGTGAGATTCCTGGGCCATGTTGTTTCAGAGAATGGTATTGCTGTGGACCCTGCGAAGGTGGCTACGGTACAAGATTGGTCTACACCCAAGAATGCAACAGACATAAAAAGTTTCTTGGGATTAGCTGGATATTATCGTAAGTTTATCCAAGACTTTTCCAAGATAGAAGCACCGTTGAGTCAGTTGACCAAGAAGAATCAAGCTTTCGTCTGGGACGAAAAGTGTGAAAATGCATTCAAGAGTCTAAAGGAAAATTTGACATGTGCACCAGTGTTAGTCATTCCTAAGGGGAATGAAGAGATGACAGTATATACGGATGCATGTGGTACCAGACTAGGTGCTGCGTTGATGCAAGAAGGTAGGGTTGTAGCTTATGCAAGTCGGCAATTGAAACCGCATGAGAGAAGATACCCTACCCATGATTTGGAATTGGCAACGATCGTGTTCGCATTGAATATGTGGAGACATTATCTCTTCGGAGAAAGATTCGAGTTGTTTACCGATCATAAATCATTAAAGTATCTTTTCTCTCAAAAGGATCTAAATCTCCGACAACAAAGATGGTTAGAATTCTTAGCTTCCTATGATTTCAATATCACATACAAACCAGGAAAGGGCAATGCGGTAGCTGATGCATTGAGTAGAAGACATGCCAGTTTAGGGGCTATGTTTCTAGAATGGAAGCAACTGGAGTACATCGCTGGGTATGATTTCAGACAAAAAAGCGAATTGGATCTAGAAATGTTAGCAAGTTTGACGATCAGACCCACTTTGATTGAGCGGATTGGTTCCAGTCAGAGGAACGATCCTAACCTATTGGAAATCATCTCAAAGTTAGAGATGGGAATCGACGGAGAGATGAACAAGTATGGGCTTGATCGAGATGGATGGCTTAGGAAGAATGGAAGACTAGTTGTACCCAATGTCATTGGATTGAGAGATGAAGTGCTTAGAGAATGTCATCACTCAAAACTGACTATACATCCCGGTGGTAACAAGATGTATCGAGACATGAAGCAGACCTACTACTGGGAAGGGATGAAAAGAGACATTGGGAAGTTTATATCCAAATGCACGAATTGCCAACTAGTTAAAGCTAAGCAAAAGAAGCCTAGTGGTTTGTTGCAACCATTAGAGATTCCAGAATGGAAATGGGAACAAGTCTCGATGGATTTCATTGATGGATTACCAAGGACTAGGTCGGGCCATGATAGCATTTAGGTGATTGTGGACCGATTGACCAAGAGTGCAAGATTTATACCCGTCAAGTCGAACAGGACGGCAGCTAAGTTAGCCGAATTATATGTAAGGTGGGTAGTGAGATTTCATGGAATACCCAAAGGCATTGTGAGTGACCGAGATCCATTGTTCACTAGTGATTTTGGAAGAGCTTACAAGAGGCTCTAGGATAAGAATTACATCTCAGTACCGCGTATCATCCTCAAACCGACGGACAGACAAAGAGGGTGAATCGAGTGTTAGAAGATCTCTTGAGAGCTTGCATATTGGATTTTGGTGGATCATGGGATGACCATTTGCATCTAGTAGAGTTTGCATATAATAATAGTTATCAATCCAGTATTGGAATGGCTCCATTTGAAGCTTTGTACGGAAGACCGTGCAACTCAACATCATGTTGGTTAGAGACTAGTGAGAAATATGTGCTTGGACTAGAAGTAATAAGAGAAACATCAGACAAGATTAAGGTTATCCAACAACGAATGAAGGCTGCCCAGGATAGGCAGAAGAGTTATGATGATAAGAGGAGAAGAGATTTATAGTTCTCCATTGGCAACTTGGTGTTTGTCAAGATTTCTCCGTTGATGAGCGTGATACGATTTGGCAGGATAGGCAAGTTAGCACCAAGATTTATTGGTCCATTCCCAGTTCTTGAGGAAATTGGGAATTTGGCATATAAAGTTGAGTTACCATACAAGATAGCAGGAGTTCACAACGTGTTTCATGTTTCCCAGTTAAGGAAGTTCGTACACGACCCAGATGTGACTATTTCACCTGATCAGTTGGATGATACCGAAGTTGAACCCGAGGCGGTTGGGAGCCGCAGGCCTATGCGTATTGTTGGGAACGATACGAAGCAACTTCGAAGGAAAGCGGTGAAATTAGTCAAAGTTCAGTGGGGGCGAGAATGAAAATGACTGTACTTGGGAGACAAAGGAGAGCATTAGGAAAACGTATCCAGAACTCTTCGCCTGGTAAGATTACGATTTCGATTTAGTCTTTCCGCATGCTAGGATAGGTTTGTTTTGTTTGTTTGGCATGATTGATTGTTGTATATGGTTGGTAGGCATGCAGGATCCTTTGTATGTTTTGGGTTAAGGAATTTCAGGGACGAAAATTCTTAAGGGGGGGGGGGGGAGAGTGTAACGACCCGCATTCTACGCATCATAGGACCGTAGAATATTTATTTCTTTCACATACGAAGTCGTATGGTCATGTAACTTTGGGAGACAACTATTGGGGTCATTTCCCATGTTCATGATTTTTGCCGATTTTTAAATGACCGTTTTGCCCCTAATTGATCTTGTTTTGACCATAACTTTTGAATGGAAAGAAATTTTGACCTGAAACCACTTTCATTGGCTCTAGATGATGGTTTACAATTCCGTAGAGTGGTCACAATAGCCAAACGGACTCACCGTTTGAGAGATATGGCTGAAACAAGTTTCAGATGGTGAAAAACAGCTTAATTGAGCTTAACCGGGTGATTAACAGCTAGGCCCAAAGGGGAATTTCGGGATTAGGAGTTTACAAGGGCTTTTAGGGTCTGGAGAATATCTTTTTCTCATTTTCAGCCGTCACTATTCATTCTTCTTAACCTAGCCATGGCCTCCGACATCTAAAACATCCCCAAACCACTTTTTAATTGAAGATTAGCCTAATCAACATCAAATTAAGGAGAGAAAGCACCAAAGCAAGGTTAGAGCTACTGTGTTGCATTGGGAACAATGCCAAACAGAGAATCCTTTCAGATTTGGTATTTTATTTGTGGCCAAGGTGAATGATTTGCATAGTTTTGCACTAATTACGGTTAATTAAGGGTAATTAGTGAAGATTAACGAAATTAGACATGATAAAATTTTGGAAAAATATTTATAAAATTCGAAGTGATGTTTTAGACCACTGTTAGAAGTTTGGGTTAATTTGGTTAAGTTTTTCTAATCATATCAGCAGATTTTACCTAAACATGTTTAAGGGAAAATATAAGGTTTTGGGTATGTTTGATCAATTTTACATGCTATGATTGTTGTTTTGCTGTTTGTGGATGATTATACATATTGCTATGACTGTATAGTATGCTTTATGGTTGTCTAGAAGTGTTAGATTGGTCGAAAACGTCGTCGAATGGCGTGAACAGTCGCTGGAAGAAGTTGCAGGAAAATATGCAGGGACCGGATCAGATCGCCCCTACCCGAACCAACCCGATCGTGGAGTATCTTCTCCGAACCGATCCGCTTGTGGTGATGGAGCCCGACCCGGACCGCCTGGAAGCTCGTTAACTGATGGCCATGGAGGATCACAAACTGGAGTGCTCTACCCGGACCGAACCGCTCACACCATCCGACCCGATCCGCCCTCGTGAGCATGAGCTACCCTGACCCGAACCACTCTAGGGGGCGCGATCCGAGCCGCTTAGTGGACTCTGAACCAATGGCGTTGCATCACGAGCAGGACCTGATGATAAGTAATGATTTGGAGGAGTACGACCCGACCCGTATTGGGTATTCCGATCCGAACCGAGGAGCTGATGACCACGACCTGAAGCAAAGTGAAGTGAAGAAATGAAGACCGAACCGGAGAAGAAGGTGACGACCAAAACCCAAGATGCAAAGGTAGTCCAAGTGGGAAGTTTGTACCGAGGATCCAGTTGGGAACCAAAGAGTTAACTTCATGAGTTGGGCTTTGCTACGGGACGTGTGCTAAGGGGTTGTCGATGTCTGTAACTTTGGATCACTATGTGTAGGGGGTACGTGAACGGATTCAGGGCCACAGTGGCCTAGGTACGACTAAAGAGCTATAGACCAATGAGGTGGGGTCATTTGTAAAGATTTGGTCATGACTCCATGGGGTAAGCTTGGTAGTAGCAGTAGTTGTACAAGTCGAACTCCGTCACTGCTTCGATGGGTCTAGTGATTGACAGTGGTGGACATTGTATGCTTTACGCACTGAGTGAGAGATGTGAGGATGGTTGCTATGCTTGATTTGTTTGCCATCATTGTGACATGCACACCCCCTCCCCCGTATTCTTTATACCGTATGTTAGTGGCACCTTAGAGTATTGTACGGTATGTAGTGCTAACTCTTTGGTTGCAGGTCCAGATTCAGGTATGGTTTAGTATACCTGTTATTGTTCTGTTTAGCTGCTTATCGCTCATACCAGACCTTTTATCTGACCCAGAGTTTTATGTCTCTTCTTATTACTCTGGGTGCTCTCACGAGCAGACTAGAGACAGGTTAGGTGGTATGCACGAGTAGCTATACCAGAGACGAGCAGGAGGCTTCCACGTATGATACATATATATAGACATTCTCCCTGTGTTGCTGCGGTCACTACTTTGGGCATTAGTGGTGTACCTTTCTTTCTTTTGTTTAGAGAAAGTAATTTGGAAAGTTGTAATAAGTTGTATTTGGATTTCCTCTACTCTGATGATGATGTTGATGTTGGTTTTAGTTATCAGCTTATGCACTGTCTCGCCTATTTTATGTCAAGTATATTATTATTATATTTTGTTCCATGCGCTGTGGGACATTCTACAGGTTTTCTATTAGTTCATTCTCTTCTTTCCTTTCTTTGGCGACCGTTCCGTGCTAGTCGGGCATGTATACAACGCACTTTCTGAGGAAATGCCGGCTGGTGCGGGGACGGCTGTCACACTCTCGCTGTGAAGTTCCTATCTGATCCAAAGGAGTAGGTCTCACCTCCTATGATGCTAATAAACTAGGTATAAACTCAATGGAGGGTCTAAAATTAAAAGCCGGTATAAACTCCAAGCTTTTCCTCTCCACAAACAGAGGACTTAAAGCCATCCTTTTCCTAGTCAATGCATCTGCCACCACATTACCCTTACCCGGGGTATAAGCAATCTCAAAGTCATAGGATGCTAGGAACTCCATCCATCTTTGTTGCCTAAAATTGAGATTCTTCTGCAAGAACAAGTACGTGAGAGATTTATGATCAGTGTATAACTCGAACTTCTCTCCAAACAAATAATGACTCCATGTCTTAAGTGTGAATACTGTGGCAGCTAGCTTTAATTCATGGGTAGGGGCAGTTCTCATGAACCCTTAGTTGTCTACATCCATAACATACTACCTTTCCCTCTTGCATAAGAACTGCATAAGGCCCTGTACCACATGCATCGGTGTTTACGGTGAACACTTTGTTCGCATCGGGCAAGATCAAGACTGAGGCTGTTGTCAGATCCCTCTTCAATCGCTGGAAAGCATCTTCACAATCTACATCCCAAGAAAATGTCAGATTCTTCTTCGTCAGCCTAGTGAGTGGGGCTGATATCTTTGCGAAGTCCTTAATGAACTTCCTATAATAGCCCGCCAATCCAAGAAAACTTCCCACCTCCATTGCATTCTTTGGGATTTGCCAATCTTGAACTGCAACTACCTTCGCGGGATCCACTGATATCCCATCTTTAGAAAACACATACCCTTAAAATCCCACTTCTTTTCTCCAAAAATGAAATTTGGAGAATTTCGGCTTAAGTTGGTGTGCAAGGAGAGTTTTCAAAACCTCCCTTAAATGTCGGGCATGCTCTTCCTCGCTCTTCGAAAAAAATCAAGATGTCATCAACAAAGACCACAACGAACTTATTTAGAAACTCCCAAAACACCCTACTAATCAGATCAACAAACTAGGCAGGTGCATTTGTCAACCCAAAAGTCATAATGATCCACTAGAAGAAACCATCTGGAGTTCTAAAAGCGGTCTTGTCTATACTGTCCTCGGCCACCCTCGACCGATGAAACCCCATGGTCAGGTCTAACTGAGAGAAAACAGATGCACCAACAAGATGGTCAAACAGATCATCTATCTTCGTAAGTGGGTGTCTATTCTTTTTAGTTAGTTTGTTCAACTCCCTATAATATACACATAAGCGAAGCGAACCATCCATCTTAGTTGCGAATACTACCGGAGCACCCCGTTCAGATATGCTTCGCCTGATTAACCACTTCTCAAGTAGCTCCCCTACTTGCTTGCTGAGCTCCCTTCTTTCTCTTGGAGCCATATGGCCCACAGGCAATGCAACTGGCTTTACATTGTCCACCAAGTATATTTTGAAATCAATCTCGCGCCTCGGGGGTAAGCCCCGAACCTCGTCAAAAACATCAGGATACTCACGGACTACTGGTACAAATCGTAAATCATCGATAGATGCATCAAGCGATTCTAGGAAACTAAGCATGACATACCATTTAGTTACAAGAAATCTCGAGGTTCCTCTCATGGCAAGTCAAAAGTCTAACGAATCTCCTCTCACAATCCAGAATGGCACCATACATTGCTAGCCAATCCATCCCTAGAACCAAACCATAGCCCATGAAACCAAGCACATATGCATCGCATTCAAACTCGACGCCCAACAAAGATATTCTCAAACGCCAACAAATCATAGACAAATGATTTGTAACACCAATGGGGTTTGAGACAACAATGAGATAAAAACCATACAAGTACCAAGGTGTAGAGACTCAACCACATAATCATATATAAAAGAATGTGAAGCACCCAAATCAAGAAGAGTTCTAACAGGATGATTGGAAAGAGAAATCAAACCTTCAACGGAAACCCTCCTACCTCAATCTGGCGCGCTGGCCACGAGAGCATGCACCTGCCCTCCTGAAGTCCTACCCTTTGAACTTATCCTTGCTTCTTTGGGCACCCTTTAGAAAAGTGTGCGACCTCTCCACAAATGAAACAAGCATTCTTCTTTCTTTTGCAGTCCTTGATCAAATGAACCTCGCGTCCACAATTATGACACTTACTCTTATCTCTAGCCTTGCCACCCTTTCTGCTTTTCTTTTGTTGTTGTTGTTGTCCTTTCTTGGGATACACTTTCTTGTTTTGTGTTTCCTCAACCTTAGCTTCTTTCTTTTCACCTTTATCTTCCTCATGCATCGGTGCTATGTCAACGAGCGTTTAAAAAGTTGCTCCCATCGGAATATGAGACATAGCTAACCCATGGAGGGGTTCATTCAATCCTCTAGCAAATCGCAAAGCTTTCTTATGCAGGTATCTACTGTTAGGGACTGCGGAAAGCATCATTAAGGCAAAGCAAACACTAAGGTGGGGGTGAATAGTGTTTGTAAGAATTTTAAACAAAACTTAAATCTAAATAGAATTATGGAGTGAATCAAACAACACAATCACATACATCAATTCAAATACAAATGCAAAATAAACAGAAATAAAGGAAAATGCAGGAAAGGAAAGAACACACCGAATTTTATACTGGTTAGGATCACTCCTACGTCCAGTCCCACACAATGTTGGATTGTACAGAGTTTTATTACTATTTTAAAATATCCAAATACACCCTCCTTGATTTCACGGCTCAACAAGGAGACACCGACTCCTATCCCTTGGTTTCACGGTTCAACAAGGGAACACCGACTCCTAAACCTTGATTTCACAGATTCAAGGATAAAACCGTTTACTCTTGACTTATAAATTGGATATTTCGATCCAAGCAATTACAAAATAGCCCTATAACTCTTCAGTAGCACTTGATTCAGAGAGTAGACAGTAGAGAGTGTAGAGAGAAGGAGTTTGATCAATTCAGAAGTGAATTCGGCAGAGTATCAGTGTAAAAACCATAAAAATGAAGAAGAATAATGATAGGTTGAAAGAGGATGAAGATGGAGAAGAAGATATGTTAGAAAATTTGGTTTTAACCTTTTTTTATAGAGAATGAAGGGTTGCAACGGTTCTGAAGCGTTTCAAATAGTGAAAAGACACTTCCCTTCAAATTTAGAAAAATAGCTGTTATATGTCGACATACATATTTTGCTATGTTGACATACTCATGTGTAAATTTCATTTTCAAAGCATTTTTCAAGAATTTTGATATAAAATTAATTCTGGACTTTCTTGAGTAAAATTCTAATGTTGTAAATCAATATTATATGATAGAAAAATGCATGAAAATATATTTTTTAAATATACAAATATATTTATAAAATTGTAAGGTTTTAAACTATATAAAATATAAACAAAGTATACATATAAAAACTTAAATTTTGAAAAACAAAGAAGAATAAAAATAGAAACAAGTATAAAAACAAAATAGAGAGGATCGAGAATAAAATAGAAAAACAAAATAAAAGGGATTGAGGAAAGAATTGAAAAATCAGAATTTGAATTTGAATTTGAAACTGGAGTGTTATTTAGAGTTTTACAAAATCTAGACTCTATAAATGTATTATTCTTGAACTCTTGAAATCTTGATTACTCATGAGTCTTGAATCTGAATTCTGAATCTCTAAAAGCTCTTAAACTGTATAGTCTTCAGTATTAATTCCTGTATACTAATCCTGCATATGTGTGTGTGTATATATATATATTATAGATAAAGATGTTAGTATATATTTTATAATCAATGATAATTGAAATAAGGTTGTTGTCATCAAAACTCCATTCTCCAACAATCTCCCCCTTTTTGATGATGACAACCTTAGTTTATAAAATATCATACCTGTATATACTTGTTTGATGATGATCCTCTTATACTCCACATGTCTATAAGAATTCTATAAAACTATGCCTATATTTTATAATTTCTCCCCCTTTGGCATTATCAAAAAGAAATCCTAAAGATACTTTCCCTAAATCCTATATCTATCTAAATAATTCCTATACTAAAGTAAAGTATTCCCCCTGAATCTTAATTTTAATATATATCCTATAAAAATACTCTCCCTAAATCTATGACTATATTATATCCTTGTGCTAATATATTCTAATACTAAATCCTAAATCTAAGCTATAAATGATCCTAAATCAAATACTAGTCTAAAGTAGAAGGATAAGCAATCCAATCAATTCATACAAGAAAATCAATCCAATCAAGCAATTCGAACAATCAATTCAAGCAAGTAATCCAAGCGATCAATTCAAGCAAGCAATTCAAGAAATCAACTAAATCAACCAACTTATATGTTAACAAACACTTCTTGAACCTCCAACTATCCTAGAAACTATAAAACTCCCCCTTAATCTAATACAAGACTAAACCTCCAATTGTCAGGGGTCATCACTAACCAGTGGCCTAGCATATACTCTAGTTCCCTTAAAACTATAATAAGACCTTAATCTAGACTTAGCAATAACTCTGATAAGATATCCTTAAAATTATTGTATAAGTAAAGTAATTCAATCCAATCAATTTAAGTTTTGTTGTCACAAAACATCAACTCAAACATGAAACTAAACATTTCTTGTAACTTCTATCTATCCTAAAACCTATTAAGCTCCTATCAATTATAAATTAATAAGTATATTTCTAACAAGCCTATCAACCACTAACGAAATTTAACCATGTTAAGTAAGTAAATCAAGTTATTCAAGTCAAACAAACAAACCAAATAAGCCAATCAATTCAATCAAATTAATCAAGACAAACTAAATATGTTATGTATTTAATTAATAATCTTATACTTCTAATAAAAACTTTTCATACTATATACTTGTTATGTGTGGAGTTAAAGTTAACATGTAATGCAGTATGTGAAGTATGTTGATCATAATGGAGTATGAAATGTAGGTCATATGCAAAACAATATGAAATGCAATTTATGGTGTGAATAACCTTGATTTGAAATGCAATTGTAATTTATAATGATGATATAAAATAAGATGTATAATAATAGTATGCAGAATGATTTGGTGATAATATTTACTTAGGTAAAATATATTCAAAGTACTATCTAACTATTATAAATTATTTGAATCAAACAAAGATAATGTTAATTTCTAGACTTAAGTTAATTATTTTAATGAAATAAAGTAAACTATAGAACTATAACTTCCTATATTATATATTTAATTCATAAAAAATCATATACTATATATACCAAAATATTAAGTTAGAAAATACAAGTTTCATAAATCTTAATAAATCAAGAAATCAAAATTAGTATTTAGTTTCAAATAATATCTATGATAATGTAACCCAAAAATTATTATCAAAATATAAGTTTAAACTATGAATGTTTATACTACATATAAAAGATATATAAACTTAATGATATCAAAAAGTTATATTAACTTTGCATATCATATTAACATGTCTATATAATTAATTTATATACTTTTAATATATATATATATGTATATTTAGAAAAAAGGTATAATAAAATAAGTAGACAGATAAAGTTAATAACCAGAATTTGAATTGGTGTTTTCTTATTGAAAGAACGTAAGGAAGTTTGAAAATTCAATATTTATTTTATTATTTTATTAATAATTTGATTTTCAAAATTCAAAATTCAAATTTGAATTTTAAATTTCAACTATTGAATTTTTAATTTCAAGTTTGAATTTTAAAGTTTTAAATTCCAAATTCAAAGCAAACAAACAAATTATCCATTCAACCAAAAAGTAAAAAATTAATTAAAGTGTACCAGGTTTTTAGATCCATTTCTTCAATATTCTCTGAATTCTGAATTGATCTTCTGGAATTTGATGATGAGATCTGCTCTATTGCGCCGGGCTCGTTTTTCTGATCAGGATAGTGTATTCATGTGACGGCCCGCCCCGCATCAGCCGGCAACTCCTCCAAAAGTGCACTGTACACATGTCCAATTAGCACAGGACGGTCGTCAGAAGAAACGAAAGAAGACGAAGTATCAACAAAGAACCTGTATAATGTCTCACAGCGCATGGAACAAAATATAATAACAACATACTTGACATAAAACTGGTGAGACAGTGTATAAGCTGAAACAAACTACCATAGCAGCGGAAAATCCAAAGTACATCTTATGATCCAAAGCCAACATTATTACAACTTTTAAAAACTGTCTCAAAAAGCTAAATAAGAAAGGTACATTACTAATGCCCAAAGTAGTGACCAGCAACGACACAGGGAGAATATATATATATATATATATAATCATACGTGGAAGCCTCCTGCTCGCCTCTGAATCCGCTACTCGCGCATCACCAGCTAACCTGTCTCTAGTCTGCTCGTGAGAGCACCCAGAGTAATAAGAAGAGACGTAAAACTCTAGGTCAGACAAAAAGTCTGGTATGAGCGATAAGCAGCTAAACAGAACAATAACAGGTATACTAAACCATACCTGAACCTGGACCTGCAACCAAAGAGTTAGCACTACATACTGTACAATACTCCAAGGTGCCACTACATACGGTGTAAAGAATACGGGGTGGGGGTGTGCATGTCATAATGATGGAAAACAATCAAGCATAACAACCATCCTCACATCTCTCACTCAGTGCGTAAAGTATACGATATCCACCACTTCGATCACCCAATACTTTGCTATGATCACTCTGCCCCATGAAGTCACAACGACTTCACTGCACTGATCCATAGCCACTAATCCTTTGCTATGTCCACTTGGCCCCATGGAGTCGTACACACCCCACTGCACTGGCTCATAGCCTTACTAATCCTTTACTATGTCCACTCTGCCCCATGGAGTCACAATGGCTCCACTGCACTGGCTCATAGTCTTACTACGATCACTTTGCCCCTCGAGTCATGGTGACTCTACTGCACTGATATGTAGTCCTGCTACGATCACTTTGCCCCTCGAGTCGTAATGACTCTACTGCACTGATACGTAGCCTATCATTCCTTTTCAATGGTGAATCGAAGTTATGAATGTCGACAACTCCTTAGCACACGTCCCACAGCAAAGCCCAATCATGAAGTGAACTCATTGGTTCCCAACTGGATCTTGAGCTCTAACTTCCAACTTGGACTACCTTTGCATCTCGGGTTTTTGGTCATCACTGGGTCGGTTCGGATCTCAGTCCTTCTTCTCTATCGGTTCGGTTCGGTCTCTTCCAAGTGCTCCGGGTCGGGTCGTGGTCACCGAGTCCTTTCATAGTACATTAGTTCAGTTCGGGTGTCCTCTGGTGGTTCCGGTCGGGTAGAATGCTTCGGTTCGGTTCGGTGTACCCTGGTTACGGTCCGATCCATTTCCTCTTTTCCCTTCCGTTCATATCCCCTTCTCTTCCCTTCAGTCGATCTGATTCCCCTCCTTTAGCTCGATCTGATCCCCCCCTTTCCTTACCGATACGATCCCAGTTCAACCATTGTGGCCTTCCTTCTTGCCCTTGTGCCAAGCCTCGGTTCGGTTCGGTGATCTCTTTCCCAGTCCTCTATCCGGTCCGAGCCCATTTCTCCGATCCGATCCGAAAACCTGCACTGTTTTCCTGCAACTTTTCCAGCGAGTGTTTTACGCCATTCGACGGCGTTTTCGACCATTCTAACTATTCTAATCAATCACAAAGCATACCATATAGTCATAGCAACAAGTGGAAGTGACCTCAAACACCAAAACATAAATATGATAGGTTAAAATGGATCAAACATAGCCAAAACCCCATATTTTCTCTTAAACATGTTCAAGCATAATTAACAATAGGATTAGCAAAACTTAACCAAATTAACCCAAGTTCATATCAGAGGTCTAAAACATCATTTAAGAATTTATGAATATTTTTCCAGATTTTTATCATGTTTAAATTCGCTAATTAACACTAATTACCCTTAATTAACCATAATTAGTGAGGAACTATGCAAATCACTCACCTTAGCCACAAATAAACCTTAGATCTGAAATAATTCTCTGATATGGCGTGAATGCCAATGCAAAACAGCAGCTCTAATCTTGATTTGGTGAAGATCTCCCTTGATTTGATGTTGCTAAGCTTAATCCTTGAGTAGAAAGTGATTCGGAGGTGATTTAGAGGTTGGAGGCCATTTTTAGGGTTTCTAAGAGGTAAGTGGAGGCTAGAAAACTGAAATGGAATGAAACACTAACTCTTTTCAGCCTCCCCATAACCCTAATCCCGAAATGGGTTATGGGCCCATTCACTAATCAACCTATTTGGCCTGGTTAAGCAGTTTTTCACCTTCCAAACTTATTTCAGCCATATCACCCAAACGGTAAGTCCGTTTCTCACATGTGACCACTCTACGGAAAGGTAAACCATCATCCGAAGCCAATGGAAGTGGTTTCAGGTCAAAACTCCTTTCCAATCAAAAGTTATGGCCGAAACAAGATCAGCTAGGGGCAAAACGGTTATTTAAAAATCGGCAAAAATTACGAACATGGGAAATGACCCCAATAGTCGTCTCCCAAAGTTACATGACCATACGACTTCGTATAAGAAAGAAATAAATATTCTACGATCCTCCGATGCATAGAATGTGGGTTGTTACAATTCATTTGCTAAATTTGAACACCGTATGAGAAAGATATCGAAGATTTAGTAGTTCAACCAACTTGGCGCCAAAATTTGCATTTGAATTTTGAATTTTGAATGAATGAACACTTCTACTACTATATAAATGCCCAAAAGTCATGTCTCTTCATAATAACTTCTCTTCTTCTTCTTCTCGTTTTTCATTTTTAATCAAAATTTCAAGAGGCATAACTTCTTCGTTTCTTGACGGAATTGGGCGAAATCAGTGGAAAATCGAAGAGGAATTCGAGGACTACGATCTAGTAGCATTTTTGAGATGAATTTGGATGGTATTGGGGTGCAACAAGTCAAAACAGTAAGAGGTATGCATAAAACCCCGTAACAGTTTTCTGTTTTGTATCGCCAACTTCAAACTGCCATATCTCACTCAATTTTGATCGGAATTTGACGATCTACCCATCAAATCGACCGCGAGAACGAGAAATACAATCTGGAAAAGATTTGAGACAAAATAGTCTAACCTGTGGATGCAATTTGAAGATAAACGTTGATAGTTTCCTTTTCTCTTTATTCACCAAAACTTCATTTGATCATTACTTGATCAATTCTTGACGGATTTACATGAAACCAACAACATTACGAAGCAAATGAAGAGAAGTACAGCATGAAGATATGTTGTAGATGAAAATCCAAAGTTGTAAATTGATCTGGTACCCATTTCTTTGCTGATTTACTTTATATATATCCATTTCTTCTTGATGTCTTTCAGCCCTCGTTACTCTTCTCCTCTTTTTGATTTCTACCATGTGAATTCTCAATAGCTATGTAACACACCATTTCGGAATTTGTATTTCCAATAGGCACCTTTTCATAATTTGAATTTTCAATAGTCACCATTTTAGAATTTGAATCACCAATAGCCACTTTACTCATCTTTTCAACTTTTGAATTTTCAAAAGTCATATAGCACATCTTTTCCTGCAAAACAACACAACTTTTCAAGGAATCGAATGACTTTTCAGAAAAATAAAAGACTCTTCAAATAAACAAGTGAGTTTTCATGTAATTAACAGCAATTTGAAACAATAATATCATGACAATTTTGTAACACATTGATAGAACAAAAATTTCAAAATTTAAATCATTTCAAATTTCAAAAATCAAATCATAGTAACTTGATTTTTCAATAAAATTGAATGCAGACTCATCTAATACTCGATGCAATACATAAATTAAAACTAGTGTTCAAAGTTTTCCATTTAACATTTTCAAAAATCAGATTATGAACTTTTTGAAAGACTTTGCTCTGATACCAATTGTTAGAGACCGCGGAAAGGATCATTAAGGCAAAGCAAACACTAGCGGGGGTGAATAGTGTTTGTAAGAATTTTAAACAAAACTTAAATCTAAATAGAATTATGGAGTGAATCAAACAACACAAACACAATCACAGACACCAATTCAAACACAAATGCAAAATAAACAGAAATAAAGGAAAATGCAGAAAAGGAAAGAACACACCGGATTTTATACTGGTTCAGATCACTTCTACGTCCAATCCCGCACAACATTGGATTGTGTAGAGTTTTATTACTATTTTCAAATAGCCAAATACACCCTCCTTGATTTCACGGCTCAACAAGGAGACACTGACTCCTATCCCTTGATTTCACGGCTCAACAAGGGCACATCGACTCCTAAACCTTGATTTCACGGATTCAAGGATAAAACCGTTTACTCTTGACTTACAAATTGGATCTTTCAATACAACCAATTACAAAATAGCCCTATAACTCTTCAATAGCACTTGATTCAGAGAGTAGAGAGTGCAGAGAGGAGAAATTTGATCAATTTAGAAGTGAATTCAGCAGAGTATAAGTGTAAAAACCATAAAAATGAAGAAGAATAATGATAGGATGAAAGAGGATGAAGATGGAGAAGAAGAGATGTTAGAAAATCTGCTTTTGACATTTTTTATAGAGAATGAAGGGTTGCAACGGTTCTGAAGTGTTTCAAATAGTGAAAAGTCACTTCCCTTCAAATTTAGAAAAATAACTGTTATATGTCGACATACATATTTTGCTATGTCGACATACTCATGTGTAAATTTCATTTTCAAAGCATTTTTCAAGAATTTTGATATAAAATTAATTCTGGAATTTCTTGAGTAAAATTATAATGTTGTAAATCAATATTATATGATAGAAAAACATATGAAAACATATTTTTAAAATATATAAATATATTTATAAAATTGTAAGGTTTTAAACTATATAAAATATAAATAAAGTATATATATATAAACTTAAGTTTTGAAAAACGAAGAAGAATAAAAATAGAAACAAGTATTAAAAAAATAGAGAGGATTGAGAATAAAATAGAAGGGATTGTGGAAAGAATTGAAAAATCAAAATTCAATTTTGAATTTGAATTTGAACCTGGAGTGCTATTTAGAGTCTTACAAAATCTAGACTCTATAAATATATTATTCTTGAACTCTTGAAATCTTGATTACTCATGAGTTTTGAATCTGAATTCTGAATCTCTAAAAGCTCTTAAATTGTACAGTCTTCAGTATTAATTCCTGTATACAAATCCTGCATATGTGTGTATATATATATATATTCTAGATAAAGATGTTAGTATATATTTTATAATCAATGATAATTGAAATAAGGTTTTTGTCATCAAAACTCCATTCTCCAACATCTACTAGCTCCAAACCAAACCTTGCCAGTTGATTGAACTTATTAACATACTCTTTGACGGTCATGCCTCCTTGCTTGAGCACCAAAAACCTTTCCATTTGCATACTTTTCTCAGCTTGAGAAAGAAACTTCATTTCGAATCTCTGTCGGAAATCATCCCAAGTCTCCACTGGACGCCCTGCTTGCATCACTTGCCACCAAAACGAAGCCTCGTCTTTCAGTAGCCAAGCGGCCACCTGAATCTTTCTACGATCGTCAACTTCAAAAATTCCAAACAATTCCTCTGTCTCCTGAAGCCAATTCCTTACTTCTATAAAGGTCTCAGTTCCTCGGAATGTCTTTCCGCCCATAGCACAGAAATCTTTGCATATCTTAGAGAAATTCTCAGCACACAGAGGAGGAGGAACAACAGGTGCAGCTGGGGGAGGAACATCTGCTTGACCACTGGCAGGCGTTGTGGCCTCAAGATACCTATGGAACCAGCCTGGTATCGTGACGCCCTCAGGAATATTAGATTCCCCACGCATGCTGAAAAGAAAAGGAAAAAGGGATTCAAACAAAGAATCGAAAGATATTACATATGGCTTTGGGGAATATGTTTCTCAAAACGGACTTTTCTTTTGAAACTGCTTTCTTTTTAAAACCTTTTTGAAAACAATTTTCAAAATCTTTTATCTGATCTGGTAACCTTCAGCTCTGATACCAAGTGTGATACCCCACGTCCGTTAATGTCGCTCATTAAGAGAATGCATTAAGTTTCATGAAGCGTTATAGGTAAACAAAAACAGAAATATTACAAGATAGATATAAAATAACAACGGAATTTAAAACTTTATTGAACAGTAAACATCGTGGTTCAAAACATGGTTACATCATGAGTCTAAAATGCATAAAACCCAGTAGATCAATTTAAAACTTCTGTCCTGTACTAAAATCATCAGAGTACAATAAACATGAAAGGAGCATAATTCCCAAAAACATAGCTATAGTAGAGAAGGTACGAAATCAAGAAGTACATCTAAGCAGCTCCAAGCAGAAGGAAAGAAGAATCCCAATCAAGCTTGAGTATTCCCACCCTGAGAACCTTGGAGGGAAATGGAAGAGAAAGAAGAGGAAACAAAATAGGTAAGACACAAGTCTGGAGAGTCCAGTTACTTTTAGCATATAAATAATTAAAAGCATCATGATAGGCATATAAACTGGATAAGAGGGATAACAACATATAAGGCAGGTATGACAAGGTAAACAGGATAAACCGAATAGAAAATATATGTATAGCGCTTCTCTAATACTTTTCTTTCTATATCTCTCTGCACCAATACAAGTATCATATAAACAAGTTGATCCCCAACAAGATGGTAGACTTAGGCATACTTCTAGTGAGAGGTTTTATCCCATACAATAACAGGCAGCCCAACTGAACATACCGGTGTTACCCCTAAGGATAATAACGGGCTCCTAAACAGGCGAGACTAGATGTACCCTAATTACTACCCCAATCGATCGGCTCCCTACTCCGTAGATACCCTGTGTTGGCCCCACAGTATGATGTATTAGTTCCTAAAGTGGCAACCCTTCATTTTCAGGATGTGCACAACCATATCTACCGATGTCACGGCGTCTTAGCCTCCCTTGTTCGTACCCATGCACGCACATGACCCCGTCGGAATGCGCCGCCCACACCGTCCCCTCTTTTGGATCTCTTACAATCAGCCGAGTAAATGTGCCCCGACTCTGACCTATTTCGGAGTACTCGTTTGATACCTACATGGGTTACTGACTGAAACGGGTCCCACAGACAAGATGATACAAGCTTCCCCCTAGGCTTGCATCCCCACTACTAGGATTTCCACAGGTTATGCCCTACCAGAGTAATAAGATTGCATAACCCCAACAGGTTAAGTTTGTGGGCCTATATATAAATATTACCCACCACCCGAAGATATACTTAACCCTCCCACGGTTTCGAGCAAGTTTACTCAACCCCTACTCAAGTCAACATGTTCATGTAATCACTATGGATTCAAACAGGTTAAGTATTCAAGTTAATTATCATTTATTTATTTATGGTTATGATGCGCTAGACCTCCCACATTAAGCCTTCAACTTGTGGATGTTGGATATGCTGGGCGGGTCTGGGCAGACTTCTTCCACAAGTCGGACTTAACCTCATGTCTTAGCCCGTTACGTGTTTATGCACTTAGACTCCTCACATTAGATTCACCATTTGTGGTTGTCGGATATGTCGGGCGGGTCTGGGAAGACTTCTACCACACGTGTAATCTAACCTCGTGTCTAAGCGCGGTTATAGTTTCTAATTACTGTAATTCTAGGCATTTCATTCTTTAACAATTATCTCTATTTCATTATAGGTTTTCATGCCCCTTTTCTAAGTCATATTCATCATGTATTATATGCCCCAAATTAAGATCTTTAATCACAGTTCGGTTTATGCCCCCAAATCCATATTCATGTTTTCAATTCAAGTTATGCCCCAAATTTCCCAATAAAAGTTATGCCCTAATTTTAACGTTTTCCCCTCGTTTCCATTTTCATGCGTTCGCATGTTTCAGCGGTGTGCCTAGGCTCAAAGGTAACCTAGCTATAAAATAAAAAGGGAAAAGAAGAAGGGAAGAGCACATAAATAAGTATACTAACAAGATAGACATATGATGGCAGAAATAGGCATAGCAATTGAATAAGAATATAGTGACAGAATTGGGCATAATAACAAGATAGGCATATAAGAACAGATCTAATGAACATGTGATAATAGAACTGATTGGGCATAGTAACATGATTAGGCAAACTAACATAATAGGGATGTCACTAATAGGCATACGAGATCTAAACGGTGAATTAGATATACAAACATTGGCAGATCTGATATGATTCAATTAGTCATAGGCTTAGATCCAATTCATAACATGTCAAGAATAACTTTTAAGTATTCATATCTAAAAATAACGTAGACTCACAGAGAATGGATCTAAGAAAAATGAGGAAAGCGTGTTGATGTTGAATCGGCGATCTTTGAATATGTATGAGTCGTTGTTGCTGAAGTAAAGGCTAATTTAATCTGAGTTGGAGCAGCTTCTCGTCGTCACCATAGATTTAGATGAACAAAACAATGGGTATAGGGTCCTTTATATAGCCATCAGCCGATGAATCTTGCATAGAAATCAGTCCACGTTCGGAAGCAGGGATCTGCCCAGATCCGTATGGGGTTAACCCCTCCTTAGTGTGTCGACCAGGGCCGACACTGGGGTCGACACCCCTTGATGGGTTCGACCCATGGGTTGATTCCCATGAGCAGGAATTTCCCGCTCCACTTTCTGTTGTTCGATTTTGAATTTATTTGAACTCTGGATATATTTTATTCATATATAAGTGGCTTATATATTTATAAACTTCAAACCTTAATAACTTCTCCATACGATGCCTGTTTTACGCAAACCAGGTGTCTATCTTAACCAGAATTCCGAAATGAACAATGGCGCAGTCCGTTTCACTTAATTCCTAATATCTAATTAAGTATTCCTTAGTTTATCAACTTAATGTGTTATGAAATTACGGGGTATTACAGAGTTTTTGAAATGACTATGAAAACTATTTAAAATTCATTTCTAAGAAATTCTTTTTATAATGGAAATATTAGTATATTTAATATCTTTGAAATAATTATATTCTTATAAAACAATTTTAGAGAATTTTTTATCTTGATACAATGTTTTATATTAAAAATCCATCTGAAAACGATTAACGGAACACGTGCAATATGTAAGCAAAATCATGAAAAGCTCATCAAATTCACACACAAATAATCGCATAAAAACTCGTTATTCTGGAGTATGGATCAATGAAAATGTTGGCTTTTCCATTGTAGGATTAAGCCTATCGAAACAATTTAAAATATTGCTTCAGCAACCACTCAAATAGTTATAGGAAATCACTTAGAAGAAGGAAGAACACATTTAGAAAAACTTATGTGCATTACAAACCCGAGGTCGACCTATGTAAGGCCTTATGTCGACCTTAGGGTCGACCCTAAGTGTCATGAATTTTCGTAAAAAAATTCTGCTTTATATTGATTTTTCGATCGACTTTTATATCAGTTTCAAGATGAATTAGGACCTAAATTTCATCATGCAAATAGAGTAACATACCGGCTATGAATCAGAAAAGATTGGACATGTATCCAACAAAATCAAAAGAGATATAAGAACACAAAGAACAATACACAATCAGTTTTTTTTTTTTTTTTTTGTAAACACAAAACTCAATTTCTATGTCTACGGTAAACGAATTTTATCTTAAAACGTTACAATATACTTAGATTTTATATTAAGAACATTTATTTAAGCTAAAAGATGAAGTTCAGTCACATTTTATTTGTAACAATGAATTTTACAATAATTTAGCAAGAAGTTTGGAGCTTTTGGTTTCCAGTAAGGCTTGAACAATCTGTACATTCAAATAAAGGAACATGCAAATAGAAATATGAACCTACAATGAATATTTTTTTCTCAATCCAAAGAGGTAGATGAAATAACCATCGGTTTATAATGAGATTACCTGTAAATTTCGACTAGCAAGCCTTTCTCTACTTTTATTGTGAGTTTTGTGCTACTGCTTATGGCTTGTAGAGGAAGGTGCAAGTGTTCTTTCTTCGGTTTCTATTGTGAGGAGGAAAATGAATTATCTAGAGAAAAAAAATAAAAGTTTTGTTTTTTCAGATATTTCTCTCTTGTCTGAATTTTTTGTTAATGGACTAGGTAAGGTCCAATTCTCCTATATTAGCCTAAATTTGTTAAATTTTACTTAATTAAGACAGGTTACACTAATTAACCCTTATTAACACATATTTTAAGCCATTTTAACGTCATTTGCTTACTACTTAGCTTGTGTAAGCTTATTAAGTTTTTATTGACATATTTTAAACTTTTTAAAGACAATTTAAACAGTTTTGCCATAAGCACATAAAAATTTACATCTTTAATTATATTTCTTATTATATGTTCTACTTATTCAAATTTTACATTTTTGGTTATAAAAAAATACAAGAATATATCTTTCTTAGTTAACTTAATTTAAAAACCCTTATTAAAATAATTTACATATTTAAATATTAATTTAAAACATTTTTTTTCACATTTTATCTTTCAGTTACTACCCAACATAAATTTATAGATATTTATTTTATAACAAAAATAGTTATTGTGAAAATTAGGCACACATCCCTAAAACCAAACTTAACTAGGCTCGCATCCCTCCCTATTTTTCAATGCAAACCCGGTCCCTCTTTGAAAGTTCCTCCTTTTACGTTATTATTCCCCAAAAAAAAGCGCTGTCAGGTAAAAAAAAAAAAATTCAAAATTCTGAAAATATTCCCAGAAGTCCACGGAAAAAAGAAAGTTTCATACATGTATGCAACTTTTGTCAATAGTTGCATACATGAGTGCAACTATTGCAAAAGCTTTTTCCGTTGAAAATCTGGACAAAAACTTGCATATATGTGTGCAACTATTTTGAAATACTTACACACATGTATGCAAGTGTTGCATGAAGAAAAACTGTACTGAATTTTGCATGCAGAGTTGCACACATGCATGCAACTTTTCTGCTTTTATTGCACACATGAATGCAAATAAATGTGAACTAAATTACATGCATGTGAATTTTTGCACCTTTATATGCAAGAATAATGCTTTACTTGCATGCATGCGTGCATGAAAACAAACAACAGATGCATGAGTGGAATACTTGCACAGACGTATGCAAGGAAATTCAAATATGTGCATACTATTATGCATTTAACTACAGTTTCATTGTTTTTCTGTTTTTTAACGTGTTTTTCGGTGGTTTTTTCAACTGATTTTTTTTTATGTTTTCGTGTTTTATTTAAATATGAATTTATGTTTTTTTATTTATTTTTTTGAATTTTCGAAAAATAGAGACCTAATCTACATAAGTTTATGACCGGATGTGAGCCTAATTTTGAAACTTAATAGGGACCTATGCCAAACAGACCCATAGTTATTTGTCCAATATTTGCAAATCTTTGCAATTGGTCAATTAAAATTGCTAAATCCATATTTTTACCCAAATCACTATTATAAGATTAGCAAACTTTATTTTCCACATTTTTAATTTATTTATCAATAATTTTTGGACTTTTATCCTTTTTAGATTCCAACAAATCCATAGTTCATCATAATCCCTTAAAATACTACAAGATAACACAGAACCCATTGTTTAATCAACTTAATGATTAAATAAGTCACTTTTCTCCAAATTTAGATTTTTTTGTTTAATTAACAAGTCAATATTGAATTGAATTGCTTCTTTGATACAATTCAACTAAACCCGACGTACTTGCACGTTTTTAACTCAAAAATCCTTGGTTTATTTATGTCAAAAGATTTCATAGGTTACCTTCTCCAAATTAAGTTTAATCTCAATTAGTACTTTATAAACACCGTTTAATTAGCTTATACAAGTAATCAAAAAACCAAGGTTGTTACAACATATGTTTTCCATTGACAACGAGAAAGATGTTCATGCCATGATGCCATCTATGATGGCTATCCCCTCACGCACTAACTGGCGTTGGACAGTGAAGACTTTGGGTATGTTTGAGGGCAGTGAAAGCAGGGTATTTTAGCAGGATATTTTAGTAGAGTATTTTACTTAATGGAGAATGCGTTTGCGGCTTTAAGCGGGCCATTTAAGTGGACCATTTTATTTTTATTTTTTAATTTAATTTATTTATTTTTAAAACAGAACAATATCATTAAAGCAGAATAACACAGTAAACCAAACAGTATAGTCCACTCCATAATAATATTACAAAAACAAATAAAATGAAGAAATAATATACACTATTAATGATGATGAAAATTTCTCAGTTGATAACTTATATAACCAAAGAAGTCTTGGTCAGATAGTACCTCTACCATATCCAAGGCTGACGAATCGATGAGAAAAATCTCAAGAATCTCTCACTTTTCAACGTTAATAACGGTAGACAGAAGACAAAAACAACGGTACACTGTGATTGTAAAATGATCCGTTTGAATAAAGGGTGTTCAGTAGTTCGTCTGCTAGATGTATCGCACGACGTCTGTCTATGTCTAAATTGAATTGGTGGTAGACTCTTTTCACTCAGAATATCAAGATATATAGTTGTATCTACCGCAGTAAAGGATTGTGGTGGTGTGAGAATCTCGTACCTTCATGTGTCTTTCCCTGCGAACCCCCAAAAAAGCTCATCCTACTCTCGAAAGTTTAGAGATGGATTTCTCCTAAACCTATGATACAAGCAGACAGGATCACTCCACCATTCGTTTGAGTCGTTGAGACGGTTGTGAACATCCTATACACAGTTCCATGATGTCCAGACCCCATTTAGATTATCCCATTTGTTATTCATCTGGGTCTGCGACAAATCATCATCGAACCATGCACTAAAGTTTCTCTGAACCACGGTCAAAAATCCCCGTGTCTTTGAGATGTAAATGATTGAGGTAGATTTCTATGAAAGTCTCCGTTCTTTCTATAGTCCATGTAGTGATGGGCATGGATGAAGTTCTAGCTGAACCAAATGCAGATGTGTGTCATTTAACTGAAATAAATGACCCAAAGATTACGAAAAAAATATTCTTTTGTACATACGATCGTTTAAAATATATAGACGGAGAAGATTACCTGAAATTAAGTTCGAATCGACTAAAAAAACATTAAGAATGAAGGAAGGATTTGGTGAAGAAATGAAAGGTTTGGTGTAGGGGGGGGGGGGGGGGGCAAGTGATTTAGGATAAAGAGATTTGCTCCCGAATAAAAGATAAGTCGGGACTTTAACGTTTATTGTCGCCATCTCATATGCAACATCTGTTCAGGTTGGCTTTGGTAATATGATTTTCTCTCTTTATCAAGTGTCAACTGATGCCACCTCAAAATGTCCCAATTTTAGATTAACTTGGTTTGCCAGCAAGGCTACTGGTATCTTCTTTGTGACTTATCCGTTTATACTCCACAGATCAGAGCAGCAACAGCTGGGCCTTCATACCATGGTGACAAGTATTATTCCTTTGTCCTCATTCCGTATTTATACAGTTATTAATCATTTAAAATGAAATTATTGTTTTCCAATTAATCTCATTTATTTGTATTGTCAAAAGAAACTAGTATGAAATTCCCTCGCATCTATTTCCAGTCATCTAAACATTTTAAGCAAAGTCAAGTATCTCATGTTTGTAACATTTAATGAATGCTAAAATTAATTTATTAGGTTTCAGTTTTTCCACCATACGGTTGTCTTTCAACGTTAACCAAATGAATACACAACTAGATATATAACATGCAGTAATCATGTTTCGTTAGCTGTATGTCTAATTAATATGTATATGGGTGTGTGTGTGTGTATACACACACAAGTATGACGTTTGAAGAAAAAAACTTCTGCCTTAGACTAGTTAAGCTCAATTTTTTGTCCTACAAAACTATTATTTTGATTATACCTGTCAAATGCTTAAAACAATCATTTTAGGTTAATTGTCACTATGTACGTTGGAATAGAATCAATGCATACTAAATATAAGTTGGACAAACAACACAACAAATTTTTTCCATAAAGATATTTTGTCTCATTATAATCTCTTCTGTTTGGTAAAAGATATACATAGATTATTCTCAATAAATATATCATCAACCACCAAACAGAGCTCAAAATATAGTATCAAAAGTGCCAAACTTTCTTCATAAAAGCTTTGAATACAGATCATCAAAATCAAGACAACAAAGCTAAATGAATTCTTCAGAATTTGGATCTTCTTCATCCTCATACCATATTTGTTGCTATGCTGCTGGAATTGCTGGTAAATTCACTTCTTTTTATTTAATCCACAAATTCAGCTTGCTAATTTGATGTATTTTCAGGTAATCTATTTGCATTTGTTCTGTTTGTATCACCAATGTAAGCTCCATCGATGATCCCCCAGCTTTATTTTTACCATAAAACAAAATATTTATATTTGATGTTTTATATTTTCAGACCAACATTCAGAAGAATTGTTAGAAATCAACGCACAGAACAATTCTCAGGAATGCCTTACGTTTACTCCCTGTTAAATTGCTTGATTTGCTTCTGGTATGGGCTACCCATTGTATCTCATGGAGTCATCTTGATTTCTACTGTAAACTCAATTGGAGCATTTTTCCAGCTTATATACATCTCCATTTTCATCGTATATGGCGATAATTATGCCACTAAGGTGCACTGATTCACCCTTGTAGCTCTTAAACTGTTTCGACTTATAAATTTCATGTCTATAACTATGATCTGCAGATGCAAATATCAGGACTTTTGATGGCTGTTTTCGGGTCATTCGGCTTTATAATGTACTGTAGTCTTGCGTGTTTCGATCATGATACAAGACAAGTGTTTGTTGGATACTTGAGTGTTGCTTCTTTGATTTCAATGTTTGCTTCTCCATTGTCCATAATTGTAAGTTGCATGTATATATCTATACATGATATTTGCATAAGCATATTAATCATCAATAGTGCATGATATGATTTATATCAGAGATTGGTGGTTCAGACGAGAAGCGTGGAGTTCATGCCATTTTACCTGTCACTTGCAACTTTCTTAATGAGCGTCTCATTCTTTGCATATGGGATGCTTTTGCACGACTTTTTCATATATGTGAGTAAGAATGTTAACACGTTTGTTTAAAGCGTTTTGTTGTTGTATTTAAGTCTCATTTGAGTTTGAATTGCAGGTGCCTAATGGAGTTGGAACTATCTTGGGTGCCGTTCAGTTGTTGCTTTATACCTATTACAGCAGGAAGTCAAACGAAGATTCTGCGACATCTCTGCTAGTATCTTATAGATGACAAGTTTACCTGAATTTTTCTTTCTGAAATCTTGGCGTCTGTTGTAAATTGGAAAAGGTTGGACATTGTGGTCATGGACGTTGTCATTTGTTTTTTAGTTGGAATGATTGTTTTAAATAAATTACAGATGGGTTAATGAATATTAGGTCTATGTGTTCAACAATCTGAGGGAAGCAGAATAATTTTAGATTTACCATGTTCACTAAGCATGCTTAAAAAAATTCTTTTCCTTATGGAACATCGAACTAAGCCATTTAGTCTCACATTTACCCCTTGAAGGAGCATTGAAGGGATTCATCGCTGAATCCACTACTCCTGACGATTTGTCGGAAAGTATTAAACTACCGGACATCCAATTTAAATTATTTGCGGACGGATACATAACAAGAACAACAGTAGTTTCTAACGGTTATCAGCGTTGGAAACCCCGTTGGTATGTATCTCAACGACTATCAATGCTTTTCAATGCCGTCAACAGGTATTTTTCAACGGTCTTCAACGTGTATTATGGACGCGTAGAAGGAATCGTTGACTAAATAGCCGTTGGAAACCGTCACAAATCATTGGAATTTTCCGTTGGACACCGTTGAAAATTGATGATCTGCAAGTCATTGTTAGCCATTGGAAATCTTTTTTTTTTTTTCTTTTTTTCTAGATTTTAGATTGCTTGCTTCCAACCATACACAATCTCAAATATATCATAACAGCTTCATTTCAAGCATATATATAATAATAACACTCATATATATACCCAAACATAATATTAAACAAAATCATACACATAATTCAATATACGCAATATAAACCAATATATACAACATTCAACAAAATATAGCAAACTATCATCCAAACCAACATTCAAAGTGACAGTATATATAATCCATCACAATATACCAACCAAATCCTCACCCACTCAAAGTTTATGTGTACATATAAAAACAAAATATAGCAAATCATACCTCAGATTACTCTCCTTTGGAACCACCAGATGAAGGAAACTACGCAAACTGGGTCATAAGCTTGTTCAGTTGCTCCATCTATTCTTCGCGACGGTGGTCACGTTCCTCAAGCGCGGCGATCTGAGCTCATAGCTTTGTGATATTCTTTTTTTCTAAGCCCTCGGGTACGCCTTCTGATATTTCTTAACCTGTAAACAGTTTTAAATTTTCAGCGGTTCATAATTGCAATTCATATAAATTTCAGTTTCCATTAAATTATCAGATGAGATATAAATATATTTACTATAATCCATCACAATGTGCAACAGTTTTGAAAATGCAGTAAAATAATTATTTTAAAATTACTGCTTGGTTCTCAAATCCATATTGTTTGTTGCGGGTCGGTGGATTCATGACAGACTCAAAAATGATATCATCATCAGCAGTCAAGTCGGCTCTTCCAATGCCCTTGACGATTTATGTCTGTGCTTGTTGAAACCTTTGTTGTTATGCAAAATACAATTGAATTTACATAATGTTACTTTAATCAAGTTAAAAAATTTAGTTAATTATGTTATACTTACGCATGTAATATGTGCTTTCTCATCATGGTCCCAAGAGTATGAAACTGAGTCTGAATCATCAGTCAGACTCACCGTATGAGTATACATGAAAACATTCCAATACGATATTGGAGCGCCGCACTCTCTTGAGTGTGCACATATAAATATATATTATATATTGTTATATTATATATCTTTCAACAAATTAGAACTTAAAATCTGTAAATGTTTATCTAAATTAAAATATATCAAGTCCTCGCGGTTACTCCACCAAGTGTCCCACACATTAGCGTTCATCCAATTAGGCTTCTTTCCAGCTATTTTTATACTATTTATCGTTTCGCTATAATTTTTTACAATTTTACTATTTCAATGGCTCTGTACGAGGGAAATGTCAGCATCCTAAAGGTCCACTGAACCTTGCATGTTTGAGAAAATATGAGTTATACATTTTTATAAATAATATGAACATGAATAGATTATATCCTTATAAATATGAGTACACAATGTAATAATTGATATATCAAACATACCAAAAAATCTTATCAAATAGTCTTGTTAACGTTATTTTTTGTTAACACCGAAATAATTGAATATGGGTATGGACCTTGCGAAGCCTAGGGATTATTTAGTTTCTGCAAGCTTAAGTTAATTCAATATTTCCTAGATATCAAGATTTATAGCCCGAAGGTGAGTATCATGCTTACGAGACTCAAAGACCAACAGTTACCTTGGGATAAGAGTTTCATGAACTCGACACAGTGGAAAGCTAAATGGCTTATAAGGATTATTTCGGTAATTGTGCTTATGTAGGAGGCTTTGTCATGGATAAGCAACAAGGAAATAAATGAAATGGGATATAAGTTGCTAAATCTCTCTTTGTTGATTATTTGATTGAGGGCATAGATGATTATGAGTAAAATCGCCAAATCGATTTATAATTATGGTTTTCTCTCTAAGAAATGGTTACAAGATTTGAGAATGAGGAAAAGTCCCCTAAAATGAGACCCTTGGGGTCTTATTTATAGACAATTTGGGCCCCCTTCTGTCGTGATCTAGTAGGAAGCTAGGTTCCGCATTAGCACTCCGGTTTCATCCCCATCCTTGTGCTTTTGTGGCAAACCCCTGGTATCGGCTTGCATTGGTGACTTCTGGCTTCGGTAGTGACATCTGGTTCTCTACTACTTGTATTTCTGGGTACCGACCTGCTTTGGACATTGGGTTCATGTGTTGGCTTCGCATATGAGTATCGATACTAAGCAAATTAGTATCGATAGCTTTCTTCTGCATCATGTCGCCACTGGCTCTGTCTTCATACTTCTTTCTTTATAGATTTGATACCACCTTTAGTATCGGAATCAATACCAAGCATGTTGGTATCGATAACACTTTACTCACTCCCTTGTTGGCCTTGTGCTTTTCTTCCATGCATTTGGTTTCGTCTTTATCAACAGTATTGATACCAAGCTAATCGGTACCGATAGCACCTTGTTTTCTCTTTATTGGCCATGTTTGCCCCTTGCAAGTGTTTTGTGCCAAGATGTTGGCTTCCTTACTTTTTGTGCTCGGTATCGGTTTCTACGATACCATATTTTGGTATTTGATTCGGCCTTTAGAAACATGGTCTTCGGTTACGACTTTCCTTGATGCCTCGATATCAATCGAAAGCTTCCTAGTCCCTCATTATGGAGTCAGGTTTGCCTCAATACTGCTTCACTTCGACTTCGGTATCAAAACCTGGTAGTAATATTTGTCCCTAGTGAAGGGGTATTTTTGACTTTTCAAGTCAGTGGTTTGAGCACCTACTACCTTCCGCCTATAAATACTTGCCTCGATCTTTTTTGCGAGCTTCTTTCTCGTTTCCTTATCAAACCCCAGCATTTAAAATTTCTTGGCACGAGTATCGACAATTTCCATGCATTCATAACTTTCATCGATCGAGGTTAACTTTACTTCATTCTTTCAAAATGGTTTGAAGTAATTACTTATTTAGTTCTACACATATCATGAAACCTTTGATGCTCCAACTGTATAATTCGAATTTGTACATAATAATCTCCTTTTTGGTTTCGACCTGGGGGTTTCAGAGAATTACTAATATGTATTGAATTTGATTATACAACTAAATTATTCATTTAATTATCAAGAAACTCTTATTCGTCCAAGTTGATGCAATTGCCGTGTTATGGTGCGAACTGGTGTCGAGTTCATTTCCAGAAGCAACCTCCACTAATCAATTGTGATTTGATTGATAGTAAAATGAATCGCTTTCATCGTTTCCTGTTCTTTCGAAGGCACATGTTACATTGAACAATGAAAGTGTTGTTATTTTTAAAGTGCCTTCAGAAGATCAGAAATTGCTTTCTCTTTATGTAAAATTATGTTGATTTGTGCAATAAGTAGATAATACCTGAAATTATGGGAAAGAAGCATACTACGACTAGACCCATTAAAAGTTCTACCTTACCGCACGAATCTTCGTCTTCAAAGAAGATCAGTGCCGCTGAAAAACATTCTTTAATTACCTCACAAGAAGAAGTCGATGTCATTCTTCAAGACTTCAATATTTCTAGAGTGGAGGTCATTCCTCCTCGCGAGACTGACACTATTTGTAACAACCCGAAAAATTAGAACCAATTTAAAATTTTTATTTTAGCAATTTTAATGAATTTTGAATATTTAAAATGATTTATTTTAAGTAATAACGACTAAAAATTTATTTTGAATAGAATTAGAATGTATAAATTTATTTAAATCAAAGTTAGAATATAAATATTTATTTTAATTATAAAAGGAATTGGAAATGGCGTGGTAGTTTGAAAATTCGATTTCAAATTTCAAATAGCGATTTTGCAAACAACCTCCGTTTTCGACGAGACCACTTTTGTTGGATCCGGAATGTAAAATTATTGCTAGATTACAATTTTCATAATTTTCGGAATCAATATGTGAGCGTGGCGGATTTAAATGTGTTTGGTCAATTCAGTTTGAATTTAATCGACTGGAAAATAACCGTTTTTCATACGGACTCCAAATTCGATCTAGTTGAAAATTCAGAATAGTCGCTATGAAATTTATATAATATATAGCTCTTAAAAATAGGGATTTGGCAAACAACCTCCATTTTCGGTAAGACCACTTTTGTTGGATCCAGATTGTCAAATTATTGCTAGATTCCAATTTTCATAATTTTCGGAATCAATATGTGAGCGTGGCGGATTTAAACGTGTTTGGTCAATTCAGTTTGAATTTAATCGACTGGAAAATGACCGTTTTTCATACGCTCTCCAAATTCGACGAAATTAGTTTTGTTAGGACCGTATCGTCAAAACATAACTAGAATTATTTTTCTGGAATTTTTGAGGGTCAGTACGTGTCCCTAGTAAATTAAAATGTACGTTAAAATCAATATTGACTATTATATTAATTTATATTTTAATTTCGATGAAAATTGGTCGAAACGATAGAATTGGATTATGAAACATATCCCATTGTGTTCGGAATAGGGGTAATTAGCAAGGGGCGACAGTCATTGGGCTCGTTTGGAGTTCGAATGGAAAGTCAACTTTTAGGAAGAATTAAATTAAATAAAAATAAATATTATATATAATTCTCTCTCTCTCGCTTTTATTTCATTCACGATAACATAAGAAAGAAAAAAAACAAAATCGCGATCGAGGAAGCAACTCCAGCCATTATCATCGACGCCACTGGAGATCCCCACCCGTCGCCGCTTCAGGCGCCCCCTCCCCTTCCTCTGCTTCCCGCTCTCTCCTACTTCTAACCCAAGAAAACAGCCAAGACCGCCTCCAACCCCCACCTGCGATCGTCAGTGGCTCCCCTGCCCCCTCAGTCGATCGGCGTCGCCTCTCCAGCACCCTCTTCGACGAACCCGTAGCCCCCTTTGAAGAAAAAGTGAGTTTTCTTTTTTTTTTCATTTAATTTGTATGTTGATAGATTTATAAATTTAAAAGTCGTTTTATATATATATATATATATATATATATATATATATCAGTTTTTATATATATAGTGAATTAAAATTATGATTTTTATGTAGGCAAATTAAAGATCTAATTTTTATTTGTTAAAGATATGATTTTTATTTGTTAAAGATCTTGTTAAAGATTTGATTTTAATATTTAAAAGGAGATGATTTCTACATTAAAAATTTTGGTTTTTAAAATGGAAAAAAATAGATTTTTCATAGTGAGAAAAATAGATTTTTCATAGTGAAAAAAATAGACTTTTCATAGTAAAAGATTAGCTTTTTCATTATAGAAAAGATCGGATATTTATAATATAAAAATTTGATTTTTATAATGAAGTAGCGAATATAAAAAGTTTGATTTTTATAAATATAAAAAGTTTGCTTTTTTATTAACATAAAGATTTGATTTTTAAAGTGATAAAAATTTGATTTTTAAAGTGATAAAGATTAGATTTTAAAACGAAAAGATTAGATTTTTTTTAAAGGGAAAGATATGATTTTTCATAATATAAAAAATAGGATTTTTATATAATAGAGAATATAAAAATATTATTTTTATATAAGTAGTGAATTAAAAATAGGATTTTTATATAATAGAGAATATAAAAATATTATTTTTATACATGTAGCGAATTAAAAATATTATTTTTATATATGTAGCGATATCAAAAATGTGATCTTTTATATATACATAGCGATATAAAAATGCGATTTTTAAATATATAAACATCATATTAAAAATGTGATTTTTAATATGAATAGCGTAGAAAAGACTGCGTTGGAATTTCGGCCAAATCCAAACGATTCAGATATTCAAAAATAGAACTGGAGGAGTGGATCCCAAAGGTGAGAACTTCTCACTCTAATTTATTTTCTAGTTAAACATATATACTAGGATGTAGAAGGTGCTTAGTAGCACTCGACACCTTTGTTTGAAACCATGTTTATTTGGCTGTTTGGTTGATTGGATTATTTGGTTGAATTTGGTTTGGGAAATGAAATGAATTGATTAGAATTTGGTTTGTATATGGCGTGAGCTATTATTAGGCGAGGGATAAGGCTAGACCTTATTCCGGTTCTAGTATCGCGTCGTTATGCTCCCGAAATTTTCTAAAAATATTAGAACAAAAAAATATCATTTTTATTGTATAATTGAACTGTATAAAATATTCATGAGATGAAATAAATATTTTATAGTTAAAAATATAATTTTTAACGTGTATATGATTAAAATAAATATTCATTTACAAATCCGACGATTAATTTATGTACACACATTTAACTGATATTGATTGGGATGATATATTTTACACATCGTCCAACTTCACGAATAATAATCAATGTTTGTTGTTTGAAAATCCCACACGGGAATTGGGATGATATTGGACATACATTAATCCCAACATTTAGTTATATGTCGATCGATGGGTTGACAGACTATTGTAAGCGTTAATTATTCATATTTAACGCTTATGCAGTTGTGTAATGCACTCTGGATGATGGTTGATTGTGTTTGGTTATGGCTATGTACACGTGTGTATGAAATCCGTATAAATAAAATTATATGGTAATTGACTGTGTCTGATTCCAATTCAGAAAGAACGAATATTTTTAATTAACAGATATTTTGAAATGACGAGTAATGAATATTTTAAAATAACTAATATTTTAAAATAATATTCAGTATTGGATCAAAATATGATTTTGATGTCCGATTTGGGATGGACACGAAAATATTGAAATATATGAAGCCGTGTTGATTAGATTAACACCATTTTAACATGAACGATATTTATATCGATTTTATTCACTTTTATAATGAGTATCGAAAAGGAAATTATTTCAAAATCTGATATTTTGAAAATATTATCATTTATATATTATAATGATAAGGAGAATTCAATTTTGATTTAAAATTGAAAATGAAGTTGGAATCGTTTTTAAAACGAATTTATAACGATTTATAAAATACGTTTTAAATGGACATCACCGAAATATTATATATATATATATATATATATATATATATATATATATATATATATAATGGCCTGAATAGAACGCGCCGCGCTGCGACTGTTCGCGAATTCCGACCATTGACTTCGAATTGACGTTACGGGAGATCCGACCGTCGGATTCTCCTAAAACCAGAACTGTTGGGTTCGTATCGAAAAGATATTTCCAACGAATATAAGAGATTTGAAATCTAACAGTAGGATTTGGAATTATGCCTAAATCAAATTTGGAAAAGGTCGTTGTAAGTGCAGTTCGATGACCGTTTTTGGAAATCGACTGAAAGGGCCTTAATAAAATTATTAAAAATATTAATAATTTGTGTAAAATCATAATAAATGATTTGGAAAGAATTGGGATGAAAAATTCCATGTTTGTAAAGATAAAAATATATTTTTATTAAAATGAACTAGTTATGAACTAGAATTATATTCCAATATTTTTTAATAAATAAATTGGATTTGAAATGGTTTTACAAATAACCAGAATTTCCAATATACGAATTGGAATGATTTGAATCGAAATTATGTCCGGAATATTTCGTATTGGATTCCATGATTATACGGATATTGTGGAGGAATTTGGAAGATATATATATATATATCGTTATTCCCAATACGATATTTGTTGATTTCAGAATTTGATATTGAATATAAACCGATACAATTTTTATTCAGAGTCTTGTATTTAATACTATATTGGATTTTGGGTTTGTCATGAATGGTGTCTTCATTAACACTGTTCTTAAACCCAGTTGAGAAAAGAACAAATCTTTAATTAGGATTTAGTGAAGTTTTTCCAATTAATTGATATTTAATTGGAATTGAATAAAAGAATTGGATTTTAGGTTTGTCGTGAATGGTGTCTTAAATGACACTGTTCTTAAACCCCATGTGAAAAGAATAAGTCTTTTAATTAAGATTATTAGAGTTTCCAATTAATTAACATTTAATTGGAATTGAAAATGGAATGTGAATTGGATTCATTGTGAACTATGTTTTTAATGACATTCGTTCTTCAACCCGATGAACAGTGAAATGTGATTTAGAATTTATAAATCTTTTTATTGAGATTTAACGGGAATTTTCCAAAGTAAAGTTGTCTAATTTAATACATTAAATTGGAATTGAATGGAATTCGATTTGATAAAAATTGAAATGAGCTTCTGTGGAAGAAGACTGTTAATATATATGAAATTTAAAAGGCTTTGTCGTTATTCCATTTATATTATTAGCTGGATACGGAAATTGATATCGATTATATGTTGATCTGTTTTCCGTGAAGATTCCATAATTAATTGGAATGTGATTTGGATTTATCGTGAACTTTGTTTTAAATGACAATAGTTTTTTAACCCAGTTAAAGATAGGATTACATGTCTAACATTGTATTTCGAACTATATGGTTGATCTCTTCTAAATATATATTTGTTTGGTGGCTGAGAATTTATTCTCTTGCTTAACACCCTTCTTTAAGACGTACAAGCTTAGAGGTTATATATCGACAGAAATCTCCGGTCTTCAACCACCGTCTTCATCGTCGACTTATCGTCGAATCAGTTATTCAGAATGGGTATAAACCCGGCCTTTCCGAATAACTCGCATATATAATAAACAAGTGCTATAGAAACACAACATACGCCTCATTCCAATTCCGAATATCCTTTTATTCAAATATTCATATCGTTTGGGAAAGGTCCCCATTAATTTTATCAAAGATAAATTCATTAAATTTATTCTTTAATCTTCCTTTGGATATCAATTCAAACCATATTAAGGTTTTCCAAACTAGTCGGGATTAGTGCACCTTACTGACGTAATCATTTGTTTAATTTCCCAATCCCAACTTATTCATCCCATGGAGCAAAACTGGTAATACTCCATATCTAATACCACGATGTTATCGGTAAAATAAATTACCGTTTCATGTTCAAATCTAATTAAAGATTTAACTATCGCTTGGAGTAAAACTTTTGCTACTCCATTCTCGATCATTTCCCGAATTTGATAATTTAAATTATCAATTCACATTTCAATCTAATTAAAGATTCATTAAACCTCCACTTAGTTTTAATCTTCCCAAAAATCAATATTAATGATTATTTAACTTTGGAAACACAAAAATACCGCATTGACAATCTACATTGTACTGATGTCATGGATGATTACTGATGTCTTGATTGGGCTTACACCCAAGACGAGGTAATAAGTGGTGATCGTCCAGACGTACTTGGATGATTACTGATGTCTTGATTGAGCTGTACACCCAAGACGAGGTAATAAGTGGTGATCGTCCAGACATACTTGGAGATCGACCAGATATGCAAGGACCTCTCTCGTGTATTGGACATATGGGACGAGGAATAAGGTGCCTCCGGTTTCATTCAGACCCAGAACGAACTTGTAAATGGATGTGTGTCTGACATTTGATTTTATTCTATGTTGATTGATTTCTATTAAATATATATCTGTTTAATGGCACAGAATTTATTCTCTTGCTTAACACCCTTCTCTGATACATACGAGCTTAGAGGTTATATATCGATAGACATCAGTCGCATGGCGTGAATTTCCTGTGTGGCATGCTGAGATGCAAATGATCAAGGCTTTTGTTGAAAAGCAGGGCCTTGTGGTTGATGATCAAAGCACGGCTTTAATATAGAATAGCTTTGTGTAGCGTTAATTCGCGAGCTTCACACCCCGGTATGAACCAAAAATGAGATGAAGGACGGCCGGGAGGAGATGCGTTTCTTTCTAGCTAGGAGTGGTGTCAAGGTATGGAGCCCAGACATTTTTACTTATGTAGTTGTTAGAAAGCAAGGTACCTCGGATATATCGGTTACTACGGAGCCAATGGATATTTAGTCGTCTAGCTCATTTACGCCCCATAGGGTGGGGAAACTTATTGTTCAGGGATTACTAATCAACTTAAAATGTGGACCGGTCCTGCAATTTCCTAGATGCAGTTGCGACTGCAGCCTGAGACATGCTAGGCTAGATTGTCTCGAATTCGGTAAGGATGATCCCTTGTCTTGGTTCATAATGGAAAATCCAACTTCCAATATGTGACTTTGCGGTTTTAATTATAGAACTAGTATAGCGACATGATATATGGTACCCATGTCGTCTATGATTGATACATTTATATTTGAAGTTGTTTTATACACTATGCACTTATAATAATATCAAATAATTTGTTTTAAATGTACCAAGCATGTTTGGCTATTATAAGGGAAAACCTTATCCTCCGGCTTGCGTTGCATTGTGTGATGGGACCTGGGTCTTATAATAGCTTCATTTTCCAAAAAGCATTGCGCTGTTTGTTTTATGCACTGGTATTCTTGGGAGGAAACCTGTTCTGTGTTATACGGCGTGGTCCCTTGATTTTCTTTATTTTTAAAGTAAAGATATAATAACTGTTTTCATTCTCACACCAGTCACATGACTGACCTGGAGTTTATTGTTTTAACTTAAACTCTGGGTGCCTCTATTTTCCACACGGGCAACTAGTAGTTTTGGGTTTGCAGATTTATTCTTACAGGATCTTGGTCTACAACTGGAGATATATTCGAAAAGCTCTGTATCGGTGTATTTGTTTCAGTTGTGTTATGTATTATTTTTCCGCTGCATTGTAATTTAAATCTTTGATATTTTTCTGATGTATAATATTTATTCATACTCTGTATATTCTTGTACTCTGATGTAAATTGTTGTAATAAGCAATGAAATGTTCTTCTGTTTGTGTTCTGATTTGTGGTGTTCTAAAACAATTCGTTCTTTCTCTTCTCTTCGGAGACCGGGGAAGTTCGGGTCATTACACTATTGCATTCCCTCCTAAAGGATATTTTTCTTACTCAGCTATTCATATTTGGCATACGGGTTTTGTTCTTTTCCCAGATTTTATTACTCAATTCTTACAAAACCTAAAGATAGCCCTTATCCAACTCTCCTGAAACACCTATACCTACCTTTTAAGTTTAGATCTTTTATCTTTAGAATCTGGAAATTCCTTTTATGTCCTTCACTTTTCGATTATTTGATTCGTCCTCCAAGCTTAATGATGTGAACCATTAAATCTTTCGTGCAAATCCCACGAAGAAACTGCTATCTGAAGGAGTAGTAAGGTTCAAAGACTGGGAGACTCAATTTTCTTTATACATTGCCCTTCTTGTATTTCCAACAATCTCAACACTCTAAGTATGGAATTTGATTACGCCTCTTAGTTTCTTTTCTCGATCCCTTTTTAGAGTACATGTTTGTTTATATTCTATTATTATTGTAGATGTTCCCCCAAGCTGCCTAGCTTTGCTGATAAGGGGCTAGTAGATCTTCTTAATTTTGCTTCTGAAAAGTTGGGTAATAGGTCTTTATTGCTGACTCCCAGTGTACTTCGAAAACATTTCCTTCTCCCGACTGGCCAGAACATTATCGAACAACCCCTCTAATTTCTCTTAATAAAGGGATACTTTCTCTATCGCTTGGAAGGAATGCTTCTTTCTTCTCCAGCTCTTTCCCGACGTTCCAGGTAAGTAGCTTAATGTCAACTCGAAATTTAGTAATATTTGTCCCTTCTTAATACATTTTACTGACATCTTTTAGTTATGATGCATTAGGTGTTGTTTTCCTTAATTCAAGTAAAACCTATTCGTCTTCTTTAGTCGCCGTCCTTGAGGAATGCTTTATTCATGTCTAAAGAGGTTGCCAAATGAAAACTCATAGACATGCCCAATCCAAGAGATCCAAGGGTACTGTGGACTAAACTCCTTGTGTTGATGCGACCGTTGATTTGCCTATAACCCCTTCTCCGAAGATAGCTTCCGAAACGGATGCTTATCTGAGACTCCTAGAGCTTTTGTTGCGATCCCTCATGTGATCGGATTGTCTTCTTCTTTTGAAGATCTTAATTCTCAAGGACCTCCTGTACCTCCCATTGTCGAGGGTTTTGATGAGTTGATCAAACAAACTATGTCTCTTCCTTATTTTCTAGTATTGGTCTTCCACCCTCTATTTCTGATTTCTCTAGTTATCTCCATTCTCTAGTTGAGCAACAAATCTCGGTACAATCCCTTATTTGCTACTTCTTTTGGTTTTGCGGTTGTGTTCCCTTCTTCTGCCATGTCTTTATTTCTTTCAAATTACCAAACAATGATTCTTACTGCAATAAGATGTTTCTAGAGCTTCTCCGGATTTGTCGGAGCTTAAGGAAGAAAATCTTTCCTTGGAAGGAGAAATTGACGTCCTTTCCATTGCTAAAGAGGGTATGAAGAAGAAACAAGAAACATTGGAAATTTCTCTTGCTGAAGCTGAGTCTTTGGTAGCTAAGTAGAAGAGAATTAATCTATGTTTAACTGAGGAAATTAAAACTCTAAAGGAGATGTTGGAAAGGTTTAAAGAAGAAATCACTGCACTTAGTTCCAACTTCTCTTCCTTACAGGAAGATAATTCTCTTTTTAAGGAAAAGAATGCCTTCCTTAGGAGTAAGCTTGATAAGAATGAGGCATCTTTAATAAAATTTATTGGTGTGATTAATGATGCCAAACAAAGGTTTTCTTTCTTTCTTCAAACCACCATGGACGAGATTATGGATAGTTCTTTCGAGGATGCATTTATGCAGGTAATATAGGAAAATATCCATACTTAAATTTTTCTTCTCTTGATCCACTATTAGTAGAAAGGTTTATGTCAAAGATAACCCTTGTGAAGGATGAAAACGTTATTCCTAAGAGAGCAGAGATTGACGTGGCAAAACTTCTTCTTATATATGACATTCTCATAGAAAAGTAAGATGTTGATGATGAAGGAGATGTTATAACTACATCAAAAACCAACTATATTGATGGAAACTGCCATGGCATTAATGATTTCGCAGAAAATGGAGGCAATTGCGGTGACAGCTTTAATGATGTGGATAATATCTTCCAGGCTCCTGATGGCCAAGATGAAATTCCAAGCAACGATGACCTTGAGATCCTTGATCATGACATCTTTTCAACTGGTACTCTCGTTCCCTCCAACACAGAAGAGGAGGTGGAAGGTTGAGCTCAAAGAATTCTAATGATGTTAAACTCATTTAGTCTCTGCTCCGATTTCCAAGGTATGGTAACTTTCATAGTGTCTTTCTTTATTCATACTTCCAATAATTATCCTATGTCTTCCCAATTAGAAGAAAAGGAAAAGGTTGGGTTTTAAGCATGTCAGGCTTGAAAGAGCATGATCAGAGGTAGATTGTCTTACTAGAGAGCTAAATAAGCAAATAGGTGAATATAACACCGTATCTGATTAATACCATCAACCTGATAAGAGTACTGCAAGACTATTATTCTTTAGAAAAAGGAAGCGGCTACCGGGTTGAAAGCTACCACACTGCATTGTGAGAGACTCTTGAAAGAGAATGTTGAGTTAACGACCTTGTTCTGGATTTTAATCGAAGATAGGGACACTCTAGTGGACTTTTTATACAAAGTTTACAGTCGGTCTGAAACTGTAGATTTTTCTTTTTTAGGTGACCATAGTGGACGCTTGCTAAAGCGTTTTCACAAAAGGTTCTTAGATGATCGTGGCGTTGATCTCCACCCAGGAGCTTGCTGGAATCTTCCATGGGTTCATTCAATTCCTAGAGAATTTCCTTTATTCAAACTTAAGTTTAACAAGGATAGATTTGTGTCTTAAAACTTTAAGAGATCCATTTTGTATGAACAAGAGGAGTATTTGTCATATGTGTTTTACTGTAATGAATTTGCTTTTTCTTGATTTCCTTGATGCTTTTCCAGAGTTCCTCTCCTGTGACGGGCTCGTTTTTAGGGACTTCCTAGGAAGTTATGTTAGATTGAGGAGAAAATATCACGAGAAGTGTTTTCTTATTAAATCTTCTAAATTGGCAAGATACTGCTTTATTAGAGACCTTGAGAAGGTTTATACTCAATGTCCCTGATTTCGCCTTGATTTTATAGATGAAGAGAAGGATAAATTCTTAAAAGAGGTCTGATCATACCATTCGAAGTTGATTCATGGTTATAACAGTCCATCGATTGGGGAGTGGGACTATTACAAATGCCCCTTGCTTATACACCTGAAGGATTTGAAATTCCATTCGATTCTACACTTTCTCTTAGTGCTAATTCTTTGAGCAAGGTTAAGAGAGCTGTTTCTTGCCCTGGGGATTATTCAAATAACTTGTAATTGTGCTTCTGAGGACTTGATCATAGAAGCACTTGAGTTCTGATACCAATGTTATGTTGTTGTCTATCCTCGGGATGTAGTTATTTGAAAAAAATGCTTTCGTGAATAAACCCTTGGTCTGTGATTACTTGGTGTTGTGTATAGCTCTTACCTTTGTCATGAGTATCTGCATTCAGAATTTCTTTTGCATTTTCTATAACAAATATAATAGCTAACACCTTTTGTGTTAGTTACTTGTAGAATGTTAAATTTCCTGCTCATACTTCGGCAGGCATGGCTTTGATTAAAATCGCAGAATAAAGGGAAATTGCAATAAAAGTAATGTTAAGTTCTAAATTTTGTATTTGGATATCAGTGGGATGATCTTGTAAATAATCTTGCAAAATGATGTTATAAGCTGCGCGGATATTACCTGATGTATAACCTTGTTCGTGTTTTGAACATCCTCATCTGGAATTCTTTTTGCATTATTCTTCATAAGACTCATCACATAACATTTTTTTTAGCCTTTTGCTAATAGTAAGATGTATACAATAATTTGCTTAGTTTATATGGATCCCTATCTGGTTCGTAACCAAGTAATAAATGATCCTAGTGATAGATTGATACGATCAATTGTATTTTATATTTTGTATGAATTATGAATAGCAACTTCATGCATCTAAGTTTCAGAAAATCTCCCTATGTGAGATGTAGGAGATCATGATCTTTGTTTGAAGGCTTTAAGATAGTAGACCTGGGATACCAACCCGAGTACTGACTTACAAAATATTTTTCGAAAATGAGAATTACAGTTTTGAGACCCAGATTAGGGTATTAAAATAGGAATCCATAAATTCCCTTCTGGAGGTATAGATAGAAGTTTTGCAGCCCATATTCAAGCATTCATAATGGAAGTTCAGAAACTCACCATCGACAAATAATATAAATCCCGAAACCCAGATTCAGGTACTTTAATAATAGACCAGAAACCCATATCTAGCAATAATATAAGTCTTGAAGCCTAGATTCAGGCATTAATAAAAGAAGTCCAAAAATCCACTCTTGAAAATAATAGAAGCCCCAAACCAAAACCCAGATTCAGGTATTTAATAGAATACCAGAAATCCGCATATGGTATTAATAGAAGTCCCAAACCGAAACCCCGATTCGGGAATTTAGACCAGAAATCCATATCTGGTATTAATAGAAGTCCCGAACCGAAACCCGAATTCGGGTATTCATAATTTTCACTACCCCTTTCGGGTTTGTTTTTCAAAGCAGAGGATGTACGAACTTTGTGAGCCACTCTCCGGGCTTCAATTTGATTTGTGAGCCACTGTTGGGATTTGGTCGTTTCATCCTTGTGAGCCACTCTTTAGACCTTGTGTGTCCGGTGCGCTTGGCTAGCTTATTCTCAAGCAGGCCCTGATGACTTACCCGACCTCTCTCCACGAGGCGCCTTACCCTGGCTATCGTAGACAGTGATAAGGGCTTAGATGCTTTACCCTGGCCATCGTAGGTGTGGATAAAGTCTTACATTTTTTATGCTCTATCCTGGCCATCGTGTGCGCAGATAGCGTCTTACACATCACCCCTTCAAGGGGTTCCTTAACCTGGCCATTGCAGGCATGGATATGGGTCTTCGATGCTTTATGCTAGGTCTATAAGATTTGGACGCGGATAAAGGCTTACACCTCTTCTGAGGGGTGCCTTACCTAGGCCATCGTAGGTGGGTGTAAGGGTTTTAACTGCTCCACCCCGGGGACAGAGTCTTACACTTTTGATGCTTTAACCCGGACTTTCTAATTTAGGCGCAAATAAAGGCTTACACACCACCTCCCTCCGGGAGATGCCTTGCATTGGCCATCTTGGCGCGGACAAGGGTTTTCTACCATCGTAGGTAGCTTTACCCGTTTCAGGTGGTCCCAATTTTTAAGGAGTTTTTTATATTTCCAACTACGTAGACATTCTTACTTGAAGGAATCTTTTGTTATAGCTGGTTAGGTTTTCCTTACATATTTGTATAACTGGCCATTATTGAAGAACTTAATAATCATTCCTTCTATAACTCGGCAACGATTGGTTTCATGTCCATTCATCGTATGGTAGTAGCAGTATGACCCTCCCAACATTTCTTCATTCTTGGGTTTCTTCTTCAGTAATGGCCAAAAGTAAAGCTTATGTTTGGTTAGGAAATAGATATTCTCAATGGATGTGGTAATTTTGCATTCTTCAGGTAATCTTGACTCAAAGAATCCCTTTCGACATTGGAACTTAGCCTTTTGCTACTCAGCTTTATCGATTCCTCTTTATCTTCAAGCTTTCTTTTCAATGTATCTTGAGACTGAGGTGTGACTTTTCTAGACCATCTTGAGGTAAAGTGATTGAAATATTTCATTGTTCTTTGCTCAAATATGGTTCACTTGGCCTGTGCATGAATAGCTTCACTTATGTGAGAGAATATGTTACATTCCTTTGATGTATGACCACTTAAAGCGAAAATGGGGGTTGGTCCTATATGGAAAGGGCTAATGCTCCAACGGTCAGGGTTATATGGTTCAACTTCCTTTACTTACTTATAATTCGTAGGGCTTCCAATCTAAGCCTTTATTCTTCAATAACCCTTGGATCACTGATGCTTGAAGCAGAAGACTCTTATTGAAACCTTTTATTCATGGCCTATATTTTCAATGTTAAACCAATGTGTTGAAACAACTAGGGATGTGATAGGTTATCCAAAGGATCAGAGGTTCAAGCCCTCCTTCTAGCACCATAATGTTAACGTTATTTTTCATCAACACCGGAATAATTGGATATGGGTATGGACCTAGGGGAACCTAGGGATTATTTAGCTCCTACAAGCTTGAGTTAGTTCACCATTTCTTAGATATCAACGTCTTAATCCCAAAGATTAGTTACCCTTCCTTTGAGAGGTGAGTATCACGCTTACGAGACTCAAGGACTAACAGTTACCTTAGGATAAGGGTTTCATGAACTTGACACAAGTGGAGAGATAAATGTCTTATAAGGGTTATTACGGTAATGTGCTCATGTAGGAGGCTTTGTCGGGGATAAGCAACAAGGAAATAAATGAAACTGGATATAAGTGCTAAATCTCTCTTCATTGATCATTTGATTGAGTACGTGGATGATTATGAGTAAAATCCCCAAATCGATTTACATTTAGGGTTTTCTCTCTAAGAAATGGTTACAAGATATGAGAATGAGGAAAAGTCCTCCAAAATGAGACCCTTGGGGTCTTATATATAGACAATTTGAGACCCCTTCAGTCTTGGTCCACCAGGAAGCTAGGTTCCGCATTAGCACTCCGGTTTGTGCTTTTGATGAAAACCCCTGGTATTGGCTTGCATTGGTGACTTCTAGCTTCGGTAGTGACTTCTAGTTCTCTGCCACTTGTATTTCTGGGTACTGACGCGGTTTGGACTTTGGGTTCATGCACTGGCTTTGCATATGAGTTTCGATGTATTAGTATGGATAGCTTTCTTCTACATCATGTTTCCACTGACTCTATCTTCATACTTTTTTCTTTATAGATTTGATGTCGCCTTTTGTATCGGTATCGATACCAAGCCCGTTAGTATCGATTGCACTTTACTTACTTCCATATTGGTCTTGTGCTTTTCTTCCATGCATTTGGTTTCTTCTTTATCAACAGTATCGATACCAAACTAATTAGTACCGACAGCACCTTGTTTGCTCTTATGTTGGTTATTGGTCATGTTTTCCCTGTGCATGTGTTTTGTGCCAAGGTATCGGCTTCCTTTCCTTTTGTGCTCGGTATTGGTTTCCATGATACCAGGTTTTGGTATTTGATTTGGATTTTAGAAACCTGGTCTTCGATATTGGCTTTCGCTGATGCCTAGGTATCGATCAAAAGCTTCCTAGTCCCTCATTTTTGAGTCAACTTTGCCTCGATACGCCTTCACTTTGACTTTGTTTTGTTATCCAAACCTGGTAGTAACAAGTCTCCTTAATGTTATCCATAGTAAACGTCCACTTGGGCCAACATGTCGTCATACGACTCATGTATGCCTGTCGTGATATCCCAAGAACTATGTTGGACGGCTCTAGCTCAAATCCACTGTGTTGAATGTTGGAGAATGGAGTTTTGATGACAATATCCTTATTTCAATATTAATTGATTATAAAATATATACTAATATCTCTATCTAGAATATGTATATACATATATATATATATATATATATATGTATATGCAGGATTTGTGTACAGGAATTAATATTGAAGACTGTACAGTTTTAGAGTTTTAGAGATTCAAGAGATTCAGAATTCAGAGAAGAATCAAGACTCATGAATAATCAAGAAATCAAGAGTTCAAGAGTTCAAGATAAATATAGAAATAGAGTCTAGTTTATATGTAAGACTCCGAATATCACTCCAGGTTCAAATTCAAATTCTGATCTTCAAATTTCAAATTCTATTTTTAATTAAGTTTTTCTATCTTACTTTTGATTTAAAACTTGAGTTTTAAAGTTTATAATTTTTTATATATTTATACAGTTATATACTTTTATGTACTTTATGTTTATATAGTAAACTTTCAAATTTTATGAATATGTTTATATAATTTACATTTATGATTTCATAAGATTTTATACTTTATAATACTTATTTATATAACTATGTTTTAATTCAAGAATTTCCATAATTATATATATATATATATATATATTAAAACAATTGAAAATTTTCAATTTTCAAAGAATATATGTCGACATACATATGTTGGCATGTCAACATATAACTGCTATTTTTTTAAATTTGAAAGGAAGTGTCTTTTCACCATTTGTAACGTTCCAGAAGCGTTGCAACCTTTCAAATCTTATAAATTGGGGTTGATTTCGATTTTTTTTATTCATTCTTCTTCTCCATCTTCATCCCTTTTCATTCCTCCATTATTATTTCATATTTTTATGATTTCTACAGTTATACTCTGCCGATTTCTACTCTAAATATATAAAAAAATTCTCTTTTCACTCTCTACTCATTACTCTCTGAATCGAAGTGTTATTGAAGAGTTACAGGACTGTTGTAATCATTTGGGAAGTGTTTGGGAAAAGGTGTGTTTCTTGTAGCCTTGAAATCAAGGAAAGGGAGCGGTGTTAACTATGCAGCCGTGAAATCAAGGGAATTATACTTGATCAAGGGAGTTTGGGAACGGTGATAACCTTGTAGCCGTGAAATCAAGGGGGTTGTACTTGGATATAGATATAGTAATAAAACTCTGCGCAATCCAACGTTGCATGGGATGGGATGTAGGAGTAATCTAAACCAGTATAAAATCCGGCATGTTTTTTCGTTTTCTACATTTTATTTTTGTGTTTGTGTTTGATTCTGTGTCCGTGATTATCTATGAGATGTGTTATTCATAAAGTAGACAATAAATTTTAGATTTTCTTAAATTCCTTAAAAACACTATTCACCCCCTCTAGTGTTAGTTTTTCCTTAAGATCCATTCTGGTTTCCCTAACAATTGGTATCAAAGCATGATCTTTCAAAAGGTTTTTAATCTGATTTTTGAAAATGGAAAATTTTGAAATGATTATTAACACTAGTGTCAATTCATACATTGCACCAATGTTGAAACAGTCCGCATTGAATCATGTTGAAAATTCAAGTGATCTACTGAAATATTGTCTAATACAGGAAAAGATGTGTTATATGGCTTTTGAAAATTCAAAAGTTGAAAAGATGGGTGAAATCCTGTTGAAAATCCAAATTCTAAAATGGTGTGTTACATGGCTGTTGAAAATTCAAATTCTAGCAAATGGTAGAAATCAAAAATGACAAATGGATACTGGATAGTGGTTGTTTAGGACATATGACGGGAAATCCAGAAATATTCAATAATCTAGTATAAGAAGATGGTGGAACGGTGAACTTCGGAGATAACTCTAAAGGATATATTGTTGGCATCGGCAATGTCGGTAAATCTGAAACTCCCACTATTTCTGATTTTTTGTTAGTTAGGAATCTAAAACACAACCTACTAAGTATTGTTGTATATAACTGTGTTGTATAAACAATTATATGATTTTTGTTTGATGATAACAACCTAATATATTTTCATTATAAATGTGTTTATTACTGTACTGTTCTATATATACATCACAGACATAAATATAATATTTATATTTAAATAGAATACGACTGTACAGACATTCATATATTCATACAGTATTGTATTTAAATATAATATTATATTTAAAACACTCAAACAGTACAACTATTTATAACTCCACTATTTAAACACTTCACTTTAAATTGTACTTGTATACAAACTGAATACAATAAACAATTTTTTTTGAACACAAGTTTAAACACAATAAAATAATATTTTATTTCAAACAAATTTGTTTATTACAAATATTAGTACAATATTCTTTTTCATTCATAGCTCCTACAACACTCATTCGATTATACATTTTCAGTTATACATTTACAGACTCAAATACAGACACTTTCACTGCTACACACACTGTTCTTGTTTTCTGCCTTTTGTCTTCTGTCTTCTTGTCTTCTGTCTTCACAGCTTTCAATCCAGTCTCATCTTCTTACCTGTCACATGAAACAGAAACACACAGTACACTGCAAGAGAAATAAAATTGAATACATGTGTATATAAATTTTATTTTTTAAAATTTTATTTGCCTCATATTTCTGGTGTGTTTCTCATCATTTTTCATGACTTGTTCTGATTCATCCGTGTCCAGTCAGATTGTATAGTACAGGGACAGAAAATATTGTCTGATGGCTGCATATACACACGTGTATAAATATACAAGCGTGCACTGCCTCGCCGATCAGCGAGCAACTGAGGAATAGCCACGTGGACCATCTCGACTCAGTGCACAATCAACAGTGGGACAATCAAATACAAGGGACGGCTCGAAACAAAATGTACAAGTCGAAATCCAACCAGCAAGGAATTTGGTCGAGCAATGACAAGCATAGCATATGTTTTTTTTAAAATGGTCGAGGACAACATTTCAAGACAGTGAAGCACAAGTGAACACAACAGGATGGTTTCAAGTTTCAGCAACACATCAATTATAGTTTCAAGTGTCGTATACATGGTCAAGTGGTCGAGCCCGTGAATGTTTCAGCATCAAGTGGTACAACTATAGGTCAAGTTCTTCATTCAACATTTAAACATGTAAGCAGTACAAGACATCACGGTGATACACAGCAACACAACAGTGGTGAATGGGATGTGGCAGATCAACAGAGCAGCATCAACTCATATCATGGTGAAGGGAACAGCTTCACATCCTAATGTGTATACATGTATGGCACAAGTGTCCAGATCAGCATGGAACTTAGTGAAAATTACAAGGTCAAGACAGTGGAGTGTTCAAGCCAACATGAAGTAGTGAATCAAGTACAGACAGCAAGTTTCAATACAACTAAATGGTACAGCTAGGTATGTGCATGATATCACAAGATAAGGCAAGTGTTTTAGTTCCAGAAAATTAGCAAGAAGGTTCTTCAAACCTGGGAGTCGACCTGGGGGTCGACCTGGGTGTCGACCTGCCCACCAGGTCGACCTGAGAGTCGACCTGGGGGTCGACCTGGGTGTCGACCTGCCCACCAGGTCGACTAGGGTGTCCACCCTAGTGTCGACCTGGGGGTCGACCTCCTTGGTCGAGCCCAGGTGACCTGGGTGCACTGGTTTGGCTTTTGGGCTGTGTTTTGGTGGCTAGGACGAGATCTGACGGCTCTAATCTGATTTAGGGTTAATCTAATGGCCTAAAACACCTAACTAATCTATAAATACACCCTAAGACTACCCTAATTCATACTAAAAATAGATACAATGCCGTCATGCCGTCAAAATGCAACTTGAAGGAGCCTCCATCAAATTGTAGAAGAAGATAGCCTCTCAAATCAACCTCTAATCAACTCTAGCAACTTAATCTTCTTCATAGGAGTGCTAATCAACAAGTTGTGAGTTTCTATAGCCTTAATGACCAATCGTTGAAATGATTATGATAGGATATAATGAGGTTATGGCTATGAATGTGGATCAATGCAAGATTATGTTATCATATGCTATGTGTTTGTGATGTTATGCAAGTTATGCAAGTTATGTGCTATGTGTTCATGATGTTATGCAAGTCATATGTTATGTGATCATGATGTTATGCAAGTTATATGCTACATGTTCATGATGTTATGCAAGTTATGCAAGTCATATGCTACATGTTCATGATGTTATGCAAGTTATATGCTATATGATCATGATGTTATGCAAGTTATGCAAGTGTTAGGCTATGTGTTCATGATGCTAGTTATGCAAATTGCTATGATAAACATTGATCCATTATGACACCATGATTATGCAAGTTTGGTGTATGATTATATGCAAGTTCATATATGATATGTTATGCAAGTTTGGTGTTTGATTATATGCAAGTTCATATATGACATGTTATGCAAGTTTGGTGGTTGACTATATGCAAGTAACATGTGCAAGCTTACACCTTTGGATGATATGCATACATATGAAAGTTAACCCCTTTGTATGTCATACATACATATGCAAGTTTACCCCTTTGTATGACATAAGTAACTTATGCAAGTTAACCTCTTTATGACATATGTGATTCATGCAAGTTTGGGTTGATTATTTATGCTAGTTGGGTTTGATGCTATATGCATGTTGACACCTTTAAAACCCATGTTGATGCTAATGTTATGTAAGTTGAACCCATTGTATTTGTGATGAATCTTCCCTTTTATGTCATGTTAGCGAATTACGTGGGGAACGATGGGGTTAATATTCATGTTAATGAAATGGTTGGTATGATTATGCATACCATAAAGTGGATGGACATAATTGAGTCAATTATGTACATCGTTAAATTTGTAATTAATTAGGGATAATTAATACAAATTATGGGGGGATTAATTAGGTGTAATTAATCGACTAAGACACGAGGTTGGACCCTTTTGTAGCATAAGACTGCCCGGAACCGACCGGCAAATCCAGCGGCTACAAATGATTGGCTCAATGTGAGAGGTCTTAGGCACAAACTAAATACGTGACAAGTGCAAAGACACGAGGTTAGACTCGGTTATGGCGTAAGGCTACCCGGACCCGACCGGCAAATCCAGCTGCCATAAAAGACAGTCTAATGTGAGAGGTCTTTACAACGGTTACGTTCTTAATCAATTAAGAAACACTTAACCAGATAAGCATGTAGTAGGGCATGAGGGGTTAAGTGGGTGCCTTGGGTGGCATGTGGAAATCAAGTAAGTGCCTTGGGTGGCATGTGGAAATCTAGTGGGTTGCCTTGGGTGGCAATAGAAAATACGATTAGAATACTTAACCAAGTGGAAACATGTAATTAAACATGATTAAAGGGTTAAGTGAGATGCACTAGATAAAGGGACAAGCTTAGGTGGGTAGCTTGTGGGGGCCCATTTCAACCAGTAACCCATATGTATCTTATTGGGCTCGACCCATGTCGAGGACGGGACACGCGTACTGGGCTTGACTATAAGAGGCCAAAACGGGTTAGCGGTGGCAACGCAAGTCCAACGGGTTTCATATGCGTGTGTGGACCCGGGCTGGTAGGTAAGACGTTGTTGCATCGTGTAGGTATAAGCCGTGGACCATTGATTGTATCGGGTTGCCACTTTGGGGAGTGATACACCCCACTGTGGGGCCAGCACGGGTATCTATGGTAGGGAGCCGATCGCTTGGGGAGTAGTGGGTACACCTAGTGGAGATAGGGGCAGACGGCACCTATGTAGTCAGCTAGGGGTACACGAAACTACTGGGTAAATTTTCTAAGTCCTTGGGTGGGATCAACCTTTAAGTAGGAATGAATGGTGTGGTGTAGTTAGTAATTACCCTTGGGTGGGTAGATGCGTCTTTACCGTTATCTTAGTTCATCCTTTGTCTAGTTGGCTACTTAGTGTAGTCATTTATCCCCAGTCATCCCGTACCAAGTTTATATCATACCCTAAATACTTTAATGATTGTGTGGTTAAAGTTATAGGGCTCACTCAGACTTATGTCTGACCCCGTTGTTTTTTTTTCCCTCAGGTCCTCAGGCTGGGCCTAGCACTAGTGGGCTTTGATCAGATTTCTTTATCTATCTTTTGGAGCTTGGACCGTGATGTAAAGCCCAGCTTATCTTTTCTATTATGGCTATTGTTTATGTAGTGGGATTACGTACTTATGTTTTATCAGGATGGATATTTAGTACTTGACTCTTTATGGTGTTGTAACTAAACATGTTTACCTTCTGCTGCAATGAAATGATGTTTTAGATTTTCAAGTACTCATATCTGTCTTGTTGTAATTTTTCTGTTCTATAATCACTTAAAATGCTCCACCGAAGTTAGGGCATTCCCTTAGTGAGTGACCTTAGCGGGTGTGGGGTGTTACACCAACAATAATCAATTCAAGCAATCAAAGATCAAAATTCAGAGGACTTCCAAATTGCTAGGGTTTTGATCCCGAGGCGTCAAAGTTGCAATTCGATCGAAGGAAAATTCCCAAATTGATCGACAAATATCAGCGCCCATCATTTCAGAGATTGCACAAAGAGATATCGATTTCTCCAGCAACGAATCGGAGCCAAATAAAATCCCTAGCCGCCATTTTTGTTCTCAGAGGCAAAGGAGATCGGGCAAGAGATATTCGAGAATGGGTCGGCCAAATTTTAAATTTGAAAAGGGGATGACCCATTATTATTAAACTCCTTTATTTTCACTAGGGTTTTATTTGTTTTTCTTTTGTGTATTTGTTTTTATTTTGTTCTGTAAAACAATTTTGAATAGTTCTAGAATCTGTAAAATCTAGGGAGATTCAGTCAGGGTGTAGACTGACTATTGACAGAGTCTGTAAAATCTGGGTTACTGGTTACGGGGTCGTAAACAGGGGAACCTGATCGAGTTAATATCGGTCAGTCTAGGGTTTTGAGCATAGGGTTAGTACATGAGCAGGGAGTGCGAGTTTACAGTGTCTGTAAGCAGGATCTGTTATTAACACCTAGTAGAAACCTTAGGAATGCAGCAGGCAGGATTTTGCCGAAGCTGGGTATCTCTGTGTGTTATTTACTTTCTGTATTTTTATATCTGCTGCATTCTATAATCTGATTATTATTTCAATATCCCATCAAATTATAACTCTGCAAAAATTTGTGATAAACCCTATTCACCCCCCTCCCTCTAGGGTTAATCTAGATCCAACAAGTGGTACCAGAGCTTAGTTTACTTTAACCCTAGAATCATGGATCCTAGTTGTCAGTCTTCTGAGAATCAGTCCAGTTGTATTCCATTTATTTTCAATGGTACAGATTTTTTAAATTGGAAATTAGAAATGGAATATATTTAAAATCCGTTGATATTAAATGTTGGGATACTGTTATTAATGGTTATGATGTGGTCAATAGGAACGATATTGGATTAAATTCTCTTGCTATTCACACTTTGTATTCTTATATTGATGATGTCCAATATAACCTCGTTTCTCATTGCTTGACTGCATAGGAAATATGGAATTTTTCCCGATATAAAGTATGGAAAGATTTACTACAGCAGCTCAAAACCCAAAATGGTCAACTCAGATTCAGATCTATGCTTAGGAGATGAAACAAATGAAAATTCAAGTAAATCACACGATGGAGACTCAACAGACAATGAGACTGAAAGCTTCTCATATGAAGAGTTGGTTTATATGTGTACTGATTTAACAAAATTTTTTGATAAAGCCCATCGTAAAAACAAATCTTTGAAATCTAAAAATCATGAGTTAAATAGCAAAATTAACTGTTTGGAATCAGAATTTACAAATGTCATGAAATTAGAAATTTCTGACTGTGAAAGTTGTTTGAAATTGAAAACTGACCTCATTCATCTCAATAAAAATATTCAAAGGCTTAAAGAGGAAATTCTGATTTTAAAAGATAACGAGGTTGAGCTAAAAGATTCAAACAATCCTTTGCTAAAAGAATTTAATAATTTTAAGGCCATCAAAAATTCCAAACATGAAATTGCTGAAAATGAAAGCCTGTTGAAAAGTGATTTAATTTTAAACGAGCTTGAAAAAGAGATTGAAAATTTCAAGAAACTCGAATCTGAAAAACAAAAATGTTTTGAATCTGAGATCAATGAATCCAAAGCCAAAATCAAAATCCTTGAAAATGAAAATTCAATTTTGAAACAAAATGATGAAATTTTGGTCGATCGTTGTTCTGAGCTAATAAACGAGAATAGCCATTTGAAATCAAAAATTAACGGTCTTGAGTTGAGCCTGATACGTTTTTCTTCTGGAGAAAAATCTTTGAATATGCTTTTGAAAAATTAGGTTTCTCATGGAAATAAAAGAGGCCTCGGTTTTGGAAAAACAAATGATTTTGAAAAACGAAATTCGTGTGATTCTAAGAATCCTTCAAACAGCCTTGTAAAAGATCAATTTGAAATTTTGAACTCTAATCATTTCAAAGGATTTTTGAATCAGAAACGAGATTAGTATTGGTTTGATAACAATTCATTTAATTCATTCTGGACCCCAAAAGAAAATAAAGTAAATTCGTCTAAATTCAAACAAATTTGGGTTCCGAAGGGTACAAAAGTTAATTCGAATGGATTGTTATACAAACAGGTCTGGCTACCAAAACGTACGAATATAACTGGGAGTGGTTTTACAAATTTTGTTAGACCACTCGATCCTTTTAACTGTTAGGTACCGAAGAAGGTTGAGGAACTGCTGGGCTGAAAAGAGTTTGATTTCAAGTTGTTCTATATTTCTGTATTCATTACAGTTCCTTGGCCAAGTTTTGTTGAGTTAGAGATTCTGTTTTACATTAGATTCTGGTATGATCCCTAAACTCACCTTTGTATATTCTCTTTGTTTTTTATTTTCTGTGTTTATTCCTTCCTCTACCCCTTTTTTTTTGATTTGACACTTCCATATTCCTCTTTGTCTGTACTTCTTAAACTTCCAGTTGCAGAATTCATGATTTTCTGGAAATTTGCTTTATTTGTCTAAAATCATCGTGTGTTAATCATTTCCATATCCTGAATTTGAACTTGTATATATCTGTAATTGTTTTGAAGTTTAGTTTTCTGATTAACTGAATTCTTAACAGTGGTGGAGCATTAATATCATATCTTGAACATCGTTATTTTGAATTCTAAATGTTTGAAGATCTGAATCATTAATGAAATTTCACACACTTATGTTTTTTGAGTTTTTTCTTCCAATTCATTTTTGAAACGCTTTAAAATATTATACTCATTACAGTACACCATGTGATCATTTCAGAAATTTTCAGATTGGCTTCAACATGTTAAATTGTCTTGAATTGGTGATATATCTTGAAATTCATCTTTATTCATGGTCATTATTGTTGAAATTTATTTGTTTGAAATCATCTGAAATTCTTGATATTCTGAATATCACACGCCTCTAAAATTTGGAATTATCAATTTTCTATGACTGATTCATTATATCTCAAAACTTGACATTAATTCAAGTGATTTCAAATAAATTGTTTTAATTTTTCTGGATCATGAATATTTCTCAAGTCTGATATAAATGATCTGAAATTCCTCTTGTGCTTGTCAGAAATTTTTGTGAAAAACTCTTTGAAAATCCGGTATTAAATCTCTTTTTTTCCATGGTTATTTGATTTGAATATATGTTTGTTTAAAATCATTTGAAATTATTGATTCCTTGAATCTCACACACATCTCAAATCTAAAATTTATAATCTGGTGTGATCGATTCGTTGAATCTTGATATTTTCATATTCCATCAAATGATTTAAAATAAACTATATTTTTAAATCTTGAATCATCTTTTGTGATTTTCTGAAAAAATATGTGAAACATCGTTCTCTTGTCAAGTCTGTTTTGAAAATGTGATATCCTGATATTGATCTTGAAAAATTCTTTGTAACAGCTTACTTTGATTAATTTTTTGCCTGCTGCTCTGATAAAAGGAATCACCTTTGAATTTTTTTAAACAAAACTTCTTGTTTTGAGAAATACTGCTTGTTGCTCTTATAAGTGTGCCTAATCCGTGATCTTGTCTGTTTGGGCTTAATGTATGGTTATTGCTGTTGAGACACCCTTGTTTGTCATAAGTGTCGGCTTTAAATCTCTTGTTAATAGAGACAACAAGTGGTATCTGTATATATATATGTCGTCTTGTATATATCTCTCTAAAATTCCTCTTGTAATTGGTTTTCAATTTTTAAAATTATTTATCTTTTATTCATCCAGAAATTGAAATCAATATCCAAATTTAATTGTATTTATAAATCATCAAAATTATTATTAGAGTTTGAGATTGTGATGGATTGTGACTGCAACATATTTCACAACAAGAGGAGAATTTTATTTGATTTTTTTTCATGATGGTTGAACAATTTTTATAATATCTTTGAATTGGCAATTATTTCACGACCATCTTCTTTATCTATCATCATTCTGCCATCCATCATGTCTTTTATATTAATGTGGAGAGTTATTTTTTTTTTAATCTTGTTGAATAAACAGTGAAAATATTTGTGATAGAAATTGGACTATGATATTATTTAGAATTAGTGATAATTTTCAATGATCCCGATACAATCGAGCATATTTCATAATATAATTAATTTAGAAATTTATTTCACAGTCCACTTCTGTACCTACCACATTTCTATCATTCATATTGGTTGTATATACCGAGGAGTTTTTCTATTTAAAGCTGAAAATGATAAAATATATAATTAATACATAAGTGTGTCTCTGACCTCATTTAAAAATTCAAGCTCTGGTCATGCATGGTTATGAGATAACTTATAATTTAAGCTACGACTGACCTCATTTAAAAATCCAAGCTCTGGTTATGCGTGGTCAGTGTGCTCTTAAATTAAAAAAAAAGGAATTGTTGTGCAATAAATTGAAATTAATCTGAAATTCTCCTTGGCGTATAAAAAACAGCCTATCAATCCATCTTTCTAATCTGTGAAGTATGTTAATATTTTATGACATATTATGATTTGTTGATTGATAGGTATTGGGATTTGAAAGTATTTGATTTTGTCACTTAAATTGAATTATTATTTATCGTCCAAAATCCATCACTGTTTTTTTAACCTCATTTTTATAAAAAATCTTTGGAAAATAACTGGAACTCACTTTTTTAACTCTCCCCATTTTATATAAAATTCATCGTAAATCCTCATTCTCTACAATGTGAAATATGCCATCTGTTCTCAGAATATTATGATTTTTGTTTGACTGATTGAGATTTATGATGACTGTTCTTCCTCTTAAGTTGAAATTATATTTTTAGTCATTTTCATCTATATTTTAAATTCTGAATCCTTTTGATGATAACAAAAAGGGGAGAATGGGTTGAAAATTTGATTTATGAGTGAATATTTTATAAATATTTTTAAAATTCATTATTATTCGGTTCATTTCACTCATGCACAGTTATAGGGGGAGTTGTCTGTTGTAGGGGGAGCTAATAAATAGGGGGGTTTCAAAGTCAAACACATTTATTATATTCAAAATCTTCGTATTTGTTTGTCATCATCAAAAGGGGGAGATTGTTGTGTATAACTGTGTTGTATACACAATTATATGATTTTTGTTTGATGATAACAACCGAATATATTTTCATTATAAATGTGTTTGTTACTGTACTGTTCTATATATACATCACAGACATGAGTATAATATTTATATTTAAATAGAATACGACTGTACAGACATTCATATATTCATACAGTATTGTATTTAAATATAATATTATATTTAAAACACTCAAACAGTACAACTATTTATAACTTCACTATTCAAACACTTCACTTTAAATTGCACCTGTATATAAACTGAATACAATAAACAATTTTGTTTGAACACAAGTTTAAACACAATAAAATAATATTTTATTTCAAACAAATTTGTTTATTACAAATATCAGTACAATATTCTTTTTCATTCATAGCTCCTACAACACTCATTCGATTATACATTTTCAGTTATACATTCACAGACTCAAATACAGAAACTTTCACTACTACACACACTGTTCTTGTTTTCTGCCTTCTGTCTTCTTGTCTTCTGTCTTTATAGCTTTCAGTCCAGTCTCATCCTCTTACCTGTCACATGAAACAGAAACATATAGTACACATCAATAGAAATAAAACTGAATACATGTGTATATAAATTTTATTTTTTAAAATTTTATTTGCCTCATATTTCTGGTGTGTTTCTCATCATTTTTCATGACTTATTCTGATTCATTTGTGTCTAGTCAGATTGTATAGTACAGGGACAGAAAATATTGTCTGATGGCTGCATGTACACACTTATATAAATATACACGCATGCACTGCCGCCAATCAGCGAGCAACTGAGGAGTAGCCACGTGGACCATCTCGACTCAGTGCACAATCAACAGTGGGACAATCAAATACAAGGGACGGCTCGAAACAAAATGTACAAGTCGAAATCCAACCAGCAAGGAATTTGGTCGAGCAATGACAAGCATAGCATATGTTTTTTTTAAAATGGTCAAGGACAACATTTCAAGACAGTGAAGCACAAGTGAACACAACAGGATGGTTTCAAGTTTCAGCAACACATCAATTATAGTTTCAAGTGTCGTATACATGGTCAAGTGGTCGAGCCCGTGAATGTTTCAGCATCAAGTGGTACAACTATAGGTCAGGTTCTTCATTCAACATTTAAACATGCAAGCAGTACAAGACATCACGGTGATACACAGCAACACAACAGTGGTGAATGGGATGTGGCAGATCAACAGAGCAGCATCAACTCATATCATGGTGAAGGGAACAGCTTCACATCCTAATGTGTATACATGTATGGCACAAGTGTCCAGATCAGCATGGAACTTAGTGAAAATTACAAGGTCAAGACAGTGGAGTGTTCAAGCCAACATGAAGTAGTGAATCAAGTACAGACAGCAAGTTTCAATACAACTAAATGGTACAGCTAGGTATGTGCATGATATCACAAGATAAGGCAAGTGTTTTAGTTCCAGAAAATTAGCAAGAAGGTTCTTCAAACATGAAAACACTTCAGCATTTAAAACAAGCATGGAAAGAATAATTCAAAGAGAAATATGTATGTGTAAGCAATGTAGGTCATCAAAGAGCATCAAACAAATTTTGATTTGTTTCCAGAAATCAGAAAATCTCTTTTTGGCAAGTTTTCAAGTCGGTTTACTTTTGCTAAAATTAACAATACCTTTTTTGACAAGTGGCACTAGTGATGGGATCACACTATACATGTGTGAACACAGCATGTACATGGCTAAAGAAAACAGTACATAGTGAAGGAAAGATCAAAACTGCACAAGTACGTTGCAATACCAAAAACAGAGCACATTATGTATTCATGTAACATGGTGAATACAAAGGTGGTTCAAACCAAAGTGAAAAGCAAATGGTTCAATATAGTTCATGGTGATACACTGCATCATGTATACGTGCAAATTAGTAAGGGAACAATACTACATTGGCATGGCAAGAATTTAAGTAGAGAAATTTATGGAATCAACAGATGAAAAATAGTAGATAAAAATTCCAGCAAATTACTCAAAACATTTCCAGTGAGCATATGTACAAGTGACTCACATATCTGGCATCTAATGAAAATCAAAATGGGAAAGCAGTTTTGAATTTGTTTCCAGTTTCCATCATATCTGTATTTGGCAAGCAATCAAGTAGCAGAAATCACAACATTTGTTTTGAGGCAACAATTTAATTCTAAAATTTATAGCTTGACATAAATGGAATGAAACAAATCTGTGTGTCCAGTTTTTTAAACAAATCAGAAGATATTCTTTCGGGGGAAATATGTTTTTTTTAGAAATCTTTTTGGGAAAGTTTTCTTTAACAAATCAGTGCAAACATTTTTGGAAAGGTTCTTTCTATTTCCAGAATCTCACAAGCCATCTACAGACTTAAATCATACAGAGAAATTCAACGCAAAGGAAAAACTATTTAAGTTCGGCATGTCTATCTAGCAATTAAAAATCAAAGAGGAAACCTCGCAAGGAGATTAAGGGAAACAAATTCATTTTCAGCCGATTTTATCAAGAAATTCAAAAAGGGGAAAACCGCATAAATCAGGGAAAGTCATATCGGAAATCAGAGGGTCAATTAGGATTTCTATAATCCTATTTTAACACCAATCATCACAGGCATATCAGCATCGAGACCAACAATAATCAATTCAAGCAATCAAAGATCAAAATTCAGAGGACTTACGAATTGCTAGGGTTTTGATCCCGAGGCGTCAGAGTTGCAATTCGATCGAAGGAAAATTCCCAAATTGATCGACAAATATCAGCGCCCATCATTTCAGAGATTGCACAAAGAGATATCGATTTCTCCAGCAATGAATCGGAGCCAAGTAAAAACCCTAGCCGCCATTTTTGTTCTTAGAGGCAAAGGAGAACGGGCAAGAGATATTAGAGAATGGGTCGGCCAAGTTTTAAATTTGAAAAGGGGATGACCCATTATTATTAAACTCCTTTATTTTCCCTAGGGTTTTATTTGTTTTTCTTTTGTGTATTTGTTTTTATTTTGTTCTGTAAAACAATTCTGAATAGTTCTAGAATCTGTAAAATCTAGGGAGATTCAGTCAGGGTGTAGACTGACTATTGACAGAGTCTGTAAAATCTGGGTTACTGGTTACGGGGTCGTAAACAGGGGAACCTGATCGAGTTAATATCGGTCAGTCTAGGGTTTTGAGCATAGGGTTAGTACATGAGCAGGGAGTGCGAGTTTACAGTGTCTGTAAGCAGGATCTGTTATTAACACCTAGTAGAAACCTTAGGAATGCAGCAGGCAGGATTTTGCCGAAGTTGGGTATCTCTGTGTGTTATTTACTTTCTGTATTTTTATATCTGCTGCATTCTATAATCTGATTATTATTTCAATATCCCGTCAAATTATAACTCTGCAAAAATTTGTGATAAACCCTATTCACCCCCCCCTCTAGGGTTAATCTAGATCCAACAAGTGGTACCAGAGCTTGGTTTACTTTAACCCTAGAATCATGGATCCTAGTTGTCAGTCTTCTGAGAATCAGTCCAGTTGTATTCCATTTATTTTCAATGGTACAGATTTTTTAAATTGGAAATTAGAAATGGAATATATTTAAAATCCGTTGATATTAAATGTTGGGATACTGTTATTAATGGTTATGATGTGGTCAATAGGAACGATATTGGATTTAATTCTCTTGTTATTCACACTTTGTATTCTTATATTGATGATGTCCAATATAACCTCGTTTCTCATTGCTTGACTGCACAGGAAATATGGAATTTTCCCGATATAAAGTATGGAAAGATTTACTACAGCAGCTCAAAACTCAAAATAGGGAGATTCGGTCAGGGTGTAAACTGACAGTTGACAGAGTCTGTAAAATCTGGGTTACTGGTTACGGGGTAGTAAACAGGGGAATCTGATCGAGTGAATATCGGTCAGTCCAGGGTTTTGAGCGTAGGGTTAGTACAGGAGCTGGGAGTGCGAGTTTACAGTGTCTGTAAGCGGGATCTGTTATTAACACCTAGTAGAAACCTTAGGAATTGTAACGAACCGGGATTTTCGACTCCGAAAATCAACATCAAACTACCGTGTTGACCATTCAGACATCGAACATTCCAGATCATTAATAGAAAGAAGTTAGAGGGTGAGAATAGATAAGGTAGAAATATTGAATAGGAGAAGAAGAAGAAACACCACACAGAGTCTCATATCGCAGCGGAACAAAGTATAATACAGAAATAATCTTTATTGAAAGCTTTAAAATACTTACAGTATCAGAGTACATCATACCATGGGACAGTTATAATAGCCTGTTCCCATATACGACACACAGCGGAATAGTAGTAATATCATACGTCCGAACAACTCCAGCTCGTCTCTTCATAGCAGTCGATAACCTGTACCTGTACAACCCGGTCTAACCCGAGCATTTACAAAACACCGGGTCAGTCTGGTGAACCAGAGTGAGATAAACTCGCACAGTAATAAGGGTGAACCATCCAATCATGATTTTAAAGTTCAAAATCCTTTCAAAAGAAAAGGATAATCGTAAGACCAAATCCACACATAAACACGGACGGTTTTTACCTTACGATAACCCAAAACAGTTTTGAAACCAATATCTTGTTCTGATATTATAATAATGTCTAAATACAAGTAAATAACAATCTAGTAGAACGCTTGCATCTCACGCTCCACATATATAGTATACAATCAAAACTCGCAGGCGCTTATTGGAGATTGGATTCCCACTTGACAAGGTATGGGTCCACCTTCCGATAGTGTATCTCTAGAGACGAATACACTGGGTTCAACAAGAACTTCTTGCAACCCGGCCCTCACATGACCGACCCCTCATTTCGCTTGAGAGTATCGAATGTATATCACCGACGGTTGGGATCAGCAACCGTCTCCCGACAAGGGACAGCATCGAAACATAGATTAAAGAAACAAAAGGATTTTCTCTAGATAGGTGATTATACACCCTAATGGGAGCGACCCACATAGCCATGCTGCCTGCCCGATTTTGTCATTTCCTGGTTGATGAGGCTTGAGGCTTAGATTAGCTTTTGAACATCTAGTCATCATCCACTTTGAATGCCACATCGTCAGATCCGTCAGATATCACTAATTGACGTCCACAAAAATACTCTAGCCGAAAGCTAGAGAATGGCAATTCCCTGCCAACAACTATCGTACGTTTGAAGAAATCAACGTACGTGATCCTTTGGAAATACTCTGTCAGACATCTGTCCATACAAGTCATCTAGGAACAGGATGAACCGAAGGCACTCTCCTACCGCATCCTTATAGGAATCACCCCATGGATCAGTAGCGAGAAGTCCTTGCAACCCGTAGATTCCAACCACGAAAGAATCACAGTTTATCTCTGCTTGCCAGGCAGAGAACATTAGTGGTTCTTCCGTTTATGAAAATCCACGGTCTTCATAGCACCATCTCGATCATCTTCTGATCTCTTCACGTATTTGTTGGTTGGAATGGTTTTCGACTATAAATTCGATCCCGGTCTTTCCATACCAACAATCGGATTGGACATGATTTGATAGTCGGTGTTTTAACTATCAAAATAAACAGTGTTTCAATCATGACACTCCAATGAGTTCACTGGTTCAGTGTTCAGCACCACTTGGCCTTTTCATTAAACAAATTTATTCACTTCTGTTCAATTAAAAGTTCTAACCTTTTAATATTTTAAAATACGATATTTGATCCTTAATAAAGATACAAATGTTCTCAAAACCATTCCGTTATAACTTGAATTTGGTTATACAACCCTATTATCCACTTCTTTACCCAAATTCACTTTTGCCAATCTTTTTCCAAATCTATTCAACCATTCCATGTTTGGAAAACTCATTTCAAATTTCCTCTTTTTAATTAATCTTCTTTTCAAATAACGTTAATTTAATATTAACGCTTTTATACCTTTAATCTCATTTACACAACTCTGGTTTATTATATAAACCCTTCTGTTCTCAATTCCCTTTTTCCTAACTCAAATATTAAGTAACCAGTTAATTAATCCTTGCCTTAAATTAATTAAAAATATAATTAATTTAAATAATTCCATTAACTGTTCTCTCAACAAACCAATTATCAAAGTTTAACCACTCGAATTCATTTCTTATACTTATCCTTGTAAATCTGATTAACAGCAGAAATTACTTTATAAAATAAAGTAATTAACAATCGAAGTCTTAAATAAATAATATATTTATTCCTCTTTAATATCTTTTATTCAAAATAATATTTTTCAAAATCTAACTCTAGTTATAAAATAAATTTTATAACTTCATCTCTACCGACTCACCTGACGGTGAATCAATATTTATAAAACGGTTGATTTTATAGGCCATAGGCTGCCAAATACCCAACCAATATCACCCATTGGTTTAAACCAAACACATGTTGAATATTCAGCCAATAATCAACAATTAAATCAATCACTACAACAGATCAGTTCATATGTTGATAATATGAAATAAATAATATATTGAGGAATCCGGTTGGATCCCTCCAACCTGTTCTTCCCTGAAATCACAACGGTTATCTCAAATCATACCATTCAGTTTGTTTAACAGATATGAATAACGACCATTTAACATCAACCACCAGCAATTCAATAATTCAACCATTTAAACACGTTTATAAATAAACGTGACCAACCAAGGTGAGTTACCTTTATTGGAACCAATCGTTAAAAATAACGATTTGGTATTTCATTGAAATTAAACACAGTTTAATTTCATCAGTTAAATCAGCAAACAAATGTATAACTAGCAAACAGTCAATTATTGGCAAGCAGGGCACACAAAATAAAAACACCCAATTTATATAAAATATAAAAAGGGTAACTGAGTGAGTTTAACTCACCTTGGGTTCCGTCGTCAAACCCATTTGATTTATTTAAAACTCCAGCTGCCATACATCTGCGACCAAACCAGCTCCATCATGTTGTTTCCGCCGACGTCACTTGTTCTGTCCAACCGTTGTTGTATGTACTGTTATAATTTTATACGTTACCTAATATTTTTAAGACTTAATAACATATTTATTTATTTTTTTCATTAGGCACCTCACTTTGGCTAGTTCTATAGGCAAAATTCAAAACGTAACTAGGCACTGAAAATACTTAAGCCGGGTATATTATTATAAATTAAACTAGACTAAGTATTATAATTTTCTATGGATTTTACCTAAAGTTCTCCAAGCCCAGATTTCTACCGTCTTCAAACCACACGTTTTGCCTCCCCTTGTACCCATCACGCCTCATCTTCTCTTCAAGTACCCAGCGTCCCCTTTTATTTCTGTCATGTATCATCCTTTTTTTTTTCCACGGAAGGCTAAACCGCCAAAGCCCATGCACAAGTATAGCCGCATTCACTTCCCCCCCCCCCCAGGTCTTTGTTTTCACCATGCGTTTGTCCTCCCATTCACATCACCAAGATCCATACATCACCACTATCCTATATTTGTTCCACCGTGTGCTGCTCCTCAATGGCATCACCTTTCACTCTCCCTCCTGTCGCACCTGACCCCTCAGACCAATACTACCTGCTCGGTCTTGTCGAGGACTCCCCACTTCGGAAACAGCTTCCCGCTCGACATCCTCTTCCTCTCGGATAGAACTGAACTCGCCTCACCATCCTACTAGAACCATCGAAACCACCCTGAACTCCCTCACGGTCACTGCTTTCATGTTATTTAATTTGGCGAGTATAGGGGTTTTATGTTTTAAATATACAGGGATTTTCGTGATTAATGGAGTAGCCACATGGATGAAGGACATTTTCGGTTTTTGCTGGAACAAGAAAGCAAGAGCGTACCTTCTATTTATAGACGTGGGTGGTTTGGGTATCACGTTCCCATCGCTTGGCACGCACGGTTTGGTACATAATATTATATTTGATACAGTAGTGCTTGGCCGTCACGTTTGAGGTAGGGTGATGTAGGATAGCTGAGTATTTTCCATTCATATCAATATAAGATAGCTCGTACGTGCATATGCAAGTCTCAGCGGCATACAGAAAAGAAGATGTAGGTTGTCATGTCCATAGCCATGCAGACGGTGGGTTGTAGCTGGCGCATGAGTTTTCATTTGGTGGCCAATGCGTTCAGCGTGTTTTCATTTCAGTCATGTTTGAGTTTACATTGATGGTGAAATGAAGTACGGCTGTAAGGGAAGTAGGAGGCAGCATGTGCAAAACAGTGAGGGGTTGGCATGGATTTTGGGTAGCTGCACGGTAGGTCTGAACATCTTTGTAACTGGTTGGGTTTGCAAATGTTGAAAGGAATATATGGTTAGGATGGAAAAAGATTTGACAATAGAATAGGGTAGAATATTTAAAGAATAAAATATTACTTACTGAAACTTCGTCGTAAAGTAACAAGTGAAACTAATCACAATCAACTTCTGTTTACTGATAAAAATGCTAATCTCAGTGTAAAAAGGTATTCTGAATCCAATGGGACAAGTTTCGTCGAAAACCGAGGTCGTATGGAAAAATTTCCTTTATGAAACCGGAAATGAACACGCATTTAATTTTTCCACGGTCAGCAGATAAATCAAATCCACTTGAAACTGCGAACATCGACAATAACTGTAATGTCCCGTATTTTTCTGGCCATTTATTTGAATTATTTTATTTATTTAAATATTTATTTGGATTTAAATAATAGAATTTAAACTATTTCATTTTTAAATATTTATTTATTTATTTATTTATTTTAATAATATTAATAATATTTAATTCCAGAATATTTTGAAAAATGTTGAATTTGCAGTATAGCCTAAGCGGGCAGTTTAAAATGGTTCGATATTGGTTATAGATAAAAAAAAAATATATCGGTAACTTCAGTTCAAAACGACGAGGAAATATATATAGTTTATAATTATATTATAAAACGAGCTGCAGCGGCGCGGTAGTTCGTAATTTGGCATTTTGAACTTTAAACGGCGGTACAGGGCCCATAATAAGTCGAATTTCCTCGAAGCAAGAAACGTCGGGACTGGTTTGACGATATCTTTCCAATGGCAGAGAAAAATCCAGTTTTCATCGTGTAGATTTCGTTTTATGGCCAAATCAAATTTTGAAATAGTCGCTATGAAAATCGCTATTTAAAATATACGCGTTAAAATGACCGTTTTGCAAACGGACTCAGATTTCGACGAAATCAGTTTCATTAGAACCGTATCGTTAAATTTTTGTACGGTGTTGAATGGCGTGGCAAACCGATGTCGTATATGACCATGGTAGCCAAAACGCTCGTTCATTTCATATAACGCGAATTGAATTAATATTTGAGCGTAACTTGAGCAGACGATCGAATTAAGCCACGAAACTAATTCCGTTGAGTTTGTATCGTCGATTAGAGTCAGGATAGGTATATAGTTTGTTATTTTTGGAGACCGGTAAATTGGGTGTCCGAAATGGCATTGTGGTGCGCCTAAAAATAGCCTACCGGAGAAATAGTCTCAGAATGCGACGAAACTAGTGCCGTTGGGTTCGTATTGAAGAATTATTATAAGATATCAAGGTTTCAAGTTGATTGGATTTATCTGGTGACCGTGAAAAAATTAAAATGCATGTTTATTTCTGGTTTCATAAAGGAAAATTCTCCATACTATATCGGAATTCGACGAAACTTGTCCAATTGGATCTGGAATACCTTTTTACACTGAGATTGGTTTTTTTATCAGTAGACGGAGGTCGTTTGTGGTGGTTTTGATGTGTAACTTCACGACGAAGTATCGTAAAATAATAAAAATATCACTATCTACTATCTATTTCAGGCCATTTCAAGAAAATGGATAGATGAAAACTGACCATTCGAGAATGACAATACATGTAGCTGTAAAGTGTAGACTTCAGCACATGTTTCTGTCGCTATATGTCTGACCAAACCAATACAATTAAAAATAATACTTCGGCACCGTGTGTGCCAAACTTTTCTTGTCGTGCTCTCCAAGGCTTTCACAACAACGTGCCCTCCACGCCTTATCACCCGTGCTTGCCAAGGAAATCACTGTTATAAATACATATCCCCTTCACCTGAAATTCCCAAATATATTCCTCGTTCTCTTTTCTCGCTTCAGACCCTTTATTCTAGTGAAAAGCTCCACCTTTTAATTCAAAAACAAATTTCCTTAAACCCAAAGGAGCACGTCTGTGTTACTGCTTGTATAATCTTCATTTTCATATCTTTATTGTGTGGCTCGATTTGGTATTTTGGCACCTCACGGTTAGTCAACCGTGGTCCTTGACCGACCATTCCAGTCGAGAGAAGGGGAGTTGGGCCAAGGGGGTTACGGCAAAGCAGGAGGGGAGTGAGCCGCGTCTCTTGGTGGCAGAGTGGAGTAGTCCGGTGACCTAGTTCGCCGGTGGTGGGGGTTAAAACGGAGAGGAAGTAATGCTGTTGATTTATCTGATATTGGGTTTCGGTTTTGGGATTGGTGGAGAGTCTATGGTTCACCGGAGGGGACAAGGTCGGTGCCAGTTGAAAGGTGGAGGGACGGCGGAGGTTTGGGTGATGGACTGGTGGGGTCCGGCACTGTGTGGCGGTGGTGACACTGATTTGGACGGGGGCGTATGGTGTTGGGATTATCGGATCTGAGTTTGGGTTTGTGGTTCGTGGATGAACTGGGGGAAGACGGAGTTGGTGACGACGGTCTCCTGTGGACGTCCGGTCGAGGGCGGTCACGTGGTGACGATGGCACGACGGACCAGGCACCGGAGGAAGCGGCAGTGAATGGGAAATGGGTGATTGTGCTTCTCGGTAACAGGAAATTGGGCATCGGGATTTTTGATAAAAAGGTAATTAATGAGTTTAATTGGTCAACGCTAATCTATGACTAATGAAAACAAGTGCTGATGGGTACCAGGTATTTTCATGAACATCATAAGGAAAAGGAGAACAAACGAATGGTAACCGGAAATTTAGAAAATAAGTAAAGCAACTGTTTTTTTTAGAAAATAGTTATTTTATTAAAAATCAATCCGGTCATAATAGAATGAGATTTCAAGCTGGAAGTCGGACCTTAGTTTTGGATTTTAGGGAAAAACTAATTACACGTGAACATTTATAATGATGTTAAAAAAAATTATAATTAGTGAATTTAAATTTTAAATAATTTATATTAAGGATGAGGGTTAATCTATTTATTCATTCAATTTTAAATTAAACAGTTTAAAACGTATGACTTTTGCGTTCGTATACAGAATTGAACGAGATTGATATCGAGGGAATCGTATCGACGATACTGACGTGTTCAAGCTGAAATGAAGTGATTCTGAGGACGATGAAATTTTATGTGGTTTCGAACGCCAGGTTGAAACTGTGTAAAACAACGCAACACCGTCAAACACAAAACAGGTGAGTTAATTCTCACACCTTCTGGAATCCTGTGATGTGGTAAATGCATATTTAAAATATAATTTACCATTAAAAATATAAATTGGTTGATTGGTTGCAGTTATTTATAATTCATCGTTTTAAATTCACAGATGTTTGAAATTTATTTCATATATTGTTATGAAATACCTAACGAGCTGTGATGCAGGGAAGGACAGGTTGGAGGGATCCGACCGGATTCCTCAAATATCATATATGTTGTTTGTTTGTTTATATTGTTGATATTGAACTGAGTGAACACCATATAATTGAAAACCTATTTGAATGTGATGGTTGAACAAATAACCACCCGTGTTGTGTTTAGAATCAACCGATAGTGTTGATTTGGTAATTGGCAGTGAATGGCCATAAATGGGTTGTTTTCACGTCGTTCGACCGTTCGGTGAAACGACGTAGTTTTAAAATTTTAAATTATTTTATTGGGACTTTTTCAAGTATCTTATTTAAGTAATTAAATAAGAAGTTTATAATTAAATATTTTAATCAAGTTATAAAAGAACATTTAAGTGGTGAGTGGAAAAATCGTATGATGTATAATTCAGGTTTTCAAAGGAGTTTTGAAAATGAGCTTTTATAAGTAAACGGTGAATTTCAAGTGAAGTTCTATTTAATGTTTTATTTAGTAAAGCGAATTCCAATTGAACGAAATTGGATAATTGATTTGAAATAAATCATAACGGTGGGTTAGAATAAGATATAAGAAGTGTGAAAGAGGTTAAATGGATTGTTACAAGTTATAAACCTCGAATAAAAGCTAAGTTTAAAGATGAGGTTTTTAAAAAAAAAAACCAAAGTAATGATTTTAGAGGATTGGATCAAGCGAATAGTGAATTTTGGCTAGGGATTTGAACGAGGATTTCAAATATAAGGAATGTTTTATAAAACGAGATTTGAAATCAAAGTGGTAAACGAGTTTTGGATATAAATGGTTAAGTTACGAACTGATATTATTATGAGATAAGGACGCTGTCGATCAAGGTCTGAGAGGTAAATAGAATACCCCAACTTGAACGGCTTCGTTATTATCGAAGGATGGTATTGGTTTGAAACGAGTGAAAGGTGTTGTGTTTTGGCGTGATGGTCCATATGTGAAGAATTGGAAATGAAGGCGAGACTTGGAAATTAAATAATATCGTAATATTAGTTTTCAAAAGGAATAAGAATATTGTTTTCAAATTATATTGAATATTTGTTTGTTCAATTAGAGTCGATCGAATATCGTATTCGAGATAGAATTAATCAAACATAGTTTTTCATAAAAGTCGCCAACTGCGTACGACTGCTAGCGAACTTCGCAGGGCTGCGGATAGCCTACGGCGGTCGGATGTTTCCTGAGGGAATCAGGCGTAACCATTGTGATCACTGCGATCTAGAGTTAAGCGAATGGAGTAAGTCAAACATTAGGAGTAATCAAGTCAAGTTAATCCAGTTGAGATAAATAAGTCGAGAAAGTCTAATTAGAGTTAATCGATCAAAGTAAATCAGTCGGAGTTAGCCAAGTTAGCCAAGTTAGAGTTAAGACAAATATGTGAGTTGATTAACGATTTTGTTAAATATATTGTAAAAGGCCAGGTATTGCCAAGTACTGAATCAACAACTCAGTTTATTCACACCTTTGTTATTTGATAGTTAAAACACCGACTATCAAACCTGACCAATACGCTTGTTGGTATGGAAAGACCGGGATCGAATTTATATTCGAAAACCATTCCGACCAACAAATACGTGAAGACGTCATTTGAAGACGGAGCAAGTGAAGACCGTGGATCTTCATAAGCGGAAGGACTACTTGGCGAATTTCTTTGGCTTGCAACCAGGGTTATTTGGTTTGTGGTTCTGTCGTGGTTGAATCCACGGATTGCAAGGACTTCTCGCTACTGATCCTTGGGGTGAATTCTATATGAGATGCAGTAGGAGAGTGCCTTCGGTTCATCCTGTTCCTGGATGACTTGTATGGACGGATGTCTGACAGAGTATTTCCAAAGGGGTCACGTACGTTGATTTCTTCAAACGTATTTCTGTTAATGGCGGGGAAGGCCGTACACCTTCTCTTAGCTAACCGCAGAGTATTTTTGTGGACGTCAATTAGTGATGTCCGGCGGATCTGACGATGTGGCATTCAAAGTAAATGATGGCCATATGTACGAAGAGATGAATTCTAGCCTCAAGCCTCATCAACCGGGAGATGACAAAAATCGGGCAGGCAGCATGGCTATGTGGGTCGCTCCCATTAGAGTGTATGATCACCTATCTAGAGAAATTCCATTTGCTTCTTAATCTGTATTCGATGCTGTCCCTTTTCGGGCAGGCGGTTGCTGATCCCAACCGCCGGTGATATACATTCGATACACTCAAGTGAAATGAGTGGTCGGTCATGTGAGGGCCGGGTTGCAAGACGTTCTTGTTGAACCCAGTGTATTCGCCTCTAGAGATACACGTGCGGAAGGTGGTCCCATACCTTGTCAAGTTGGAAATCCAATATCCAATAAGTGCCCGGGGTTTTGATTTGTATACTATATATGGGGAGCGTGAGATGCAAGCGTTCCTCTAGATTGTTATTTACTTGTGTTTAGACATTATTATAATATCAGAGAAGTTATGATTTTCAAAAATGGTTTGGGTTATAGTAAGGTAAAAACCGTCCGTGTTTATGTGTGGGCTGGTCTGACTATTATCCTTTTGTTTCATAAAGGATTTTCAAAGTTAAACAAGTATGTGTTATGTGAATTTATCACTGATAGTATTCCAGACTGACCCGGTGTATTTTGTTTTAAATCAAATGTGCTCGGGTCAGACCGAGTATATTCCAGGTTAGGTTTCGCTTGGAGTTTCAGGTGCTAGAAGCAGGTGGCTTCACCGCTAGTATATAAAGTTATTATTCCGCTGTGATTGATATATGCTGTACTCTGATGATTGGTATGTATATACAGTTTTTGTATAAAGGATTTGTGATATTATATTTTATTCGTTCCGCTGTGAGATTCTGACGTGTTCTTCTTCTTTCTTCTATTCTAATACTTCTTTCTTTCTATTCTCACCCTCTAAATTCTTTCTCATGACAATCCAGTGTTTTCGATGCTTGAATAGTCGACATGGTAATTTTATGTCGATTTTCAGAGTCGAAAATCCGCTGGGTCGTTACAGTGGTATCAGAGCTATTGGTTTAGAGATAACCTTGGCTTTGGGGTGTGACTCAATAGAGATGGGATTAGCAGTACCCTAGATTGAGTTCGTATAGATATATGAGAGCGCGTATTTGTATTTTGATATAAAATTATTTTTGAAATTATTTCTGCCCAATTATTTTATAAAAAAAAAAAAAAAAAAGAAAAAAAAAAGATTATTATAATATGGGAAAATTATTTGGATGTGTTAATGTTGATTGTGTTGTATGTTTGGATGTTGTGTTCAATCTCATGAATATGAACCTTAACATGAATCGATTTGGTTGAAAACCAATCTGAAATGAATTAACTGAATAAATCAATCCAAATTGATGAATTTGAATGGATATTAATTTGAAACTTAATATTGGACCAAGGAATGGATCCAAGTATAACAAATATGAATAAATGGATAATTAAGGAAATAAAAGAAGTAATTATAAACAATTATAACCTCGTATGGATTACATTGTGTGTAAAATGGATTGATGTGTATGGTGTGGATATTTTGAACTTGATTGACATTGTCTTAATGATTAATGAGTTATTGAAGTTGAGAACAGGTGCAGAAGAGGTAGTTTAACTTCAAAATCCACCCAAGCGAGAAATTCTGGAATTAATCAAAGCCAGTTGAATAAAGCTGCAAAATAATTAGGCAAGCTCGAGTAAAATATATCGCTTATTGCGTAATAGCGCTCGCAAAAAGGTACGCCTACGCCAAATATAAATTTTTGGATTTTGTTTGGATTTTGGGTTTGAATTTTGAATTTTCCGACCTTGAGAGTCGATGTATACATATTTCTTGATCTTGCAATATTGCAGATGTCCTCCGTGCAGGGGAGACTCTGCCGAAATTTTTCCAGAAATTAAGGTGTTAGAAAATATTTGAAGGTTTTTGGAAAATTTTGTTATTTAAAATAAATTGGTTTTAAAACCGATTGAGTTAGTTTAAAAAAAAAAATCGAGTTTTCCATTTTATTATTTTTATACAGATAATGGGTTTACAACATTTCTTCTACCTTAGCAATTTCGAGGACGAAATTATTCTAAGGGGGAAGGAATGTAATGTCCCGTATTTTTCTGGCCATTTATTTGAATTATTTTATTTATTTAAATATTTATTTGGATTTAAATAATAGAATTTAAACTATTTCATTTTTAAATATTTATTTATTTATTTATTTATTTTAATAATATTAATAATATTAATAATATTTAATTCCAGAATATTTTGAAAAATGTTGAATTTGCAGTATAGCCTAAGCGGGCAGTTTAAAATGGTTCGATATTGGTTATAGATAAAAAAAAAATTATATCGGCAACTTCAGTTCAAAACGACGAGGAAATATATATAGTTTATAATTATATTATAAAACGAGCTGCAGCGGCGCGGTAGTTCGTAATTTGGCATTTTGAACTTTAAACGGCGGTACAGGGCCCATAATAAGTCGAATTTCCTCGAAGCAAGAAACGTCGGGACTGGTTTGACGATATCTTTCCAATGGCAGAGAAAAATCCAGTTTTCATCGTGTAGATTTCGTTTTATGGCCAAATCAAATTTTGAAATAGTCGCTATGAAAATCGCTATTTAAAATATACGCGTTAAAATGACCGTTTTGCAAACGGACTCAGATTTCGACGAAATCAGTTTCATTAGAACCGTATCGTTAAATTTTTGTACGGTGTTGAATGGCGTGGCAAACCGATGTCGTATATGACCATGGTAGCCAAAACGCTCGTTCATTTCATATAACGCGAATTGAATTAATATTTGAGCATAACTTGAGCAGACGATCGAATTAAGCCACGAAACTAATTCCGTTGAGTTTGTATCGTCGATTAGAGTCAGGATAGGTATATAGTTTGTTATTTTTGGAGACCGGTAAATTGGGTGTCCGAAATGGCATTGTGGTGCGCCTAAAAATAGCCTACCGGAGAAATAGTCTCAGAATGCGACGAAACTAGTGCCGTTGGGTTCGTATTGAAGAATTATTTTAAGATATCAAGGTTTCAAGTTGATTGGATTTATCTGGTGACCGTGAAAAAATTAAAATGCATGTTTATTTCTGGTTTCATAAAGGAAAATTCTCCATACTATATCGGAATTCGACGAAACTTGTCCAATTGGATCTGGAATACCTTTTTACACTGAGATTGGTTTTTTTATCAGTAGACGGAGGTCGTTTGTGGTGGTTTTGATGTGTAACTTCACGACGAAGTATCGTAAAATAATAAAATAATAAAAATATCACTATCTACTATCTATTTCAGGCCATTTCAAGAAAATGGATAGATGAAAACTGACCATTCGAGAATGACAATACATGTAGCTGTAAAGTGTAGACTTCAGCACATGTTTCTGTCGCTATATGTCTGACCAAACCAATACAATTAAAAATAATACTTCGGCACCGTGTGTGCCAAACTTTTCTTGCCGTGCTCTCCAAGGCTTTCACAACAACGTGCCCTCCACGCCTTATCACCCGTGCTTGCCAAGGAAATCACTGTTATAAATACATATCCCCTTCACCTGAAATTCCCAAATATATTCCTCGTTCTCTTTTCTCGCTTCAGACCCTTTATTCTAGTGAAAAGCTCCACCTTTTAATTCAAAAACAAATTTCCTTAAACCCAAAGGAGCACGTCTGTGTTACTGCTTGTATAATCTTCATTTTCATATCTTTATTGTGTGGCTCGATTTGGTATTTTGGCACCTCACGGTTAGTCAACCGTGGTCCTTGACCGACCATTCCAGTCGAGAGAAGGGGAGTTGGGCCAAGGGGGTTACGGCAAAGCAGGAGGGGAGTGAGCCGCGTCTCTTGGTGGCAGAGTGGAGTAGTCCGGTGACCTAGTTCGCCGGTGGTGGGGGTTAAAACGGAGAGGAAGTAATGCTGTTGATTTATCTGATATTGGGTTTCGGTTTTGGGATTGGTGGAGAGTCTATGGTTCACCGGAGGGGACAAGGTCGGTGCCAGTTGAAAGGTGGAGGGACGGCGGAGGTTTGGGTGATGGACTGGTGGGGTCCGGCACTGTGTGGCGGTGGTGACACTGATTTGGACGGGGGCGTATGGTGTTGGGATTATCGGATCTGAGTTTGGGTTTGTGGTTCGTGGATGAACTGGGGGAAGACGGAGTTGGTGACGACGGTCTCCTGTGGACGTCCGGTCGAGGGCGGTCACGTGGTGACGATGGCACGACGGACCAGGCACCGGAGGAAGCGGCAGTGAATGGGAAATGGGTGATTGTGCTTCTCGGTAACAGGAAATTGGGCATCGGGATTTTTGATAAAAAGGTAATTAATGAGTTTAATTGGTCAACGCTAATCTATGACTAATGAAAACAAGTGCTGATGGGTACCAGGTATTTTCATGAACATCATAAGGAAAAGGAGAACAAACGAATGGTAACCGGAAATTTAGAAAATAAGTAAAGCAACTGTTTTTTTTAGAAAATAGTTATTTTATTAAAAATCAATCCGGTCATAATAGAATGAGATTTCAAGCTGGAAGTCGGACCTTAGTTTTGGATTTTAGGGAAAAACTAATTACACGTGAACATTTATAATGATGTTAAAAAAAATTATAATTAGTGAATTTAAATTTTAAATAATTTATATTAAGGATGAGGGTTAATCTATTTATTCATTCAATTTTAAATTAAACAGTTTAAAACGTATGACTTTTGCGTTCGTATACAGAATTGAACGAGATTGATATCGAGGGAATCGTATCGACGATACTGACGTGTTCAAGCTGAAATGAAGTGATTCTGAGGACGATGAAATTTTATGTGGTTTCGAACGCCAGGTTGAAACTGTGTAAAACAACGCAACACCGTCAAACACAAAACAGGTGAGTTAATTCTCACACCTTCTGGAATCCTGTGATGTGGTAAATGCATATTTAAAATATAATTTACCATTAAAAATATAAATTGGTTGATTGGTTGCAGTTATTTATAATTCATCGTTTTAAATTCACAGATGTTTGAAATTTATTTCATATATTGTTATGAAATACCTAACGAGCTGTGATGCAGGGAAGGACAGGTTGGAGGGATCCGACCGGATTCCTCAAATATCATATATGTTGTTTGTTTGTTTATATTGTTGATATTGAACTGAGTGAACACCATATAATTGAAAACCTATTTGAATGTGATGGTTGAACAAATAACCACCCGTGTTGTGTTTAGAATCAACCGATAGTGTTGATTTGGTAATTGGCAGTGAATGGCCATAAATGGGTTGTTTTCACGTCGTTCGACCGTTCGGTGAAACGACGTAGTTTTAAAATTTTAAATTATTTTATTGGGACTTTTTCAAGTATCTTATTTAAGTAATTAAATAAGAAGTTTATAATTAAATATTTTAATCAAGTTATAAAAGAACATTTAAGTGGTGAGTGGAAAAATCGTATGATGTATAATTCAGGTTTTCAAAGGAGTTTTGAAAATGAGCTTTTATAAGTAAACGGTGAATTTCAAGTGAAGTTCTATTTAATGTTTTATTTAGTAAAGCGAATTCCAATTGAACGAAATTGGATAATTGATTTGAAATAAATCATAACGGTGGGTTAGAATAAGATATAAGAAGTGTGAAAGAGGTTAAATGGATTGTTACAAGTTATAAACCTCGAATAAAAGCTAAGTTTAAAGATGAGGTTTTTAAAAAAAAAAAACCAAAGTAATGATTTTAGAGGATTGGATCAAGCGAATAGTGAATTTTGGCTAGGGATTTGAACGAGGATTTCAAATATAAGGAATGTTTTATAAAACGAGATTTGAAATCAAAGTGGTAAACGAGTTTTGGATATAAATGGTTAAGTTACGAACTGATATTATTATGAGATAAGGACGCTGTCGATCAAGGTCTGAGAGGTAAATAGAATACCCCAACTTGAACGGCTTCGTTATTATCGAAGGATGGTATTGGTTTGAAACGAGTGAAAGGTGTTGTGTTTTGGCGTGATGGTCCATATGTGAAGAATTGGAAATGAAGGCGAGACTTGGAAATTAAATAATATCGTAATATTAGTTTTCAAAAGGAATAAGAATATTGTTTTCAAATTATATTGAATATTTGTTTGTTCAATTAGAGTCGATCGAATATCGTATTCGAGATAGAATTAATCAAACATAGTTTTTCATAAAAGTCGCCAACTGCGTACGACTGCTAGCGAACTTCGCAGGGCTGCGGATAGCCTACGGCGGTCGGATGTTTCCTGAGGGAATCAGGCGTAACCATTGTGATCACTGCGATCTAGAGTTAAGCGAATGGAGTAAGTCAAACATTAGGAGTAATCAAGTCAAGTTAATCCAGTTGAGATAAATAAGTCGAGAAAGTCTAATTAGAGTTAATCGATCAAAGTAAATCAGTCGGAGTTAGCCAAGTTAGCCAAGTTAGAGTTAAGACAAATATGTGAGTTGATTAACGATTTTGTTAAATATATTGTAAAAGGCCAGGTATTGCCAAGTACTGAATCAACAACTCAGTTTATTCACACCTTTGTTATTTGATAGTTAAAACACCGACTATCAAACCTGACCAATACGCTTGTTGGTATGGAAAGACCGGGATCGAATTTATATTCGAAAACCATTCCGACCAACAAATACGTGAAGACGTCATTTGAAGACGGAGCAAGTGAAGACCGTGGATCTTCATAAGCGGAAGGACTACTTGGCGAATTTCTTTGGCTTGCAACCAGGGTTATTTGGTTTGTGGTTCTGTCGTGGTTGAATCCACGGATTGCAAGGACTTCTCGCTACTGATCCTTGGGGTGAATTCTATATGAGATGCAGTAGGAGAGTGCCTTCGGTTCATCCTGTTCCTGGATGACTTGTATGGACGGATGTCTGACAGAGTATTTCCAAAGGGGTCACGTACGTTGATTTCTTCAAACGTATTTCTGTTAATGGCGGGGAAGGCCGTACACCTTCTCTTAGCTAACCGCAGAGTATTTTTGTGGACGTCAATTAGTGATGTCCGGCGGATCTGACGATGTGGCATTCAAAGTAAATGATGGCCATATGTACGAAGAGATGAATTCTAGCCTCAAGCCTCATCAACCGGGAGATGACAAAAATCGGGCAGGCAGCATGGCTATGTGGGTCGCTCCCATTAGAGTGTATGATCACCTATCTAGAGAAATTCCATTTGCTTCTTAATCTGTATTCGATGCTGTCCCTTTTCGGGCAGGCGGTTGCTGATCCCAACCGCCGGTGATATACATTCGATACACTCAAGTGAAATGAGTGGTCGGTCATGTGAGGGCCGGGTTGCAAGACGTTCTTGTTGAACCCAGTGTATTCGCCTCTAGAGATACACGTGCGGAAGGTGGTCCCATACCTTGTCAAGTTGGAAATCCAATATCCAATAAGTGCCCGGGGTTTTGATTTGTATACTATATATGGGGAGCGTGAGATGCAAGCGTTCCTCTAGATTGTTATTTACTTGTGTTTAGACATTATTATAATATCAGAGAAGTTATGATTTTCAAAAATGGTTTGGGTTATAGTAAGGTAAAAACCGTCCGTGTTTATGTGTGGGCTGGTCTGACTATTATCCTTTTGTTTCATAAAGGATTTTCAAAGTTAAACAAGTATGTGTTATGTGAATTTATCACTGATAGTATTCCAGACTGACCCGGTGTATTTTGTTTTAAATCAAATGTGCTCGGGTCAGACCGAGTATATTCCAGGTTAGGTTTCGCTTGGAGTTTCAGGTGCTAGAAGCAGGTGGCTTCACCGCTAGTATATAAAGTTATTATTCCGCTGTGATTGATATATGCTGTACTCTGATGATTGGTATGTATATACAGTTTTTGTATAAAGGATTTGTGATATTATATTTTATTCGTTCCGCTGTGAGATTCTGACGTGTTCTTCTTCTTTCTTCTATTCTAATACTTCTTTCTTTCTATTCTCACCCTCTAAATTCTTTCTCATGACAATCCAGTGTTTTCGATGCTTGAATAGTCGACATGGTAATTTTATGTCGATTTTCAGAGTCGAAAATCCGCTGGGTCGTTACAATAACTTTTCGATACGAACCCAACGGCACTAATTTCGTCGCATTCTGAGACTGTTGCCCCGGTAGGCTGTTTTTACCGCGAACCGCCCTACCCTTTTTAACGCCAAATTTTTCCATCTCTAAAAATAGCAAACTATATACCTATTCTGACTCTAATCGACGATACGAACTCAACGGAACTGGTTTCGTGGCCTAATTCGATCGTCTGCTCCAGTTATATTTAAATATCCTTTTATTTATTTTAATATGCGCTATAGAAATTGAACGGGCGTTTACGGCTACCGTGGTCACATACGACATTGGTTTTCCACGCAGTTTGATTTTCTGTCAATAATTTAGCGATATGGTCCCAATGAAACTGGTCTTGTCGAAATCTGAGTCCGTTTGCAAAACGGCTATTTTAAAGGCCTATAATTAATAACGATTTTCCATAGCGACTATTTCAAAATTTGATTTGGCCATAACTATCAATCTATAACACGAAATCTGGATTTTCCTCTTTCATATGAAAACTATCGTCAATACGGTTCCAACGTGTCTTGTTTCACAGAAATCCGACTTATATCGAATGTTGTATTCTCAGTTAAAGTTCAAAACTTCATTTCACGAACTGCACGCCATTTTCAAGCTCGATTTATATTATATATAAATATATAACGTTCAACTTCGTTTAAAACGACGATTTAAATATTAAATCACATCGATATTCCAAATATAACATTTAAATTAAATAAATTAATTTACATATTCGAGTGCCAAAAACACGGGTCGTTACATTCTTCCCCCCTTAAAATAATTTCGTCCTCGAAATTGCTAAGGTAAGAAAGAATGTTATAAACTCATTAATTTCAAATCTAATTTTATTTAAAATCAAAATCAATTCAATACTGTAAATAAACATTTTTAAAAATATTGAAAATTTTCTAACACTTTTAATTTCCGAAAAATTTCGCCAGCACCTCCTCTGTACGGCTCAATCGGTACAACCACAACTCGCCTTTCTAGGCCTTCTCCAATCCAAAAGAAAATAAAACAGCCCAGCGGCTTGCCAATAGGCTCATAAATCACCAAACCCATATAAAAATAAACGTGTACCTTTTTGTCGGGCAAATCACTACATCCTTTCTGTCTACTGCTCTATCAGCATATACAAATGCATTCCCAAACAAAATTCCAATTTTATCCTCAAAACCAAATCCTTCATGAGTCCAAGCCAAATCCCATTCTTAACTCAATTTCCATCCATTACCAATTCCAACTCTTAACTTAACAGTCCAACACCATTTCAGATTTTTGTCTCACAAATTTCAAAATATGATTCTACTCGATATATTATCTCCCGATTCAATTTCCAGTTAATTAGTTCCAATTCAAATCTGCTTTCACAAACTTCTTTTTAATTTTGGCTTTGTTCAAACAATTTTCCTGGGAGTTTTTAAATAGTTCAGCTCTTTCAAAAATCAAATATTCCTTTCCAGGATTCAAAACAACTTGTTTTTCTCAAAGCAATTCAAAACAAGATTTTTGGTAGTAATCCGTCACTTAAAACTCGGAAATGAACACTGATGATGTGGCCAGCATCATCAGAGTTATTTCCCAGCTATCCAAGTGAGTTCAGTACTATATAATCATTCAAAATCATATTTAAACATTTCCATTTTTGAAATCTTTTCAAAATACCACCTCAAAGTTTGTAAAACAAATTTAAAATCTCCCAGGATTTTAAAATTCTCGTATATTCAATTCAAGTTCATTTGCAATCATTTATCCCACTTTAAGGAATTTTAATTCCAATTCTGATTTAGATTTCAGATTTAATTCATCTGATTCCATATATTATATCCATAGGAATTCTGATTGGTTACTTACATAACCATTCCATTATAACACATCCAATCTACTATAATACTCCAAATATTAATCATTCTTTTATATCAAAATATAAATTTGGGTAAAATTATTTCATTTACCCTCTTTAAAAAAAATATACTGTGTCGAGTTATTCTGTTCAAGAGTTTAGAAACACTTATCGACACAGTTTGCATTACTGTATCGACCAGAATTCATAAACTACTCGACAAACCAATCAACACAATATAAGACAGTTTTTATAACAATTTACAAATACGCGCTCATATATATACACTCAAACTCAATCTAGGGTATTACTAACCCCATCTCTACTGAGTCACGCCACAGAGCCAAGGTAATCACATAACCAATAGCTCTGATACCACTGTAACGAACCGGGATTTTCGACTCCGAAAATCAACATCAAACTACCGTGTTGACCATTCAGACATCGAACATTCCAGATCATTAATAGAAAGAAGTTAGAGGGTGAGAATAGATAAGGTAGAAATATTGAATAGGAGAAGAAGAAGAAACACCACACAGAGTCTCATATCGCAGCGGAACAAAGTATAATACAGAAATAATCTTTATTGAAAGCTTTAAAATACTTACAGTATCAGAGTACATCATACCATGGGACAGTTATAATAGCCTGTTCCCATATACGACACACAGCGGAATAGTAGTAATATCATACGTCCGAACAACTCCAGCTCGTCTCTTTATAGCAGTCGATAACCTGTACCTGTACAACCCGGTCTAACCCGAGCATTTACAAAACACCGGGTCAGTCTGGTGAACCAGAGTGAGATAAACTCGCACAGTAATAAGGGTGAACCATCCAATCATGATTTTAAAGTTCAAAATCCTTTCAAAAGAAAAGGATAATCGTAAGACCAAATCCACACATAAACACGGACGGTTTTTACCTTACGATAACCCAAAACAGTTTTGAAACCAATATCTTGTTCTGATATTATAATAATGTCTAAATACAAGTAAATAACAATCTAGTAGAACGCTTGCATCTCACGCTCCACATATATAGTATACAATCAAAACTCGCAGGCGCTTATTGGAGATTGGATTCCCACTTGACAAGGTATGGGTCCACCTTCCGATAGTGTATCTCTAGAGACGAATACACTGGGTTCAACAAGAACTTCTTGCAACCCGGCCCTCACATGACCGACCCCTCATTTCGCTTGAGAGTATCGAATGTATATCACCGACGGTTGGGATCAGCAACCGTCTCCCGACAAGGGACAGCATCGAAACATAGATTAAAGAAACAAAAGGATTTTCTCTAGATAGGTGATTATACACCCTAATGGGAGCGACCCACATAGCCATGCTGCCTGCCCGATTTTTGTCATTTCCTGGTTGATGAGGCTTGAGGCTTAGATTAGCTTTTGAACATCTAGTCATCATCCACTTTGAATGCCACATCGTCAGATCCGTCAGATATCACTAATTGACGTCCACAAAAATACTCTAGCCGAAAGCTAGAGAATGGAAATTCCCTGCCAACAACTATCGTACGTTTGAAGAAATCAACGTACGTGATCCTTTGGAAATACTCTGTCAGACATCCGTCCATACAAGTCATCCAGGAACAGGATGAACCGAAGGCACTCTCCTACCGCATCCTTATAGGAATCACCCCATGGATCAGTAGCGAGAAGTCCTTGCAACCCGTAGATTCCAACCACGACAGAATCACAGTTTATCTCTGCTTGCCAGGCAGAGAACATTAGTGGTTCTTCCGTTTATGAAAATCCACGGTCTTCATAGCACCATCTCGATCATCTTCTGATCTCTTCACGTATTTGTTGGTTGGAATGGTTTTCGACTATAAATTCGATCTCGGTCTTTCCATACCAACAATCGGATTGGACATGATTTGATAGTCGGTGTTTTAACTATCAAAATAAACAGTGTTTCAATCATGACACTCCAATGAGTTCACTGGTTCAGTGTTCAGCACAACTTGGCCTTTTCATTAAACAAATTTATTCACTTCTGTTCAATTAAAAGTTCTAACCTTTTAATATTTTAAAATACGATATTTGATCCTTAATAAAGATACAAATGTTCTCAAAACCATTCCGTTATAACTTGAATTTGGTTATACAACCCTATTATCCACTTCTTTACCCAAATTCACTTTTGCCAATCTTTTTCCAAATCTATTCAACCATTCCATGTTTGGAAAACTCATTTCAAATTTCCTCTTTTTAATTAATCTTCTTTTCAAATAACGTTAATTTAATATTAACGCTTTTATACCTTTAATCTCATTTACACAACTCTGGTTTATTATATAAACCCTTCTGTTCTCAATTCCCTTTTTCCTAACTCAAATATTAAGTAACCAGTTAATTAATCCTTGCCTTAAATTAATTAAAAATATAATTAATTTAAATAATTCCATTAATTGTTCTCTCAACAAACCAATTATCAAAGTTTAACCACTCGAATTCATTTCTTATACTTATCCTTGTAAATCTGATTAACAGCAGAAATTACTTTATAAAATAAAGTAATTAACAATCGAAGTCTTAAATAAATAATATATTTATTCCTCTTTAATATCTTTTATTCAAAATAATATTTTTCAAAATCTAACTCTAGTTATAAAATAAATTTTATAACTTCATCTCTACCGACTCACCTGACGGTGAATCAATATTTATAAAACGGTTGATTTTATAGGCCATAGGCTGCCAAATACCCAACCAATATCACCCATTGGTTTAAACCAAACACATGTTGAATATTCAGCCAATAATCAACAATCAAATCAATCACTACAACAGATCAGTTCATATGTTGATAATATGAAATAAATAATATATTGAGGAATCCGGTTGGATCCCTCCAACCTGTTCTTCCCTGAAATCACAACGGTTATCTCAAATCATACCATTCAGTTTGTTTAACTGATATGAATAACGACCATTTAACATCAACCACCAGCAATTCAATAATTCAACCATTTAAACACGTTTATAAATAAACGTGACCAACCAAGGTGAGTTACCTTTATTGGAACCAATCGTTAAAAATAACGATTTGGTATTTCATTGAAATTAAACACAGTTTAATTTCATCAGTTAAATCAGCAAACAAATGTATAACTAGCAAACAGTCAATTATTGGCAAGCAGGGCACACAAAATAAAAACACCCAATTTATATAAAATATAAAAAGGGTAACTGAGTGAGTTTAACTCACCTTGGGTTCCGTCGTCAAACCCATTTGATTTATTTAAAACTCCAGCTGCCATACATCTGCGACCAAACCAGCTCCATCATGTTGTTTCCGCCGACGTCACTTGTTCTGTCCAACCGTTGTTGTATGTACTGTTATAATTTTATACGTTATCTAATATTTTTAAGACTTAATAACATATTTATTTATTTTTTTCATTAGGCACCTCACTTTGGCTAGTTCTATAGGCAAAATTCAAAACGTAACTAGGCACTGAAAATACTTAAGCCGGGTATATTATTATAAATTAAACTAGACTAAGTATTATAATTTTCTATGGATTTTACCTAAAGTTCTCCAAGCCCAGATTTCTACCGTCTTCAAACCACACGTTTTGCCTCCCCTTGTACCCATCACGCCTCATCTTCTCTTCAAGTACCCAGCGTCCCCTTTTTTTTCTGTCATGTATCATCCTTTTTTTTTTTCCACGGAAGGCTAAACCGCCAAAGCCCATGCAGAAGTATAGCCGCATTCACTTCCCCCCCCCCCCCAGGTCTTTGTTTTCACCATGCGTTTGTCCTCCCATTCACATCACCAAGATCCATACATCACCACTATCCTATATTTGTTCCACCGTGTGCTGCTCCTCAATGGCATCACCTTTCACTCTCCCTCCTGTCGCACCTGACCCCTCAGACCAATACTACCTGCTCGGTCTTGTCGAGGACTCCCCACTTCGGAAACAGCTTCCCGCTCGACATCCTCTTCCTCTCGGATAGAACTGAACTCGCCTCACCATCCTACTAGAACCATCGAAACCACCCTGAACTCCCTCACGGTCACTGCTTTCATGTTATTTAATTTGGCGAGTATAGGGGTTTTATGTTTTAAATATACAGGGATTTTCGTGATTAATGGAGTAGCCACATGGATGAAGGACATTTTCGGTTTTTGCTGGAACAAGAAAGCAAGAGCGTACCTTCTATTTATAGACGTGGGTGGTTTGGGTATCACGTTCCCATCGCTTGGCACGCACGGTTTGGTACATAATATTATATTTGATACAGTAGTGCTTGGCCGTCACGTTTGAGGTAGGGTGATGTAGGATAGCTGAGTATTTTCCATTCATATCAATATAAGATAGCTCGTACGTGCATGTGCAAGTCTCAGCGGCATACAGAAAAGAAGATGTAGGCTATCATGTCCATAGCCATGCAGACGGTGGGTTGTAGCTGGCGCATGAGTTTTCATTTGGTGGCCAATGCGTTCAGCGTGTTTTCATTTCAGTCATGTTTGAGTTTACATTGATGGTGAAATGAAGTACGGCTGTAAGGGAAGTAGGAGGCAGCATGTGCAAAACAGTGAGGGGTTGGCATGGATTTTGGGTAGCTGCACGGTAGGTCTGAACATCTTTGTAACTGGTTGGGTTTGCAAATGTTGAAAGGAATATATGGTTAGGATGGAAAAAGATTTGACAATAGAATAGGGTAGAATATTTAAAGAATAAAATATTACTTACTGAAACTTCGTCGTAAAGTAACAAGTGAAACTAATCACAATCAACTTCTGTTTACTGATAAAAATGCTAATCTCAGTGTAAAAAGGTATTCTGAATCCAATGGGACAAGTTTCGTCGAAAACCGAGGTCGTATGGAAAAATTTCCTTTATGAAACCGGAAATGAACACGCATTTAATTTTTCCACGGTCACCAGATAAATCAAATCCACTTGAAACTGCGAACATCGACAATAACTTTTCGATACGAACCCAACGACACTAATTTCGTCGCATTCTGAGACTGTTGCCCCGGTAGGCTGTTTTTACCGCGAACCGCCCTACCCTTTTTAACGCCAAATTTTTCCATCTCTAAAAATAGCAAACTATATACCTATTCTGACTCTAATATTACTCTAATCGACGATACGATACGAACTCAACGGAACCGATCCGAATACTTTAACTCTGGAAATACAACACATCAGAACAACAATAGCAGACTTTTATTACATTACAATAATATTACATCAGAGTGCAGAATATATCAGAGTACATCTGTAACGGCCCGCTCCGTACCAGTCGGCATTTCCTCCGAAAGTGCGCTGTATACGTGCCCGACTAGCACGGGACGGTCGTCAGAAGAAAGGAAAGAAGGGAATGAACTAATCAAGTAACCTGTAGAATGTCTCACAGCGCATGGGATAAAATATAATAATAACATACTTGACATAAAACAGGTGAGACAGTGCATAAGCTGATAACTAATAATAAATGTCAACATCAGAGCAGCGGAAATCCAAATACAGCTTATTACAACTTTTCAAAATCTACTGTCTCTAAACAAAAGAAAGCTAAAGTAGAAGATGCACCACTAATGCCCAAGCAGTGATCTTCAACAACACAGGGAGAATACTATATATATATATATACTACGTGGAAGCCTCCTGCTCGTCTCCGGATCATCTACCCATGCATCACCAGCTAACCTGTCTCTAGTCTGCTCGTGTGAGCACCCAGAGTAATAAGAGGAGACATAAAACTTTGGGTCAGACATAAAGCCTGGTATGAGCGATAAGCATCTAAACAGAATAATAACAGGTATACTAAACCATACCTGAACCTGGACCTGCAACCAAAGAGTTTGTACCATATACCGTACAATGCTCTAAGGTGCCATAATAAATAGTGTAAGAATACGGGGGTGGGGTGTGTATGTCAAACAATCAAGCATAGCAACCATCCTTACGTCTCTCACTCAGTGCGTAAAGTATACGATATCTACCACCTTGGAACACTAGACAAAATGAGGTAACGACGAATCCCGACTTGTAGAAACCCTGCTGTGACCAAGCCAAACACTTGGAGTCATGACCAAACATTTCAATGACCCACTTCATTGGTCGTAGCCCTTGGTTTTACCGATGCCATAATGGCCCTGAATCTGCCTTCGTACATCCTACCATAGTGGTCCAAAGCTACAGACGTCGATAACCCCTTAACACTCGTCCCGCAGCAAAGCCCAATCATGAAGCGAACTCGTTGATTCCCATCTGGATCTTGAGCTCTAGCTTCTCATTTGGACTACTTTTTCATCTCGGGTTTTGGTCATCATCTTCATCCGGATCGGTCTTCATTCAGTTCGTAGTCATCGCCGTCGGATCGTGAGTAACCTCTTTCCCCAGCTCGGATCGTGGCACACTCTCCAGGTCGGGTCGCCATCGTCGGATCGTGCTCCACCTCGGATCGGTTCGCGGATCGCATCGCCTTCACCAGGTCGGATCGGGTCGAGGCACTCCCACTGGTTCGGGTCGTGCTCCATAGCTCGTGGCGCTTCCCTTCAGTCGTGGAGGCACATCGGTTCGGATCGTGAGCTTCTGAAGTGGATCGGTTCGGGTCGGAGTAGCTCATGCTCACGAGAGACGGATCGGATCGGATTGCACCATCGGATCGGGGTCTTCAACCATCAGCGGATCGGGTCGCGCCATCGGATCGGATAGCCCTCACTCCCACCGATCCGGTTCGGATGATTTCCTGCAGTTCTTCCAGCGAGCAGTTTACGCCATTCGACGGCGTTTTTGACAAATCTAACACTTCTAATCAATCATAAAACACACCATAGAGTCATAGCAACATGTAATAGCAACCACAACAGCAAACAACCATTCAAATGAATCAAAATGGATCAAAAGTGGCCAAAACTCAACCAGAGGGTTAACAGATCATAGGGTTAACAAAACTTAATCAAATCGAACCAAATTTCAACCAGAGGCATAAAATATTATTTAAGAATTTCTAAACATTTTTCCAGAATTTATTAGTGTATAAATTCGCTAATCTTCACTAATTACCCTTGATTACCGTAATTAGTGCAAAAACTATGCAAATCACTCACCTTGGCCACAAAATAAAACACCAAATCTGAAATATTCTCTGTTTGGGTCGAATTCCTATGTATAGCAGCAGCTCCAACCTTGCTTTGTTGCTATTTGGCCTTGTTTCGATGTAGTTTAGGCTTAATCTTCACTAAAAATGTGTTTTGGGATGGTTTTAGAGGATGGAAGCCATTACTAAGGTTTCAAGAAGGTTTGTGGCGGCTCAAAACTGAAATGAAAGTGATAACCTAACCCTAATCAGTCCTCCTATACCTCTAAACCCGAAATTCCCCTCTGGGCCTAGCTGCTAATCACCCGGTTAAGCCCAATTAAGCTGTTTTTCACCATCTGAAACTTGTTTCAGCCATATCTCCCAAACGGTGAGTCCGTTTGGCTAATGTGACCACTCTACGGAAAGAGAAACCATCATCCGGAGCCAATGGAAGGGGTTTCAGGTCAAAATTCCTTTCCAGTCAAAAGTTATGGCCAAAACAGTGCCAACTAGGGGTAAAATGGTCATTTAAAAATCGGGAAAAATCATGAACATGGGAAATGACCCCAATAGTCGTCCCCCAAAGTTACGTGACCATACGACTTCGTATGTGAAAGAAATAAATATTCTACGATCCTATGATGCGTAGAATGCGGGTCGTTACAACATCGAAATTAAATTACAGCGGAAGATAAATTTTACATTAAATATAATACATTGCAGCGGAAGACTATCAATGCTGGACACAGCTTTAAGCTTCGATCCAGGATCCAGCTAAAGAGATAAATATCTGCAAAAAGCTACTCGACTGCCCTGTGAAAAATATGGGCACCCGAGTTTGCCAGTGAAACAAATTACAGGTCAGTCATGGGACTGGTATGAGAAATCTAACTTAACTAATCTAATAATAAGGCTAATCACAGGACCACGCCGTTGAAGCGGAACGGGTTTACTCCATTGGATTGCCAGTGCATAAAATAAAGTAAATCGTGAAACAACGCAATGCTTTTTAGAAAAATGAAACCATTATAAAACCCAAGTCCCATCACACAATGCAATGCAAATCGGAGGATAGGGTTTTACCTTATAATGGTCAAAAGATGCTTGATACGATAAAACGGATTTGATATTATTATTAGTGTATATATGTTTCAAAAACATTTCAATCATAATGTATCAATCATAGACGACATGGGTACCATATATCATGTCGCCGTACATAAGTTTTCAATCAAAACCGTGATGTCGTATTGGGGATTGGGTTTCCATCATGAAATCGAGGCTAGGGATCGTCCTCTCTGATTCGAAACACTCTAGCAAATGCCTCAGGATCCCCCGCAGTGAACCCTTGGATCTTCAGGCCGGTCCCCACCTAACGGTAGTGGATTAATTATGCCTGAACACACGTTTCCCGGTTCCTTTGAACCTATAATATGGCCACTAACAACCTATAAATCCGAGGTACCTCAATCCATCATCCACATAAGTAAAATGCCAGCCAGTTTAAGCACTGACACTACCCCTAGCTAGAAAGAAACGTGTGCACTCCCTGCAGTCCTAATCCCATTTTTGACTCATACCGGGGTGTGAGGCTCGCGAAGTTACGCTATACACAAAGCTACGCCTAAACAGGCTATGCTTTGATCATCAACCACAAGGCCCTGCTTTTCAACAAAAGTCTTGATCCATGCATCTTGGCATGCCACATTGTCAATTCATACCATACCATTGATTTCTGCCAATATATAACCTCTAAGCTCGTACGTCTCAGAGAAGGGTGTTGAACACCAAACAGATATATATTAATAGAGATCAATGAATACAATATAAAGGAATACAACGTCAGACATATGATCCATTTACAAGTCCGTTCTGGGTCTGAGCGAAACCGGAGGCACCTCATACCTCGCATATCTGAACAATCAACACTACGTCCGGATGGCTACCCCCGACTCCCCTTCAAGGTAGCTACTCCAATCATGGGCCTCAGTAGCAACACATCCATTCGAGGTGAAGATCGTCGGTCTTCAATCACCGCCTTCAACTCTTCGACTTAGATCGTCGTATAATCATTTGAAACGAGATTGAACTCGGTCCTTTCAAATGATCCTCGCATAAATATAGTTTAAAACCATTTCATATCGTTAATAGTATTTAATAACGATTTATCGCTATTTTTATATATATAAAAATAGCCATATTCATTTAACGACGCTTTGGGTCGATCGGCGGCCCTGGCGCTGTTTTCATCCAAATTTGATTTACAATTATCTCGAAATCTAACCATTGGATTTTAATAAAATTTACATCGTTGGAAAGATCTTCCCAAAGCGGTCCTAACGGTTCCAGTTTTGGGAAAATCTGACAGTCGGATCATTCTGCATAATCGTTTAAAGTTACGATTTCAAAACGCGAAATGCAGCAGCCCGATTCGTTTAATTACAATTTATATTTATATATATATATATATATATAATTATAAATCGTTTGGCAATTTCAACTATCAAGATCAATTCTTTTTATCGCATCTAAAATGACGATAAAAACGTCACCTTTATTTCTACTCTTTTTATTGTCCCTAGGACGACAATAAAAATACTTCTTTTAATTCTAATCTTTTTATTGAATATAAAATATCAATAAAAATGTCGCTTTACATTTATTCTTTTCATTTACATCAAAAGGTAAATAAAAATATAACCTTTAAATTCTAATCTTTTTATTGTCTCTATTTTGATAATAAAAATATAACATTAAATTCTATCTTTTTGATTACATCTAAAATGTAAATTAAAATGTCACTTTTATTTCTATGTTTTTATTTACACCTAAAATGTAAATAAAAATACACTTTTTATTTCTATGTTTTTACTTACTTCTATAATGTAAATAAAAATGCACTTTTTCAATTCATATTTTTATTTACATCAACAATGTAAATAAAAATGTACTTTTCATATTCATGTTTTTATTTATATCTAAAATATAAATAAAAATATCCCTTTTCAATTCTTGTTTTTTTTTATATCTAAAATATAAATAAAAATGTCAACTTTTTTATAATCATGTTTTTATTTATATGTAAAATGTAAATAAAAATGTACTTTACATCTTCATGTTTTTATTTGTGACTAACTTGAAAATAAAAATGTACTCCTATTCTATGGTTTTTATTTGCATATAAAAAGGCAAATAAAAATGTACTTCTTTTCTATGAATTCTCATGACATATAAAAGTAAATTTTATATATTAACATTTTTCTAAGTGTTCTAATGACATATAAAAGTAATATATTTGTTTTGTCGATAACTCTAATTCAACAAAACAAATAAAGGTGATATTTTGTCTAACTTAACATTTTATAACTAAATGGTATTTTAACCAATCCTAACATTTTATAACTAAAATGTTATCTTATCAATCTTAGCATTTTACACCTGAAATGGTATTGTCATAAATCTTATCATTTTGTAACTACAATGTTATTTTCCTCCATCTTAACATTTTGTACTTAAAATGTTATTTTCATCAATCTTAACACTTTTCTATTTAATAAAACGAATATTTTGTTTTTCACACTTTTCTATTTAACAAAATGAATATTTTTTTCCCACACTTTTCTATTTACATGAGAAATGCAACATTTTAAAATGAAAATGTTATATTTCTTACTTATGTAACATTTTAAACTAAAAATGTTATTTCTTTCTAATATCACTTTTTATAACAAGGTGTTATTTTAATCTAATGTCGCATTTGATAACAAAGTGTTATTTAAATCCAATGCACATTTTTTTAACAAAAATGTTACTTCAAATCTCATGCTACATTTTATAATAAAAATGTTAATTTTCTCTAATACAACATTTTAAAACAAAATTGTTATTTCTTTTGCTAATGCCACATTTATATGAAAATGTTATCTCTTTTTCTAATGCAACATTTTATATGAAAATATAATTTCTGATCTAATGTAACATTTTACATAAAAATGTAAATTCTAATCCAATGTCTCATTTACATAAAAATGTTAATTTCTATTGTCAATTGTCACATTTACATAAAAATGTAAATTTCTATTTCTAATGTCACATTTACATAAAATGTAAGTTTCTATTTCTAATGTCACATTTTTGTCAATTGTCATATTTACATAAAAATGTAAGTTTCTATTGTCAATTGTCATATTTACATAAAAATGTAAGTTTCTATTGCCAATTGTCATATTTACATAAAAATGTAAGTTACTATTGTCAATTGTCATATTTACATAAAAATGTAAGTTTCTATTGTCAATTGTCATATTTACATAAAAATGTAAGTTTCTATTGTCAATTCTAACATAAACTATATTTTTATTCTAAATTAGCAATTCTAACATAAACGATGTATTTATTCTCATTTGACAAAACGACAATTTGGTTTTGTCAATTCTAATTTCAATAAACATGACAAATTCATTTTTACATTAATGCCAAATTCATAAGATTAATGTTTTCGTTTTATTTGTTTGCAAATCCTACTTTTAACAAGTAACATAAACATGATATTTAACGTGACTACAAATTCTATTAACATGACAAATAAAATGATGTTTTATTTATGTGACGATTCTATTTTTAACATGTAACATAACAATGGTATTTTTATGTGTATACAAAATTTACACTAACATGACAAATAAAATAATGATTTTATTTGTCTGCAATTCTATTTTTATGATAACATATAAACATGATACTTTCATTTGTGTGTAAACCTATTTGTTTTGTCAATTCTAATACAATGGAAAATGACATTTTTATTTGTGATGAATTCATTCATCTAAAGTAACAATTTTATTTTGTCTAGTTTATTTCAACAAAAATGTTATTTTTATTTGACACAATGATCCAGCAAATCAACAGATCAACAATGCAGTCACAAGCAACCCCAAATCAAATCACGCATAACCACAAACTGAAATTACAGCGGATTGATAACGATTTCTAACACGATAATAATTAATAAACTATAATTATTCAAAATAAAAGAATTCTCACAACAATAAATAAATAATCCTACTTTTCCACATCGTAGATCGAAATACATACATTGATTAAAAGCAAGAAAAATAATTAAGAATAAATTATTATAAAAATAGGATTTCTCACCTTGATCGGATAATAACGATGGCTTTAATAAAACTAAACCATCGTTTAATTTTATCGAAAATCCTGACTGATTCCTTTTTTTGTTCAAATTTGCTCCATCGCCTAGATCTTGATTTTACGATTCCGACGGATCCGGAATCACGCGATTCCGTGCTCGTATGAAAAAGATACGATGATTAATCACATTGATCACATATTTTGATTAATTAATAAAATTAAAACTCTTTTTATTTGAATTCAAAAATCTCACCTTGCCTGGATATGATGAAGATAAGAAAAAGGCAACCAATTAATTTGCAATTTGAAGATCCTTTTTCTTTTTGCTTTTGAGAACGATGATGGACAAAATTGAAGAATAAGAGGATACCACCAAATTTTTTCTAATAGAAGGTCTCATGTTTATAAGCAAGGTGAAGAAGAAATAAAATAGAGAGGAAGAGAGGCTGCTGCCATTGAAGAGAAGAAGATGGAGGCGGCGGCTTCAGAAAAGAGAATGAGGGTTTGTGAAGGGTTATGGGAGGAGTTTAGGATATTTTACAATGGAGGGAGATTTTCTTTTATCCCCTTATATTTTTAATTTACTCAATTATACTCCCCCTTGTATATTAAATTTATTCAATTATGCCCAATTCAAATATATCTTAAAACTATGTTATACAACAATAGGTACGAATTTCTTATTAAATAAACATATCATTATTACTGCACCCAACATTGCAAAAATACATATATGTATTACTGAAATTTACCATGATAAATGTTACACTTATTACCCTAATTTAGCATATGTCATTAATATGATTCATTCATATATGTACTTCGAAAAAGTTTCTCTTTTGTTGATTTTGCTAAAATAGGCAATAATTAGGGAATTAGTGCGCTGATTAGATAATTATATATTTTTTTTCATTTAGCAAGCAGCAAATCTCTAGCCTACAGAGAAAACGAGTTTGAGAAAGAATGGTTTTCATGAATAAAGGAATTGGTGCGTGAAATAGATATAAAAAGAAACGCATCGAAATCAATAGGCATGTCTTTCCAAATTTTCAACGTTAAATTATTTAATTTCTTAATTAGTGGTTGATGTGTCCATTGCTTTTCGAATGAGATACGATTTATATGGAATGAAATCATTTATTTAAATGTTATCAATGTTGATTCCTTACACCGCCACATTAATTTTTATTACAAATGTTGATGAATTTAAAACGCACATAAATGTATTATTAAATTTCCATTTCAGAAATATAAGGTTTCAAATTATACAAACTTCCAAATTTCCAACTGTTGATATTTAGATTTAACTAACCGACAACCGTACTTTTTCATCTATTACAAACACAAAATACTGTCCTACCCCTTCTTACTTCAGTATTTTAGTCTAATTGATTTTATTTTATTTTTTGAAATGGCTCAAATTTACGAAAAAGTAGAAAGGAGAAAAATGAAGTAATAAGTTGGAAGAGATGAAGGTTTTTGGAAATGTATTAATATAGACATGCGTAATTTATGGTACTAAATAAATGAATGCATGTATGGTTTAAAGTTAAAAAGGGAACTTGAAATAAAGACAATTTGAAAATGAATGGCCACCTCATGTGTATTACTGTATGAAACGTTGTTCTTTTAGAGAAAAAAAAATGCATATGTTGAAAATATAACCAATTATATCAGTTTAAAATTTACAGTGCATGCATTTAAAAAAAAGGTAGGCAATGCATGGCCTTTTTTGTTTTATATATAATAAAGGGCCTACAGACTAAATAACCCCTTTGACTTCAATACTAAAGTAAATACACCAATACATTAGGGATACATGGAAAGGTTGGACAATAAATATACTTTATGTTTTGTTTGTTTTCTTTTATATATTTTTTATTATAAATGTTAAGATTAATTTCATTAACCGTGATAGTTAAAACATTATATACCTTTAACACTCAGTGTCTTACAATTCTTCCTATATAAAATTAATTTGGAATCATTCATTAATAACAATTTAAAATTTATATACGTAAATATCATTTTAAATTCAATAATTTAAATAAAAAAAGAAATGGAATTTTTAAATTTTGACGTATTTTCTAACAAAATTTCCTTAAAATAAAATTTTAAATTGGTTCCAAAATTCCGGGTTGTTACAATCTCCCCCACTTAAAATCTTTTCGTCCTCGAAAAGGAACGAAGCTAAAAGATGTTTAATTAATCAACTCAATTTTAATTTTTCTTTTATATTTTCAATAATTTTATTTAGGTGATTAACTTATCAAATAAATATAACTTTTATATATTCAAAAATCGTATTTTGCAAGATCTGATTATATATAATCAAAAATACGATAATTATAAACTTGGCACTCTCAACTCATTCTAGGGCATTACCAACCCCATCTTTAATGAGTTTTCTCATTCAAGGATACCGCTGATCCTATCTCTAATGAGAATTCTTGTTAAATATTGTTAATCCAATCTCTGATGAGTCTTTTGTTCAGTTCTAACGAGTTGTACCCCAAAGATTTGAGCTAACCAGAGCTCTGATACCAACTGTAAAGACCCGAAAATTCCCACCCTTTGAATCGACCATAAACCACACAAGTCTGATCCAAAACTTGGAAATCTCTGAATACTTTAACTCTGGGAATACAACACATCAGAACAACAATAGCAGACTTTTATTACATTACAATATCGTTACATCAGTGTGCAGAATATATCAGAGTACATCGAAATTAAATTACAGCGGAAGATAAATTTTACATTAAATATAATATATTGCAGCGGAAGACTATCAATGCTGGACACAGCTTTAAGCTTCGATCCAGGATCCAGCTAAAGAGATAAATATCTGCAAAAAGCTACTCGATTACCCGTGTGAAAAATATGGGCACCCGAGTTTGCCAGTGAAACAAATTACAGGTCAGTCATGGGACTGGTATGAGAAATCTAACTTAACTAATCTAATAATAAGGCTAATCACAGGACCACGCCGTTGAAGTGGAACGGGTTTACTCCATTGGATTGCCAGTGCATAAAATAAAGTAAATCGTTAAACAACGCAATGCTTTTTAGAAAAATGAAACCATTATAAGACCCAAGTCCCATCACACAATGCAACGCAAACCGAAGGATAGGGTTTTACCTTATAATGATCAAAAGATGCTTGATACGATAAAACGAATTTGATATTATTATTGGTGTATATATGTTTCAAAAACATTTCAATCATAATGTATCAATCATAGACGGCATGAGCACCATATATCATGTCGCCGTACATAAGTTTGCAATCAAAACCGTGATGTCGTATTGGGAATTGGATTTCCATCATGAAATCGAGGCTAGGGATCGTCCTCTCCGATTCGAGACACTCTAGCAAATGCCTCAGGATCCTCCGTAGTGAACCTTTGGATCTTCAGGGCCGGTCCCCACCTAACGGTAGTGGATTAATTATGTTTGAACACACGTTTCCCGGTTCATTTGAACCTATAATATGGCCACTAACAACCTATAAATCCGAGGTACCTCAATCCATCATCCACATAAGTAAAATGCCAGCCAGTTTAAGCACTGACACTACCCCTAGCTAGAAAGAAACGTGTGCACTCCCTGCAGTCCTAATCCCGTTTTTGACTCATACCGGGGTGTGAGGCTCGCGAAGTTACGCTATACACAAAGCTACGCCTAAACAGGCTATGCTTTGATCATCAACCACAAGGCCCTGCTTTTCAACAAAAGTCTTGATCCATGCATCTTGGCATGCCACATTGTCAATCCATACCATACCATTGATTTCTGCCAATATATAACCTCTAAGCTCGTACGTCTCAGAGAAGGGTGTTGAACACCAAACAGATATATATTAATAGAGATCAATGAATACAATATAAAGGAATACAACGTCAGACATACGATCCATTTACAAGTCCGTTCTGGGTCTGAACGAAACCGGAGGCACCTCATACCTCACATATCCGAACAATCAACACTACGTCCGGACGGCTACCCCTGACTCCCCTTCAAGGTAAGTACTCCAATCATGGGCCTCAGTAGCAACACATCCATTCGAGGTTAAGACCGTCGGTCTTCAATCACCGCCTTCAACTCTTCGACTTAGATCGTCGTATAATCATTTGAAACGAGATTGAACTCGGTCCTTTCAAATGATCCTCGCATAAATATAGTTTAAAACCATTTCATATCGTTAATAGTATTTAATAATGATTTATCGCTATTTTTATATATATAAAAATAGCCATATTCATTTAACGACGCTTTGGGTCGATCGGCGGCCCTAGCGCTGTTTTCATCCAAATTTGATTTACACTTATCTCGAAATCTAACCGTAGGATTTTAACAAAATTTACATCGTTGGAAAGATCTTCCCAAAGCGGTCCTAACGGTTCCAGTTTTGGGAAAATCGGACGGTCGGATCATTCTGCATAATCGTTTAAAGTTACGATTTCAAAACGCGAACTGCAGCAGCGCGATTCGTTTAATTACAATTTATATTTATATATATAATTAAAAATCGTTTGGCGATTTCAACTATCAAGATCAATTCTTTTTATCGCATCTAAAATGACATAAAAATGTCACCTTTATTTCTACTCTTTTTATTGTCCCTAGGACGACAATAAAAATACTTCTTTTAATTCTAATCTTTTTATTGAATATAAAATATCAATAAAAATTTCGCTTTACATTTATTCTTTTCATTTACATCAAAAGGTAAATAAAAATATAACCTTTAAATTCTAATCTTTTTATTGTCTCTATTTTGATAATAAAAATATAACATTAAATTATATCTTTTTGATTACATCTAAAATGTAAATTAAAATGTCACTTTTATTTCTATGTTTTTATTTACACCTAAAATGTAAATAAAAATACACTTTTTATTTCTATGTTTTTACTTCTATAATGTAAATAAAAAAGCACTTTTTCAATTCATATTTTTATTTACATCAACAATGTAAATAAAAATGTACTTTTCATATTCATGTTTTTATTTATATCTAAAATATAAATAAAAATATCCCTTTTCAGTTCTTGTTTTTATTTATATCTAAAATATAAATAAAAATGTCAACTTTTTTATAATCATGTTTTTATTTATATGTAAAATGTAAATAAAAATGTACTTTACATCTTCATGTTTTTATTTGCGACTAACTTGAAAATAAAAATGTACTTCTATTCTATGGTTTTTATTTGCATATAAAAAGGCAAATAAAAATGTACTTCTTTTCTATGAATTCTCATGACATATAAAAGTAAATTTTATATATTAACATTTTTCTAAGTGTTCTACTGACATATAAAAGTAATATATTTGTTTTGTCGATAACTCTAATTCAACAAAACAAATAAAGGTGATATTTTGACTAACTTAACATTTTATAACTAAATGGTATTTTAACCAATCCTAACATTTTATAACTAAAATGTTATCTTATCAATCTTAGCATTTTACACCTGAAATGGTATTGTCATAAATCTTATCATTTTGTAACTACAATGTTATTTTCCTCCATCTTAACATTTTGTACTTAAAATGTTATTTTCATCAATCTTAACACTTTTCTATTTAATAAAACGAATATTTTGTTTTTCACACTTTTCTATTTAACAAAATGAATATTTTTTCCCACACTTTTCTATTTACATGTTTTATTTACATGAGAAATGCAACATTTTAAAATGAAAATGTTATATTTCTTACTTATGTAACATTTTAAACTAAAAATGTTATTTCTATCTAATATCACTTTTTATAACAAGGTGTTATTTTAAACTAATGTCGCATTTGATAACAAAGTGTTATTTAAATCCAATGCACATTTTTTTAACAAAAATGTTACTTCAAATCTCATGCTACATTTTATAATAAAAATGTTAATTTTCTCTAATACAACATTTTAAAACAAAAATGTTATTTCTTTTGCTAATGCCACATTTATATGAAAATGTTATCTCTTTTTCTAATGCAACATTTTATATGAAAATATAATTTCTGATCTAATGTAACATTTTACATAAAAATGTAATTTCTAATCCAATGTCACATTTACATAAAAATGTTAATTTTTATTGTCAATTGTCACATTTACATAAAAATGTAAATTTCTATTCATAATGTCACATTTACATAAAAATGTAAGTTTCTATTTCTAATGTCACATTTTTGTCAATTGTCATATTTACATAAAAATGTAAGTTTCTATTGTCAATTGTCATATTTACATAAAAATGTAAGTTTCTATTGTCAATTGTCATATTTACATAAAAATGTAAGTTTCTATTGTCAATTGTCATATTTACACAAAAATGTAAGTTTCTATTGTCAATTCAAACATAAACTATATTTTTATTCTAAATTAATAATTCTAACATAAACGATGTTTTTATTCTCATTTGACAAAATGACAATTTGGTTTTGTCAATTCTAATTTCAATAAACATGACAAATTCATTTTTATATTAATGCCAAATTCATAAGATTAATGTTTTTGTTTTATTTGTTTGCAAATCCTACTTTTAACAAGTAACATAAACATGATATTTAACGTGACTACAAATTCTATTAACATGACAAATAAAATGATGTTTTATTTATGTGACGATTCTATTTTTAACATGTAACATAACAATGGTATTTTTATGTGTATACAAAATTTACACTAACATGACAAATAAAATAATGATTTTATTTGTCTGCATTTCTATTCGTAAGATAACAAATAAACATGATACTTTCATTTGTGTGTAAACCTATTTGTTTTGTCAATTCTAATACAATGGAAAATGACATTTTTATTTGTCATGAATTCATTCATCTAAAGTAACAATTTTATTTTGTCTAGTTTATTTCAACAAAAATGTTATTTTTATTTGACACAATGATCCAACAAATCAACAAGGCAGTCACAAGCAACCCCAAATCAAATCACGCATAACCACAAACTGAAATTACAGCGGATTGATAACGATTTCTAACACGATCATAATTAATAAACTATAATTATTCAAAATAAAAGAATTCTCACAGCAATAAATAAATAATCCAACTTTACCACATCGCAGATCGAAATACATACATTGATTAAAAGCAAGAAAAATAATTAAGATTAAATTATTATAAAAATAGGATTTCTCACCATGATCGGATAATAACGATGGCTTTAATAAAATTAAACCATCGTTTAATTCTATCGAAAATCCTGACTAATTCCTTTTTTGTTCAAGTTTGCTCCATTGCCTAGATCTTGATTTTACGATTCCGATAGATCCGGAATCACGCGATTCCGTGCTCGTATGAAAAAGATACGATGATTAATCACATTGATCACATATTTTGATTAATTAATAAAATTAAAACTCTTTCTATTTGAATTCAAAAATCTCACCTTGCCTGGATATGATGAAGATAAGAAAAGGGCAACCAATTAATTTGCAATTTGAAGATCCTTTTTCTTTTTGCTTTTGAGAACGATGATGGACAAAATTGAAGAATAAGAGGATACCACCAAATTTTTTCTAATAGAAGGTCTCATGCTTATAAGCAAGGTGAAGAAGAAATAAAATAGAGAGGAAGAGAGGCTGCTGCCATTGAAGAGAAGAAGATGGAGGCGGCGACTTCAGAAAAGAGAATGGGGGTTCGTGAAGGGTTATGGGAGGAGTTTAGGATATTTTACAATGGAGAGAGATTTTCTTTTATCCCCTTATATTTTTAATTTACTCAATTATACTCCCCCTTGTATATTAAATTTATTCAATTATGCCCAATTCAGATATATCTTAAAACTATGTTATACAACAATAGGTACGAATTTCTTATTAAATAAACATATCATTATTACTGCACCCAACATTGCAAAAATACATATATGTATTACTGAAATTTACCATGATAAATGTTACACTTATTACCCTAATTTAGCATATGTCATTAATATGATTCATGCATATATGTATTTCGAAAAAGTTTCTCTTTTGTTGATTTTGCTGAAATAGGCAATAATTAGGGAATTAGTGCGCTGATTAGATAATTATTTATATATATTTTTTTCATTTAGCAAGCAGCAAATCTCTAGCCTACAGAGAAAACGAGTTTGAGAAAGAAGGAAGAATGGTTTTCATGAATAAAGGAATTGGTGCGTGAAATAAATACAAAAAGAAACGCATCGAAATCAATAGGCATGTCTTTCCAAATTTTCAACGTTAAATTATTAAATTTCCTAATTAGTGGTTGATGTGTCCATTGCTTTTCGAATGAGATACGATTTATATGGAATGAAATCATTTATTTAAATGTTATCAATGTTGATTCCTTACACCACCACATTAATTTTTATTACAAATGTTAATGAATTTAATGAATTTAAAACGCACATAAATGTATTATTAAATTTCCATTTCAGAAATATAAGGTTTCAAATCATACAAACTTCCAAATTTCCAACTATTGATATTTAGATTTGACTAACCGACAACCGTACTTTTTCATCTATTACAAACACAAAATATTGTCCTAGCCCTTCTTACTTCAGTATTTTAGTCTAATTGATTTTTTTTTTTTTTGAAATGACTCAAATTTAAGAAAAAGTAGAAAGGAGAAAAATGAAGTAATAAGTTGGAAGAGATGAAGGTTTTTGGAAATGTATTAATATAGACATGCGTAATTTATGGTACTAAATAAATGAATGCATGTATGGTTTAAAGTTAGAAAGGGAACTTGAAATAAAGACAATTTGAAAATGAATGGCCACCTCATGTGTATTACTGTATGAAACGTTGTTCTTTTAGAGAAAAAAATGCATATGTTGAAAATATAACCAATTATATCAGTTTAAAATTTACAGTGCATGCATTTAAAAAATAGGTAGGCAATGCATGGCCTTTTTTGTTTTATATATAATAAAGGGCCTACGGACTAAATAACCCCTTTGACTTCAATACTAAAGTAAATACACCAATACATTAGGGATACATGGAAAGGTTGGACAATAAATATACTTTATGTTTTGTTTGTTTTCTTTTATATATTTTTTATTATAAATGTTAAGATTAATTTCATTAACCGCGATAGTTAAAACATTATATACCTTTAACACTCAGTGTCTTACAATTCTTCCTATATAAAATTAATTTGGAATCATTCATTAATAACAATTTAAAATTTATATACGTAAATATCATTTTAAATTCAATAATTTAAATAAAAAAAGAAATGGAATTTTTAAATTCTGACGTATTTTCTAACAAAATTTCCTTAAAATAAAATTTTAAATTGGTTCCAAAATTCTGGGTTGTTAAACCAGATTAAAAGCAATTAGGATATTACAAGCCTTTGCAAATTAGAATAATTTCAAATTATATCAAATGAATGTTAAAAATGCTTTTCTAAACGGATTTATTAAAGAAGACATATATTTAGAGCAGCCACCTCTTTTTGAAGACGAAAAATAACCACATCACGTACATAAATTAAAGAAAGCGTTATATGGATTAAAACAGGTTCCTAGGGCTTGGTATGACAGATTAAAAAAAATTACTTATTACAATCCAATTTTGAAATAGGAAAACTAGATAACTCCTTGTTTATTAAAAGAAATAATAAGGATAAACAATTCATGCAAATATATGTCGATGATATAATTTTCAGATTGACAAATAATACGATGAATAAAGAATTTTCAGATATTATGATCCAAGAATTTGAGATGAGTCATATGGGAGAAGTAACATTCTTCTTAGGCTTACAAATTCGTCAATTAAAGAATGGAATATTTATTAATGAAGAAAAATACGCAAGAGATTTAATTAATACATATAATTCAATAACAACTAATAGGGGACCAACACCAATGGAAACTAATATAGCATTAAGTAAAGATTGTACGCCAAAAGATGTTGATAAAAAATTATATGGAGGAATGATAGGATCGCTATTGTATATAACCGCTAGTAGACCACATATAATGCACAGTGCATGTCTTTGTGCAAGATATCAGTCACAACCTGAAGAAACACATTTAAATGCCTTAAAATGTATTCTAAGATATATAAAACATACATCAGATTTTGGATTATTTCATCCTAAGGATGATTCATTTGATTTAATTTCTTATTAAGATGCTGATTATGCGTGATGTAAATCCGATCATAAAAGCACTAGTAGAACATGTCATTTCTTAGGACATTCACTAGTCTCGTGGTTTAGTAAAAAGCAAAATAACGTATCTTTGTCAACAACTGAAGCCAAATATATCTCAGCTGCTTTAGCTTGTTCACAAGTAATATATATGCAATAAACTCTAATGATTTTAGATTAACTACAAATAAGTCACCAATATAGTGCGATAATACAAGTGCTATAAATATATCTAAAAATCCAACTCATGACTCAAGAACTAAACATATTGATATACGACATCATTTTCTAAGAGATAACGTAAGTGAAGAGAAAATTTCACTCGAATTTATAGAAACAGATAAACAAATAGCAGATATATTAACAAAACCATTAAACGAAGCAATGTTTACTAAATTTAGAAGAGAACTGGGTATTTGTTTATTAAGTGAATTAGACTAATTAAATATATTAATATATGTAAAAATAACATTAAAATTTAGAAAAATAAAATAAAAAACATAAGTATGTCAACATACATATGTCACTACGTCGACATATAACTGCTAGATTTTCAAAATTAATTCCCACAAAAAAGTTAGTTATGATAGCCATTTAAACTCTCCACTTCGAACTTTCTTCTTCATTCTCTTATTTCACTTCTGTAAAAACTCAAAACCAAAATAAATCATGGTCTCCACTAATTATAACAACCAAATTAACCTCAGATCATCCGCTGGACCATCCGGAGGTCCATTCCAAAGTTCTACTCTATCTCATGTAATCAAATTGGAAGAAAAAGTGGAATATAATCTTCAAATGTTTGTTGAGATTCAAGTGCTCCTAATTCGGATAAGTCAAGAGCAAATTAGACAAGGAAAGATGATACGAAACCTTCATAAATTTGTAATAGATAATCTAGCAAACCCAATTATCATCAAAGATGATAATACAGAAATGGAATAAGAAGCAGTCGAAGAAGAAGAGGAAGAAGAAATGATGGAAGAAGAGGAACCAAAGGAGATACAATAAGAAGTCACAAACGAGGGTGATCAAGTTGTATGCGTTAGCGAGGTCTTGTTCAATCAAAATGGAAATATAATTGAACGAAATGGAGATTTATGTCTTCATTATCCTAATTGTCCAACCCATAAGTCTCTTATCGTTAAGAATAAATAAAAATTAGGTTTCTCTTCGTTTATTCTATATACTACGTGTATAGCACTTCGTTTAATTTGCTTTCGTATGTATTGCATGTATTGAAAAACAATGTTTAATATAATGCTTGCTTTATCGTTCATAAGCATTTCATTAGTTTGTTAACAGGCACAAATTTAGGGTGAGTCATATACATTAACTTATTTTGATCACGAGTTATTCATATATCTTATAAATTTAGTATATATTTAATTATAGGATATATATAGATAGATTTAGGATTCAAGGGGAGTAATTTACTTTAGTATAGGATATGTATAGATAAATACAAGATTTAGGGGGAGTATTTTTAGAATTTATTTTTGATAATACCAAAGGAGGAGAAATTATAAAATATATGTTGGATCTAGAATAACCCTAGAGGGGGGGTGAATAGGGTTTTTCACAGTTTTTAAACTGAATTGAAAAACTGACAGGATATTAAAAATAATAAACAGATCACAGAATATAGCAGAAATAGAAATGCAGAAAATAAATCACACACAGATATACCCAGCTTCGGCAAAACCCTGCCTACTGCTGCATTTCTAAGGTTTCTACTAGGTGATAGAACAGATCCCGCATACAAGACCATGTACACTCGCAAACCCTGCTCCTATTCTAACCCTACGCTCAAAACCGTAGACTGATCGATATCCCCTCGATCAGATTTCCCTGTTTACGACCCTGTAACCAGTAATCCAGAATTTTACAGACTCTGAAACTGACAGTCAACACCTTGACTAAATCCCCCTAGATTTTACAGACCTAGAACTGTTCAGAAATGATTTTACAACACAATTTAAAAAACAACAGAATGTAAAACAAAAATGTAAACCCTAGTTCTTAAAATAAAAATAAAAAGAGGAGTTTATATTAAAGGGGTCATCCCCTTTTCCTTTTAGAAGCTTGGCCTAGTTAAAATAGAAATAGGCTGGCCCCTTTTTAATTCATCTGCCCGATCCTCTTTTGTTTTCTGGAAGAATAAATGGCGGCTAGGGTTTTGCCCCAAATCCAATCGCGATAGCTCCAGATTGATGTAATCTGGTTCTCTGATGTTCTTCTTCACGTTGTTTCTCTCTGGTCAGTGATTTGGGGCTTCTCTCTTACGCTCGACACTGATTTGGAATTGTTCTCTGGCTCGATCGAAAAACTGTGAGTATTTCTGAAAATTCTTGCTTTGAAAAACTTGTGGGTTGTTTGTTGGTTTCGATAGATGCTTGCCAGTGATGAATGGTTGTGTTTATAGGATTTAGAAATCCTTTAATTGAGCTCTGATTTCACTGAATGGCTCGTCTGATTGCGTGGCTGATTTTGTATTTTCCCTTGCGTTTATTTCTCTTTGTATTGCCTTGATTAAAAAATCTTGAATGATTCCTGATTGAATCAAAACTGGAAATTCGAATGAAAATGATTCCCTGGCTTTAAAAAGCTTTCCTGAAATGCTTTGTGGCACCTTTGAAATTTTCTTTGCGATATTGATGAATTGTTGCCTTGGAAAATCCTTTGTTGATTTAAAAACACTTGATTGATTCCAAAACTAGAAGGATTTGGTTCGATTTTTCTGGAAATAAATTGTCCCAAACAAAATTGCTTGTCTTGCCAAAAGTTACCTTACTTGAATTAAAAAAAACTGTCTTGAACAAATTTCTGAAAGCATAATTATCAAAACAGGAAAGAATTGATTTCGACCCCTTATGAAATAATCTCTGATTGATTTCTGTTGCCTTAAAAAAACTTTGCTCGAGTTTATCCATTAAGCTTTTGCCAAAAACTATTCACTGTGATTTGTGCTAATTTATTTCTTTTGGTTGACCCTTGTACATGTTGGCTTGACATGTGATCTGAAAGGAATTTGTGCATTTTTAGCTACTCCAAAAAAAACTGCTTTCATGCTTATGTCTCGTTCACTGGGTTACATGTGCTGAACACATTTCTTGTTCACTGACCATTGTCATGTTTCTCTGGCTTTAGTCTGCATGTGAATCCTGAATTGAGTTTGCCTTATACACTTGTACATGCTGTGTTATGCATATATACTTGCTTGTAAATAGCTCTGCATCACTTCAATTTATTGCACGTTCACACTTGAACTATTTGACATGATATAAGCTTGAACCACTTCCTTTCAATGCTGCTTGCATTGGCTTGTGTATTTGCCATATTGGTTTGATCTCTTCTTTCACCATGATTGTGCCTGAACTGTGAACATTCTTGTAAACTGGTTCGACTACTTTGAGATTTTGAATTTAGTCTCATACTTTAGTCTTGTATATACTTGCTTAAATCAGGTTGCACTTTTACATCCTAATGCTTTGCTGTCTTCATTGTTGCTTGATATACTATGACAATGTTGTTTACTGTTTATTGCTGAGTTGATCACTTTGGCACTCTTCACTTGTAGTTTTGTGTTTGTCGAGCCATTCATGTTTGTTGTGTACAACATGGTTGACATGTCTTGCTTCACTGTATACATGCTGGCTCGACCACACTTGCCTGTATCCATTTGCTCTATTTTGCACTTGTATGCTTACATGAACTTGGCTTTAACTTTTGAGCTTCACTGTCCATATGCTGCTATGCTTGTAGCTGCTTGACCTTGCTTAACCATCCACATATACACATGTTGACATGTCTTCAACAATGCTGAAACATTTGCTGTACCCATATACCTTGTTGTTTTGATATTGTACTTGTACCACCTGAAATGCTTCGACCATTTTGAACTGTGCAAACCAGTTTATGTTGAAATGCATACTAGCTCGACCCTTGATGTGTTCATGTCCTGGCTGCACCATTTTGTACTGCCTTGTTATTGCTGAACTTTTGCTTATCCATTTTGCTATGCTGTTTAGCTTTCTGAGCTCGACCACTAGCACTTGTATCATCTTGCTTGGCATTTTGTTTGATTCATGGACTTGCTGATTTGACTTTTTGTATTTTTGGCTCCATGTCCTTGCTTGTGCACTGAGTCGAGCAGGTCCACGTGGCTACTCCTTAGCTGCACACTGATTGGCGAGGCAATGCACACGTGTATTTATACACGTGTGTATATGCAGCCATCAGTCGAAAAAAAAACAGATCGAGTCAGAAAAATGATGAGAAACACACCGAAATTCTGAGACAAATAAAATTTAAAAAATAAATTTATATTCGCATGTAGTTAGAATATTATTTCTGTATCAGATACTCTGTGTGTGTGTTTCTGAATGACAGGTAAGCATGACGACTGGACTGACTGTGATGACAGAAGACTGAAGATGAAGAACAGAGTGTCAGCAAAAAAAAATATAAGTGTCAAAGTGTAAATGTATGCGAGTCTGTGTAAAAGAGATTGTATAAATGAATGTATACCGAGTGTGAGTGATGTATCGAGGAGTTTTGTATTGAAATGCAAATGTGAGTATGAACTGAATTGTATAACAGTGATGTGAAAATAGTGGAGTTGTAAATTTTGTACTGTTTAGATATTGAAATAAAATATTCTTATTTAAATAAAACACTGTGAATATTTGAATTTCTGTACAGTCGTATTTTATTTAAATGTAAATATTATATCTGTCTGTGATGTAAATATAAATCAGTACAATAACAAACACATTAAAATAATATTTATTTGGTTGTTATCATCAAACAAAAAATCATATAATTGTGTATACAACACCGTTATATACAACAATCTCCCCCTTTTGATGATGACAAACAAATGCAAGATTTTGAACACAATAAATGTGTTTGATAGTGAAAAAAAATGAACTCCCCCTATTTTTCAGCTCCCCCTACAACAGACAACTCCCCCTATAACTATGCATGAGTGAAATGAATGATATGAATAATAATGAATTTTCAAAATTAAAAATATTTATAAAATATTCACTCATAAATCAAAATCCAGTCCATTCTCCCCCTTTTGTTATCATCAAAAGGATACAGATTTTAGAACACAGATGAAAATTGACTAAAAATATAATTTCAGCTGAAGAGGAAGAACGGTCATCATAATTTTCAATCAGTCAAACAAAAATCATAATATTCTAAGAACATGTGGCACATTTCACATTTTAGAGAATGACGGATATACGATGAATTTTATATAAAATGGAGAGAGTTTTAAAACAATTCATTTCCAATTATTTTCAAAGGATTTTTATAAAAATAAAGCACAAAAACAGTGATAGATTTGGACTATAATCAATAGTTCAACTTAAGTGACAAGATCGAATAATCTCAAATCCCAATACCCATCAATCAACAAATCATAATACGTCATAAAATTTCAACATATTTCACAGAATAGAAGATGGATTGATAGGCTGGCTTTTATACTCAGAGGAGAATTTCAAAATTTATTTCTATTTTTAGCACATTATTTTTTATTTTATTTTTTATTTAAGAGCACACTGGCCACGCATAACCAGAGATTGGATTTTTAAATGGGATCAGTCGCAGCTTAAATTATAAGTTGTCTCTTAACCATGCATGACCAGAGCTTGGATTTTTAAATGAGGTTAGAGACACACTTATATATTGATTATATTTATTATTTTCAGCATTTAAAGGAAAAAACTCCTCAGTATGTAGAACCAATGAATGGTAGAAAATGGGGTAGGTACAGAGATGGACTGTGAAAATAAATTTCTAAATTAATTATATTATGAAATAAACTCGACTGTACCGGGATTATTGAAAATTTCAATTAAAACTAATTCTGAAAAATAATATAGTCCCATTTCTATCACAAATAATTTTCACTGTTTTAAAAACAAGATGATTTTTCTTTTTTAAAAAATAAACTCTCCAATATAAAATCATGATGGATGGCAGACGGGTGATAGATAAAGGAGATGGTCGTGAAATATTTTCCAGTTCAAAGATATTATAATTAATATTCAGCCATCATGAAAAAAACAAATAAAATCTCCTCTTGTTGTGAAGTACACTGCAGTCACAATTCATCACAATTTCAAAAAACTGATAATAATTTTGATGAATTATAAATACATTTCAATTTTGGATATTGATTTCAATTTCTGAATGAATAATTAATAAATAATTCTAAAATTGAAAATCAAATACTAGAGAAATATGTTGATCTATACACGACAAGAGGGAAAAAATGTGTACAAGACAAAAAAAATTGTGGATTTATACATGGTGAAGATTTGAATCTAAGTACAGATGGGTGAGACAAAAATAAGTGCTTCTGATACCACTTGGTGTCTCTATTTACGAGGAATTTTAACATGATACTGAATAAGAATGTCATAGACAAAAAGAATTATTAAGTACCAAGCCCAAACAGATGAGATAATAGACTATGTACATGTATCAGAGCAGCAAGCATGTGATTCCAGAACAAACATTTTTCAAAACAGTATCAGATCAACACAGAACATAGTTTCAAACCATACTTGTCAAGATGATGTTTCTGAAGGTCACAAAAGCAATATATTCCATGATCCATGATTATAAAATTAAGTTTATTTTAAATCATTTGAAGAAATGTGAATATATCAGGATTTAATGAATCAACCACACAATATTATATTTCAGATTCAAGAAATGTGTGCGATTCAATAAATCAATAATTTCAAATGATTTTAAACAAACATATATTAAAATCAAATAACCATGAAATAATAGAGAATTTTAAGACCATATTTTCAAAGAAATTTTCACAAGTATTTCTGACAAACCCATAGAAAAAAAATCAGATCATTTACATCAGGTTTGATAGATATTCATGATCCAAAAAATAATTTATTTGAAATTACTTGAATCAATGTCAAGTTTTGAAATATAATGAATCAGTCACACAAGGTTAATAATTTCAGATTTAAGTGGTGTGTGAGATTCACAATATCAGGAATTTCAGATGATTTCAAACAAAACTAATTTCAATCATAACAATCATGAATAAGGATGAAATTCAAGATGTATCACTGATTCAACCCAAATATTTTTCAAGTCAGAAATAATCAAGCCAATCAAAAAAAAAAAAAAAATTAATGAGATTATCACAACTGAGAAGTAACAGTGCTGTAATGAGTATAATACTTTAAGCGTTTCCAAAATGAATTGGAAGGAACTCAAAACAGCATAAGTGTGTGAAATTTCATTAATTATTCAGATCTCCAAAAATTTAGAATTCTAGTTAACAGTGTTCAAGATATGATATGAATGCATCAACACTGTTATGAATTCAACAATCAGAAAATAAACTTCAAAACAATTGCAGATATATACAAGTTCAAATTCAGGATATGGAAAAGATTAACACATGATGATTTTATACAAGTAAGGCAAATTTCCAGAAAATCATTAATTCTGCAACTGGAAGTTTAAGAGGTACAGACAAAGAAGAATATGGCAGTGTCAAATAAAAAACACAAAAAAAGAGATAGAGGAAGGAATAAAAACAGAAAATAAAAAACAAACAAAGAGAATATACAAAGGTGAGTTTAGAGATCATACCAGAATCCAATGTAAAGCAGAATCTCTAACTCAACAAATCATGGCTGGAGAAACTGTGAATGATACAGAAGTATAAACCAACTTGATTTCACATTTCTATTTGCATGGCAGTTCCTCAGCCTCCACTGGTACCTAACAGTTCAAGGAATCAAGTGGTCTAACAAAATTAGTAAAACCACTCACAGTTGTATTCATACGTTTTGGTACCCAGACTTGCTTATACAACAAACCATTAGAATTAACTTTTGTACCCTTAGGAACCCAAATCGATTTGAATTTAACAAAACCTGTTTTATTTCCATTTAAGAACCAAGAATGTTTAAATGGTTTGTTATAAAACAAATCATCATCTCGATTGTGATTTACAAATCCTTTGAAGTTTTCATAGTTAAAATTTTCAAAACAAACATTTCTAAAGTGATTTGAGGGATTATTAAAATCACAAGAATTTTGATTTCTAAAAACATCGTTTTTCCCGAATCCAAGACCAGATTTATTTCCATTATAAACTTGGTTTTGTAACAGCATATTCAACGATTTTTCCCCATTAGAAAATTTATCCAATGTTGATTCTAATCGTTGAATTTTGGATTTCAGATCGCTATTTTCTTTTAATAAATTTGAGCAATTATTTATAGCGATCATCTGTTCAGCATTGGTCTGTTTCAAAACCAAATTCTCATTTTCTAACGATCTAATTTTGGCTTGGGATTCGGAAATTTCAAGTTCAAATTGTTTTTGCTTTTCCGACTCAAACTTCTTGGATTTTTCAATCTCATTTTCAAGTTCTTTCAAAATCAAATCGGATTTCAACAAATTCTCCTTTTCAGCAATTTCAAATTTGGAATATATATTTGTCTTAAAGATTTCAAATTCTTTTTGTAAACAATTATTCAAACTTGATAACTCAATCTTGTTCTCTTTTAAGATCAGAATTTCTTTTTCAAACTTTTGAATATTTTTATTGAGATGAACAAGATTGGTTTTTAATTTCAAACAATTTTTACAATCTGAATTTGAGGAATTTTTAAAATGTTCAAGTTGTGATTCCAATTCATCAATTTTGCTGGTCAACTCAAGATTTTTAAATTTCAAAGATTTGTTTCTAGATTGGAGTTTATCAACAGCTTTAGTTAGATCAGTACACATATAAACTAAATCTTCGTATGAAAAATTTCCTGTCTCATCGTCTGTTGAATCTCCTTCGATTGATTCATCTGTTTCTCCTTTTAAACACAGATCTGAATCAGAGTTGACATTCTGGGGTTTTGAGCAGTCGTCAGATTTTCCATAGAGCGTGTTTAGAGTTCTCCAGACATCCTGCGCAGTCAAACAATGAGATATGTGAACAAAATGTTATGTACTGAGATAATCAAATATGATATTCATAGCACGAGAATCGAAAACAATGTTTCTATTATCAGACATATCACTCCCATTGATAACAGCATCCCAACATTTAATATTAACAGATTTTAAATAAAATTCCATTTCAGATTTCCAGTTTAAAAAATCTGTTCCAGTGAAAATAGTTGGAGATGAACTGGACTGACTCTCTATCGACTGACAACTAGGAATCACCATTACTCTAGAGTTAAATACCTGGCTCTGATACCACTGTTGGATCTAGAATAACCCTAGAGGGGGGGTGAATAGGGTTTTTCACAGTTTTTAAACTGAATTGAAAAACTGACAGAATACTAAAAATAATAAACAGATCACAGAATATAGCAGAAATAGAAATGCAGAAAATAAATCACACACAGATATACCCAGCTTCGGCAAAACCCTGCCTACTGCTGCATTTCTAAGGTTTCTACTAGGTGATAGAACAGATCCCGCATACAAGGCCATGTACACTCGCAAACCCTGCTCCTATTCTAACCCTACGCTCAAAACCGTAGACTGATCGATATCCCCTCGATCAGATTTCCCTGTTTACGACCCTGTAACCAGTAATCCAGAATTTTACAGACTCTGAAACTGACAGTCAACACCTTGACTAAAACCCCCTAGATTTTACAGACCTAGAACTGTTCAGAAATGATTTTACAACACAATTTAAAAAACAACAGAATGTAAAACAAAAATGTAAACCCTAGTTCTTAAAATAAAAATAAAAAGAGGAGTTTATATTAAAGGGGTCATCCCCTTTTCCTTTTAGAAGCTTGGCCTAGTTAAAATAGAAATAGGCTGGCCCCTTTTTAATTCATCTGCCCGATCCTCTTTTGTTTTCTGGAAGAATAAATGGCGGCTAGGGTTTTGCCCCAAATCCAATCGCGATAGCTCCAGATTGATGTAATCTGGTTCTCTGATGTTCTTCTTCACGTTGTTTCTCTCTGGTCAGTGATTTGGGGCTTCTCTCTTACGCTCGACACTGATTTGGAATTGTTCTCTGGCTCGATCGAAAAACTGTGAGTATTTCTGAAAATTCTTGCTTTGAAAAACTTGTGGGTTGTTTGTTGGTTTCGATAGATGCTTGCCAGTGATGAATGGTTGTGTTTATAGGATTTAGAAATCCTTTAATTGAGCTCTGATTTCACTGAATGGCTCGTCTGATTGCGTGGCTGATTTTGTATTTTCCCTTGCGTTTATTTCTCTTTGTATTGCCTTGATTAAAAAATCTTGAATGATTCCTGATTGAATCAAAACTGGAAATTCGAATGAAAATGATTCCCTGGCTTTAAAAAGCTTTCCTGAAATGCTTTGTGGCACCTTTGAAATTTTCTTTGCGATATTGATGAATTGTTGCCTTGGAAAATCCTTTGTTGATTTAAAAACACTTGATTGATTCCAAAACTAGAAGGATTTGGTTCGATTTTTCTGGAAATAAATTGTCCCAAACAAAATTGCTTGTCTTGCCAAAAGTTACCTTACTTGAATTAAAAAAAACTGTCTTGAACAAATTTCTGAAAGCATAATTATCAAAACAGGAAAGAATTGATTTCGACCCCTTATGAAATAATCTCTGATTGATTTCTGTTGCCTTAAAAAAACTTTGCTCGAGTTTATCCATTAAGCTTTTGCCAAAAACTATTCACTGTGATTTGTGCTAATTTATTTCTTTTGGTTGACCCTTGTACATGTTGGCTTGACATGTGATCTGAAAGGAATTTGTGCATTTTTAGCTACTCCAACAAAAAACTGCTTTCATGCTTATGTCTCGTTCACTGGGTTACATGTGCTGAACACATTTCTTGTTCACTGACCATTGTCATGTTTCTCTGGCTTTAGTCTGCATGTGAATCCTGAATTGAGTTTGCCTTATACACTTGTACATGCTGTGTTATGCATATATACTTGCTTGTAAATAGCTCTGCATCACTTCAATTTATTGCACGTTCACACTTGAACTATTTGACATGATATAAGCTTGAACCACTTCCTTTCAATGCTGCTTGCATTGGCTTGTGTATTTGCCATATTGGTTTGATCTCTTCTTTCACCATGATTGTGCCTGAACTGTGAACATTCTTGTAAACTGGTTCGACTACTTTGAGATTTTGAATTTAGTCTCATACTTTAGTCTTGTATATACTTGCTTAAATCAGGTTGCACTTTTACATCCTAATGCTTTGCTGTCTTCATTGTTGCTTGATATACTATGACAATGTTGTTTACTGTTTATTGCTGAGTTGATCACTTTGGCACTCTTCACTTGTAGTTTTGTGTTTGTCGAGCCATTCATGTTTGTTGTGTACAACATGGTTGACATGTCTTGCTTCACTGTATACATGCTGGCTCGACCACACTTGCCTGTATCCATTTGCTCTATTTTGCACTTGTATGCTTACATGAACTTGGCTTTAACTTTTGAGCTTCACTGTCCATATGCTGCTATGCTTGTAGCTGCTTGACCTTGCTTAACCATCCACATATACACATGTTGACATGTCTTCAACAATGCTGAAACATTTGCTGTACCCATATACCTTGTTGTTTTGATATTGTACTTGTACCACCTGAAATGCTTCGACCATTTTGAACTGTGCAAACCAGTTTATGTTGAAATGCATACTAGCTCGACCCTTGATGTGTTCATGTCCTGGCTGCACCATTTTGTACTGCCTTGTTATTGCTGAACTTTTGCTTATCCATTTTGCTATGCTGTTTAGCTTTCTGAGCTCGACCACTAGCACTTGTATCATCTTGCTTGGCATTTTGTTTGATTCATGGACTTGCTGATTTGACTTTTTGTATTTTTGGCTCCATGTCCTTTCTTGTGCACTGAGTCGAGCAGGTCCACGTGGCTACTCCTCAGCTGCACACTGATTGGCGAGGCAATGCACACGTGTATTTATACACGTGTGTATATGCAGCCATCAGTCGAAAAAAAAACAGATCGAGTCAGAAAAATGATGAGAAACACACCGAAATTCTGAGACAAATAAAATTTAAAAAATAAATTTATATTCGCATGTAGTTAGAATATTATTTCTGTATCAGATACTCTGTGTGTGTGTTTCTGAATGACAGGTAAGCATGACGACTGGACTGACTGTGATGACAGAAGACTGAAGATGAAGAACAGAGTGTTAGCAAAAAAAAATATAAGTGTCAAAGTGTAAATGTATGCGAGTCTGTGTAAAAGAGATTGTATAAATGAATGTATACCGAGTGTGAGTGATGTATCGAGGAGTTTTGTATTGAAATGCAAATGTGAGTATGAACTGAATTGTATAACAGTGATGTGAAAATAGTGGAGTTGTAAATTTTGTACTGTTTAGATATTGAAATAAAATATTCTTATTTAAATAAAACACTGTGAATATTTGAATTTCTGTACAGTCGTATTTTATTTAAATATAAATATTATATCTGTCTGTGATGTAAATATAAATCAGTACAATAACAAACACATTAAAATAATATTTATTTGGTTGTTATCATCAAACAAAAAATCATATAATTGTGTATACAACACCGTTATATACAACAATATAGACTTAGTTTAAGTATAGTATATAGGATTCATACTGACCGGGGGAGTACTAGTAGAATCAGCATGAACAGGTGTGAATATTTTATAAACTAAGGTTGTCATCATCAAAAAGGGGGAGATTGTTGGAGAATGGAGTTTTGATGACAACAACCTTATTTCAGTATTAATTGATTATAAATTGTATACTAACGTCTCTATCTATAATGCCTACACACACACATATGCAGGATTTGTGTATAGGAATCAATACTAAAGACTGTACAGTTTTAGAGTTTTAGAGATTCAAGAGATTCAGAATTCAGAGACAATTCAAGACTCATGAGTAATCAAGAAATCAAGAGATCAAGATAAATAAAGTAATAGAGTCGAGTTATATGTAAGACTCTGAATAGCACTCTAGGTTCAAATTCAAATTCTCTTTTCAAATTTCAAATTCTATTTTTAATTAAGTTTTCAATCTTACGTTTGATTTTAAACTTGAGTTTTAAAGTTTATAAGTTTTTATATATTTATATAGTTATATACTTTATGTTTATATAGTTTTAAACTTTATAATTTTATAAATATGTTTATATAATTTATATTTATGATTTCATATGATTTTATACTTTATAATACTTATTTATATCACTATGTTTTAATTCAAGAATTTCCATAATTATAAATATAAATATAAATATATATAAATATATATTAAAACACTTGAAAATTTTCAAATTTCAAACTTTCAAAGAACATATGTCGACATACATATGTTGGCATGTCGACATATATCTGTCATTTTTTAAATTTTGAAAGGAAGTGTATTTTCACCATTTGTAACGTTCCACAAGCATTGCAACCTTTCAAATCTTATAAATAGAGGTTGATTTCGAATATTTTATTCATTCTTCTTCTCCATCTTCATCCCTTTTCATTCCTCCATTATTATTTCATATTTTTATGATTTCTGCATTATACTCTATCGATTTCTATTCTAAATATATAAAACTTCTTCTCTTCTCACTATATACTCATTACTCTTTGAATCGAAGTGTTATTGAAGAGTTATAGGGCTCTTGTAACCATTTGGGAAGTGTTTTGGAAAAGATGTGTTCCTTGTAGCCTTGAAATCAAGGAAAGGGAGTTGTGTTAACCTTGTAGCCATGAAATCAAGGGAATTGTACTTGGTCAAGGGAGTTTGTGAATGGTGGTAACCTTGTACCTGTGAAATCAAAGGGTATGTTCTTGGATATTGATAAAGAAATAAAACTCTGCATAATCTAGCATTGTGTGGGACTGGACGTAGGAGTAATCTGAACTAGTATAATATCCAGTGTGTTCTTTCCTTGTCTACATTTTATTTTTGTTTATTTCTTTGTGTGTGATTGGTTCTGTGTCTGTGATTATTTTTGTGGTGTGTTATTCATACAGTAGATCATATAAGTTTTAGATATTTTAAATTCTTTAAAAACACTATTTACCCCCCTCTAATGTTAGTTTTGCCTTAAGATCCATTTCGCATTCCCTAACATTAAATAGGAAAAAGCATTTAATACTTTATGACTACTATATATATTTATATTGTACATAAATAAAATTTAATTTTGCAACTTAATACTCACGCTCCATTTACTTTAACCTGCTGTTACGCCGTAGGACGAGCTAGCTTCTGTGATGGACCATCACCACCTGCTGTAGGACCTGTCCCTCTCTAGAAGGTAGAATTGTTGGATCTCACTATATAATGTTTTGATTATGACAATTATACATGTATACACACACATACATATATATATATATATGTATGTATATGTGTATATATATATATGTACACATATATATCAGCTAACTCTATTTTGCAGGAAGATGTTTAACAACATATTCAAAAACTTAGATTGAAGAATATATGTGTTGAGAGTCTACAAGTCTTAGATTAAATTGTTAAAATCTTCCTTGATGACACACACACATTTTAGTTTTCAAATGACACTCACAAAGACATAGGTCTGTTCCAGAAAACAGACGTCTGAAATATTTCAATCAGACGTATGTTTGCTGAAATAAATTTCAACTTCATACAATATTCAGACGTCTGACCTAAATATTTCAGACATCTGAATTACCATCGAAATGGCCTATTTCTATGTTGTTTGAATTTTAACTCAAAAAACAGACATCTGAATTTTTAATTCAGACATCTGAATACGAAAGGATGCAACCTTTAATGAAGAGTCATAACTTTCCCATTCATATCTCTTATACAAATCTCTTCATGATTAGTTGCAACCTTTTGTATATTATAAATAGAGGCTTGATCAACTGATTTACTCACCGAAACTTACATGAATTCTTTCTATCTTACTCAAATCATTCACGATCTCTAAAGGCACTCTATTTCCATATTTTAAGATTTCAAATCTTATTCAAAACTTTCATACTCTTTCACAAATTGCACAACTATCATCAATGAAAGATTATAGGAAGGATGTACATCAAATTGACATATCCGTGTTATCAAGAATGTAAGCAGTCAATAAATTCTTTGTATTGTGGAAGTCCACTTCAGCAATTGAGGCAACAAGTCCCGTTCAGCTGTTCGGGTAATTGTGAACTTGATCCTCCGGGTTAAGTGAGGGTTATTGCGTTAGTGAAATACCAGAAGGGAGTCTGGGACTGGACGTAGGACGATGGTTCAAACCAATATAAAATCAACTGCATGATTTTTTTTACTGCTACTACTCTACTATATACATCTTCCTTGCTTATACTCCATACTATATGATCCTACCGATGCATAGATCCTTTCAATTGGTATCATTCTACTCCATAAAATTCCAATTCTTTAAGAAACTCTCATGACAAACTGACCAAAAAGATTAAGGCTTCACGAATCAGATCCTCCTTCTGATGAACTTATTCAAAGATGGCTCTGGAATGACATTGCCAAAGAAAGATTCAAAGCCATGAAGAATTCAAATTTTTTTGAAGGTTCTTTCATGAAATTTGATGCATTTTGTAATTATCGTCTTCTCCATTACATTAGACACTTTCACTTTGAATCTTTAGTAGACTATAACATCAACAATGTCAAAATCTACCCTTTGCTCATGAAATATGTTCTTAGCAAATTTGAACTTAGACTGCATACGACCTCAAAACACTACAGAATGTGTTTGGTCTATGGTATGTGGCAAATGTATTCTTCTTCCGATTCAATGGTTAGGTCAAATTTTAAGTTGTGGTTTGCAAGGAATTGTACTGATATTTTAGAAGTTGATATGAGTGTAAGAGATGAGATATCACACAAATTTATCTTAGACAACCTGATTAATATAGATGAGCTTACTTCAACCCACCTCCATCCTCAAGCACACTTATTGAATCGTACCTTGGTCCGAACAATGCAACCCTGTAAAGGAAGCTATGAGAAAGTATAAAAGCGTGACTTTCAAGCTCTATACACCTTGTACTCCAATAAACAAACAAATTTGGCAAAGATCATTCTTGACGACGGATATCACATACAATCGAAAATATAAGATACTTCACTATGGCGCCTATATCACTCAAATCTTACTTGCTTGTGAAATTAAAATACTAGATACCCCTTCTCTTAGTGTCAAAGAATTCAGGTCGAAAACATTGAAGCTTATGGATATTGACTCAAACCCTTCGACATTGGAATATATGTCTTTTGAGACTTGGACCAAACATGTAGCATCACAACCATAAACTATTATAGTCGAGTCCACTCGTAGTCATCGTCAAAGGGAAGAAGAAGAATAAGAAGGTATTCATGTCATCTCTCCCAATCTTCCATCCAAACAAGCCTTGGTCATGCTCTTTCATAATCAATCTAAAAACACAAGGATCTCAAGTGTTTTGAGGATAGAAATAACAAGAAATTCGACTCAATCAAAGGATTCTTAAACGATATTCGGGAGAAAGTTTTTGTACAGACGCTCAATCATCTCAAGCTTTTGATCCGGCTCCTTTTCAATGGTCGTCTAGCTCCGCAAAAGAAATTCCTGATTCTAGCTTCGACCATGGTAATCCAAAAGGGGGAGATACTAGTGTGGGTCTAAGCATAACGACTTCGGAAAGTTGGTAAGCACATTATGATGGTATGGTACTTAGTGAAATATTTTGTTTTAAACTCTTACATAAACATGGTTTGTAATATTTATTTGGCACATTGATCTATCTTAAAGCAAAAAACTCTACTATGTGCTTCTTGTGTTATGTCTAAAAGATTGCTTATCTATGTTATGTCTATGATTATGTTGTGTCATGATTGTGTGTTGTGAATACATGTTTTAAAACTTCTACATAAGTATCTCCTTTTTTTCAATGACAAAGGGGGGAACATATGATAATATATGCATATCAACAAGGGGAGCCACATATATAGTTTTCATTATCAAAATGGGGCAGAATGTTGGATCTCGCTATATAGCGTTTTGATTATGACAACTATACATGTACACCCACACACACACACACACACACACATATATATATATATTTATATTTATATATATCAACTAACTCTGTTTTGCATGAAGATATTTGACAACAGATTCAAGAACTTAGATTGAAGAATATATGTGTAGAGAGTCTGTGAGTCCTTGATTAAATTGTTAAAATCTTCCTTAATGACACACACATACACATTTTAGTTTTCAAATGACATTCACAAAGACATAGGTCTGTTCCAGAAAACAGATGTCTTAAATATTTCAATCAGACGTCTATTTGCTGAAATAAATTTCAACTTCATACAATATTCAGATGTCTGACCTAAATATTTCAGACGTCTGAATTACCATCGAAATGGCCTATTTCTTTGTTGTTTGAATTTTAACTCAAAAACAGACATCTGAATTTTTAATTCAGACATATGAATACGAAAGGATGCAACCTTTAATGAAGAATCTTCCAATTCATATCTTTTAAAAGTATCACTTCACGATTAGTTGCAACCTTTTGTATATTATAAATAGAGGCTTGATCAAGTGATTTACTCACCAAAACTTACTTGAATTCTTTCTATCTTACTCAAAGCATTCACAACCTCTAAAAGCACTCTATTTCCATATTTTAAGATTTCAAATCTTATTCAAAACCTTCAAAATCTTTCACAAATTACACGACTATCATCAAGGAAAGATTATAGGAAGGGTGTACATCAAATTGACATATTTGTGTTATCAAGAACACAAGAAGTCAATAAATTCTTTGTATTATGGAAGTTCTCTTCAGCAGTTGAGGCAAGAAATCTTGTTCGGTTGTTCGGGTAATTGTGAACCTGATCCTCCGGGTGAAGTGAGAGTTATTGTGTTAGTAAAATACTAGAAGGGAGTCTGGGACTGGACGTAGGACAATGGTCTGAACAGGTATAAAATCAACTGTGTTTTTTTTTACTGCTACTATTCTACTATATACATCTTCCTTTCTTATACTCCATACTATATGATCATACCGTTGCATAGATCCTTCCAAGAATGAGACCCAGAATGTGAAGGGATACGTTTATGGAACGACATAACCGAAGAACTTCCCTGTTGGCCTAAACCGAACAAGAAGGCGGACTGCTTTGAGAACACGAAAAATCAGAACGCAAACTGAAGAACATTTCATTGCTTATTACAATGATTTACATCAGAGTTCAAGAATATAACAGAGTATGAATAAATATTACATATTGGACAATATCAGAGATTAAATTACAAATCAGCGGAAAAATAGTACATAACACAACTGAAAGAAATACATAGATACAGAACTTTCCGAGTATAGTTCCAATTGTAAATCCAGGATCCTGTAAATACAATATCTGCAAAACCAAAACTACTAGCTGTCTGTGTGGAAAATAGGGGCACCCAGAGTTTAGGTTAAAACAATAAAATCCAGGTCAGTCATGTGACTGGTGTGAGAACTAAAGCAGTTATTTAAAAATTTAGTAAATCAAGGGACCACGCCGTATAACACGGAACGGGTTTTCTCCCAAGAATACCAATGCATAAAATAGTTTATAAACAATGCAATGCTTTTAAAAAAATGAAGCTATTGTAAGACATAGGTCCCATCACATAATGCAACGCAAGCCGGAGGATAGAGTTTTACCTTATAATAGCCAAACATGCTTGGTACGTTTAAAACAAATCATTTTGGTTTTACTATAAATATATAGTGTCAAAAACAACTTCAAATATAAATGTATCAATCATAGATGGCATAATATCCTATGCTACTATGTCGCCATACTAGTTTTACAACTAAAACCGAAATGTCACGTACTGGAAATTGGATTTCCATCATGAGTCGAGGCAAGGGATTATCCTCGCCGGCTTCGAGACACTCTAGCAAATGCCTCAGGGTTCGGACGCTGGCGAACCCTTGGTTTCTGCAGGGTCGGTCCACACTTCGCGGACCCGGTCCTATAGGACCTATCCATCGGCTCCGTAGTAACCGATATATCTGAGGTGCCTCGCTATCCATCATCCACATAGGTAAAAATATATAAATGTCTGGGCTCCATACTGTGACACCACCCATAGCTAGAAGGAAACGTCATGTCCTCCCTGCATCCCTTATCCCGTTTTTGACTCATACCGAGGTGTGAGGCTCACGAATTAATGCTATACACAAAGTTATGCTATTTAAAGCCGTGCTTTGATCATCAACCACAAGACTCTGCTTTTCAACAGAAGCCTTGATCATTTGCATCTCAGCATGCCACACAGGCAATTCATGCCATGCGACTGATGTTTATCGATATATAACCTCTGAGCTCGTACGTCTCAGAGAAGGGTGTTAAGAAAGAGAATAAATTCCCCGCCACCAAACAAATATATTTTTAATAGAGATCAATCAACACAGAATAAAATCCAATGTCAGGCACACATCCATTTACTAGTTCGTTATGGGTCTGAACGAAACCGGAGGCACCTTATTCCTCGTCTCATATGTCCAATATAGGAGAGAGGTCCTCGCATAGCCGGTCGATCTCCAAGTACGTCTAGACGATCACCACTTATTACCTTATCTTGGGTGTACATCTCAATTAAGGCATTAGTAATCATCCAAACGATGTGAAGAACTTCGGCCTTCAACCACCGTCTTCATCGTTGACTTATCATTGAATCAATTATTCTGAATGGGTATAAACCCGGCCTTTCCAAATAATTCACATATTTTATAATCAAGTGCGATAAAAACACATCATACGCCTCATTCCAATTCTGAATATTCTTTTATTCAAATATTCATATCCTTTGGGAAAGGTTCCCATTAATTTTATCAAATATAAATTCTTTTAAATTTATTCTTTAATCTTCCTTTGGATCTCAATTCTAAACCAAGTTAAGGTTTATCAACTAGCCGGGATTATCGAACCATACCGAAGTAATCATTTGTTTGATTTCCCAATCCCAACCTATCCATCCCATGGAGCAAAACTAGTAATGCTCCATATCTAACACCACGGTGTTACCGAATTAATTACCATTTCACGTTCAAATCTAATTAAAGATTTAACTATCGCTTGGAGTAAAACTGGTGGTACTCCATTCTCGATCATTTCCCAAATTTGATAATTTAAAATATCACATTCTCATTTCTATCTAATTAAAGATTCAATATAACTCCACTTAGTTTAATCTTCCCAAAAATCAATATTAATAAATATTTAACTTTGGAAACACAAACATGACACATTGACAATCTACACCGTACCATTGATTTCTGCCGATATATAACCTCTGAGCTCGTACGTCTCAGAGAAGGGTGTTAAGCAAGAGAAGAAATTCTCCGCCACCAAGCAGATATATATTTAGCAGAGATCAACAATACAGTTCGAAATACAATGTTAGACATGAAATCATGTCTTTAACTGGGTTATAGAACCAATATCATTTAAAACACAGTTCAGATAAACCCAAAATCACATTCCATTTATTATGGAATCTTCACGGAAAACATATCAATATATATAATCAATATCAATTTCTGTATCCGACTAATAATATAAATGGAATAACCACAAAGCCTTTTAAATTCCATATGTATTAACAGTCTTCCTCCACAGAAGCCCACTTCAATTATTACCAAATCAAATTCCATTCCATTCCAATTTATTTTATTACATTGGAAAACTTTACTTTGGAAAATTTCCATTAAATCTAAATAAAAAGATTTATAAATTCCAAATCACATTCTCACTGTTAGTTGGGTTAAAGAACAAGTGTTATTTAAAACACCGTTCAGGATAAACCTAAAAATCCAATTCTTTTATTCAATTCCAATTAAATATTAATTAATTAGAAAACTTCACTGAGTCTTAAATTAAAGATTTATTATTTTCCCAACTGGGTTTAAGAACAGTGTTATTTAAGACACTGTTCATGAAAAACCTAAAATCCAATTTGATATCAAATACAAGGCTCTGAATAGAAATTATATCGGCTTATATTCAATATCAAATTCTGAAACCAACAAATATCATTTTGAGAATAATGATATATATATATATATATATATATATATATCTTCCAAATTCCGCAACAATATCCGTATAATCACGGAATCCAACATCGAAATATTCCAAAGATGATTTCCATTCAAATCCACTCTAATACATATATTAGAAATTCTGGTTATATTAAAACCCATTCTCAATCCAATTTATTTATTTAAAAATAATTGGATTATAATTCTAGTTAATAACTAGTTCATTTCGATAAAAATATATTTTTATCTTTTCAAATATGGAATTTTTCATCCCAATTCTTCCTAAATCATTTATTATGATTTTACACAAATTATTGGTATTTTTAATAGTTTTATTAAGGCCCTTTCAGTCTATTTCCATAAACGATCATCAAACTGCACTTACAACGACCTTTTCCAAATTTGATTTGGATATAATTCCAAATCCAACCGTTAGATTTCTAGTCTCTTATATTCATCAGAAATCTCTTTTCGATACGAACCTAAGGGTTTCGGTTTTAGGAGAATCCGATGGTCGGATCGCCCGTAATATCAATTCGAAGTCCATGGCTGAAATTCATGAACGATCGCGGCGCGACGCATTCTATTCAGGCCATTAAATATATATAATATATATATTATATATATTTCATCGATTTCCATTTAAAACGTATTTTATAAATCATTTATAAATTCGTTTTAAAACGATTCTAACTTCATTTCAATTTTAAATCAAAATTTAATATTCCGTATCATTATAATATTAAAATGATAATATCTTCAAAATATCTGATTTTGAAATCCATTCCTTTTTGCTATTCATTATAAAAATGAATAAAATCGATATAAATATCGTTCGCGTCAAAATGGCGCATAACTAGTCAAAACGGCTTCATATATTTCAATATTTTCGTGTCCATACCAAATTGGACATCAAAATCATATTTTAATCCTTTACTGAATATTATTCTAAAATATTCGTTATTTTAAAATATTCGTTCTTTTAAAATATTCGTTCTTCTAAAATATTCGTTCTTTCTAAATTGGAATCAGACACAATCAATTACCATATAATTTATTTATATGGATTTTATACAACACATGTACATAACAACAATGATCAATAATCATCCATCATCCAGAGTGCACTACTCAACTGCATAAGCATCAAATATAAATAATTAACGCTTACAACAGTTTATCAACCAACCGATTGACATATAACTAAACAATTAGGATTAATGTACGTCAAATATCATCCCAATACCCATGTGGGGTTTCAACCATCAAATAATTATTATTATTTGTGCACTTGGGCGATGTGTGAAAATTATCGTCTCAATCGATATCACAAAAATAGGCGAGTATAAACAAGTCGTTAGACTTGTAAATGGATGTGAAAACTTACTTTTAACTACCCAATAATTATTTTATTTATCACAGTTATAAGCTAAAAATAATATTTTCAACTAACTAAAATTTTCTAACACTTTTTAGAAAATTTCGGCAGCATAACGGCATGATACTAGAGCCGGAAAAAGGTCTAGCCTTATCCCTCGCCTAATACTGGCTCGCGCCATACACAAACCAATTTCAATCCAATTCACATTTAAATCAAATCCAAACAAATAAATCAATTTTCACAACCATAATAAAATCATGCAGAACATCCAGATAAATAAATACTCAACTACACTCAATGTCACTTACAACGCCATAAGTTGCTATTCGCTGAGTATTGAATCTGTGTGTTGGTAATATCCATACATCGCTTTCAATTTAGGTGATTATGCGAATTCGATTGTTGAACTCCATATAATTCAAATCAAACAACATGGTTTGTACAATAAATAGTGTCGGGGGCTTCTAAGCCCTGTCTACAACCTAAAATATTTTTAACTGTAAATAAATTTGAGTGATAAGGAGTTCTCACCTTTGGTTTCCACTCCGTCATTCTTTAGTTGGTGGATTTTGGATTGGATTTGTTTCAATGCGTCATGTTCTTCTCCGTGATTTCAACGCAATCTGCTTCACGTAGTTTACATTAAAAACACATTTTTAAACAATGCTATTTACATTAAAAATCATATTTTTATTTCTATGTTGTATATATAAAAATCATATTTTTATATTTTTAAAACCATGCTATTTTTATTTATAAAAAAACAAAGCTGCTTATATTCTAAAAATAAAGTTTTCAGTATTTTAAAAACAAAGTTCTTACATGTAAATATTACATTTTTAAAATCAAAGTTATATATATAAATCACATTTTAAATCAATGTTTATATTTTAAAAAAATCACATTTTTTTCCTATATTGTATATATCGTAAAATTATTAATAAAGATCGCATTTTTATCTAAGCATAAATTACCAATAAAAATCACATTTTTATAACGCTATCATATAAATAAAAATCAAATTTTTATCGCGCTATCATGTATAGAAATCAAATTTTTATGGATCTATCATATGTATAAAAATCGATTTTTTATCTTGTTATTATATATATATATAAATCGAATTTTTATCATGTTATAATATATATAAATCAAATTTTTATGTGCTATAATATATATATATATATAAAAATTGAATTTTTATATGTTCTATATAATTAAAACTGAAAATAAAATTCGATTTAAATTTACTTACATTGAATCAGCTAACGAGGTGGAGCAAGGGGGCATCGGGGTGCCGGAGATGACGCGGGGTTGCAGGTGGCGGGGGGAGGCACTGTGGCCAGCGGCGGGTGGTGCAGTGGCTGGAGTTGGCTGTTGTGGGGGTTGTGCAGGTTTTAGGGTAGGAGAGAGGAGGGAGGAAGAAGGCGGAGGGTAGAAGAGGGCGGGTCAGAGGCGATGTCAGAGGGGGCGGTGGCAGCCAGGTGCGGCGGCGCGGATCGCGACGGAGGGCTCTATCGTTTTTTTTTCATCGAGCTGTGACTGAAGGAAGAGATGGGGAGGGTGTTTTATGTAAATTTTAATTATTATTTATTTTAATTTTGAATTCCATAAAGTTACTTTTCCATTCAATCTCCAAATCGAACCCAAGGACTATCGCCCCTAGCTAATTCCGAACACAATGGGATGTATCCCACAAGCCAATTCAACTGTTACGATCAGTTTTCATCAAAATAAAAATAAAAATTAATATAACGTTCAAAATTGAATTCAACACACATTTTAATTTATCGGGGCCACATATTGACTCCAAAGATTCCAAAAAAATAAATCTAGCTATGTTTTGACAACAGTCCTAACAAAACTAATTTCATCGAACTTGGAGACCGTTTGAAAAATGGTCATTTTCCGGTCGACTGAATTCAAACTAAAATTACCAAACACGTTTAAATTTACCACGCTCACGTATTAATTCCAAAAATTATGAAAATTGGAATCTAGCAATAATTTGACATTATGAATCCAACAATAGTGGTTTCGTCGAAAATGGAGGCCGTATGCAAAATGGCTATTTTAAGGGCAACATATTATATTAAAATAAATAAATTCCATAGCAATTATTCTGAATTTAAAACTAGACATAACTTTTTAATCCCGTTATGAAATTTGGATTTTTCACATTCTTTAGAAAGATATAATTAAACAGATTCAAATATTTCTGGTTTTACTGAAATTCGATTTATTTTGAATTCTGTACATACAATTGAAATTTAAAATCGAATTTTCAAACTACCGCGCCATTTCAGGCTCGTTTTATAATTAAAATTAAATTACTTTTTCTAACTTCAATTTAAATAAAATTTTAGTCGTTATTATTTAAAATAAATCATTTAAATATTCAAAATCCATTAAAATAGCTGAAGTGAAGATTTTAAATTGGCTCTGAAAATTCGGGTTGTTACAATCTCCCACACTTAAAATCTTTTCATCCTCAAAAAGGAACGGAGCTGAAAGTTTTTTAACTAATCAACTCAACTTTTATTCTTCAACTTTTCAGTTTCTAAGAATTTTCAAATTCTTCAAAAATTTGGCTAACACCCTAAATTTTCGAAAAATTTCGCCATAAGCTCCTTTATAAGGATTGATATTTAAAACCGCAACCTGCCTCACAGGGCCCTCATCATCCAAAAGAAAAAGAAAAGGCCAAGCGGCTAGCAAATCAGCCATAAAATCATCAAAACCCAAGAAAATAGTAAACATGTACCTATATGTCGGGAATACAATTTTATTCCTCTTCTTAGCTGAGATCTTATGACCTATTCATTATATACACATGTATATGTATGCAATTTAAATCAATTTCCAATTCAGTTCAATATTTGATTCAATTTGACTAATTTACCTTCCATTGTCATATTGGTTTTATTAGTGGAATTATTAATAATACAACACAACCAGCAATCAGTTAATTGATTAAATTTTCAAATAAATAACTTTATATATAGTCAAAAATCCAATTTTTTAGTGTCAAATCACAACAATAAACCCTATCTAGTTTTGGTTCTCACACCAGTTAATTGGAAATATATCGACATCCCACTTTCGAAACCCGGACATAAATATTGATGATGTCGCGACATCACCAGAATTATGCCCGGGCGACTAGAGTGTGATTCTATATCCATCCAGTATATATGAGACTTCAAATACACGTGGATCAGACGTATATTAAAATCTCTATATACCCGATAGTCCAAAATCAATTTAAAATAAAATACTCAAATACGTATAATATGGTATAATTTTCAAAACAAAATTAGTTTTCATTTTTATTTTAAAAATAACACTCTTCACACTCGTTCTAGGATACTACTGATCCTATCTCTAACTAGTTATTCTTATTGGACATTACTAATCCAATCTCTGATGAATTCTTTCGTCTAGTTCTAATGTATCTTATTCTCAAGCTCTGTAACCTAAAGCTCTGATACCAAACTGAAGCGACCCGGACTTCCTGACCGGCCTAAACCGAACAAGAAGGCCGACTGCTTTGAGAACACGACAAATCAGAACGCAAACAGAAGAACATTTCATTGCTTATTACAACAATTTACATTAGAGTTCAAGAATACAACAGAGTATGAATAAATATTGTACATTAGAAAATATCAGAGATTAAATTACAAAACAGAAGAAAAATAATACATGACACAACTGAAAAAAATACACGGATACAAAGCTTTCCAAGTATAGTTCCAACTATAAATCCAGGATCCTGTAAATATAATATCTGCAAAATCAAAACTACTAACTACCCGTGTAGAAAATAGGGGCACCCAGAGTTTAGGTTAAAACAATAAACTCCAGGTCGGTCATGTGGCTGGTGTGAGAACTAAAACAGTTATTTAAAACTTTACTTTAAAAATTTAGTGAATCAAGGGACCACGCCTGTAACACGGAATGGGTTTTCTCCCAAGTATACCTGTGCATAAAACAGTTTATAAACATCGTAATGCTTCTCAAAAAATGAAGCTACTGTAAGACTCAGGTCCCATCACACAATGCAATGCAAGACGTAGGATAGAGTTTAATCTCATAATAGCCAAACATGCTTGGTACATTTAAAACAAATCATTTTGATATTGCTATAGATATATAGTGTCAAAAACAACTTCAAATATAAATGTATCAATCATAGACGGCATAGTATCCCATGCTATTATGTCGCCATACATGTTTTAGAACTAAAACCAAAATGTCATATATTGGAAATTGGATTTCCGTCTTGAGTCGAGGCAAGGGATTATCCTTGCCGGCTTCGAGACTCTCTAGCATATGCCTTAGGGTTCGGCGCTGGCGAACCCTTGGTTCCTGCAGGGCCGGTCCACACTTAGCGGATTAATTATACCTAAACACATGTTTCCCAGTCCTATAGGACCTATCCATTGGCTCCGTAGTAACCGATATATCTGAGGCGCCTCGCTATCCATCATCCACATAGGTAAAAATATATAAATGTCTGGGCTCCATACCATGACACTACCCATAGCTAGAAGGAAACTTCATGCCCTCCCTACGTCCCTTATCCTGTTTTGACTCATACCGAGGTGTGAGGCTCGCGAATTAACGCTATACAAAAAGCTATGCTATTTAAAGTCATGCTTTGATCATCAACCACAAGACTCTGTTTTCAACAGAAGCCTTGATCATTTGCATCTCAGCATGCCACACGGGCAATTCATGCAATGCGACTGGTGTCTATCGATATATAACCTCTGAGCTCATACGTCTCAAAGAAGTGTGTTAAGAAAGAGGATAAATTCTCCACCACCAAACAGATATATATTTAATAGAGATCAATCAACATAGAATATTATCCAATGTCAGACACACATCCATTTACTAGTTTGTTCTAGGTCTGAATGAAACCGGAGGCACCTTATTTCTCGTCCCATACGTCCAATATAGGAGAGTGGTTCTCGCATATCCGGTCGATCTCCAAGTACGTCTGGACGATCACCACTTATTACCGTGTCTTGGATGTATAGCTCAATCAAGACATCAGTAATCATCCAAACGATGTGAAGATCTCTAGTCTTCAACCACCGTCTTCATTGTCGACTATCGTCGAATCAATTATTCAGAATCTGTATAAACCCGGCCTTTCTGAATAATTCACGTATTTTATAATCAAGTTCTATAAAAACAACTCATACGCCTCATTCCAATTTTGAATATTCTTTTATTCAAATATTCATATCCTTTGGGAAAGGTTCCCATTAATTTTATCAAATATAAATTCTTTAAAATTTATACATTAATCTTCCATTGGATTTCAAATATAAACCAAGTTAAGGTTTATCAACTAGTCATGGTTATCGAACCATACCGAAGTAATCATTTGTTTAATTTCCTAATCCTAACATATTCATCCCATGGAGCAAAACTAGTAATACTCCATATCTAACACCACGATGTTATCGGTAAAATTAAATACCATTTCACGTTCAAATCTAATTAAAAATTTAACTATCGCTTGGAGTAAAACTGGGGATGCTCCATTCTCGATCGTTTCCCAAATTTGATAATTTAAATTATCACATTCTCATTTCAATCTAATCAAAGATTCGTTAAAACTCCACTTAGTTTAAATCTTCCAAAAAATCAATATTAATGATTATTTAACTTTGGAAACACAAACATGCCACATCGATAATCTACACCGTACAATTGATTTCTGTCGATATACAACCTCTGAGCTCCAACGTCTCATAAAAGGGTGTTAAGCAAGAGAATAAATTCTCCGCAACCAAACAGATATATATTTAGTAGAGACCAACAATCCAGTTCGAAATACAATGTTAGACATGAAATCATGTCTTTAACTGGGTTAAAGAACAAATGTCACTTAAAACAAAGTTCACGATAAACCCAAAATCACATTCCATCAATTATAGAATCTTCACGGAAAACAGATCAATATATATAATCGATATCAATTTCTGTATCCGACTAATAATATACATGTAAAAACAACAAAGCCTTTTAAATTCCATATACATTAACAGTCTTCCTCCACAGAAGCTCACTTCGATTATTACCAAATCAAATTCCATTCCAATTTATTTTAGTAAATTGAAAACTTTACTTTAGAGAATTTCCATAAATCTTAATAAAATGATTTATAAATTCCAAATCACATTCTCACTGTTAATTGGGTTAAAGAACAAGTGTTATTTAAAACATCGTTCACGATAAATCCAAAAATTCTTTTGTTCAATTCCAATTAAATATTTATTAATTGGAAAACTTCACTAAATCTTAAATTAAAGATTTATTCTTTTCTCAATTGGGTTTAAGAACAGTGTTATTTAAGACACCGTTCACGACAAATCCAAAATCCAATTTGATATCAAATACAAGGCTCTGAATAGAAATTATATCGGCTTATATTCAATATCAAATTCTGAAACCAACAAATATCATTTTGCGAGTAACGATATATATATATATATATATATATATATATATATATATCTTCCAAATTCTTCAACAATATCCGTATGATCACAGAAACCAACCTAGTGCGTATACATAGAGTACATCCCCATTACTGATGTTATTAAAGTAGTATATACTTGTACGTTTTGACTCTTTGTATGCAGGAACAAGTCAGGAATGGTTTACCATATTGTTTGTTCTATTTTCTTTCCATACTTGAGATTTTATCGCTCACACTAGACTTTTCCTGATGTTGTGTTTTATGATTTACTTCTTATTATTCTGGATTCTCTCACATGAGTAAACTAAAGGCAGGTTAGGAGCGAGCACAAGTAGCCAATCAAGAGATGAGCAGGAGGCTATTGTAACGACCCGGGAATTTCGACGCTCAAATCCCAACAATAATACACAAATTCTGTATCACTTGTCAGAACTCAAGTAACGAAAACACCAGACAGTCATTAGAAAGAAATTAGAGGGTGAGATAAGAAAGAAAGAAATATTAGAATAAAAGAAGAAGAAGAAACATCACTATACAGAGTCAGAGTCTCACATCGTAGCGGAACAAAATATAATATAGAAATAAATCTTTATTGAGAACTTGAAATAAAAACTTACAATATCAGAGTACATCAACATATCTGGACAGTTATATAACCTGTCCTCATATGCAAGCACAACGGAGTAGTAATATCATACGTCTGGACATCTCCAGCTCGTCTCTGGACTTTGCAGCGTCTGATAACCTGGGCCTGTACACCCGGGATAACCCGAGCATTTACAAAACACCGGGTCAATTTGGTGAACCAAAGTAGGAAAAAAACTCGCACAGTTTAAGGGTAACACACAACTTGATTTTAAAGTTAAAATCTTTTCGAAAGAAAAGGATAATTGTAAGACCAATTCACACATAAACATGGACGGTTTTTACCTTACGATAACTCAAAACATTTTTGAAATCAATATCTTTCTGATATTATAATAGTGTCTAAATACAAATAAATATCAATCTAGCGGAACGCTTACATCTTACGCTCCACATATATAGTATTAAACCAAATCGCGGCTCTTATTGGAGATTGGATTCCAACTATGACAAGGTATGGGACCACCTGCCGATAGTGTATCTCTAAAGGCGAATACACTGGGTTCAACAAGAACGTCTTGCAACCCGGCTCACACATGACCGACCACTCATTTCGCTTGAGTGTTTCGAATGTATATCACCAACGGTTAGGCTCAAACCACCGTTTCCCGAAAGGGACAGCATCGATAGATTAAAGAAGCAAAAGGAATTTCTCTAGATAGGTGATTATACACCCTAATGGGAGCGACCCACATAGCCATGCTGCCTGCTCGATTTTTGTCATTTCCCGGTTGATGAGGCTTGAGGCTGCGCTTTATCTTTATAATCAGCACATCACATTCACTTCGAATGCCACATCGTCAGATCCATCAGAATCACTAATTGACGTTTACAACAATACATTATGTGTTAGCTAAAGAAGTTTCCTTCTCCGCTTCCACTCTTGGTACGGTTGGGGAAATCAATGTACGTGACCTTTCTGGAAATACTCTGTCAGGCATCCATCCATACATGTCATCCAGGAATAGGATGAACCGAAGGCAACGTCCTAATGCATTCTAGGAATCACCTTGAGAATCAGTAGCGAGAAGTCCTTGCAATCCGTAGAGATCAATCACGACAGAATCACCGTTTATCTCTACTTGCAAGTCAGAGATTTTAAGTAATCCTTCCGCTTATGAAGATCCACGGTCTTCAAAAGCTCCACCTTGAATCAACATCTTCAACGTATTCGTATTTGCTGGACGGAATGGTTTTCGAATATATATTCCATCCCGGTCTTTCCGTACCAACAATCGTATGGGCCAAATTTGATAGTCGGTTATTTAACTATCAAATAAAAAACCATTCATCCATAAAGAAAATGGATTCACTGATTCAATACTTAGTATCATTTAGCCTCTTCAATGAGCCGTCTATTTATTATATTCATCAAGTTTACCAATATTTCACCATCACTTTTATTTCATATTATAAAATAAGAATATTCTCCAAGCTTATTTTATTCAAATTATAAACTTTTTGAAAACAGTTTATAATATCATCTGCGGAAATCATAACTTATGTTTCTCTCAATTACTCTCGTTTATAAACTAATATCATTCTTGGATAATCCTGGAGTCGTTCAAGTTGTGGTATTTTATTTACCTCTCAGACCTTGACGAATTACAGTCATATCTTCAGAATAAATAAAAGTTTATTAATCACACGTTTCCTTTTGAAAATTATATCAAATCTCAACCACGTTTACTAAACTAATCATTAAGTAAAATATTATTAAATTCTTCCTATTTATGTTAATAATCCTTTTTCACTATTATATACTAGCTTTGATATCTATTTTAAATAGAATCCTTATGATACTTTATTATTATAATTCATTTCGACAACTCAAATTCATTCGTTAAAAACAAAGCTTTTATAAATCTTGTATTAATATCTTATACCATTATGATATTGATATCCTTTCAACTTCTTATATTTATATTTATTATACAATTCAACTTATATTTATCACACTCCCTTTAAATCGTACTCGACCACTTATTCGTTGTCTAGAAAACATATAATAGTCCTTTGTAAAATCTCATGTCCAAAAATGGTTTGTCTCATTTGTAACAAATGTTACAAATCACATTCATAAACCCTTACTTTTATTTACTAACTCGATTCCATTTTCAAAACTTTAAATTTCCATTTACAATATCTTTTGTAATTTAATTACAACAACTTGCCATTCGCTTTCATTTCCTCATTTTTAACTTGATTGAAAATCCTATTTTCAATTCATTTTTGTCAACTAATATTCATCGTTGTTATCCAAAACTTTAACTTCATTTAAAATCCTTCTTTCAGTTAACATTTCGATCTTCAGAATATCACATTCTGAACCTCAGAATAAACCCGCTTCTGTTTATTTAACTAAATCTCATTTATAAATTCATATTCATAATTTCAACTTCGATTTCAATTAAAATATGAAACCCCATTTCCAAATCACCACTCATTTCCAATCCTATTGATTTGTTAATCTCATTCAGGAAATGTTATTTAATCACATTTCGTATTATTTAAAACACCGTTTGTTAAAAACGATCATTTATCACAAAACATTTCTCTTTGAACTCTTTTACACATTCTCATGTATTCACGATCCAATGTTCCTATTTTGAACTACACTTAAACTTCCCTTCCTACTGATAAGGCTGTTACAAAATCATTTCAACTTTTGAATAGCCAATTCGATAAATTTATATCATTTAAACATTTATTTGATAATCTCTTACATTTCTGTTAGTTATAAATTTGTAAATTTAGCTTCAACTATTATCTTTGCCATAAGAGTCGCATTTTAAAATCATATAAAATATATTTATAACTTTGAAACCGCTCAAAATCCGTTTAATATTGATTTCGAAAATCATTTCTTTTAATCGACGGTACTAAAGAGGCAAATGGCTACTATAGTACCAAACCGTGAAATATAAACTAATTTCACATTACATAACAAACAATATAATCATACTGATAAACGTTATCAATATTAGCGGGTAATCCTATTGGATTCCTCCAACCTGTTCTTCACTGCAAAATAATGGGTTACCACAGATTCAATTCAATCAATTTACTATGGCCAATCAATATTTTTTTTCCAACTAAATAGGTGATCACATAAACAGTTTAATGATAATAGTCAAAAATAACTGTAACAATCAATACTGGGCTAATAACAGAAATGCAAGCATTCAATTATTTATTTATAACGTTTATAGTGTTACAAATGTAACCACTGAGGTAAGTTACCTCAATTAGATTTAATCGTTATGAATAACAATTTGTTTCAGTTAAATTAAACGAACGTTTATTTTAACTGTTTCAGTCAATATATATGAATATAAAATCATCAGACAAACAAACAACCATTAACAACCATAGCGCACAATTATAATACCCGATTTATATAAAATATAAATGGGGAGAACTGAGTGAGTTTAACTCACTTTGATTTCCATTTGTCGTCAACAATTTGTTGCCAATTGTGTTCAGCTTTGTCCCAAAACAGATCTATAATGAAGTGCTCGTCATACGGTTCCAATGCGACTGATTTTATCTGTGTCTGATAACGAATAAATGCGTATGGTTTAAATAATAGAATGAATTATTAATTGACCATACGTTATTTTCTTGTTTAAATATGATATTTATTGATACTTAAATCATCTGTTATATTGTAACCATTTGGCACGTTGTTTAACAGGTTATTGTTCTTACTTATCTGCTATTAAAACCCGACGTAATAAAATATACATGATTTACCATTTGGGCATTTTAAATGCATGATAACATACTAACTTTTGATTTAAAAAAATTTAGGCACGCAACTTCATCTGTTATTTTCTTTCACCTGCTATATTTACATTTCAATTATAATACGTGTGTATATTACTATCTACCACGCAACACAGTTTAGTCATAACTAGAGATGTTTAAACGCACACCTTCTACTGTTTTATCTTACTCATGCTTTCATTTTTATATGTATATATCGACCTGTATAATAATAATTAATTTGGCATGCTAAATGATAATTAGGCTTACTTGAACAAATAATTAGACTTATACCTTCTTCTCTTCGCTCACGCACCAACCATGGAACAGTACCTCAACACTTGTACACTTTCTTCTTTCTTTTCACGCCCCCAGGAAAGCCATGCAAGCCTTCAGCCTTCCCTTCAAACTTCCCACCTCCACCTTGGTACTCAGTTTAACCGCATGCTCTTTTTTTTAAATAATTGCGAAAAGCCCAAAGACCACATTCTCACCACGGCCCAAGCTGTTGTACCCAACCCGTCCCCTTGATTATGTCCTTCTTTTTCCCTGCGTGTTTTTCCCTTTGCTACACTTCTTTTTTTTAAGGCATGAAACCTAACTAATGACCAGCCGATCCCCATGCATGCGCTTGCATGCACACAAGCGTGCATTTCTATCAGCGTGCCAGGCCCTTCTCTCTCTCTCTCTCTCTCTCTCTATATATATATATATATATATATATATATATATATATATATATATATATATATATATATTCGAATAGCTATGGTGCTCACCAATATTTGCTTCACCACGCTGAAACCATTCCAGAAACCACTAATGCCACTTTCTTCGATCAACATCACCAGCATCTGCATCGTCCAATGGTGACTGCACCGCCACCCGCCGCCTACAGTCGCCCTTGAACCCACCGCGAGTACGCCTTCACCTTCCAGCACCATAGCAAGCCACACTTCGCCTTCCAACATGAAAACTCATGCACACCATTAAAGAGAGCTTGGAGAGAGAGTTGATTGTCTCTTTTATTTATATAAGGGAAGAGTCGGCTGCTTAGTTTCAAAATGAGGAGCGGAGAAGTGATGCGGTTTAGTTTAAAGCCAGAAGGAACGAAGGGAAGTGATGAGAGAACAGCGTCTGTAATTTGTTTTATATTTGCTGAAGAGAAAACAGGGATGGAGTGCATATTTATATATGAACGAACGTGGGGCGCAAGGTGTTAATGAATTGACGGCCAAGAAAATGAATTGTTTGGGAGCTTAGTAATTTAGATGTATAGGTATGCAGAAAACAGTGTGGAGTAGCTTACAGCTAGATGGGATTCTTGATGCATTGCTTGAGGAGCACGGATTTACGGTGGATTGGCGGTGAAGTAATTACAGTTTGGGACGCAAGTAATAGAAGGGATTGGATGCAAGAAACTAAACGCTACAGGCAAACAAAAGAATGAGCTATAGTAAAAATTTGGGATGGTTTTATTAATATAATAATGGGAGAAAACTTCATCGTGAGAAATCACGTTAAAAACCACTATATAAAATTTCTGTTTTCTGATGAAAAGGCTACTCTTAGTGTAAAAAAGTATTCCAGACCCAATAGGACAAGTTTCGTCGAATTCCGACATCGTTTGAAAAAAATTCCTTTATAAAACCAGAAATAAACACGCATTTTAATTTTCGACGATCACTAAATAAATCTGATCAACTTGAAACTTTGAAATTCTATAATAATTAATCAATACGAACCCAACGGCACCAGTTTCATTGCATTCTGAGACTGTTTTCCCGGTAGGCTATTTTTACATGCACCGCAATGCCATTTTGGACACCAAATTACCCGGTCTTCAAAAATAATAAACTATATACCTATCCTGACTAAAATCGATGATACGAATTCAACGGAATTGGTTCCGCGGCCAAATTCGATCATCTGTTCAAGTTATACCCAAATAACCCTTTATTGAATAAATTACGCGCTATAGAAATTGAACGTGCGTTTGTGGCTGTCGTGGTCACATACGACATCGGTTTGCCCCGCAATTCAACACCGTACAATATTTTAACGTTACGGTTCCAATGAAACTAGTTTCATTGAATACAGAGTCCGTTTGCAAAACGACTATTTTAACGCGTATATTTTAATAACGATTTTCATAGTGACTATTTAAAAATTTGATCTGGCCATAACTGACAATCTATAACACGAAATCTGAATTTTTCTCTTTCATACGAAAATTATAATCAAGACGTTTCCAATGTTTCTTATTTCACATAAATCCGACTTATATCGGACCTGTATATCAAATTGAAGTTCAAAACTACATATTACGAACTACCGCGCGATTTCGAGCTCGTTTTATAATTATATAAATATATAACGTTCCAACTTCGTTTTAATAACGAATTAAATATTTAAAATCCATTAATATCCAAAATATAATATTTAAAATAAATAAATAAAATAAAATATTTGATTGCCAAAAATACGGAACGTTACATTCTTCCCTCTTAAAATAATTTCGTCCTCGAAATTGCCAAGGTAGGAAAGAACGTTAAAAACCCATTAATTTCTAAGAAATTTTAAATCAAAAACCAATTCAATATCGTAAATAAATATTTTTCAAAAATATCGAAAAAATTCTAACACATTAAATTCCCAGAAAAATTTGGCAGAGTCTCCCCTGCACAGAGTGACTTCTGCGATATCGCAGGAACAAATAATATATATACATCAACCCACACGGTCGGAAAACAAAAAATTAAAACCCAAAATTTTATATTTTCGCGTAGGCGTACCTTTTACGAGCGCTGCTGAGCCTACTTGCTCTATTGATCTACCCAATCAAAATATAATCCTCAATACCATCTGGCACCTGTACTTACTCAACCCATTATGTGAGTAACCAATCATGAAATTCTTAACTAATATTTTGTTAATTAACAAATTACCATACCAATTTCAAAATGAAGTATCAATTCATTTGCAAAAACCTGTTTAAATCGTTAGTCTTAACTCTTGTGCAATTCCATTCCAGTTTATTATGCTGGAATTTATACCTTGGTTTACAATTCATTATATTTCATTAACTGTTAATTAATTTCTAATCAGACAATCCATCATCCAATAACAAACAATTCTCAATCAACATAAACAAATCAATTTAATTTACATTCAATACAAATATTTACTTGGTTTAACCTATTTCAATCATCAATCACTTAATATTCGATTGATTATTATTTAATTATTATCTATTTATCAATTTCCAATTTATTTAATTTTTTGATATCATTCTTAATTTAATTCCACTTAACAAATTTAAGTTTCAATTCAAATTTCCAATCCGATTTGAATTCCATTCAAATCAAACACAGTAATATCTCAATAATTTAATAAAATTATTTCTTTTCTATAAAAATATAATTTAGGTAAAATTATTTCATTTACCCTCTTTTCAAAACAATACTATATCCGTTGATAGTTTAATGCTTCTCAACACTTGAACCGATCAACAAACACATTACAAAACATTTGTATATAAAATTTACAATTACGCTCTTATATATATACACTCAATCTCGATCTAGGGTCTTACTAACCCAATCTCTATTACACCACAGAGCCAAGGTTATTACTAAACCTATAGCTCTGATACCACTGTAACGACCCGGGAATTTCGATGCTCAAATCCCAACAATAATACACAAATTCTGTATCACTTGTCAGAACTCAAGTATCGAAAACACCAGACAGTCATTAGAAAGAAATTAGAGGGTGAGATAAGAAAGAAAGAAATATTAGAATAAAAGAAGAAGAAGAAACATCACTATACAGAGTCAGAGTCTCACATCGTAGCGGAACAAAATATAATATAGAAATAAATCTTTATTGAGAACTTGAAATAAAAACTTACAATATCAAAGTACATCAACATATCTGGACAGTTATATAACCTATCCTCATATGAAAGCACAACATAATAGTAGCTATATAATATCATACGTCTGAACATCTCCAGCTCATCTCTGGACTTTGCAGTATCTGATAACCTGGACCTGTACACCCGGGCTAACCCGAGCATTTACAAAACACCAGGTCAATCTGGTGAACCAGTGTGTAAAAAAACTCGCACAGTTTAAGGGTAACACACAACTTGATTTTAAAGTTAAAATCTTTTGGAAAGAAAAGGATAATCGTAAGACCAAATGCACATATAAACACGGACGGTTTTTACCTTATGATAAGTCAAAACATTTTTGAAATCAATATCTTTCTGATATTATAATAGTGTCTAAATACAAATAAATATCAATCTAGCGGAACGCTTACATCTCACGCTCCACATATATAGTATACAAACCAAATCGTGTCTCTTATTGGAGATTGGATTCCGACTATGACAAGGTATGGGACCACCTGGCGATAGTGTATCTCTAGAGGCGAATACACTGGGTTCAACAAGAACGTCCTACAACCCGGCCCACACATGACCAACCACTCATTTCGCTTGAGTGTGTCGAATGTATATCACCAATAGTTGGTCTCAAACCACTGTTTCCCGAAAGGGACAACATCGATGGATTAAAGAAGCAAAAGGAATTTCTCTAGATAGGTGATTATACACCCTAATGGGAGCGACCCACATAGCCATGCTACCTGCCCGATTTTTGTCATTTCCCGATTGATGAGGCTTGAGGCTGCGCTTTATCTTTATAATCAGCACATTACATTCACTTCGAATGCCACATCGTCAGATCCATCAGAATCACTAATTGACGTCTACAACAATACATTATGTGTTAGCTAAAGAAGTTTCCTTCTCCGCTTCCACTCTTGGTACGGTTGGGGAAATCAATGTACGTGACCTTTCTGGAAATACTCTGTCAGACATCCATCCATACATGTCATCCAGAAATAGGATGAACCGAAGGCACCGTCCTACTGCATTCTAGGAATCACCCTGAGAATCAGTAGCGAGAAATCCTTGCAATCCGTAGAGTTCAACCACGATAGAATCACCGTTTATCTCTGCTTGCAAGTCAGAGATTTTAAGTAATCTTTCCGCTTATGAAGATCCATGGTCTTCAAAAGCTCCAGCTCGAATCAACATCTTCAACGTATTTGTATTTGCTAGACGGAATGGTTTTCGAATATATATTCGATCCCGGTCTTTCCGTACCAACAATCATATGGGCCAAATTTGATAGTCAGTTATTTAACTATCAAATAAAACAACCATTCATCCATAAAGAAAATGGATTCACTGATTCAATACTCAGTATCATTTAGCCTCTTCAATGAACCATCTATTTATTATATTCTTCAAGTTTACCAATATTTCACCATCGCTTTTATTTCTTATTATAAAATAAGAATATTCTCCAAACTTATTTTATTCAACTTATAAACTTTTTGAAAACGGTTTATAATATCATCTGCGGAAATCATAACTTATGTTTCTCTCAATTACTCTCGTTTATAAACTAATATCATTCTTGGATAATCCTGGAGTCGTTCAAGTTGTGGTATTTTATTTACCTCTCAGACCTTGACTAACTACAATCATATCTTCATAATAAATAAAAGTTTATTAACCACATGTTTCCTTTTGAAAACTATATCAAATCTCGACCACATTTACTTAACTAATCATTAAGTAAAATATTATTAAATTCTTCCTATTTATGTTAATAATCCTTTTCACTATTTTATACTATCTTTGATTTCTATTTTAAATAGAATCCTTATGATACTTTATTATTATAATTCATTTCGACAACTCAAATTCATTCGTTAAAAACAAAGCTGTTATAAATCTTATATTAATATCTTATACCATAATGATATTGATATCCTTTCAACTTCTTATATTTATATTAATTATACAATTCAACTTATATTTATCACACTCGCTTTAAATCGTACTCGACCACTTATTCGTTGACTAGAAAACATATAATAGTCCTTTGTAAAATCTCATGTCTAAAAATGGTTTGTCTCATTTGTAACAAATGTTACAGATCACATTCATAAACCCTTACTTTTATTTACTAACTCGATTCCATTTTCAAAACTTTAAATTTCCATTTACAATATCTTTTGTAATTTAATTACAACAACTTGCCATTCGCTTTCATTCCCTCATTTTTAACTTGATTGAAAATCCCATTTTCAATTCATTTTTGTCAACTAATATTCATCGTTGTTATCCAAAACTTTAACTTCATTTAAAATCCTTCTTTCAGTTAACATTCCGACCTTCGGAATATCACATTCCAAACCTCAGAATAAACTCGCTTCCTTTTATTTATCTGAATCTCATTTATAAATTAAAATTCATAATTTCAACTTCGGTTTACATTAAAATATGAAACCCCATTTCCAAATCACCACTCATTTCCAATCCTACTGATTTGTTAATCTCATTCACGAAATGTTATTTAATCACATTTCGTATTATTTAAAACACCGTTTGTTAAAAACGATCATTTATCATAAAACATTTCTCTTTGAACTCTTTTACACATTCTCGTGTATTCACGATCCAATGTTCCTATTTTGAGCTACACTTAAACTTCCCTTCCGACTGATAAGGCTGTTACAAAATCATTTCAACTTTTGAATAGCCAATTCGATAAATTTATATCGTTTAAACATTTATTTGATAATCTCTTACATTTTTTTATAACTTAGTTATAAATTTGTAAATTTAGCTTCGACTATTATTTTTGCCATAAGAGTCGCATTTTAAAATCATATAAAAATATATTTATAACTTTGAAACCGCTCGAAATACATTTAATATTGATTTCGAAAATCATTTCTTTTAATTGATGGTACTAAAGAGGCAAATGGCTACTATAGTACCAAACCGTGAAATATAAACAAATTTCACATTGCATAACAAACAATATAATCATACTGATAAACGTTATCAATATTAGCGGGGAATCCTGTTGAATTCCTCCAACCTGTTCTTCACTAAAAAATAATGGGTTACCACAGATTCAATTCAATCAATTTACTATGGCCAATCAATATGTGTTTTCCAACTAAATAGGTGATCGCATAAACAGTTTAATGATAACAGTCAAAAATAACTGTAACAATTAATACTGGGCTAATGCAAGCATTCAATTATTTATTTATAACGTTTATAGTGTTATAAATGTAACCACTGAGGTAAGTTACCTCAATTAGATTTAATCGTTATGAATAACGATTTGTTTCAGTTAAATTAAACAAGCGTTTATTTTAACTGTTTCAGTCAATATTTATGAATATAAAATCATCAGACAAACAAACAACCAATAACAACCATAACACACAATTGTAGCGACCCAAATTTCCGGTAACTTTTGAGCTAACCAAACCGCACCAGTCCAACCCAAAGTGCACGGAAAATGGATTACTAGAAGAAAGAAGTTAGAGGGGGAGGTAAGAAAGGAAGAAATATAAGAATAGAAGAAGAAGAATCAACACAACACAGAGTCTCACATCGCAGTGGAACAAAATGTAATACAGAAATAAATCTTTATTGATGTAATGACCTGGTATTTTTACGGATCACTGACACAGGTTGATTGATAATGAATACGTATTTTCAAATACGATTTAAAATTTGAATTTATTTATTACAGAATTTGTTAACATATGTATAATAGCATTTATATGTGCAGCATTTATCAGAACCTATTTTTGATACATTCAGATATAATAGCATGATTTAATAGCGTTTGTCTAATTTTATTTTTCACAGGTATATATGATAGCAAATTTTTAAGAGTGTTGTTTAAAAATCATTTTTATGTATGAAAAATAACACTTATTTTAAAATGCCATTTTTCTTTGAAAAACACTTGTTTATATATATTTTTTCGTTTTGTTTTCAAAAGCTTTAAAATCCTTAGATTGGCAAACACCTTGCTTTTTTAAAAAAAAATCATGGTTAAACACTTTGCCTAAACCATGATTTAAACACCTCCTTGCTCTCAAATCAAATGAAAAGAAATATTTAAATTTTTGTATGCATTTAAATTTGAAGACATGTATAGTCTTATCTCTTTCAAGTTCAAGATCTCCTAGATGTGATTGCATTTAAAATCTCATGAAAACCACTTGCATTTATATGCATTAAAACTAGGATATGAATTGTCAAAATCATTCTTCACTTCATGATCTTATTCATGGATCACATACACCATGGATTTGATAGCAAGGAAAGGTCTTAAGGAAGATTTGGCACATGATCAAATCATTTTAGAATGAGATATTTTCATTTTTCATTCCTTTTCATTTTAATTTCAAAAAAATAGTCACTTCTTTTATATTTTCAAAAACTTGGTTGTGTTGTCAAAACCATGTGCTAAAAATCTTGCCAAAATCTTGCCTATGCACCTAGAGTATTGCCTACACTTGATGTGTACAAACACTTAGTTTTTTCAAGAGATTTTACAAGTCAAAAATCATCACATGACATGGATTTCTATGGTACAACATTTTCAGATTTTTGCTCACTCTTGCAAGCCAAGAAACATACTTTATATTGTATGGTTAAATCAAGTTTTTATAAGAGATTTTGTTTTGAAAACACTAGACCAAAAACTGATTTTTAGATGGTACAAAAATGATGTTTTAAATTGTTTGAAAACTAAGAAAGGATTGTGAAAATCATAGGAAGGACATGAGCATTTATGTGTGTTATGTCATGGAAATCAATGGGTTAAAGGTCATGTGCATAGGGGTGTTAGGGGGTGAGAGTAGGCTGAGGTAAGGCCATGTGAACATGGGTTGTAGTCTAGATTTGGTAAGAGAAAGATATATTTTTGAGTTGACAAAACCAAATCTGAAAACAGATTTTTCCCTTTTTCAAAAACAGTTTTAAATACCCAATATTTTATAGTTCTCTACCACTATATAAAGGCATGAGTACCCATCACTCTCACACACACAAACACTGGTATTTGATCAATAAAGGAGAAGAGAAACCAAGGGGTTCAAGCATAATCGAGTTTTTCCACCTGAATTGTTCACCGTCGGGGGGACTAGGAGCTTGCGGTCCTGGGGGGAAAGCAGCGTCGGAGGGTCATGGTGGCAGGGCCGGAAGCAGGCGACGATCAGTAGACGAGGTGAGGCGCTGATGATGTTTTCCTGGATGGTGTAATTTTGACAGGAAAAGGGGTGTTCGGTCAAATCAGTGTAGACCCAAGGGGGTGATGATCAGAGTAGGTCAACGTGGTCAGGGTGACCGGTGTGTGTGGTTGGTGGTGGTGGGTGGTGGCGACAGCATGTGTGCACATGCACAACTGTGCACTTAAAAGAGAAGAAGGAGAAGAAGATCGGGCAAGGCATTTTCATGGGGTTTGATGGGTTTGGCACGATGTTTTGGGATGTGGTACTTTGGAATATGTTAGTACCAGGGTGGTATTTTGGCCAGAGGGAAAATCATGGGGGTTGGGCTTGTTTTCGTGAGGGGGCGCCAGTGTTTTCGAAAGTGGTAGTGTGCAAACATGGTACTTTGTTAAATGATGTTCTAAATGAAGTTTTTAAATATAAATTTAATATAAATTAGTTTTTAAATTAAATAAGAGTTTAAATAAAATAGGAAAAATAAGGGTTTAAGTAAAAAATAATATTTTTATTTAATTTACAAGAGAAATGGAAAAGAAGTGAATCAGGATTTCAGACGGCCGTTTGGTCAAGGACTGTAATTAAAATATAAAAAAAATTGGAATTTAAATTTAATTATATTTAATTTATAAATATAATAAGAGACGATTTTCTAATGAAATGTTCAAACTATAAAATCAAGCTGAGCGAGTATAGCAAAGCAGATATGGTTGTGACATGAAGACGAGAAGTTATCACATGAAATGTAGTCTTATTGAATTATAAATTTAGTTTATATTTTAATTTGAATTTATTTACTAAGGGAATATTTAAACTGCAAAGACAACAAGGAAGTCGTTCAGGTATAGAAGATCAGACGTTGTTCTGATAGACGACGAGAAGACAACACAAAAGCTGTAAATTTATTAAATTATAAATTTATTTGTTAATTTAAAATAGAATTTATTTTCTAGTAAAATATTTGAAATGTTAAATTTCAAAACAAGATAAAGAAGATTGTATGCAAAACATACGGTAAAATTTGCCAGTTTTTATCTGATATCTAAAATATCAGATGTCAGAAACTGATCATGAACAGTTCTGCATTTTTAAACGAGAACTGTAAATAAATGTTTTAATCGTGTTTTGACTGATAATAAAGAAAGGAATTTTATCAGTATGAAGGAGTTAAACAAGTAAAAGGGATCCAAAGGGGAAATTTGACAGAAACAATACAAAGTGTGAAAGTTGATCATAAATCACAGTTTGAGTCATTTCAAATAATCGGATTTAGAAATCATGATAAGAAATATTTTTCTAAAGAAAAATTAAATAAGAATTCATTTTTCATGATGATGAACAAAACGGAAAGAAAAACCCGTGCGATGCACAAGATAAATATGGCTGTTTTGAAAAGATAGTTAATATACCAGTTATTGACAAGATAATCATGTACTATTTGGTTTGTCTATAACTGTATATGTAGATTTGATTATAATTTTGTTAGATTTATAATTTAAAGTGAAAAATGATCATTAATCATTTCAAAGAGGCCGAAATGAAATATTTCACTTTGATTTGATTATACGTTGCGCGTCAAAGATTGTTGAATCAAAGACGACGATATACAAGGGCTATTTTTGAATAGTGCCTTCGGTTTGTCCAGTCCCAGGACAACTTGTATGGACGAATGTATGACAAATTATACCTAACAGATCGCGTAAGTTGGTCTCTTCAAAACTTAGTTTGGTGGCGGAGGAATTCGTTTCTCTTAGCTTTATACCCGTGGTTTTGGCGAGATCAATTTGTGATTTGACGGGTTTGACGATGTGGCATTCAAAGTGAATGAAGCTGTGATCTGTCAAAAGATAAGTTATGACCCCAAGCCTCACACCCAGGAAATGACAAAAATCGGGTAGGCAGCATGGCTATGTGGGTCGCTCCCATTAGGGTGTATTGTCACCATCTAGAGAATATTCGTATTTGTTACTTCTTTCATTTCTGTATCTCCCGGGGAACTACGGTGGTCGCGATAAAAAGCCGTAAGGTGACAATATATTTGATACACTCAAGAGAAATGAGTGGTCGGTCATGTGTGGGCCGGGTTGCAAGACGTTCTTGTTGAACCCAGTGTATTCGTCTCTAGAGGTACACAGTCGGCAGGTAGTCCCATACCTTGTCAGAGTTGGAAATCCAATTTCCATAAGCGCCAAGCGATTTGTATTTTGTATACTATATAGGAGAATGTGAGATGCAAGCATTCTTCTAGATTCTAAATTATTTGTGGAAGACTTATATGATAATATCTGATTTCAAGTATACAAAGTGTTTTGATCTCATAAGGTAAAAACCCATTCCGTACTTACGGCGTGGTCTTATGAGATATTTTTATTTGTTTTAAAACTGTTTACTCATACCAGTCCCCTGACTGACCCGGAGTTTATTTTTCTATGTTTTCCCTTAAACTTTTGGGTATTCATAACGCTTGTTATGAATAGACAAGTGAATCAGGATATGATGAAACTTGTGAAGCTGGAATGAAGATTTTGCTGTGCGCTGGTTCATCTATCTACTGTATAATTAAGTCTGTCAGTTGATTATCTATGATTTGTATAATTACTGATGTACCAAGAAAGGATTGTATCACTAGACATTTGATGCCCTGATGTAATTTATTCCGCTGTGAAATGTTATAAAGTATTATCTTTTGTGAAAATTCCGCTGTGAGATTCTGATGTTTCTGTGATTTATCTTCTATCTATTCTTATTTCTCATTAATGGCACAACTTGAGATGTGTTCGAAAGTTGGGTCGTTACAGCTCGTATCAGAGCTTAGGTTTCTGATTACCTAGGCTTTGGGTGAGTGTGAGAGAGCGTATTTTTATATAAAATTTAAAATAAATCAACTTGGATGATATACCTAAGTTAGTTATATTCGATCAAGTCTGTATTTACGACCTGTTATATTCAGGTGATTAAGATGAGTAACCAAGGACGAAGGGGTCGAACTAGAGGGTCATCCATTACTACTGGTCGTAATACTGGATCCCAGGATCAAATTGAAACTATGGAGGAAGTTGTACCAGTCCAGCAGAATAAAAGGAGTTAATTAACTAAGGTCAGCCTCTAGATAAATTGGATATGGTTGGATTGGATTGGAATAATATCCACTCATATTGATATAAGGAAATCGAGTTAGAATTTTAAAATTGAGTAAAATTTGGATTTCCTGGAAATAAGGCTGGACTTGAGGGTTTATTGGGTATGGACTCAGGAAAGTGGATTGGTCGATTTGTGAAATAAAGTCGAATTTGTGAATTCTGAAATAGAGATCATTAAGTACGTGAACAAATATTTTGGGAAATACTTAACGAAGTTAAGTAACTTGACTGATGAATTAAGAAGGGATTTTGGACGGATATATTTTTGGTTTTGAATAAGATATTTCTGATGTGTGTTTTATTTGCTGATGTGTGTTTTAATATGTGTTTATATATAAGTCGATAACTCTAAACTACTACTTACAAATTTCGGGGACGAAATTTATATAAGGGGGGTAGAATGTAATGACCCGACATTTTTACGGATCACTGACACAGATTGATTGATAATGATTACGTATTTTCAAATACGATTTAAAATTTGAATTTATTTATTACAGAATTTGTTAACATATGTATAATAGCATTTATATGTGCAGCATTTATCAGAACCTATTTTTGATACATTCAGATATAATAGCATGATTTAATAGCGTTTGTCTAATTTTATTTTTCACAGGTATATATGATAGCAAATTTTTAAGAGTGTTGTTTAAAAATCATTTTTACGTATGAAAAATAACACTTATTTTAAAATGCCATTTTTCTTTGAAAAACACTTGTTTATATTATTATTTTTTCAAAAGCTTTAAAATCTTAGATTGGCAAACACCTTGCTTTAAAATAAAAAAAGAAAAAAACATGGTTAAACACTTTACCTAAACCATGATTTAAACACCTCTTTGCTCTCAAATTAAATGAAAAGAAATATGTAAATTTTTGTATGCATTTAAATTTGAAGACATGTATAGTCTTATCTCTTTCAAGTTCAAGATCTCCTAGATGTGATTGCATTTAAAATCTCATGAAAATCACTTGCATTTACATGCCTTAAAACTAGGATATGAATTGTCAAAATCATTCTTCACTTCATGATCTCATTCATGGATCACATACACCATGGATTTGATAGCAAGGAAAGGTCTTAAGGAAGATTTGGCACATAATCAAATCATTTTAGAATGAGATATTTTCATTTTTCATTCCTTTTCATTTTAATTTCAAAAAAATAGTCACTTCTTTTATATTTTCAAAAACTTGGTTGTGTTGTCAAAACCATGTGCTAAAAATCTTGCCAAAATCTTGCCTATGCACCTAGAGTATTGCCTACACTTGATGTGTACAAACACTTAGTTTTTTCAAGAGATTTTACATGTCAAAAATCATCACATGACATTGATTTCTATGGTACAACATTTTCAGATTTTTGCTCACTCTTGCAAGCCAAGAAACATACTTTATATTGTATGGTTAAATCAAGTTTTTATGAGAGATTTTGTTTTGAAAACACTAGACCAAAAACTGATTTTTAGATGGTACAAAAATGATGTTTTAAATTGTTTGAAAACCAAGAAAGGATTGTGAAAATCATAGGAAGGACATGAGCATTTATGTGTGTTATGTCATGGAAATCAATGGGTTAAAGGTCATGTGCATAGGGGTGTTAGGGGTGAGAGTAGGCTGAGGTAAGGCCATGTGAACATGGGTTGTAGTGTAGATTTAGTAAGAGAAAGATATATTTTTGAGTTGACAAAACCAAATCTGAAAACAGATTTTTCTCTTTTTCAAAAACAGTTTTAAATACCCAATATTTTATAGTTCTCTACCACTATATAAAGGCATGAGTACCCATCACTCTCACACACACAAACACTGTTATTTGATCAATAAAGGAGAAGAGAAACTAAGGGGTTCAAGCATAATTGGTGAGTAAACTTTTGTTTAAAAATATATAAAATTTCCTGCATTTTTTTTTTCTATCCACGGATATGCTTTTGGTTTGTGTTGTTTGTTGAATGCAACCTTAGTTGAATTATTCCCTGTACTTGATTTAGAAGTAGGGGTGTGTACTTAAATTCTGTTGGTAAACATTTGATGTAGAGTGCTAATACTAACAGGTTGACAAATCATGTTATTTTGAAGCAAATTAATGATCCCTGTAAACAGCTTAAGGTTAAAGGATTTCAGTAATAATGCAGGTTAGTTCCTACCATTATATCAATCACAAAAAAAAATTAAAAGGTAGAAAGAAATGCAAAGTATACATGAGAAAAACATTGGTACTTAGAACAGGAAATAACACGGACTCTCTTAAAACCTCTCTGTTTGATAAAAAAAATAAAGTTTGATAAAAACTCAATCCATGTATATAAATGAAATCCTGAATCAAAATGAGGATTTTTAAAAGTAGTTTCGGAATTTTTAACAATCTATAGAGAGAGAAATTGGGGGATGATCAGAATTAAGGTTTAGGTCAAATTCTGGCCATCCACATGATTTGAGGCCGTGGGGTCGCTGGTGAAGTATCATCTAGGACCTAGGATGCTAGGAAAAATACCAAATATTTTTTCTAATGGGTGGATTTGGAGAATGACACTAAAATAGGGTAAAAGTATGGTTTTTGGGTTCGAGTTTTTCCACCTGAACTATTCACCGTCGGGGGGACTAGGAGCTTGCGGTCCTGGGGGAAAAGCAGCGTCGGAGGGTCATGGTGGCAGGGCCGGAAGCAGGAGGCGATCAGTAGACGAGGCGAGGCGCTGATGATGTTTTCCTGGGTGGTGGAATTTTGACAGGAAAAGGGGTGTTCGGTCAAATCACTGTAGACCCAAGGGGGTGATGATTGGAGTAGGTCAACGTGGTCAGGGAGGTCAGGGTGACCGGTGTGGGTGGTTGGTGGTGGTGGGTGGTGGCGACAGCACGTGTGCACGTGCACAACTGTGCACTTAAAAGAGAAGAAGGAGAAGAAGATCGGGCAGAGCATTTTCGTGGGATTTGATGGGTTTGGCACGATGTTTTGGGACGTGGTACTTTGGAGCATGGTAGTACCAGGGTGGTATTTTGGCCAGAGGGAAAATCATGGGGGTTGGGCTTGTTTTCATGAGGGGGCGCCAGTGTTTTTGAAAGTGGTAGTGTGCAAACATGGTACTTTGTTAAATGATGTTCTAAATGAAGTTTTTAAATATAAATTTAATTTAAATTAGTTTTTAAATTAAATAAGGATTTAAATAAGATAGAAAAAATAAGGGTTTAAATAAAAAATAATATTTTTGTTTAATTTACAAGAGAAATGGAAAAGAAGTGAATCAGGATTTCAGACGACCGTTTGGTCAAGGACTGTAATTAAAATACAAAAAAATAGGAATTTAAATTTAATTATATTTAATTTATAAATATAATAAGAGACGATTTTCTAATGAAATGTTCAAACTATAAAATCAAGCTGAGCGAGTATAGCAAAGCAGATATGGTTGTGGCATGAAGACGAGAAGTTATCACATGAACTGTAGTCTTATTGAATTATAAATTTAGTTTATATTTTAATTTGAATTTATTTTCTAAGGGAATATTTAAACTGCAAAGACAACAAGGAAGTCGTTCAGGTATAGAAGATCAGACGTTGTTCTGATAGACGACGAGAAAACAGCACAAAAGCTGTAAATTTATTAAACTATTAATTTATTTGTTAATTTAAAATAGAATTTATTTTCTAGTGAAATATTTGAAATGTTAAATTTCAAAACAAGATAACGAAGAATGTATGCAAAACATACGGTAAAATTTGTCAGTTTTTATCTGATATCTAAAATATCAGATTTCAGAAACTGATCATGAACAGTTCTGCATTTTAAACGAGAACTGTAAATAATTGTTTTAATCGTGTTTTGACTGATAATAAAGAAAGGAATTTTATCAGTATGAAGGAGTTAATCAAGTAAAAGGGATCCAAAGGGGAAATTTGACGGAAACAATACAAAGTGTGAAAGTTGATCATAAATCACAGTTTGAGTCATTTCAAATGATCGGATTTAGAAATCATGATAAGAAATATTTTTCTAAAGAAAAATAAAATAAGAATTCATTTTTCATGATGATGAACAAAACGGAAAGAAAAACCTGTGCGACGCACACGATAAATTTGGCCGTTTTGAAAAGATAGTTAATATACCAGATATTGACAAGATAATCATGTACTGTTTGGTTTGACTATAACTGTATATGTAGATTTGATTATAATTTTGTTAGATTTATAATTTAAAGTGAAAAATGATCGTTAATCATTTCAAAGAGGCCGAAATGAAATATTTCACTTTGATTTGATTATACGTTGCGCGTCAAAGATTGTTGAATCAAAGACGACGATATACAAGGGCTATTTTTGAATAGTGCCTTTGATTTGTCCTCCCAGGACAACTTGTATGGACGAATGTCTGACAAAGTATACCTAACAGATCGCGTAAGTTGGTCTCTTCAAAACTTAGTTTGGTGGCGGAGGAATTCGTTTCTCTTAGCTTTATACCCGTGGTTTTGGCGAGATCAATTTGTGATTTGACGGGTTTGACGATGTGGCATTCAAAGTGAATGAAGCTGTGATCTGTCAAAAGATAAGTTATGAGCCCAAGCCTCACACCTAGGAAATGACAAAAATCGGGCAGGCAACATGGCTATGTGGGTCGCTCCCATTAGGGTGTATCGTCACCATCTAGAGAATATTCGTATTTGTTACTTCTTTCATTTCTGTATCTCCCGGGGAACTACGGTGGTCACGACAAAAAGCCGTAAGGTGACAATATATTCGATACACTTAAGAGAAATGAGTGGTCGGTCATGTGTGGGTCGGGTTGCAAGACGTTCTTGTTGAACCCAGTGTATTCGTCTCTAGAGGTACACAGTCGGCAGGTAGTCCCATACCTTGTCAGAGTTGGAAATCCAATTTCCATAAGCGCCAAGCGATTTGTATTTTGTATACTATATAGGAGAATGTGAGATGCAAGCATTCTTCTAGATTCTAAATTATTTGTGAAAGACTTATACGATAATATCTGATTTCAAGTATACAAAGTGTTTTGATCTCATAAGGTAAAAACCCGTTCCGTACTTACGGCGTGGTCTTATGAGATATTTTTATTTGTTTTAAAACTGTTTACTCATACCAGTCCCCTGACTGACCCGAAGTTTATTTTTCTATGTTTTCCCTTAAACTCTTGGGTATTCATAACGCTTGTTATGAATAGACAAGTGAATCAGGATATGATGAAACTTGTGAAGCTGGAATGAAGATTTTGCTGTGTGCTGGTTCATCTATCTACTGTATAATTAAGTCTGTCAGTTGATCATCTATGATTTGTATAATTACTGATGTACCAAGAAGGGATTGTATCACTAGACATTTGATGCCCTGATGTAATTTATTCCGCTGTGAAATGTTATAAAGTATTTTCTTTTGTGAAAATTCCGCTATGAGATTCTGATGTTTCTGTGATTTATCTTCTATCTATTCTTATTTCTCATTAATGGCACAACTTGAGATGTGTTCGAAAGTTGGGTCGTTACAATTGAGAGCTTTAAAAATACTTACAATATCAGGGTACATCACACAACGGGACAGTTATAATAACCTGTTCCCATATACAACACACAGCGAAATAGTAGCTATATAATATCATACGACTGAACATCTCCAGCTCGTCTCTGGACTTCGCATCATCTGATAACCTGAACCTGTACACCGCGGGCTATCCCGAGCATTTACAAAACACCGGGTCAGTCTGGTGAACCAGACTGAGATAAACACACTAAGTTTAAGGGTATCACACAACCTGATTTTAAAGTTAAAATCTTTTCGAAAGAAAAGGATAATCGTAAGACCAAATCCACACATAAATACGGACGGTTTTTACCTTACGATAACCCAAAAATAGTTTTGAAATCAATTTCTTTTTCTAATATTATAATAATGTCTAAATACAAGTAAATAGAATCTAGTAGAACGCTTGCATCTCACGCTCCACATATATAGTATAAAACCAAAACCGCATGTGCTTATTGGAGATTGGATTCCGACTATGACAAGGTATGGGACCACCTGTCGATAGTGTATCTCTAGAGGCGAATACACTAGGTTCAACAAGAACGTCTTGCAACCCGGCCCTCACATGACCGACCACTCATTTCGCTTGAGTGTATCGAATGTATATCACCAACGGTTGGTACCTAGCCACCGTTTCCCAAAAAGGGATAGCATCGACATAGATTAAAGAAGCAAATAGATTTTCTCTAGATAGGTGATTATATACCCTAATGGGAGCGACCCACATAGCCATGCTACCTGCCCGATTTCTGTCATTTCTCGGTTGATGAGGGTTGAGGTTTAGATTAACTTCTTGGAACATTTGGCCACCATTCACTTTGAATGCCACATCGTCAGATCCATCAAATCACTAATTGATGTCCACTAATATACTCTAGGTATAAAAAAAGTGCCCCTTTTTGCCACCACTCGGTATATTTGTAAAAAATCAACGTACGTGGTTTCAGGAAATACTCTGTCTGACATTCGTCCATACAAGTCATCCAGGAACAGGATGAACCGAAGGTACTCTCCTACTGCATCCAATAATGGAATCACTCCATCGATCAGTACCAAGAAGTCCTTGCAACCCGTAGATTCCAAGCACGACAGAACCTCAGTTTATCTCTGGTTGAAATCCTAGAGATTATTAGCAGTCCTTCCGTTTAATGAAGATCTGTAAAGGCCCGCAAATCCGTGCTATCTGAGTTGACTAAAATCACCACACGTCCAACCCAAATTGCACAGAAATACGAATCATTTTTAGAAAGAAGTTAGAGGATGAGAAATAGAAAGAAAGAAATATTAGAATAGAAGAAAAACGAAGATCACAAACTCACAGCGGAACGAATAAAATATATTATATAACATAACTTTTGAAATACAAATCAGTAACTTTATATACATACCATCATCAGAGCACAACCGTCATTTCTGGAACAGTTATAAACACCTGTTTCCAGATACAACATAGTACACAGCGGAAATACGATAATCTACAGCTAACTGGTGAAGCCTCCTGCTTCCAGCTCCTCCAATTGAATCTGTGAAATCCCGACTACTTGACTGCCCGTACAAATTTGGGCACCCAAGAGTTTAGGGAAAACAAAACAAAATAAACTCTGGGTCAGTCATGGGACTGGTGTGAGTAAACTCAAATCATTGGTTTAACCTTTAAAATCCTTTCAAAAGAAAAGATAATAGTAAGACCAGCCCACACATAAACATGGACGGTTTTTACCTTACTATAACCTAAAACACTTTGATACGAAAATCCAGTGATATTATAATAATGTTTACAACAAGTAAATAACCAAATAGCAAAACGCTTGCATCTCACGCTCCACATATATAGTATAAAATCAAAAATCGCATGGCGCTTATTGGAGATTGGATTTCCAACATGACAAGGTATGGAACCACCTTCCGCTAGTGTATCTCTAGAGAGGAATACACTGGGTTCAACAAGAACATCTTGTAACCCGGCCCACACATGACCGACCACTCATTTCGCTTGAGTGTATCGAATGTATATCACCAACGGTTGGGATCAACAACCGCCTCCCGACTGGGACAGCATCGAATAGAATAAGAAATTAAATGAACCTCTAGATAGGTGATTATACATCCTAATGGGTGCGACCCACATAGCCATGCTGCCTGCCCGATTTTTGTCCTTTCCCGGTTGTTGAGGCCTGAGGCTACGAATACTTACCATCCATTGATAGCACAATCACTTTGAATGCCACAATGTCAGATCCGTTAATCACTAGTTGAGTTTGCACAAATATTCTGGATGTTATGCTAAGGGAATAAATCCGTTGCAACCATATATATTATACAGACCAACCCATTTGATCATTGGAAATACTCTGTCAGACATTCGTCCATTTACGTTCGTTCTGGGATTGAACGAAACCGAAGGCACTATTTCTATTTAATAGAAAGAGTCCTTGCACTTTACTCCGTCTTCAATATATTCAGCATACTTGGTTCGCAACGCTTATGCCGATACGGAGTGGTTCTTCGGATAATAATCCAACCGGTCTCTCCATATTGACAACGATGGTCAAAACATCGATAGTCTGTGATTTAACTATCAAATAAAAACAAGTGTTCATCCAAACATATCAAACAAATCACTGGGCTCTTTAATTAATATTTCATTAATTAAATCTCTTCTCCATTTCCCCTATCAATATTTGTTAACCAAATATTTTCAATAACCATATTGGCCCTTTATGCTATTTGGAAAGCATTTCCCAATATCAACTTCTTTTATTTTCTATATATTAGAAAATATCTCTATTTGCAATTGGAAACAATTCCAATCACTTATCTCTATCCCGACTATTTTAATTATACTCAGGAAATATTTACTTGTTATATTTCCAAAATTCCATCACTTGGGTTTAAAACGAATGTTGTGTAAAACATCGTTACAATAACCCAAAATATTTTATTCAACTAACTCTTTTTCAAACACTTCTCTTCGAGACTGGATCTTGCTATTTATCCATTAAAAATGAAATCAATCAAGTTGGGGTAAAATTACCTCTCAGACCTTAACTGAAAACATCCTCAACTTCAAAACGGCAAAACCCCTTACCTCGAATAAACACACTATACAATCCAATTATTCATTTTTAAAACATGTATAAAGTTCGCTTTCTATTTCTAATTTATAGATTTCCCTTTTTGTTTATAATATTCGATTTTTTATATTCACTTACCTATCGAATTCTATACGTCGATATAATGATTTCTAACTATCAAAAATATCTTAAAAATATTCTAACTCCTTAAATTTTCAGAAAAATTCGCCATAACCTCCCCTGTATCGGGAGCATCAGGAAATTTCAAATAGCTTCCCGGTAACTTCTCATATCAAAAAGAAAAAGAAAAAGCCAAGCGGCTTGCCGATACAACGCATAAAATCTCATATATGAATTAAACATGTACCTTATTGTCGAGCACACTAATTATATACCTTCATCACTTTATCCCATAACTGTCTCCGGTATATCTATACCTGTACAATTCATTTCAACTTCATACACTCGTTTTGACTCAATTCGTTAAAGTAACTCTTTAACTAACTCTTTGCCCATTTCGCTTGTATATATGAATATAACACGTTTCAAATATATTTCAACTTACTTATCAACTAATTGAATTCAAATTTTAATTTAAGTTCTATATTTGATTTCAAATATATGTTTACAATTCAAAAATTCAATTTCCAAAGTTCGACTTCAATTCACTACTCGATTAACTAATCCTTCTTTGACTTAGTTAATTCTATTCAATAATCAAAAATATGATTATTGTTTCAAAAATCACTTTTCTTACTTCACTTGAGTTCACCTTTATGTTCTAACTCAAGACCAGGATTTTAAATGGAAATTCGGATTTTTATTTGCTTAGAAATCCTTATATTTATTATATAAAATCCATTATGGTTTTAATGGTTTCTGGCGCTGCACATTTAAAAATTTGATTTTGACATAACACAAAATCTATTCGACGAAATCCGGATTTTTCTCCTTCATTAGAAAACTATTATCAAATCGGTCCTGACGTTCCTTGTTTCAAAGAATTCCGACTTCAATTGGGTTCTGTATACTCGATTGAAGTTCGAATCGCCAATTTACGAACTACAGCGCTGCGGCGAGTTCGTTTTAATTATATTTATATATATAAAAACTTTTAAACTTCGTTAAAATGAATCCAACTCCATTTTAACTCTATTTGAATTTCTTGATTCAAATTCCAATCTCGCTTTTATTTGAATTCTATATTCAAATTCCAATTCCTTTTCTATTTGAATTCTATGTTCAAATTCTATTTCCTTTTCTATTTGAATTCTAAATTCAAATTTCCATTTCCTTTTCTATTATCCAAATTCTATATTTAAATTTCCTTTATTCAACTCCCATTTAAATTCCTATATTCAAATTCTATAGTTGAATTTCCTTTTCTATTTTATATTCAAATTCAATACTTGAATTTCTATTTCAATTCCATATTCAAATTCAAATACTTGAATTTCAATTTCAATTTCATATTCAAATTCAATACTTGAAATTCCATTTGAATTCTATTATTCAATTTCTATACTTGAAATTCCATTTGAATTCTATTATTCAATTTCTATTTCAATTCTTCTTTGAAATTCTATATTTCAAATTCAATTCAATTCTTCTTTGAAGTTCAATATTTCAAATTCAATTCAATTCTTCTTTGAAATTCAATATTTCAAATTCAATTATTCAAATTCCTTTATTCCTCTATTCACATTCCTTTATGAATTTCTATATTCAAATTCCATATTCAATTCTTTTTGAATTCTCGATTCAAATTCTATATTCAATTCTGTTTGAATTCTCTATATTCAAATTTCTATATTCAATTCTGTTTGAATTCTCGATTCAAATTATATATTCAATTCTGTTTTAATTCTCTATATTCAAATTCCTTTATTAAGTTTCCATTCGAATTTCTATATTCAAAATTCTATTTCAAATTATTTTATTCAAACCCCTTTTGAATTCCTCTTTGAATTTTCTTTATTCAAATTCTATATTTGAATTTCATTATTCAATTTCATTTTCAATTCTATTTGGATCTATTTGAATTTTCTATATTCAAATTTCAAATTCAATTCTATTTGAATCTTCTATGTTCAAATTTCAAATTTCAATTCTATTTTAGAAAAATAGAATTTCCTTTCTAATTCTCAAATATCCTTTTTCATGATATTTTTAAATATCATTACTTAAGCCCAGTGATATTTAAACACACAAAGCAACCAATTATTTATTTTTCTAACACATCATATATAACAATATATATGCAAACAAATAAACAAACAGATAATATATTTTTGAGGAATCCAGTTGGATTCCTCCAACCTGTTTTCCTGCATCCACAGATGTTAGCACATAAATAATACCCATTCTGCTTCATGGCAGAATATCGTGGTATAGAAGGTCATCCACTAATCATAGCGTGGGGCGTATAGGGTAATCATCCGCTATGAAACTGCGGGCATCCGCTAATGAGACTGCGGGAATCCAACCAATCAATCAACCCAATATATATATAATAGCCTAAATAACTAATATATATAAAACAAGCAGAAAAATCCAAACAAGCAACAACAATTATTTTTACGAAGTAAAAATAATTATAAATAAAAGGTGAGTGAGATTTACTCACCTCGATTTTTCCATTGTCGAATAATCCCATTCAACTCCTTATTTCTTCTAGGAATCATCTTAGATCATCTCGAGTAAATTTAATTTGCACCTATGATAATTATTTTATCGATTAAATGATTCATTTAAATCAACTATTAACAAATTAAATTTAAACTAATCTACTTTAATGAAAAGACATTAACTAAGTTAATTGTAATTAATTTATCTAAATCCTTGGTTAGATTAATCGATTAAGTTATTATTCACTTCAACTTTAATTACTAACAATTAATCTATGCATTTTATGAACTTAATCAAAACATATACCTTGTTGTTCTCGACCAATCGCAAACCATATCTTCAAAATTTGCGGATCCATTTTACTTTATTCAATCCCAAGCAGGTCTGCTCCTTCCTAACCAAACGCCAAAGCTAGTGGCTTCTGCCAACATGCTTATTTACATTGCTATTTCCGCATTTAATCGAACACTTGCTGTGCATCTTTCCCTCATTGTCCCTCACTTCACCATGAACTCAAACAAAATCCCCTTCAAAACTGATATGCCGAACCATACCAACAGCTCTCCCGTCCTTGCCAATTCCCAGTTCACACAGTACATCAACATTCGCACTTACCCAGTTTCTCCAGTATATCACGACTCTAACAGCCCACTTCCCTCCAGAAATACCAATTAACACCGGCCTCTACCAGTACATCGCACTCAACTCAAGTGCGCTCTGAACCAACTTCGACCCTTCTAGAAGCTACCGCAACAATCTCCTTTCCCGTCGACGAACTCGAAGTCCCTTGTATCGTTGTTCGAAGTCTTGTAGTTAAAGTGAGCGTCGCACCGCCTTTGACCTAATACCTGTCCTCCCAGCAAGCGTCTCCTGTTGGTCCGAGCCTTAGGGTATTCGCGATTTTCCCCTTTCAATCTTGAATATCGCAGCCATTTTAATTTCCTTTTTGAAGCTTTTCGATCTGTTGGTTTTTGCGCGTTTGAGTTAGCAGAGAACGGAATCAGAAGATGAGAATCATATATTTATTTTATTTGCTTAAAGCTTTGAATGCGGTTTGGATTTTGCTGAAGAATAGAAAGGGGAAGCACTGCAATTTATAGAAGAAAGGGGAAAACACAATGTATGCTGCCATTTAATTGATGTCCCCTTGATATCGAGAACGGGAAACAAAAATTACTGCTCGAGAAGAAGAGATAGCATGCGAGAAATATAGTTTAGGGTGGCTTCTGATAGAGCATAGGTCGGCTTGAATTTAGGGTAGGGTAAAATATCTCACCAGTCCCTTATTTTAAAATCCTTAACCGCTATTTAGTCGCAACGACCGACGTTTTCAAGATTATACGATATTTTGAATTTAACAGAATCGGTTTAAAACGGAATAACACTATTAAATTAAATTAACCCATTTAAAATGTAAATTGGTTTCTAAACAAATAAATTCATTTATATCATCAATTCAATATTTAAATGGACAAAAATCCGGGACGTTACATTCCTTCCCCCTTAAAAGAATTTCGTCCCCAAAATTAGTAAGGCAGAAGAAATGTTACGGACCCGGTAACTTTCCAAAAGCTCACTTTGTTAGAACTCAGTATTTCATTTATTCAAATTAATTCAAATTGATTCAAATCAATTTATTCATTTCAATCCATTTAACTTGCACAAATTTTAAACTCCAGAATTCAAATTCCCGGGTTTTTATTTCAAATCCCTTTTTTTCTGAAGTCACATAAATATATATACATATATTTATTTCTATTTAAATTCAAAACATTTTGAATTTCAAACCACTTGTTTTCTTTCAAACAAACTTCCCATCAAAAACTTTTCTAAAGTAGCAATCCATCACTTAGAAACTCGAAAATGAACACTGATGAAGCTGCAGTCTTCATCAGAATTATTTTCCAGCCACTGAAGTGAGTTCAATGCTTTATCACTTTCGAAGTCTATTCAAAATGATTTTTATTCAAAAATCCTTCTAACATAAAGCTATATTATTTAAATATACTTCAGAAAATATTTTCAAAACTTCCTAGGATTTAAATTATGAATTCTGTTTTGAATTCAATTTTTTATTCATCTCACTTGTATATTTCATTTATATACAAATTTTGTTTGGTTATAATTACCCATTCCAATTTTATAATCTCATTGGATTATAATCCTAACAATCAACACATCCATATATAATATAATAATTTCAGAAAATTATTCCTATATAAAAATAGAAATTTGGGTAAAATTATTTCATTTACCCTCTTTAAAACAATACTGTGTCGAATTTCTCTGTTTAAGTGTTTAGAAATTCCTATCGACTTCGTGGCGTCCCACGATTCGACCAGAATTCATAAACCACTCAACAGACTAGCCAACACAATATAAAACAATTTTTATATTAATTTACAAATACGTGCCCTCGTATATACACTTAACTCATTCTAGGGTACTACTGACCCTATCTCTAATGAGCACATGCCACACAAGCCTAGGTGTTCGCTCAACCTAAGCTCTGATACCAACTGTAAAGACCGGCAAATCCGTGCTATCTGAGTTGACTAAAAACACCACACGTCCAACCCAAATTGCACAGAAATACGAATCATTTTTAGAAAGAAGTTAGAGGATGAGAAATAGAAAGAAAGAAATATTAGAATAGAAGAAAAACGAAGATCACAAACTCACAGCGGAACGAATAAAATATATTATATAACATAACTTTTGAAATACAAATCAGTAACTTTATATACATACCATCATCAGAGCACAACAGTCATTTCTGGAATAGTTATAAACACCTGTTTCCAGATACAACATAGTACACAGCGGAAATACGATAATCTACAGCTAACTGGTGAAGCCTCCTGCTTCCAGCTCCTCCAATTGAATCTGTGAAATCCCGACTACTTGACTGTCCGTACAAATTTGGACACCCAAGAGTTTAGGGAAAACAAAACAAAATAAACTTTGGGTCAGTCATGGGACTGGTGTGAGTAAACTCAAATCATTGGTTTAACCTTTAAAATCCTTTCAAAAGAAAAGATAATAGTAAGACCAGCCCATACATAAACATGGACGGTTTTTACCTTACTATAACCCAAAACACTTTGATACGAAAATCCAGTGATATTATAATAATGTTTACAACAAGTAAATAACCAAATAGCAGAACGCTTGCATCTCACGCTCCACATATATAGTATAAAATCAAAAATCGCATGGCGCTTATTGGAGATTGGATTTCCAACATGACAAGGTATGGAACCACCTTCCGCTAGTGTATCTCTAGAGAGGAATACACTGGGTTCAACAAGAACATCTTGTAACCCGGCCCACACATGACCGACCACTCATTTCGCTTGAGTGTATCGAATGTATATCACCAACGGTTGGGATCAACAACCGCCTCCCGACTGGGACAGCATCGAATAGAATAAGAAATTAAATGAACCTCTAGATAGGTGATTATACATCCTAATGGGTGCGACCCACATAGCCATGCTGCCTGCCCGATTTTTGTCCTTTCCCGGTTGTTGAGGCCTGAGGCTACGAATACTTACCATCCATTGATAGCACAATCACTTTGAATGCCACATTGTCATATCCGTTAATCACTAGTTGAGTTTGCACAAATATTCTGGATGTTATGCTAAGGGAATAAATCCGTTGCAACCATATATATTTATACAGACCAACCCATTTGATCATTGGAAATACTCTGTCAGACATTCGTCCATTTACGTTCGTTCTGGGATTGAACGAAACCGAAGGCACTATTTCTATTTAATAGAAAGAGTCCTTGCACTTTACTCCGTCTTCAATATATTCAGCATACTTGGTTCGCAATGCTTATGCCGATACGGAGTGGTTCTTCGGATAATAATCCAACCGGTCTCTCCATATTGACAACGATGGTCAAAACTTCGATAGTCTGTGATTTAACTATCAAATAAAAACAAGTGTTCATCCAAACATATCAAACAAATCACTGGGCTCTTTAATTAATATTTCATTAATTAAATCTCTTCTCCATTTCCCCTATCAATATTTGTTAATCAAATATTTTCAATAACCATATTGGCCCTTTACGCTATTTGGAAAGCATTTCCCAATATCAACTTCTTTTATTTTCTATATATTAGAAAATAACTCTATTTGCAAATGGAAACAATTCCAATCACTTATCTCTATCCCGACTATTTTAATTATACTCAGGAAATATTTACTTGTTATATTTCCAAAATTCCATCACTTGGGTTTAAAACGAATGTTGTGTAAAACATCGTTACAACAACCCAAAATATTTTATTCAACTAACTCTTTTTCAAACACTTCTCTTCGAGACTGGATCTTGCTATTTATCCATTAAAAATGAAATCAATCAAGTTGGGGTAAAATTACCTCTCAGACCTTAATTGAAAACATCCTCAACTTCAAAACGGCAAAACCCCTTACCTCGAATAAACACACTATACAATCCAATTATTCATTTTTAAAACATGTATAAAGTTCGCTTTCTATTTCTAATTTATAGATTTCCCTTTTTGTTTACAATATTCGATTTTTTATATTCACTTACCTATCGAATTCTATACGTCGATACAATGATTTCTAACTATCTAAAATATCTTAAAAATATTCTAACTCCTTAAATTTTCGGAAAAATTCGCCATAACCTCCCTTGTATCGGGAGCATCAGGAAATTTCAAATAGCTTCCCGGTAACTTCTCATATCAAAAAGAAAAAGAAAAAGCTAAGCGGCTTGCCGATACGGCGCATAAAATCTCATATATGAATTAAACATGTACCTTATTGTCGAGCACACTGATTATATACCTTCATCACTTTATCCCACAACTGTCTCCGGTATATCTATACCTGTACAATTCATTTCAACTTCATACACTCGTTTTGACTCAATTCGTTAAAGTAACTCTTTAACTAACTCTTTGCCCATTTCGCTTGTATATATGAATATAATACGTTTCAAATATATTTCAACTTACTTATCAACTAATTGAATTCAAATTTTAATTTAAGTTCTATATTTGATTTCAAATATATGTTTACAATTCAAAAATTCAATTTCCAAAGTTCGACTTCAATTCACTACTCGATTAACTAATCCTTCTTTGACTTAGTTAATTCTATTCAATAATCAAAAATATGATTATTGTTTCAAAAATCACTTTTCTTACTTCACTTGAGTTCACCTTTATGTTCTAACTCAAGACCAGGTTTTTAAATGGAAATTCGGATTTTTATTTGCTTAGAAATCCTTATATTTATTATATAAAATCCATTATGGTTTTAATGGTTTCTGGCGCTGCACATTTAAAAATTTGATTTTGACATAACTCAAAATCTATTCGACGAAATCCGGATTTTTCTCCTTCATTAGAAAACTATTATCAAATCGGTCCTGACGTTCCTTGTTTCAAAGAATTCCGACTTCAATTGGGTTCTGTATACTCGATTGAAGTTCGAATCGCCAATTTACGAACTACAGCGCTGCGGCGAGTTCGTTTTAATTATATTTATATATATAAAAACTTTTAAACTTCGTTAAAATGAATCCAACTCCATTTTAACTCTATTTGAATTTCTTGATTCAAATTCCAATCTCGCTTTTATTTGAATTCTATATTCAAATTCCAATTCCTTTTCTATTTGAATTCTATGTTCAAATTCTATTTCCTTTTCCATTTTAATTCTAAATTCAAATTTCCATTTCCTTTTCTATTATCCAAATTCTATATTTAAATTTCCTTTATTCAACTCCCATTTAAATTCCTATATTCAAATTCTATAGTTGAATTTCCTTTTCTATTTTATATTCAAATTCAATACTTGAATTTCTATTTCAATTCCATATTTAAATTCAAATACTTGAATTTCAATTTCAATTTCATATTCAAATTCAATACTTGAAATTCCATTTGAATTCTATTATTCAATTTCTATACTTGAAATTCCATTTGAATTCTATTATTCAATTTCTATTTCAATTCTTCTTTGAAATTCTATATTTCAAATTCAATTCTTCTTTGAAGTTCAATATTTCAAATTCAATTCAATTCTTCTTTGAAATTCTATATTTGCTTAAAGCTTCGAATGCGGTTTGGATTTTGCTGAAGAATAGAAAGGGGAAGCACTCTAATTTATAGAAGAAAGGGGAAAACACAATGTATGCTGCCATTTAATTGATGTCCCCTTGATATCGAGAACGGGAAACAAAAATTACTGCTCGAGAAGAAGAGATAGCATGTGAGAAATATAGTTTAGGGTGGCTTCTGATAGAGCATAGGTCGGCTTGAATTTAGGGTAGGGTAAAATATCTCACCAGTCCCTTATTTTAAAATCCTTAACCGCTATTTAGTCGCAACGACCGACGTTTTCAAGATTATACGATATTTTGAATTTAACAGAATCGGTTTAAAACGGAATAACACTATTAAATTAAATTAACCCATTTAAAATGTAAATTGGTTTCTAAACAAATAAATTCATTTATATCATCAATTCAATATTTAAATGGACAAAAATCCGGGACGTTACAAGATCCATGGTCTTCAATGCTCCATCTCGATCATCTCTTGATATCTTCACATATTTGTTGGTCGGAATGGTTTTCGAATATAAATTCGATCCCGGTCTTTCCGTGCCAACAATCGTATTGAACAGATTTGATAGTCGGTGATTTAACTATCAAAATAAACAGTGTTTAAATCATGATAGTCCAGTGAGTTCACTGGTTCAGTATTCGGTCTCAGTTGGCCTTTTAATTTAAAACAAATGTAAATTCATACTCTTGAATCTTTCGATATTATAAATATAGTTTTCTCGCTTCTTTATTAACATGAGATTCTTCTTTAAACCAATTCATTATTTAGGATAATCCTATATCATATTTAGTTTATTTTCACTTTCAAACCATTTACCACATTATCATATAATATTGGGAAATCAATTCAACTTATTACTCATACCATAACTTTACGAAACATCTTTGTTCATTACTTGACAACGATAACAAATGCTTACTAATATAGAGTAAATCTATTTCAATATTCAACTTTACATTTCCTATTAACCTTGCGGATATTGTTATAATTTGATGCCATCTCCTTTATTCCCCTTTTACTTTGAAATCATCATTTTATATATATTTTTTCTCCGAAAATATTTCGTTATCATTTCACTAATGAAATAATAAAGTTTATTAACCACATTGACCATTTCAACTCATATCATTCTAAGATAATCCTGAAGTCATTCAAGTTGGGGTATTTTAGTTACCTCTCGGACCTTGATCAACAACGTTCATACCTTAAATAAATATAAGTTGTAATCCAAAACCAACATTTCATTCTAATCCTAATACACATAACATTGAACTATTTAATTCAAAATACGGTTTCATAAAACTAACTTACTTTTTGCAAATCTCTTCTGGGCTATAATCATTATTCCTTAATTAAGTAATTCCTTATAAAAACGCCACTTTTTAACCTTTACCTTTCTTAAACAATTTTATTCCATAATCCGGATTTTTTTATCAAATCCTATGATCGACTTTTTTTTTTCTAGTTCACTTTTATCAATCCCTTTCCAAATCATTCAACCTTTCCCCGCTTTGCAACTCTTATTTCAATTTCCCATTTTCACTTAATCACATTTCTAGGTAACGTTAATTTAGAATTAACGATATAACACCTCAACTCCCTTTATATATATAGCTCTGGTTTATTATAAAACCTTTTAATCTAAATTCCCTTTTACTTAACTCACATAACTAAGTGACATTTACTTCAAGCCATTTTATTCGCTTGAATTCCTTTTATAACTTCATCTCTATCGACTCACCTGACGGTGAATTAATATAAACAAAACGATTTATTTTTAGGCCATTTACTGCCGATTACTCAACCAATATAGCCCATTGGTTAAAACACAACACATGTTGACTTTTGAGTCAATGGTCACTATTAAAATCAATAATCCAATCACGACAGTCATATATGATAATATGAAAATAAATAATATATTTGAGAAATCCGGTTGGATCCCTCCAACCTGTTCTTCCGTCTATACGAAATGGTTATCACAAACCAGATCATTTCATTTCCTTTGATATATAATAGTAAATAGCAACTATTTTATATCAACCAACCAATAAAACATTTCCATCAGTCACACAATCCAAACAAAAACACGTTTATTTTGTAAACGTGACCAATGAGGTAAGTTATCTTTATTTGAACCATTCGTTAGAATAACGATTTGGTATTTTACTGAAATTAAACAACGGTTTAATTTCATCAGTTAAATCAACAAATAAATTATAACTAGCAAACAGTCAATCATTAGCAAGCAGAGCACACAAGATAAAAACCCAATTTATATAAAATATAAATGGGGAAAACTGAGTGAGTTTAACTCACCTTGAATTTTCTCCATCGCTAAAATAATCCATTTTAATTAAATTAAACAAGTGTTTAATTTAATTAAAATCCTCAGCTGCGCCAAACTCTGTCCAAACTGGCTCCAATATGCTATGCTCGTCTATACGGTTTCAACGTTTCCGTTTGCCCAGATCTGTTGATATACGGACACATTATACTTTATATACGTTACGGTTAAAAAATTAATAATTTAATTAATAACTTAATTAAAAATAATAAATATTAACTAATTTGATTTGTAAATGTAACTTAATAATCACTATATATGAAATCACTACTCTTTTAAAGATTATAAATGAATACTAATCGATCCATGATTTGAACTCCTGCACGTATCTAACACCCTTATAAACTCAAACTGTCTTTGATGTTTTAACCCATGATCAGGAATATTATATATATGTAAAGTCTAGTCCAAATGAAAATGATTAGGCTGGTTAAGGTAGTGATTAGGCACTTATAACAATATGTGTATTGTACGATCTTCTTTACCTTCTTCTTCTATAAAAGCTCACCCTGTTACTACTTCATTAAAACGTAATGTCCCACTTTGAACCAAGTCCGTGTCTTCCTCCTGTCCATGTCCATGTCCATTTTCACCATACTGTCTGCACGTTCACGTCCATTTTTCTCCATTCCCATGCTGTCTACACGTCTATACCTCACTTCCCCCATTCCCACGCTTTCAAGCCCAACTCGTACAGTAACCGCACTTTCCCCACTTCCTACAATTTCTCCCGGTTTATACTAACGCCACCAAACTCTCATGCTGAGCCCATCGAAAACTCCTGCTGCATTTTCCGAAACCCATCCCACTCCATGCGGCTACTTTTCCCTTCACCTGTAATCGTATGCCACTGCTAACAACACAGTGTATGCGAGCATGCGAGTGTTGTTTGGATTTTTAGTTGATGTAGGCACTGTGTATTTTAATTATGGCAGGGAGGAGTTTTTAATTTATGTGGAAAGCTTCGGTTTCCTTCTTACTGAACCGATGAAATGGCAGAACAAAATAACTTATATATATAAAAGGATATTGTAACACCCCACCTCCGCTAGGGTCACTCACAAAGGGAATGCACTAGTTTTAGTGGAGTATTATCTAGGTAAACATGCACAGAGATATCACAAGACAGAACATAAAATAAGCAGCGGTAGAAATTAAAAACCCAATTTTTATTACTTTCAAGAAAAGAGTCAAAACCTCATATATCCAAGGTACAAATTATTTCATTACATCAAGTTCTAGATAAAGAAGCATAAACTTAAGGTAGCAAAAGTAAATTATTCCCCAAACATAGCAGAAGTGCAGCCATAGCATAGCTCAAGACCAAACCGTACATGAGCTGTCAGAAAGCAAGCTAAATCCAAGCTAAGAGCTAGTGTTTCCTCCCTGAGAACCTGGGGGGGGGGGGGACGAAAGAAAAAGAGGCGAAAGAAAAAGGTTCAGTCATAAAGACTGGTAAGTCCTAGTGACTTTCAGTATAAAAACTAGTAAAGGTAACAAGACAGGTATAAACTGAAAGTAAACATAAGGATGATGATAAGTCTGGCATGATAAACTAAGATAACGAGATAACTCAAGTATAGCATCGCATGTTCAAGGTTCGCTGCACCAACCGTACTAGTATTCTAACCCATGTCAAGTATTTATCATGAAGTGATCCCTTGGCCCAATATCATGAAGTGACCCATTATGGGGTCCCACGGTACGATCTACTAATCGATCCGCTCCCTACAAGTTCTAGCTCGTCAAGTGTCTGTGTCATACGGCCCAATCACGAAATGTAGTCACCTATGCTAGGTCCACCCTAGGGTGTATCAAGTCCTAGGGTGCCAACCACCGACATGAATCAAGCACGCACAGTGTAAATCTACGGGTGCCCAATGCCTGCTTTTTCAACTCCGGACTACGTGCACGACCATAGTCCACCTAAACCTACAATGGCGCACCTACTCAGTCGTCGTTCTGGTCGCTTACAATCTGCCCAGTAATCGTGCCCCACCCTACCTAGTCCCAGGGTATCGTGATACATCTAAGTGGGTTACTGCTGAAAGGACAGCGTAACTAGGGTTTCTAATGGGTTAAGTGTTGTCATCCAAATCCGTGACTTAACCCTATCCAAATCATGTATCAAGTTGGTTAAGTGTACTCTAGTGGTTCATGACTTAACCCTATCAAATCATCGTGTCAAATTGGTTAAGTATATTAAAGTGGTTCATGACTTAACCCTATCATGTGGCATTAATTCATTAGTGCACCCCAACCTCTCGAATTAGACTAATTATTGTGGTAACTGGATTTGCCGGGCAGTTCCGGGCAGATTTACACCACAACATAGTCTAACCTCTTGTTTTACGTGCGATATGACCAACTACCCACATTGGATCCTACTGTTTGCAGTCACTGGATTTGTCGGGCGGTTCCGGGAAGATTTACACTGCAAACTCAACCCATCCTCGAGTTGGCCATTTTCAAGTTTATCTAAGTGTCATGTCCATGTTCAAATTTCCATGTCAAAATTCATGTCGAGTTTCATGTCAGATTTCATGTAAGTTTCATGTCACGTTCTTGTCCATATACAGGTTCAAGTTATAATAACATTCATATTCAAGTTCAAAATCAATTCATGTTTTACCTAATCTACCCAAATCGTATTCCCATCTCATGTAAACTCGAATCGATACAATTAAATATAATTAGGGAATAACATAAAAAGGGACAGATATAAGGTGGCAAAAGTGATTACTAGCATAGCATGGTATAACTTGAGATAGATGATTATAACATTACTGGCATATGGAATATCGGCCTTAAACATAAAGATTCCAAATCTAGCAAAATGAGGTACTAGTCAAGATAACAGTTGGCATAAAGTGATAGTCATGGTAACGGTTGACATAAGGTGATAGCCATAAACTTGTGACTAATAGCAGATTCAACATTTCAGGCACGATAATAGGAGAGGTTTTTTTTTCTTTTAATTTACAACATGAATAGGCCCCAAATCAATGGCATAGTAATATACCCAAAAGCCATGATCCAAGATGAACAAGAATGGATGTAAAACAATCATCATACACAGGTCCAATTTCAATTTACACATATTCATATTATGTTTATAGTTTGAATCTAAAAGTAACTGGGGCTTACAGATCGTGGTTCGAGAATTAGAAAAAGAAAGTCGATGTTGAATCTTTATATGTTTAGTCGAGTCCTAACAGAAGTCCCCAAATCAGCAATTCTCTTAACGTAGTTTCGACGTAGAAGAAGTAGTCTCTTTCTCTAACTTTTCAACCAGAATTAGAGCAGCATAATGTCAGAGAGAATTTTTGTGTAGAGAGACTAGTGTTAGGGGCTGTTTATATAGGGTCAGGTCAACAAATGTAGACAGAAATGAGGCCAGATACATCAAAACGAATTCAGGCTCAAAAATGGGTTCTGTCACCAGGTCGACCCCCAGGTCGACACTATGGTCGACCTGGTCCTGGGTAGGTCGACTACATAGTCGACCACCAGGTCGACCTGGTCCTGGGCGGGAAATTTCCTGCCCAGTCCATTCTGGGGTTTGAATTTGAAATTTGAATTCGAATTCTGAGCTGTTTCAAACTTGAAAATTTCTGAAAACTTCGAGAGGTCATAACTTGGTCATACGGACTCCGATTTTCGAAAACTTGGACTCGTTTCGAAAACTCGGACTCGTTTCCAAGCAGAATTTCGAGATGAACGCAATGGCGTACCCCGTTTCCCTTGATTCTTATTTTAAAAATTAATTCTGCCTTGATTTATGGTTATTACACGTTATAAAAGTACGAGTTGTTACATTCTCCCCTCCTTAAAGGATTTCGTCCCCGAAATCTCTAAGTTAGAAAGAATATATCCTACCATCCAATCATCCATCTACTCGAAGCATCATCCACAGGCAACCATTGTCCTTTAAAGATTCCTAGTGCTGTATGAACATATGCAGAAAGTGTGTGTATATGTACTTATCTAATGCAAAAGATCAGGCGGTTACTGATTCAGTAAACCTCCTTAATGCAAAATATGTTAGTGTAATGAATCCAACATGTATGCAAATTCCTAACATAGTTTATAATCTCTACATGAGTGCACAAACATTCATTCATATGCAACATCCAAGTGATAGCATAACAAGTTCCATCCATGTACAAGTATAAGCACTCATGCATATGCAACATGAAATTGTGACTGAGCCGATCTAGTGCTTAATGTGTGTCATGCATCCACTAGCAATCACTTGCAAACACTTGCAACCATTTGCAAACATCAACCATAACATGTCTCAATCACATGTTTACATCTAAATGGTTCTACCTAAGGTTCTCAAGATAAGGTCGAGAAGATCACAAGACAAACGTAGATAGTGAAAGCATGATATGAAAAGGTTTTCAAGTTTATAGGAAAAAGAGATCGAGAATGTACCCTCAAAAAGAAATGGGTAAAGCACGCGTACCTTCTCTTCGGTTTCCCAAGTTGCGTCTTCTTGGGCTTCACTCCACTGAACTTTAACCAGCTTGACATCTCGATTCCTTAGCTTTTTGATCTCTGTTCCTAAGATACGAATCAGAACTCGCCTCAATGTTGCTTCTTTTTCCACTTCTACACCTTCAAGGATGCTTGGCTCAACCACTTCGGCCGATTCATGTAAGCACTTTCGGAGATGCGAGACATGAAAGACATTGTGTACTCCGGCCAACCTCTCGGGTAATTCTACTTTATAAGCCATCCGCCCAATCTTCTCAGTGATAGGGAACGGTCCTACGAATCTTGGTGCTAGTTTTCCAACCTCTCCAAAGCGAACTACATTGCGTAAAGGAGAAACTTTTATAAATACCATGTCTCCGACTTCGAACTCCAGGTCTGTCCTTCTCTGGTCCGCATAAGATTTCTGTCTATCTTGGGCCGTTTTCATCCATCTTCGTATCAACTCAATCTTCTCAGAAGTGTCCCTTATCATGTCGGGCCCAAGTATAAGTCTGTCTATCGTCTCCCACCAACAAGTTGGTGACTTGCAAGGTCTTCCATACAGGGCTTCGAACGGTGCCATTCCGATGCTAGCTTGGTAACTATTATTATATGCAAACTCCACGAGAGGAAGATGGTCTTCCCAAGTACCACCAAAGTCAAGAATGCATAGCCTCAGGAGATCCTCTAGTACCCTATTTACCCTTTCGGTTTGTCCATCCATCCGCGGGTGATAGGCCGTGCTCAAGTTCAGTCGTGTACCCATTGCTTCTTGTAGACTATTCCAAAACTGGCTAGTGAAAATTGGGTCACGGTCACTAACTATACTAGAAGGAACCCCGTGCAACCGTACTATCTCCCGAAGGTAAATAGACGCTAGCCCTGATGCGATCCTCTTGCTTTTCACTGGAATGAAGTGAGCACTTTTTGCGAGTCTATCAACTATAACCCATATGCTAGTATTTCCCTTCCTTGACCTAGGCATTCCATCCACGAAATCCATCGAGATACTCTCCAATTTCCATTGCGGAACCTCCAAAGGATGTAATAGCCCACCGGGCTTCTTCGACTCGGCCTTTACTTGTTGGCACACCATGCACTTTGAAACGAACTCTGCCATGTCCTTTTTCATTCCAGTCCAAAAGAAAATGCGTTTCATATCTCTGTACATCTTATCCCCTCCGGGATGTATGGTCATCTTCGAGTGATGTGCCTCCTCGAGAACTTTCCTTACTAAGTCTCCCACTTGTGGGATGCATAGCCTTCCATCACGCCTTAGCCATCCCTTGTCATCTATGGCATACCTACGGAGGTGACTTGACGTCTCACCCCTAATCAGCTTGTCCATGATTTCGACTATCTGTGGGTCTTCCTTCTATGAAGTCCCTACTTGATCTAGAAGTGTAGGCCTTAACTCAAGAGATGCTAACGTAGCAGCCAATGACTCAACAGTAGGTGTGAAATCAAAGGTTGCTATAAATTCAAGACTTTTCCTTTCAACAAACAAGGGGCTTAAGGTCAACCTTTTTCTACTTAGCGCGTCTGCCACTACATTACCCTTGCCAGGGGTATAAGCTATATCGAAGTCATATGATGCCATGAATTCCATCCACCGCTGTTGTCTCAGATTCAAATCTTTCTGTGAGAAGAGGTACTTAAGCGATTTATGGTCGGTATACAGCTCGAACCTCTCCCCAAGAAGATAATGGCACCAAGATTTAAGTGCAAAAACGATCGCCGCCAACTCCAAGTCATGTGTGGGATAGTTCTTCTCATGAACTTTAAGTTGTCTACCCTCATAGCATATCACTTTCCCTTCTTGCATTAGGACTACGCCTAATCTCGTGCCACATGTATCTGTGTACACGGTAAACATCTTACCTCCATCGGGTAATGCCAAAACTGGAGCTGTGGTGAGGGCTCTCTTGAGTCTCTGAAAAGCAATCTCACACTCTATGTCCCATGCAAACGCTAGGTTTTTCTTCGTTAACCTAGTAAGAGGGGATGAAATCTTAGCGAAGTCCTTAATGAACTTCCTATAGTAGCCTGCCAAACCGAGAAAGCTTCTCACTTCAGTTGCGTTCTTAGGAACTTTCCAATCTTGCACCGCAACCACCTTTGCGGGGTCCACGGCTATGCCTTGCTTAGAAACTACATGTCCAAGAAACCTAACTTCCTTCCTCCAAAAATGGCATTTGGAGAACTTAGCCTTTAACTGGTGTGCTCTAAGCGTATCCATGACTTCCTTGAGATGTCTAGCATGCTCTTCTTCATCCTTTGAGAAGATCATAATATCATCCACGAAAACTGCTACAAACTTGTTGAGGAACTCCCGAAACACCCTACTCATCAAATCTACAAAATACGCGGGTGCATTTGTTAACCCAAACGGCATGACGAGCCATTCGAAGAATCCATCTGGAGTCCTAAACGCAGTTTTTTCAATGCTATCCTCAGCCACTCTAAGCTGATGGAATCCTGTGGCTAGATCGAGTTGAGAGAAAACAGATGCTCCAATAAGCTGGTCAAACAGATCATCGATCCTTGGCAGTGGGTGCCTATTCTTCTTCGTTAGCTTGTTTAACTCATGATAATCTACGCACAGACGAAGCGAACCATCCGCCTTAGTAGCGAATACCACCGGAGCACCCCATTCAGAAATGCTTCGTCTTATGAAATTTTTCTCAAGCAACTCCTTAACTTGTTTATTGAGCTCTCTTCTTTCTCGCGGGGCCATGTGCCTAACGGGCAATGAAACTAGCTTGGCATTATCAACAAGATGAATTCGGAAGTCTATCTCGCGTTTAGGAGGTAACCCCCTTACCTCATCAAAGACATCTGGATATTCTCGGACCACTTTTACAGATTGCAAATTGTCGATGGACGAGTCAAGAGATTCAAGATAACACAACATGACGGGACCCTTAGGGTTACAAGAAATTTCAAGGGTATTACTAAGGCGAGTCTTGAGCCTCACTACCCTTCGTTCACAATCAAGAATGGCTCCATAATTGGACAGCCAATCCATACCTAAGATCAAACCGTATCCCTTAAATCCGAGAACATAAGCATTACACGCGAATTCTACGCTTACGATAGAGATCCTCAAATCCACACAAATCATAGACAAATGAGCGGAGCCCCCAATTGGATTTGAAACTATAACGGGATCCTCAACTAGACTAGTACTTAGGTGCAGATTTTCAACAATATCAGAAGAAATAAAAGTATGTGATGCGCCAGAGTCAAATAAGGTTCGAACAGGAAAGTCAGAAATGTAAACAAGGCTTTCTACAGAAATATTACTACCTCGGTCTGGTGCTGGAGTGGTGTTGAGAGCATGCAACTGCCCTCCAGAAGGTCCTGCTCGCTGGGTCTGCCCCTGCTCCTGTCCTTGCTTCTTAGGGCAATCCTTGCTGATGTGTCCAGTATCTCCACAATTAAAGCATTCACCCAACTTTCTCTTCTTCTTTCTACAGTCTTTAGCTAGATGTCTCGTAATCCCACAAAAGTTACACTTCCTTGTCTCACGTGCCTTGTTGTTATTGCCCTTGTTATTCTTGTTATTCTTGTTGCCTCCCTTCTTGAGATCAACTTTCTTATTCTGAGTCTCATTAGGCTTAACCTCCTTCTTGCTATTCTTGTCTTCCTCATGAAGTAGAGCCATATCCACCAAGCTTTCAAAGGTCGCCCCCATGGGTATATGAGTTATGGCCAAACTGTGTAGTGGCTCGTTCAATCCTCAAGCAAAGCGTACAACCTTTTTCTGGGCCGTGTTAACCAAGTCCAAACCGAATCGGGCAAGCTAATTAAACTTATTCACGTACTCCCTAACAGACATGTCCCCTTGCTTGAGTGCGAGGAACTTCTCCATCTGAAGGTTCTCTTCTGCTGACGATAAGAATTTAAGCCTAAACCTCTCTCTAAAGTCTGCCCAAGTCTCAACTGGCCTGGTAGCGTTGGTACTTCCCACCAAAATGCAGCTTCCTCTTTCAACAACCATGCTGCCAACTGAACTTTCCTATGGTCCTCCACATCAAAGATAATAAACAAGTCTTCAGTCTCCTTTAGCCAATTTCGTGCCTCAACAAAGGTTTCAGTTCCAACGAAGTTCTTGCCGCCCATTGCTTTAAAATCTTTGCATATCTTGGCAAAGGCGGTACCAGGAGGAACCGTGGCCACTGGGGGAGGAGGAGGAGGGATGTCTGCCGGGCCCTAGCTTCTAAGTACCTTCGGAACCATCCAGGTACGGGTAATCCCTCAGGAATGTTAAGATTAGACATGCTGAAAAACGAATAGAAAAAGATTCAAACGAGGAAACAAAGGAAAGTGCTAATGGCTTTTGGGGAATAACCTTTTTAAACATAAAACTTTTATTGAAAAATGCTTCTTTATAAACGGTTTTGGAAAATAGTCATAGAAGGTTTTTAAAACTTTTGCCCCGTCTGGTAACCTTCTGCTCTGATACCAAATGTAACACCCCACCTCCGCTAGGGTCACTCACAAAGGGAATGCACTAGTTTTAGTGGAGTATTATCTAGGTAAACATGCACAGAGATATCACAAGACAGAACATAAAATAAGCAGCGGTAGAAATTAAAAACCCAATTTTTATTACTTTCAAGAAAAGAGTCAAAACCTCATATATCCAAGGTACAAATTATTTCATTACATCAAGTTCTAGATAAAGAAGCATAAACTTAAGGTAGCAAAAGTAAATTATTCCCCAAACATAGCAGAAGTGCAGCCATAGCATAGCTCAAGACCAAACCGTACATGAGCTGTCAGAAAGCAAGCTAAATCCAAGCTAAGAGCTAGTGTTTCCTCCCTGAGAACCTGGGGGGGGGAACGAAAGAAAAAGAGGCGAAAGAAAAAGGGTCAGTCATAAAGACTGGTAAGTCCTAGTGACTTTCAGTATAAAAACTAGTAAAGGTAACAAGACAGGTATAAACTGAAAGTAAACATAAGGATGATGATAAGTCTGGCATGATAAACTAAGATAACGAGATAACTCAAGTATAGCATCGCATGTTCAAGGTTCGCTGCACCAACCGTACTAGTATTCTAACCCATGTCAAGTATTTATCATGAAGTGATCCCTTGGCCCAATATCATGAAGTGACCCATTATGGGGTCCCACGGTACGATCTACTAATCGATCGGCTCCCTACAAGTTCTAGCTCGTCAAGTGTCTGTGTCATACGGCCCAATCACGAAATGTAGTCACCTATGCTAGGTCCACCCTAGGGTGTATCAAGTCCTAGGGTGCCAACCACCGACATGAATCAAGCACGCACAGTGTAAACCTACGGGTGCCCAATGCCTGCTTTTTCAACTCCGGACTACGTGCACGACCATAGTCCGCCTAAACCTACAATGGCGCACCTACTCAGTCGTCGTTCTGGTCGCTTACAATCAGCCCAGTAATCGTGCCCCACCCTGCCTAGTCCCAGGGTATCGTGATACATCTAAGTGGGTTACTGCTGAAAGGACAGCGTAACTAGGGTTTCTAATGGGTTAAGTGTTGTCATCCAAATCCGTGACTTAACCCTATCCAAATCATGTATCAAGTTGGTTAAGTGTACTCTAGCGGTTCATGACTTAACCCTATCAAATCATCGTGTCAAATTGGTTAAGTATATTAAAGTGGTTCATGACTTAACCCTATCATGTGGCATTAATTCATTAGTGCACCCCAACCTCTCGAATTAGACTAATTATTGTGGTAACTGGATTTGCCGGGCAGTTCTGGGCAGATTTACACCACAACATAGTCTAACCTCTTGTTTTACGTGCGATATGACCAACTACCCACATTGGATCCTACTGTTTGCAGTCACTGGATTTGCCGGGCGGTTCCAGGAAGATTTACACTGCAAATTCAACCCAACCTCGAGTTGGCCATTTTCAAGTTTATCTAAGTGTCATGTCCATGTTCAAATTTCCATGTCAAAATTCATGTCGAGTTTCATGTCAGATTTCATGTAAGTTTCATGTCACGTTCTTGTCCATATACAGGTTCAAGTTATAATAACATTCATATTCAAGTTCAAAACCAATTCATGTTTTACCTAATCTACCCAAATCGTATTCCCATCGCACGTAAACTCGAATCGATACAATTAAATCTAGTTGGGGAATAACATAAAAAGGGACAGATATAAGGTGACAAAAGTGATTACTATACAAGCATGGTATAACTTGAGATAAATGATTATAACATTACTGGCATATGGAATATCGGCCTCAAACATAAAGATTCCAAATCTAGCAAAATGTGGTACTAGTCAAGATAACAGTTGGCATAAAGTGATAGTCATGGTAACGGTTGACATAAGGTGCTAGCCATAAACTTATGACTAATAGCAGATTCAACATTTCAGGCACGATAATAGGAGAGGTTTTTTTTCTTTTAATTTACAACACGAATAGGCCCCAAATCAATGTCATAGTAATATACCCAAAAGTCAAGATCCAAGATGAACAAGAATGGATGTAAAACAGTCATCATACACAAGTCCAATTTCAATTTACACATATTCACATTACGTTTACAGTTTAAATCTAAAAGTAACTGGGGCTTATAGATCGTGGTTCGAGATTTAGAAAAAGAAGGCCGATGTTGAATCTTTATATGCTTAGTCGAGTCCTAACAGAAGTCCCTAAATCAGCAATTCTCTTAACGTAGTTTCAACGTAGAAGAAGTAGTCTCTTTATCTAACTTTTCAACCAGAATTAGAGCAGCATAATGTCAGAGAGAATTTTTGTGTAGAGAGACTAGTGTTAGGGGCTGCTTATATATGGTCAGGTCAACGAATGTAGACAGAAATGAGGCCAGATACATCAAAATGAATTTGATCTCAAAAATGGGTTCTGTCACCAGGTCAACCCCCAGGTCGACACTTTGGTCGACCTGGTCCTGGGTAGGTCGACTACATAGTCGACCCCCAGGTCGACCTGGTCCTGGACGGGAAATTTCCCACCTAGTTCATTCTGCGGTTTGAATTCGAAATTCGAATTCGAATTCTGAGCTGTTTTGAACTTGAAAATTTCTGAAAACTTCGAGAGGTCATAACTTGGTCATACGGACTCCGATTTTCGAAAACTCGGACTCGTTTCCAAGCAGAATTTCGAGACGAACACAATGGCGTACCCCGTTTCCCTTGATTCTTATTTTAAAAATTAACTTGATTTATGGTTATTACACGTTATAAGAGTACGGGTTGTTACAAATATCAAAGGGATAAGAACGAGGTCTATCATATGAAGGGACAGCGTAGATAGCAAGTAGCTGGAAGAAGCTACGGTGGTTTTCCCACAGTGATTTTTCTTTTCAATAGGGTAGGTGCTTGTGCAGATGGGTACGTTTTGGTCTGCATATTTTACTTTGATTGGGACGATTGAGAAGAAAAACCACATATGTAGAAATATAAAATAGAATAGGTTGGGTAGGATATTAAAATATAGCACATGTTGGGTACTTTTCTCATTTAGGCTGTACTAATTTAAAGGTTAGTCTGCATATTGTATATTTAAATGTTAGCGAACTGAGTTTTCAATTGATGGTGAAGGCGTAGCTGAGAAAAATATATGGGTAGGTCATCCTTCTCTTCACTAGGCATGTGCAGAAAGTTAATTCCTTAAGTCTGAAGTTGCATCACATATTAAACTTTCAGAAAGAACCTAGGCGTGAGTAGTAGTGTAGATAGAGATGCAGTACGCTGCATTTTAGTAATGTGTGTAAATCGTTTAGCATTAAGTTTGGTCCTGAGCATCGGTGTTAATATTAATACAATAATATTTATGAAACTTCGCAGTAAAGTAACACGTATAAAGCACCATATATGATCTCTGTTTTCTGATAATAAGGCTAATCTTCATAAAAAAATATTCCGGACCCAATGGGACAGGTTTCGTTGAATTCCGACATCGTTTGAGAAAAATTCCTTTATAAAACCAGAAATAAACATGCGTTTCATTTTTCCATGATCACTAGATAAATCAAATCAACTTGAAACTTTGAAATCCTATAATAATTCTTCAATACGAACCCAACGACACCAGTTTCGTCGCATTCTGAGACTGTTTCCCCAGTAGGCTATTTTACGCGCACCGCAATGCCATTTCGGACACCAAATTACACGGTCTCCAAAAATAACAAACTATATACCTATCCTGACTCTAATCAACGATACGAACTCAACGGAATTGGTTTCGCGGCCTAATTCGATCGTCTGTTCAAGTTATATCCAAATAAACCTTTATTAAATTTAATTACGCGCTATAGAAAATAAACGGGCGTTTATGGCTATCGCGGTCTCAAACGACATCGGTTTGCCACGTAATTCAACACCATACAATAATTTAACGTTGCGGTTCAATTGAAATCGATTTCGTCGAAATCTAAGTCCGTTTGCAAAACGGCTATTTTAACGTGTATATTTTAATAACGATTTTCCATAGCGACTACTTCAAAATTTGATTTGGCAATAACTAACAAACTATAACACGAAATCTGAATTTTTCTCTTTCATATGAAAATTACCATGAATACAGTTGTAATGTTTCTTGTTTCACAGAAATCCGACTTATATCGGATCCTGTATTCTCAGTTGAAATTCAAAACTCCATATTACGAACTGCTGCGCCATTTCGAGCTCGTTTTATATTATAAATAAAATTAACGTTAAAACTTCGTTTTAAATAACGAATTAAATATTAAAATCCCATTAATATCCAAATATAATATTTAAAATAAATAAATTAAATTAAATATTTGACAGCCAAAATATAGGTCGTTACATTCTTCCCACCTTAAAATAATTTCGTCCTCGAAATTGCTAAGGTAGGAGAGAACGTTACAAACCCATTAACTTTACAAAAATAATAAATTTAAAACTCGATTTTTATAATTCCAAAACTAATCTAATTGGTTTTAAAACAAATTTATTCCAAATAAAAGGATTTTCCAAAAATCTTCAAAAATTTTCTAACACCTTAAATTTTGGAAAATTTTTGGCAGAGTCTCCCCTGTACGGAGGACATCTGCAATATCGCAGGTTCAAGAAATATATATCCATCAACCAACAGGGTCGGAAAAATTCAAAAACCAAACTCAGAACCCAAATAAAAACCAAAATTTCATATTTTGCGTAGGCGTACCTTTTTGCGAGCGTTATTATGCGGTAAGCAATATTTTATATTCGAGCTTGCTTAGTTATTATGCAGCTCTATTCAAACTGGATTCAGTTAACTCCAGAATTTTCTCTTGGATGGATTTTAAAGCTGAATTGGCACTTCTGCACCTGTTCTCAACTCAAATAAATTTCATTAGTCCCCAAAACAACATCAATTAGTTTCGAATATCCATACCATACGATATAACCAGTTCTACACACAACCTAATCCACATGAGATTCTAATTATTTATAATCACTTTGTTTATTCCTTTAATTATCCATTCAGGTTTATTAATCTAGATTGATTTATCCAACTTATTTATTTCATATTGGTTTTAAACCAAGTCTATCATTTTCAAATTTATATTCAAGCAATCAACAACACAATCCAAACATATCATTCACATCAATATTAACAAATCCATCGATTTCCCATATTATAATAAATTTTAGAAAATCAATACTGTTATTATAAAATAAATTAGGCAAAAATATTTTCAAAAATAATTTTATATCAAATTACAAATACGCGCCCTCATATATATAACAAATTCGATTTGGGGTATTACTAACTCCATCTCTATCGAGTTACACCATCGAGCCAAGGTTAATACTAAACCAATAGCTCTGATACCAACTGTAGCGACCCAAATTTCCGGTAACTTTTGAGTTAACCAAACTGCACCAGTCCAACCGAAAGTGCACGGAAAATGGATTACTAGAAGAAAGAAGTTAGAGGGTGAGGTAAGAAAGGAAGAAATATTAGAATAGAAGAAGAAGAATCAACACAACACGGAGTCTCACATCGCAGCGGAACAAAATGTAATACAGAAATAAATCTTTATTGAGAGCTTTAAAAATACTTACAATATCAGAGTACATCACACAACGGGACAGTTATAATAACTTGTTCCCATATACAACACACAGCGGAATAATAGCTATATAATATCATACGACTGAACATCTCCAACTCGTCTCTGGACTTCGCATCATCTGATAACCTGAACCTGTACACCGCGGGCTATCCCGAGCATTTACAAAACACCGGGTCAGTCTGGTGAACCAGACTGAGATAAACACACTAAGTTTAAGGGTATCACACAACCTGATTTTAAAGTTAAAATCTTTCCGAAAGAAAAGGATAATCGTAAGACCGAATCCACACATAAATATGGACGGTTTTTACCTTACGATAACCCAAAAACAGTTTTGAAATCAATGTCTTTTGCTGATATTATAATAATGTCTAAATACAAGTAAATAGAATCTAGTAGAACGCTTGCATCTCACGCTCCACATATATAGTATAAAACCAAAACCGCAGGCGCTTATTAGAGATTGGATTCCGACTATAACAAGGTATGGGACCACCTGCCGATAGTGTATCTCTAGAGGCGAATACACTGGGTTCAACAAGAACGTCTTGCAACCCGGCCCTCACATGACCGACCACTTATTTCGCTTGAATGTATCGAATGTATATCACCAACGGTTGGTACCTAGCCACCGTTTCCCGAAAAGGGATAGCATCGAAATAGATTAAAGAAGCAAATAGATTTTCTCTAGATAGGTGATTATACACCCTAATGGGAGCGACCCACATAGCCATGTTGCCTGCCCGATTTCTGTCATTTGCCGGTTGATGAGGGTTGAGGTTTAGATTAACTTCTTGGAACATTTGGCCACCATTCACTTTGAATGCCACATCGTCAGATCCGTCAATTCACTAATTGATGTCCACAAATATACTCTGGGTATAAAAGAAGTGCCCCTCTTTGCCACCACTTGGTATATTTGTAAAAAAATCAACGTACGGGGTTTCAGGAAATACTCTGTATGACATTCATCCATACAAGTCATCCAAGAACAAGATGAACCAAAGGTACTCTCCCACTGCATCCAATAAAGGAGTCACCCCATGGATCAGTACCGAGAAGTCCTTGCAAGCCGTAGATTCCAACCACGACAGAACCTCACTTTATCTCTGGTTGCAATCCCAGAGATTATTAGCGGTCCTTCCGTTTAATGAAGATCCACGGTCTTCAATGCTCCATCTCGATCATCTCTTGATATCTTCACGTATTTGTTGGTCGGAATGGTTTTCGAATATAAATTCGATCCCGGTCTTTCCGTGCCAACAATCGTATTCAACAGATTTGATAGTAGGTGATTTAACTATCAAAATAAACAGTGTTTAAATCATGACAGTCCAGTGAGTTCACTGGTTCAGTATTTGGTCTCAGTTGGCCTTTTAATTTAAAACAAAAGTAAATTCATACTCTTGAATCTTTCGATATTATAAATATATTTTTATCGCTTCTTTATTTACATGAGATTCTTCTTTAAACCAATTCATTATTTAGGATAATCCTATATCATATTTAGTTTATTTTCACTTTCAAACCATTTACCACATTATCATATAATATTGGGAAATCAATTCAACTTATTACTCATACCATAACTTTACGAAACATCTTTGTTCATTACTTGACAACGATAACAAATGCTTACTAATATAGAGTAAATCAATTTCAATATTCAACTTTACATTTCCTTTTAACCTTGCGGATATTGTTATAATTTGACGCCATCTCCTTTATTCCCCTTTTACTTTGAAATCATCATTTTATATATATTTTTTCTCCGAAAATATTTCGTTATCATTTCACTAATGAAATAATAAAGTTTATTAACCACATTGACCATTTCAACTCATATCATTCTAAGATAATCCTGAAGTCGTTCAAGTTGGGGTATTTTAGTTAACTCTCAGATCTTGATCAACAACGTTCATACCTTAAAATAAATATAAGTTGTAATCCAAAACCAATATTTCATTCTAATCCCAATACACATAATATTGAACTATTTAATTCAAAATACGGTTTCATAAAACTAACTTACTTTTTGCAAATCTCTTCTAGGCTATAACCATTATTCTTTAATTAAGTAATTCCTTATAAAAACGCCACTTTTTAACCTTTACCTTTCTTAAACAATTTTATTCCATAATTCGGATTTTTTTATCAAATCCTATGATCCACTTTTTTTCCCTAGTTCACTTTTATCAATCCCTTTCCAAATCATTCAACCTTTCCCCGCTTTGCCGCTCTTATTCCAGTTTCCCATTTTCACTTAATCACATTTCTAGGTAACGATAATTTAGAATTAACGATATAACACCTCAACTCCCTTTATATATATATATATATATATATATATATATCTTTGGTTTATTATAAAACCTTTTTATCTAAATTCCCTTTTACTTAACTCACATAACTAAGTGACATTTACTTCAAGCTATTTTATTCGCTTGAATTCCTTTTATAACTTCATCTCTATCGACTCACCTGACCGTGAATTAATATAAACAAAACGATTTATTTTTAGGCCATTTACTGCCGATTACTCAACCAATATATCCCATTGGTTAAAACACAACACATGTTGACTTTTGAGTCAATGATCACTATTAAAATCAATAATCTAATCACGACAGTCATATATGATAATATGAAAATAAATAATATATTTGAGGAATCCGGTTGGATCCCTCCAACCTGTTCTTCGCTGTATGCGAAATGGTTATCACAAACCAGATCATTTCATTTCCTTTATCTGATATATAATAGTAAATAGCAACTATTTTATATCAACCAACAAAACATTTCCATCAGTTCACACAATCCAAACAAAAACACGTTTATTTTGTAAACGTGACCAATGAGGTAAGTTATCTTTATTGGAACTAATCGTTAGAATAACGATTTGGTATTTTACTGAAATTAAACATTTCATCAGTTAAATCAACAAATAAATTATAACTAGCAAACAGTCAATCATTAGCAAGCAGAGCACACAAGATGAAAACCCCAATTTATATAAAATATAAATGGGGGAAACTGAGTGAGTTTAACTCACCTTGAATTTTATCCATCGCTGAAATAATCCATTTTAATTAAATTAAACAAGTGTTTGTTATAATTAAAATCCTCAGCTGCGCCAAACTCTATCCAAACTGGCTCCAATATGCTATGCTCGTCTGTACGGTTTCAACGTTTTCGTTTGCCCAGATCTGTTGATATACGGACACATTATACTTTATATACGTTACGGTTAAAAAATTAATAATTTAATTAATAACTTAATTAAAAATAATTAATGTTAACTAATTTGATTTGTAAATGTAACTTAACAATCGCTATATACGAAATCACTACTCTTTTAAAGATTATAAATGAATACTAATCGATCCATAATTTGAACTCCTGCACGTATCTAACACCCTTATTAACTCAAACTGTCTTTGATGTTTTAACCCATGATCAGGAATATTATATATATGTAAAGTCTAGTCCAAATGAAAATGATTAGGCCGGTTAAGGTAGTGATTAGGCACTTATAACAATATGTGTACTGTACGATCTTCTTTACCTTCTTCTTCTACAAAAGCTCACCCTGTTACTACTTCTTTAAAACGTAATGCCCCACTTTGAACCAAGTCCGTGTCTTCCTCCTGTCCACGTCCATTTTCACCATACTGTCTACATGTCCACGTCCATTTTTTTCCATTCCCATGCTGTCTACACGTCTATACCTCACTTCCCCCATTCCCACGCTTTGTAGCCCACCTCATACAGTAACCGCACTTTCCCCACTTCCTACAATTTCTCCCAGTTTATACTAACGCCACCAAACTCTCATGCTGAGCCCATCGAAACTCCTGCTGCATTATCCGAAACCCATCCCACTCCATGTGGCTACTTTTCCCTTCACCTGGAACCGTATGCCAATGCTAACAACACAGTGTATGCGAGCATGCGAGTGTTGTTTGGATTTTTAGTTGATGTAGGCACTGTGTATTTTAATTATGGCAGGGAGGAGTTTTTAATTTATGTGGAAAGCTTCTGTTTCCTTCTCGCTGAACCAATGAAATGGTAGAACAAAATAACTTATATATATATATAGAAGGATATCAAAGGGATAAGAACGAGGTCTGTCATACGAAGGGACAGCGTAGATAGCAAGTAGCTGGAAGAAGCTACGGTGGTTTGCCCGCAGTGATTTTTCTTTTCAATAGGGTAGCTGCTTGTGCAGATGGGTACGTTTTGGTCTGCATATTTTACTTTTATTGGGACAATTGAGAAGAAAGGCCACATATGTAGAAATATAAAATAGAATAGGTTGGATAGGATATTAAAATATAGGCACATGTTGGGTACTTTTCTCATTTATGATGTACTAATTTAAAGGTTAGTCTGCATATTGTATATTTAAATGTTAGTGAACTAAGTTTTCAATTGATGGTGAAGGCGTAGCTGAGAAAAATATATGGGTAGGTCGTCCTTCTCTTCACTAGGCATGTGCAGAAAGTTAATTCCTTAAGTCTGAAGTTGAATCACATATTAAACTTTCAGAAAGAACCTAGGCGTGAGTAGTAGTGTAGATAGAGATGCAGTGCGCTGCATTCTAGTAATGTGTGTAAATCCTTCAGCATTAAGTTTGGTCCTGAGCATCGGTGTTAATATTAATACAATAATATTTATGAAACGTTGCGGTAAAGTAACACATAAAAAGCACCATATATGATATCTGTTTTCTGATAAAAAGGCTAATCTTCGTAAAAAAAAAATATTCCGGACCCAATGGGATAGATTTCGTCGAATTCCGACATCGTTTGAAAAAAATTCCATTATAAAACCAGAAATAAACTCACGTTTAATTTTTCCACGATCACTAGATAAATCAAATCAACTTGAAACTTTGAAATCCTATAATAATTCTTCAATACGAACCCAACAACACCAGTTTCGTCGCATTCTGAGACTGTTTTCCTGGTAGGCTATTTTTACGCGCACCGCAATGCCATTCGGACACCAAATTACACGGTCTCCAAAAATAACAAACTATACACCTATCCTGACTGTAATCGACGATACGAACTCAACGGAATTGGTTTCGCGGCCTAATTCAATCGTCTATTCAAGTTATACCCAAATAACTCTTAATTAAATTTAATTACGCGCTATAGAAAATAAACGGGCGTTTATGGCTTCCGCGGTCTCATACGACATCGGTTTGCCATGCAATTCAACACCGTACAATAATTTAACGTTACAGTTATATTGAAACTGATTTCGTCGAATTCTAAGTCCGTTTGCAAATGCCTATTTTAACGCGTATATTTTAATAACAATTTTCCATAGCGACTACTTCAAAATTTGATTTGGCCATAACTAACAAACTATAACACAAAATATGAATTTTTCTCTTTTATATGAAAATTACCATCAATACGGTTCTAACATTTCTTGTTTCACAGAAATCCGACTTATATCGGATCCTGTACTCTCAGTTGAAATTCAAAACTCCATATTACGAACCGCCGCGCCACTTCGAGCTCGTTTTATATTATAAATAAAATTAACATTAAAATTTCGTTTTAAATAACGAATTAAATATTAAAAATCCATTAATATCCAAATATAATATTTAAAATAAATAAATTAAATTAAATTAAATATTTGACGGCCAAAATACGGGTCGTTACAACAATTATAAAACCCAATTTATATAAAATATAAATGGGGAGAACTAAGCGAGTTTAACTCACTTTGATTTCCATTTGTCGTTAACAGTTTGTTGCCAATTGTGTTCAGCTTTGTCCCAAAACGGCTCTATAATGAAGTGCTCATCATACGGTTCCAATGCGACTGATTTGATCTGTGTCTGATAACGGATAAATGCATATGGTTTAAATAATAGAATGAATTATTAATTGACCATATGATATTTTCTTGTTTAAAAATAATATTTATTGATACTTAAATCATCTGTTATATTGTAACCATTTGGCACGTTGTTTAACAGGTTATTGTTCTTACTTATCTGCCATTAGAACCCGACGTAATAAAATATACAAGATATACCATTTGGGCATTTTAAATGCATGATAATATACTAACTTTTGATTTAAAAAAATTTGGGCATGCAACTTCTTCTGCTATTTTCTTTCACTTGCTATATTTACGTTTCAACTATAATGCGTGTGTATATTAGTATCTACCACGCAACACAGTTTAGTCATAACTAGAGATGTTTAAACGCACACCTTCTACTGTTTTATCTTACTCACGCTTTCATTTTTATATGTATATATCGACCTGTATAATAATAATTAATTTGGCATGCTAAATGATAATTAGGGTTACTTGAACAAATAATTAGACTTATACCTTCTTCTCTTCGCTCATGCACCAACCATGGAACCGTACCTCAACACTTGTACACTTTCTTCTTTCTTTTCACGCGCCCAGGAAAGCCATGCAAGCCTTCAGCCTTCCCTTCAAACTTCCCACCTCCACCTTCGTACTCAGTTTAACCGCACGTTTTTTTTTAAATAATTGCGAAAAGCCCAAAGACCACATTTCTGACCACGACCCAAGCTGTTGTACCCAACCCGTCCCCTTGATTCTCTCCTTCTTCTTTCCTGCGTATTTTTCCCTTCGTTGCTCTTTTTTTTTAAGCCATGAAACCTAACCAATGACCAGTTGATCCCCATGCATGCGCCTGCATGCACACAAGCATGCATTTCGATCAGCGTGCCAAGCCCTTTTTTTCTATATATATATATATATATATATATTCAAAAAGCTATGATGCTCACCAATATTTGCTTCACCACGCTGAAACCATTCCAGAAACAACTAATGCCACTTTCTTCGATCAACATCACCAGCATCTGCGTCGTCCAACGGTGACTGCACCGCCACCCGCCGCCTACAGTCGCCCTTGAACACACCGCAAGTACGCCTTCACCTTCCAGCACCATAGCAAGCCACACTTCGCCTTCCAGCAAGAAAACTCACGCACACCATTGAAGAGAGAGTTGACTGTCTCTTTTATTTATATAAGGGAAGAGTCGGCTGCTTGGTTTCGAAATGAGGAGCGGAGAAGTGATGCGGTTTAGTATAAAGCCAGAAGGAACGAAGGGAAGTGATGAGAGAACAACGTTTGTAATTTGTTTTATATTTACTGAAGAGAAAACAGGGATGGAGTGCATATTTATATATGAACGAACGTGGGGCGCAAGGTGTTAATGAATTGACGGCCAAGAAAATGAATTGTTTGGGAGCCAAGTAATTTAGATGTATAGGTATGCAGAAAACAGTATGGAGTAGCTTACAGCTAGATGGGATTCTCGATGCATTGCTTGAGGAGCACGGATTTACGGTGGATTGGCGGTGAAGTAATTACAGTTTGGGACGCAAGTAATAAAAGGGACGGGATGCAATAAACTAAACGCTACAGGCAAACAAAAGAATGAGCTACAGTAAAAATTTGGGATGGTTTTATTAATATAATAATGTGCGAAAACTTCTCCGTGAGAAATCACATTAAAAACCACTATATAAAATTTCTGTTTTCTGATAAAAAGGCTAATCTTAGTGTAAAAAATTATTCCGGACCCAATGGGACAAGTTTCGTCGAATTCCGGCATCATTTGAAAAAAATTCCTTTATAAAACCATAAATAAACACGCGTTTTAATTTTCCACGATCACTAAATAAATCCAATTAACTTGAAACCTTGAAATTCTATAATAATTAATCAATACGAAGCCAACGGCACCAGTTTCGTTGCATTCTGAGATTGTTTTCCCGGTAGGCTATTTTTACACGCACCGCAATGCCATTTTGGACACCAAATTACCCGGTCTTTAAAAATAACGAACTATATACCTATCCTAACTAAAATCGACGATACGAATTCAACAGAATTGGTTCTGCGGCCTAATTCAATCGACTGTTCAAGTTATACCCAAATAACCGTTTATTGAATAAATTACGCGCTATAGAAATTGAACGGGCGTTTGTGGCTACCGTGGTCACATACGACATCAGTTTGCCCCGCAATTCAACACCGTATAATATTTTAATGTTACAGTTCCAATGAAACTAGTTTCGTTGAAAACAAAGTCCGTTTGCAAAACGGCTATTTTAACGCGTATATTTTAATAACGATTTCCATAGTGACTATTTAAAAATTTGATTTGGCCATAACTAACAATCTATAACACGAAATATGAATTTTTCTCTTTCATACGAAAATTATAATCAAGACGTTTCCACCGTTTCTTGTTTCACGGAAATCCGACTTATACCAGATCCTGTATATCTAATTGAAGTTCAAAACTCCATATTACAACTACCGCGTGATTTCGAGCTCGTTTTATAATTATATAAATATATAACGTTCAAACTTCGTTTTAATAATGAATTAAATATTTAAATCCATTAATATCCCAAATATAATATTTAAAATGAATAAATAAAATAAAATATTTGACTGCCAAAAATACGGGACGTTACCGCTATCCACGTTTTGTTTATACATACTCTATCTCTTTTCATTATTCATTACTGTGGGGCTTAGTAGTACCTTTATTTTTATGGTTTAGAGAAAGTTTCAGTTGGAGTATTTCCGTATAGAACTCTGGGACACTGTAGTTTACTACTTTAGATCTGTTACTCTAATTTCTGGTATTCATTTCAATTTTTTACATCTCTCCTGTTTTATATCAGTATGATTTACTGTTATATTTTATTATATGCGTTGTGCGATATACTATAGGTCCTATGAAGTTTTAGTTCTTTTCTTCATAAATGGTGAACTTACATTTCCCAGAGTGTTGGAAGTGTAGGATGGTCATTTCATTTGGTATCAAAGCTAGGTTGCGTTGTTTAAACTAAGGGATGAGTCGAGAGTGTATACATATACATGAGTGCATATTTGAAAAGAAACGCTTTGATTTTTTAGCACTCTTTGAGGAAATAGGAAAGTTTTCTTTTAGTATCGATTTACATTCCTATATGGTGTTCTATTTTAGAAAAATGGAATAGTTTGGGATATTTACTTCCTAGGTGTTTATGGTGATCGCTAGATAAGAACAAAAACATAAGATATTGTGAATAAAATTAAAATGAAAGCAAAAGATGAACAAAGAAAAAAATAAACAAAATTTACGAAAGCAACATAGACGACAACAATAATAAATGAGAATAATGAAAGAAAATAAAATTTTCCAAAGTAAGTTAGGAAAACTGAAGAAAAATTCTTCTTGTGTAAACTATGCTTGGAATAGAAAATAGGAATTTTTTGTAAGATTAGTAATTAAGATTTCCAAATATGGGGATAAAGGGGCGTAAAAGTGGATGTATTAAAATTTTCCATTTTCTATCTTTTTATATCATAAGAAATCAAATTCGAAAAATTAGGTTTTTTTTTTGAAATTCGCAAATTTAAAGCTGGTTGTAGGATTTGGATGCAAAAATTGGATGAATTACATTCTTACTTTATAAGTGTGGGAAAAAATGGAATGAAAAAGTATTTTTAACTTTCAAAATATTGCATTCATATAGAAATTGTCAGTGTACTTAGGAAATGTGCATCATGTTTTCAAAAGGTTTTCAAGAAAATTTGCATTCTTATAGGAGATACCGCTTAGGCATTAATTGCATTCATATATTTTTATGTTATGCTACATTACACAAATGGTTGTAAAATTTCATGTACACATTAAGGTTGTAAACAATGCGAGGAATTACATAATTTTACCTTTACCAAATTTTTGGGATGAAATTTCCTAAGGACAGGAGAATGTAATACCCTGTATTTTTAAATAACAAAGATTAACAAAATTGTCAAAAATATTATGGAAGAGTGTGCGTTTGAAATTTGAAAACGAACGCAAGCTATAAATTAGGGAATAAATAAAAAGATGTTGTTATGTAAACTAAATGCACAATAGTATGTATATATAATAAATAAAAAGAAACGGAAGAAAGAATGGAATAAATGGTATGCACATTAATTGTATAAACAATGTTAATTTGAATTTAAAATAATAAAAGGTTATTAATGTATTAACAGGCTAAACCCTTTAGCAATAACCATGTTTAAAATTGGAATTTGATGTGTATTAGAGACGGAAAACAATTAATGTCAAATTGCATCACTTCTTTGATTAACAATGCACGACATAAATGGAATAAAATCACGCAATAAAAAGTAAGTTTAAATGGTATTATTTAAGTAGTGTTTTAATTCAAAACAAATGAAGCAAGTGCGTGTAAATATACGTTGATATGTTTATTTCAAGAATTACATGCGCGCATATTAATTTTAGTAATGAACACATTTGAAACTGGGATTTAATACGTGTTTAGAATAGAAGAAAATTTAGTAAAAACCAGAAATGCAGACAAAACGTTTTGTAAAATTTTCATAAAAGAATGAACAAACATAAATAGCGTTTAAATTTAAAATTAATATGCACGTTAAAATAGGAAACCTGAAAATAACATTGAAAGTAATGTTAAAAATAAATTTATGATAATAATTACACGTTGAATTTGAAATTAATGGGCAAAAATGGAAAAGAATAAATTTAGAATATTAAGAGAATACTAATGTTTACAAGATTACAGTAATCAACCACGTAGGAATTTGAAAGCAGAGGAAAATAAATGCGCACATTTATTTATGCGTTTAAATGTGCGCTAAAAATTGAAAATAGTAAGAAAATAATTAAGAAATATAAATGTTAATACCAACATTTACCAATCAGATGGACGTGGTTCTTTTGAGCAGCTATAAATAAATCAGCAGGGCCTAGCCTCCAACTCATATTTTCTGAGTGAGCATCAGATTTTTATCCGTTTTTTTCTCCTCCTAACTCTTCATAAAATATATACGTTAGTTCTAGTATTTTGATTCAAGATTTGGAGATGAAAGGTCGTAGATTAGGCAATGGGTGCTTAGATTTCCGGTCTGTGTAAGATCCAAATTAGAGAAACAACAAACGTCAGATCTGGATTATATTTAGAATTGGAGAGCTATCATGTGAGCGGATTTAAATTATATTTTTCATATAATGGTACATGATATCATTTGATTCCTGTAAAGTTAATAAAATGTTTTATTAGCCCTCTTTTCCCCCTTCTACCTTGGATTTTGTAGTCTTAAATTGAATCGTGGTTATGCGCAAAATAATTGAATTATGGTTAGGATAAACTAATTGAATTGTAGTAATAGGTCAACTAATTGAATTATGGTTAGATGCAAATTAATTGAATGGTGGTTACGCGCAAATTAATTAGAATTATGAACAAAAGAATAAAATTTGATGATTTGGTGCTAAATGAATGTATTATGTCAAAATTGTAATAAAAAGAGAAAACTTGATGATTTGTGGCAAAATAAATGTATTATGCCAAAATTGTAATAAAAGGAAAATTTGAAAGTATGCAAACTTAGTAAGGCTTACTAAATAAATGTGACATAGATTGATATGACATACTTAAGGTCATGTGCATTAAATCTGTAGAAAAGGGGTAATCCGAGAATTTTCATACTATTTGTAAGGAATCACCTTACAGCTTTAAAATGAAATAAGTGTAGAAATCGGGAAATGGATAAGAGATAGGAAATAATAATTTAACTAACAAAAAGTGGAAATTAGCAATGAACCAATTGGTTGTGGAAAAGGGATGCATTTCCATAATTAAATTCTTGCTAAATAATTGCAAGAAAAATGGAAATAATGTGGATTAATGTGAAATGAGGATTTTGTCATATTGCGCACTAACCAATAACCTAAAAATAATCTACTAAAGTATAACATCTTGCAATTGCGGTCTTGGTTAATTTATATTATGGAAATAGATTTCAGCACATTTCTAGCAACCAACTAGATAAGGTGTGTGAATTATTTCCTACAAATGTGCAGTCTTACAAAGAGGTAAGTAGATTAGTATCGTAACTATAAGAGTTATGTGATAGGATCGATTAGGGGTTACTTCAAGCTACACCCACAATATCACACACAAGACAATCAATCAACACACCATTCAAAAAAAGATACGATGAAAGTAAAATAGCAAGACACAAGATTTTTATACGTGGAAAACCTCTTCGATGTGAAGAGTAAAAACCACGAGACCTCTTAAGGAGTCTACCCTCTTCTCTTATTGATAAACCAAAAGGGGAAAACAGCCCCAAAATGTTTACAAAAGATTCTCTTCTAATCACCGGAATCCAAAAACAATAAGAGATGAAAAAGGTGTAAGAGAACACCCTATGTGTGCACTTCAGGCCAGCGGTGTATCGAGCAAGAATGAAGCTCAATCTTGAAGACCAAAACACCTTGAAGAAGATGATAAATGACCAAAAACTGCTACTGCCTTCTGTGACCAGATCTGGTTATATTAACCCTTTTTCTTTTAATGTGCATACCAAAATTGTGAGTAATCTCCCAAATGTCTTTCCTTAAAAGAAAAGATATTGTTGCACAAAAGGCATGCTTGCACAACAAATCTAGGAAAAAGACAAAACCAATAAATCTCTCCCACAAATTAAGCATGGCCTGCATAAAAAAATATGCCAAATATGTCTGCATACAATTATGCCAAATATGCTTGCATAAAATTATACCAAATAAGCCTGCATAAAATTATGCCAGATATGCCTGCATAAAATTATGCCAAATATGCCTGCATAAAATTATGCCAAATATGCCTGCATAAAATTATGCCAAATATGGGCTGGAATATCCAACAATCTCCCCCTCCAGCCCAACTTGGGGAAGATGTGCATGCTTCAATCATCATTTGAAACTCATTCCCACAAGCTTGCTACAAACATCAAGCTTGTTTCCTGGAACCACTTTAGTCAACATATCTGCACCATTCTTGTTTGTATGAATTTTCTTTAACTTGAGCATATTTTCTTCAATCACATTTCTTAACCAATGATACCGAACATCAATATGCTTAGTGCGTGCATGATACATGGAATTCTTGCTCAAATCCATAGCACTCTGACTGTCACAGAATACTATATACTCTTCTTGTTGCAAACCCAACTCTTGAAGGAACCTCTTCAACCAAAGCATCTCTTTACTTGCTTCCACAGCTGCTATATACTTTGCCTCGGTTGAAGATAAAGCCACACACTTTTGTAACTTGGATTGCCAAGAAATGGCTCCCCCTGAAAATGTGAACACATAACCTGAGGTAGATTTTCTACTATCAATGTCACCAGCCATGTCTGCATTTGTATACCCCTCAAGAACATGTTTGCTACCTCCAAAACATAAGCAAAATCTAGAAGTACCACGCAAATATCTGAAAATCCACTTTACTGCATCCCAGTGAACTTTACCAGGATTGGATAAGTATCTACTCACCAAACCAACAGAATGTGCAATATCTGGCCTAGTGCACACCATAGCATACATCAATGAACCAACTGCAGATGAATAAGGAATAGAAGACATACTTGCTTTTTCCTTCTCCGTTGTTGGACAATCCCTCTTACTTAGCTTAAAATGAGATGCGAGTGGTGTACAAACCGGCTTAGCATGCTTCATATTGAACCTTTCAAGCACACGTTCAATATATTTTTCTTGAGATAGCCACAACTTCCTAGCTTTTCTGTCACGAACAATCTCCATGCCTAAGATTTGCTTTGCAGGACCCATGTCCTTCATGTCAAATGACTTGGACAAATCTTTCTTCAAGTTGCTAATCAATTCTAAGTTTTGTCCAACTACCAACATGTCATCCACATATAAAAGAAGAATAATGAAGATATTACCAGGAAACTTTCTAAAATACACACAAGGATCTGCAACAGTCCTCTTGTAACCATTGCTTGTCATAAATGAATCAAATTTGTGATACCACTGCCTTGGTGCTTGCTTAAGTCCATAAAGACTCTTCTTCAACTTGCAAACAAGTTTTTCTTTTCCCTTTTCTTCAAATCCTTCAGGTTGTTCCATGTAGATTTCTTCCTGCAAATCACCATGTAAAAATGCGGTTTTTACATCAAGTTGTTCCAATTCAAGGTCACAACTTGCTGCTAAACCCAAAATGGTTCTGATAGAAGTCATCTTGACAACTGGTGAAAAAATCTCATCAAAATCAATGCCTTTTTTCTGATTGCATCCTTTGACTACCAATCTAGCTTTGCGCTTTACTATCTTCTCACCATCTTTCTTGTTCTTGAAAACCCATTTGTTTTTCAAAAGCTTCTTGCCTTTTGGAAGTTTCACTAGCTCAAAAGTCTGATTCTTCATCAAAGAATCCATCTCCTCTTTCATAGCTTCAAGCCAAAGATTCTTGTCTTGACTGGACAACACTTCTTGGAAGCTCTCGGGCTCACCATCAGCTGTAACTAAGATATAATCTGTGCTTGGATATCTTGTAGATGGTTTATGTTCTCTAGTTGACCTTCTAACTTGAGCATCATCCACTTGTGGGGCAATTTGCTCCCCCTGCTCACAAGCCACTTCTCCATTTGGTTGAGCTTCATCATGAACATCATCATGAACGTCATCAAAATGTGCACCATCAAGCTGTGCATCATCAACACCTTCATGTGTTGCATCAATATCAGCCTGTATTGGCTGTTCAACAAAACCACGAGTAGGGGACAAAGAAACATCAGTAGTATCAATAAAAAAATCTGAGCTAGTATGATACCTTGCACTCAAAAGTTCTGCACCTTTTTCATGCTCAAAGAACACTACATCTCTGCTTCTTACTACCTTTCCTTTTTCTGGATCATATAGCCTGAACCCGTACTCTTCATCACCATAGCCAACAAAAACACATGGATTAGTCTTGGAATCTAGCTTTGACCTTTGGTCTTTTGGCACATGCATGTATGCCTTGCATCCAAATACTTTAAGATGTGTATATACAGGATCACATCCCTTCCATGCTCTCTCTGGAATGTCAAGCCCCAATGGAATAGATGGAGAACGGTTGATCAGATAAACTGATGTATTCACTGCTTCAGCCCAAAATGACTTTGGTAGATCGGACATCTTCAACATGCATCGCACCTTCTCCACAATGGTTCTATTCATCCTCTCAGCTACACCATTGTGTTGGGGAGTGCCTGGAACTGTCTTCACATGTCGAATACCATATTGCGCACAATAATTCTTGAACTCATGTGAGGTATACTCTCCACCATTGTCTGTACGAAGGCACTTCAACTTTCTTTCTGTCTCCCTTTCCACCATAACATGAAACTTCTGAAAAGTTTCAAACACTTGGCTTTTGGTCTTCAAAATGTAAATCCATGTCTTTCTAGTAGCATCGTCAATAAAAGTGACAAAATATTTGTTGCCACCATTGGATTCAACCTCAATAGGACCACATACATCCGAATGTACAAGCTCCAACTTAGCTTGCTTTCTTGTAGACTTTCTAGCAAAAGAAGCTCTATGTTGTTTTCCTGCTAAGCAATGATCACAAGGGTTAAGTGAAATTGTAGTATTGACAGGAATAAGAGATTTACCTGCTAAATATTTCAAACCCTTTTCACTCATGTGTCCCAATCTTCGATGCCACAAATTAGGAGAATCTTTTTCTTCCACTGCATTGAGCTCACCAAAACATACAGTCAAATATGTCTTGTACAAAGAACAACACAACTCGCCTCTTGCAATTGTCATGGATCCCTTGGATAATTTCCACTTGCCACTCTCAAATGTGTGACGAAAGCCTTCTTGATCAAGAATATGAGCTGAAAGCAAATTAAGACGCAAATCCGGAATATGACGTACACCTTTCAATGTAAGCATGCATCCAACATTAGTCTTCACACGAATATCACCAATCCCAACTATGCTTGCTGAACTCTGGTTACCCATTTTGACACTGCCAAAATCACCTGCTTGATAATTCAAAAAATACTTTCTCTTAGGAACACAATGATATGAAGCACCTGTATCAACCAGCCACTCAGAATCTGTACTGCTAACATGATGACATTCACTAGTTGCGCAAATTAAAGTGACATCATCATCACTTTTAGAGGCTACTGCTGCAACATTTTTATCATCACCTTCTTTTTGAAAATCATTCTTCTTCCCATGTTCTCTTTTCCAACGAAAGCAATACTTTTTAATATGGCCAGGCTTCTTGCAATAGTTGCATATGAAGTGATTCTTTCCATCACTAGACTTGGATCTTCCTCTTGAGTTATCACGGCCTTTGGGTCCTTTGCTCTTGCTTCTTCCTCTATTCTCCACAACAAGAGCTTGTGAATTGTCAACTCCAATCTCTTTTCTTCTAATTTCTTCATTAAACATGCTTTCTTTGATCACATCCAAAGATAGCACACCATCTGGAGCTGAATTACTAATGGTCACAACTAAAGTTTCCCAACTATCTGGCAAAGAACTCAATAAGAAAAAAGCTTGCAATTCATCACCAAAAATGATCTTCATAGTTGTCAACTTGTTAATAATATCTTGGAAATCACTAAGATGCTCAGAAACTGACTTTCCACCTGTCAACTTTAGATTAACAAGCCTTTTAGTCAATGAAGCTTTGTTATGGGCGGTTTTCCTCTCATACAAACCTTCTAATTTCTTCCACAAATCATATGGATCGGTCTCTTGTGACACATGGTTAAAAATGCTAATGTCAACCCATTGTCTAATGGTTCCTAAAGTTTTCCTTTTCAACTTTATCCATTCATTCTCTTCCATTTTATCGGGTTTAGAAGGTTTAGAGATAATACCACTCGAACTAGTGACGGTTTCAATTGGGTCATGTAAATCCCTGCAATATAACAAGTCTTCCATCATAGGTCTCCAAATAGAATAGTTGGTTGATGTCAACTTAATCATTGAGCTATGACTGCTCGACTCCATAGTGTGATAAATAACCTACCCAAGCTCTGATACCAATTTGATAGGATCGATTAGGGGTTACTTCAAGCTACACCCACAATATCACACACAAGACAATCAATCAACACACCATTCAAAAAAAGATACGATGAAAGTAAAATAGCAAGACACAAGATTTTTATACGTGGAAAACCTCTTCGATGTGAAGAGTAAAAACCACGAGACCTCTTAAGGAGTCTACCCTCTTCTCTTATTGATAAACCAAAAGGGGAAAACAGCCCCAAAATGTTTACAAAAGATTCTCTTCTAATCACCGGAATCCAAAAACAATAAGAGATGAAAAAGGTGTAAGAGAACACCCTATGTGTGCACTTCAGGCCAGCGGTGTATCGAGCAAGAATGAAGCTCAATCTTGAAGACCAAAACACCTTGAAGAAGATGATAAATGACCAAAAACTGCTACTGCCTTCTGTGACCAGATCTGGTTATATTAACCCTTTTTCTTTTAATGTGCATACCAAAATTGTGAGTAATCTCCCAAATGTCTTTCCTTAAAAGAAAAGATATTGTTGCACAAAAGGCATGCTTGCACAACAAATCTAGGAAAAAGACAAAACCAATAAATCTCTCCCACAAATTAAGCATGGCCTGCATAAAAAAATATGCCAAATATGTCTGCATACAATTATGCCAAATATGCTTGCATAAAATTATACCAAATAAGCCTGCATAAAATTATGCCAAATATGCCTGCATAAAATTATGCCAAATATGCCTGCATAAAATTATGCCAAATATGCCTGCATAAAATTATGCCAAATATGCCTGCATAAAATTATGCCAAATATGCCTGCATAAAATTATGCCAAATATGCCTGCATAAAATTATGCCAAATATGCTTGCATAAAATTATGCCAAATATGGGCTGGAATATCCAACATTATGTTGAATAATAAGAAACCTATGAAGTATGTATTGAACAGGGAATGTAACCTATTATAATAAATTATATAAGACGGGAATGTAATATAACAAACAAACTTGTCATAGGGACAAGTAAGATTATAACACATAGGTTATAAATAAAAAGTGAAATGGAAAGTAAGAATCTTATTATAAATGAACTTAAATCACAAGAAATAAGTTTAATATGCAAACCCTCAATTATAGTTGTGGTAACATTATAACACGAGGTTATAATTAAATGGAATAGAGTAGAATATGCTTGTTATTAATAAACTTATAGTTAAGGAATAAAGTTTAATGAATATAATAATAAGCAGTGGTCTGTTCCGGTAGCGAGAGCTGATTGGAAAAAATAGGTGAACGATAAAATGAATGAAAGTTGGTCTGTTCCGGCAGCGTAGTCGGATTTGGGAAAATAAGCGGCCAACTAAAGCTAATAAACAAATACTTGAATGCAGAATGAAAATGTAAATGTTTAAGTTAATTAACAATGCGATAAACAAAACAAGCGCATTGTCGAAGATTAGACATAGAATCTAATAATGTAATGAAGAGATGCGCTTGGACCAGTCCACATGGAATGAAGATCCCAACATAGCGGATCATCACAGGTGTTTGGAGACATGAGAGGAGCACGTCCAACTTGTTATTCGATGAGACTGGAAGAAAGTACGACTTCTACAGGATGGGGGAGGTTACTCTGAGGCGGCCCTCTGGGGAAACCAAATGAAGTTATAGCCTAGAGGTAGTTCTGCAATTCCATCTAAGAGTATACCTTGGCTGCAATTATGATGCGGAAGCTAGAAGGTTGGGTAGATAACCTTAGGACGATCAAGTGGTTTCCTTGCTAAGGGAGGAGGATGGCTATGACCAAATAAGGATAGTAATGGTCAGATATCTTTCATCGATAGTCAGCGGGATGCGGAAAGACTAGATCTGAACCAACACGCCAATAATCTTTAGCTATCAAGACATTGGATGAGGGACACGCCAATTGGATACTTTAGATTGGATGTTAGGGGGACATCACTTAGCTCTTGAAGTAGTCTTTCACTAGTTAAGGAAGGGGCTGAGGTGGGTCCATAGCCACCATGAAAAGAGAAAGACCTATATGTAAGTATTTGTATCGTAGGCCTAACAAAGCTATCCTTTACAGATATCGAAAGCTCCCGACTGAGCTCCGTGCACAGGTGCGGCTCAATTGAGGAACTCAAGTTGTAGTAGGAACTATGTTTGTATGAGGGTCTGAATGCATGCACTGGGTGGTGTATCGTAGATATCAGAGATTTTAACTTCGCGTCAGGGCTTAGCTTGATCGTGGAGTCCGTATATGAGGATCCATATGCTTACGTGGCGTAATGATGGAGATTCCATATGTGGCTAGGTGTAAGATGGAGCTTATGGATGCTTTTGTGGCATGACAATGGAGACCACACACGAAGGGTACTATAGGGAGTACCTTGAGATGTCGGGAATTTAGCTACATATATATGATTTGTTAAGTAAATCAACTGGGGAGTAGATAGGTACGATTTATGAGGAAAAGTTGAAAGTATATTGTGAAATAAACCCGAATAACCTAATAAATATGATATAGTGGTGGAACAGTATACATAGTGTTATTTGTAGAAAATATAATTTGTCCATTAAGTAGAACTTTCGTTCGGACCCCCCCCCCTCCCCCCACTCATAAAAAACTCACGGTTTAGGCAAGTGGTTGAGTTTCTGCAACTTAGAGACACTTGTTAAATAAGTGTCATTATATTGGTAAGTACTTAACTACCATTATATTTTACTCCCTTTCGTTGTGATATTTCTATTATAAGTTCTGATATATTTATCTTTGACTTTCTACATGATACCAGACAAGTCAACTCGAGCTTCGATAGATTTGGATTTTTGACAAAAATTCGAGTTTGTCAAAATTCGAATTTTTAAATCTGTTATCAAAGCTCAGGTTCAAGATTCCAATACAGATTGCAAGTGAATGTATTTGTATTTTTAAAATGTAAATATTATATATACACCTATATCCATAGAGGAACCCACTAAATAAGTAAAATAAAAAATGGAAAAAAGTTGGAGTATTGTTTTTGTACACTAAGAAAATAGTTATGAAGTTTGATGACTACAAGTCTGTTAGTGGCAAAGAATGTAAAGTGTACAATATGTTTTGAAAAAGAGAAAAAAATTCATGTGTTAATATCCGAAATTTTGGTATTTCACATTAGTGGGTTGGGAAGTAAGGCCTTGTAAATTAAAAAAAAAATAGATTAGGAATTTATATACACACACATTTGGTGCTAAAGTGGCACTAGTCTCATTATTTTGGACATAGTTCGGTAGGAATTTATATGACGGAAAAATTTAGGACAAACGAAAGTAATTTCGCCTAAAGAATTTGGAAGATGCAAAAATTAGAACAGGAAAATATTCAGAAGAACTATAATACTGGGCTTTTCAACGTGAAGGCCAACCCACCGAAATTTTTCTCTCAAGGACAATATTTAAACTTCTTCCGTCCTCGCACGTTCATTATCTTTCATAATGTGAAAAGCTTCATCGTGCCCTAATTTTTTTGTTGAAAATTATATCGTGAGTGGATCAAGTTTATCTTGCAAAAAATCAATTTCTCTTCCTCTCCTTTTATGTTCGATCTTTATCTTCTTCGATTTGATTGTCATCGTGTGTTCATTGTCTGATTTTAATATTCTTAAGTTTGACTTTCTTTCCTTTTTTTTTTGCTTTTTTGTGAAAATCGTTTTAATTTTATGAGATTAATTAAGATCGGGTTTTTTCCTACTTGATGTTTAATGGATTCATTGGACAGTAGCAATGGGTTGTACGTTTTATTCCTTTTCCGAGTAATTATTATCTTACTTTTTGATTCTTTTTTGCATATGTTTTTGGCATGTAATTCATACTGTTCAATCTTGTATATTAAAACATTGTAATGTGTAGTTTTATACGGTATTAGTTTTTTTTTATTATGCTGCTGATTTTAATGATCCAGTAAAGTATTGAAATATGTTTTTGTATCTGGTATCTTTTTTTGCTGTATTATATCATTTGTTTTTTGGAGTAATGCTACATTTTATTCAGTTCAGGATTGTGGTATCAATTTTATAGGTTTTCAGGTATTGCTTTAATGTTAAAAAATTTAAGAACAAATATGTGGTATCAGTTTATATGTTTTATGGTATCTGTTTTAATGAATTACTATTGTAACTTTTTCTGGGTATTTGTTTTGTATTTTTTAAGATATCAGAATTATATCTACATGTATGAGTTATGGGTATATTTTTTAAAAGTAATTATTTATTGATTGCTTTTTTAATATAATCTTTTTTGCAGTGGTGATAATAGTCATTTGATTCGGTTTTTGTTCAACAACACTACCTTTAGTACTCGGTTGGCCATAGATTGTTCATTGTATGATTTGAAGAATGAATTATGCCACCATTGGTCTCAACTAAGTCCTTTTTCAATTGATATTAGTTATTTGCTGGAGAAAAAAAATAATATCTATTGATACTGATTCTGATCTTCAAAGTATAGTCTTCTTTCAACCACATAAAAATAGTATTTTCTTTACTTTCACTATTAAGCGGAAGAATTGTCAACTGCAATATATTGATGACTATTCCCTTTCAACTGCATCTGATGTTTCATCTACTGCATCTTTGTGTTCTAGTATTGTTGTATATGGAAAAAGTTACTTAAAAGACATGATAAAAAGAAGATCTACTCTTTCCAACTCTGATTTTACTGGGTTCTATTTTGGAGGTGCTATTGAGTTTAAGGAATTACTAATGGCATATCAAATTCAGACAGGATATGATTTTTTTTTAATAATAATTCTTCTAGAATAACAGTAGTTTGCTCTTCTTCCTCTTTTATTGGATGTCAGTTTAAAGTTCAAGCTACTTGTGATTCCGAACAACTTAATAGGTTTTCATTCGGAATTTATTTAGTGACTATACTTGTGGTGGTGGACTTAGAAATTTGAGCAATCCCTATCTTTCTAGCTCGTTTATTGAATTGTTGATTATAGATGAAATTCGTGATCATCCTAGAAAAAAGCCTAAGGAGATCATAACTGATTTTCGTAGAGAAAATAATATTGAATTGAATATCCGTTTGCTTATTCTACAAAACAACTTGCTTTGAACGAATTGTACGGTAATGACGCTTTGTCTTACGATGATTTGAGATAGTATTTGGAGGCACTACAAAATCATAACCCGAGTAGTTATGTTGCCTTAGAGGTTAATGACAGTACTAACCAATTTGAGAGAGTGTTTATTGCCCTTGTTGCTTGTATATGTGGGTTCGAGTATTGCCGAGCCATGATTTTTTTAAATGCTACTCACTTAAAGGGACGACTGGGTGTTTTGATGGAAGCTACTGCAAAGAATGGTAATCAAGGTATATTTTTATTGTTATTTGTATTCAGGTACTTTTTGGTTTTAGATATTGGTATTAGGTGACTTGTAGTATCAGCTTATGTTATGTCCTGTTATTTATTGTATTTATATATCAGTTTTAGGTGCATGTTAGTGTCAGTTTTATGTGCCTAGTAGTATCAGTTTTTCTGATTTTTGATTTTCACTAATTATTTCCAGTTTTCTGACACAAGTTTTAGGTACCTGCTGGTCTCAATTATTGTTTACAGGTATTGGTGTTTTAATTTGATTGTCTATTTACCTTTTTTATTTGCAGGTTTTTCCCCTTAGCTATGGGTGTGGTCTCCATTGAAAATGTGGATAACTGGAGATGGTGTTTATGCCATTTTAAGCAAATGCTTAAAGAAACATGGGATTTTTTATATCATATTGTCATCAAGGGTTAGTTTTGGGTATTCATGAAGTTTTCCCTAAGGCATTTCATAGTTTTTGTTATCTTCATATGGAACAAAACATGCTTTCAGCTGTTAAGTCGAAAAATACAAATATTTTAGTTGTTAAGTTGTTTAAGTTGTATTTTAGAGCTTCAAATATACATGAATTTGAAGCTGCACATTCTAAATTTTTGGAAAATGTAGGTATTGTAGCCATGAATTTTTTGAAGGACAACCCGTTTGATAAGTGGGATGATTTGTTTTTGAACGGTAAATAATATGGAGAGTACAATTCTAATGTGGTTGAAAGTTTTAATAGTTGGACTATAAAGGAAAGAGCATTGCCAATTACATCATGTTTAGATGGAATTAGGATTGAAATTAGGGTCAGTTTGCCTCAGGCCCTAAAAGATTTGGAAATTCACATCACATCCCTATCTTAAATTTTTATAAATTAGGCCCCTATTTTTAGAAAAATCGTTAAAAAAAATCACGAAAAATCACAATTAAATACAACAACTAATCGTCATCAAATTCAAACGTTAAAACCACCAAAAAGCACATCAAAAACCCAAATAACAAAAAAACAGCGAATCACCGGTATTATGCATCAAACGATGCATTTATTTGCAATAGTTGCATACATTTCCACATATATTTCGGTTACGCATCAAACTGCAGTATAAATGCAAAAATACACGCAGTAATACTACAACAAATGCATCATTTGATGCATTAATTCAATCCTGGCCTATTTTTCAAGCATATGTCGTTTTGAAACATTGTTTCTTACATTTCTACAGTTATTCATAATAAACGCATACATTTCTGCACATATTCATAAGCCTTCATCCTTTTTAACTCCGTTGCAGACATTTCAGCAGTTATACGAATAAATGCATACATTTCTGCAGTAATTCGCACATGTAGATTAGTTCATCTTTATATGTATATATCTCAGCAACTATTACCAATATATGCATATATTTTTTTTGAAAGCAAAAATGTGTGATCTTCTATAAAGAAGAGAGCACACATATATGTATATATATATATATGTATGTGTATATATATATATATATATATATATATATATATATGTGTGTATGTATGTAAAATAAGAACAAATAATCCACAAAAACTGCCAACATGCCTGGCAGCTAACCAAAATTCAGATAATATACTCGAACTATGACTATAAATTTGTATAGAAAAGTAGACAGACGAGCTCCGGATAAACTACCGCCCATCATACTTCAAACTTGAGCTACAACATGGCCACCGCCCGATATCGGAGTATATCTACTACTATACAAAATAATAGTCTCTCCAAACAAATAAATACCAAACATGAGAACAGAACCACTCAATAAGCTCGACAACATATATCAACTATCTAAATCCTACAAGTGAATCTGAAATCCAAAATGATCTTCATCCAGAACCAATCTCCATTAAAGTCCTTGCCAAACAGACAGACCTACCTACATCCTGAAATAAAACTAAAACAAAGCATAAGCTAACAACACACATATATGAATGTATATATTAACGGAAATATATACATAAATATATGTTAACAAATGGCAATATAGAAAAAAAGAGCTAATTGTAAAAAACACAAAGACATAAATCAATAACAAATATACATTACATTATGCCTAAAATACTTAAAGATTCTAATAAACAAATTCAAATTATTTCTAACCTTAATAAGGAATCTGTCAAACAAAGGCTCCCTAACCATTTTATAATAAGGATTAGCCATCCAATCCAATATATGCATACATATATGCATATATTCATCCAGATTTTCAATACAAACTCTAGATGAATATAGGCATACATGTATGCATATATTGGTAATAGTTGCATATTTTGACGAACTTTTCTAAGTTTTTTCCTGCATGCTTCTGGGAATATTTGCGGTTTTTTGAATTTTTTTAGTCAGAAGCGCATTCTTTTTCTTCTGAAAAACATGTAAGTCCCAAAATAGGAACCTGCTTTGCATGCAAACATTGGGGAGGATGCCATTTTAATTATGAAACTTTTTAAGGATGTATGACTTATTTTCACTTTAAATTATGGAACAAATAGCAAAAAGGAGAGAGGAGCATCATTAGTGGACTACCAATCTATGTCCATCCATGGAGTGTAGGTTAAGAGGGTTGATTGATGAAGGTTTTGATTGGGTTGTTTACAAATCTTCAGAATTCATATTTGAAGCCAAGTCTCCATTTTCTCATCGTGTTGATCTTCAAAATTGGAGTTGTACTTGCATTCAATGGAAAGTTACCGGATTTCCTTGTGCTCATGTGATCAAGCGCATTACTAGATCAAAACTTTATGTATATGATTTTGTTGAACATTATTTCACCATATACTCTTATTGATCTACTTATGCTAATCCTGTGATTCCAATTCCGAACTATGATAAGCCCATTAATGATCCTTGCATTGAAGATGTCATTAAGCCACCTAAAGACAAATGTGGTGCTAATAGACCTTTTTACCAAACGAAAAGGTGGATTTGCATTTTTCCAAAATAAACACAATCGATGTGGTGTGTGTTAGCAATATGGCTACAACAAACACAACTGTCAAGCTTCAAAGAATTAATATTTTCTTATATTTGTATTAAAGATTTTACATTTTTCCTTTTCACTTTATGCATTCAGATTTGGAATGTAATAAATTTGACATTAATTGTGAGTGTTCTTTGAATTTTTGGTTTTGTGTCATGTTTAGTTGATGCTTTTGTTATACATTTGTATATGTTATGTGTGTGTTTTATGTTGCTTGATTTGTAGATATCAACTATTGATTGTATTGGTATCATTTATAACTTAATTATTGTAATATACAGTGTCACAGTATCAATTTTGGAATCACAATGTTATCGGTTTTGATACTAAGATTTTGTATGTACAAATGTGGTGTCAGCTTTCCAAGCTAAATGGTAATAATTTTGATATTGAGATTCTGTTTATGTGAATATGGCATCAATTCTACAAGTTAACTGCTATCAGTTTTGATATTAAGAGTCTTGGTATCAGATTTTGAAAGCATTTTGGTATCAGATTTTGAAAGCATTGTGGTATCAATTTTTTTACTGAGATTCTATTTACATGAATAAGGCGTCATTTGGATATATAAATAGGTAGGTATCAGGATTTGAAAGCCATAGGTACCAGATTAGGCTTTGCATTCAGATGTCTTTTATGTGCCGTAGGTACCCACTCGGTTTAACAATCCCAACTAAGTACATATTAGTTCCGAAACGTTGGGAATTATATGTTGTAATGACAATGTCAAGGTATAGTCTTGAAAGCACATTGGAAGATTTTTTTTATAAATAGGGTATTTGGTCTACAAACGTAACTGTAACAACCCGAATTCCGATAGACTGATTTTTTTTTAAAATTATAATCTATCGAAACTTGTGTTGGGAGCTCTTTTATCCTGCACAAAAGACAGAGATATAAAACATATCAGAGTCTAGAAAACATCTCACAATGGAATGGATAAAATATAATATAATCAAAATATAGCATTACCCAGATAATAATACTGGCTAACCAGTATCCAAAGCTATCATAGCTCTACCACAAATCTAACCTGTGAGTATGTTATGAGGAAGGAGTCAGAACACAAGTTCTAGTGACTGGATTTAAACTACACAATTTGGATAATCCTACATATACCGTTCAGTTACATTTTCTTGTTTATTAGGTTACTTAGGTTAACAACACTCAAGGCTTACACATACGTCGTACTCATCTACTTCCCAATGGATTAACCTAATACAGTATATATGTAGCTACCCCCAAATTAAGGTACACCCCATGGTACCCCACTCGCACAGTCCTTGCCGTAACGCCACAAAAATATACGTAGTACCTCTTCCTACGCCGGAGTGACATACGGATCTCTATATAACAACACTACATTCCACATAGAACTGCCATCATCATGCTACGTAAGCATACGAACTGCCAACTTTGATCGAATTAGATCACAGAGTAATGCCCAAGAGTCTACGATACACCATTCAGAGCAGACATGCATGTATCTAGAATTTCCCATGCATGTATTGTCAATCGTACTCGATGCCTTAACCGCGCATACCCTCTATTGTGCACCGAGTCTCGTTGTAGGGTTGTACAAGAAATACGGAACTCGGTCGGGAGCTTTTCAGATATCTGTTTACACAGATGCTAAGGTCTACATTTTCAGTAGCTATGGTCCCACCTGACCTTTCCCTCAATTAATGAAAGACGAACAAGATTGAGAACTAATGACCTGCCCTAAGAGCAAACAACAAACAACGAATCATAATTAGCATGTTCCTCACCCATAGCCTTGATAGCAAAAGGTCCACGGTCTATTGGTTTAGCTCTCCGCCTTTCCGCATCATGCTAAATGTCGATGGTAGGTACCCAACGACTCTGCTTTCTAATGGTTAGACCTGTCAGTACACAAGGGCTGTCGTAACCAAGCCAAGTCAGGCAACGGGATCGTCGAATCACCTATACCACCCTACAGTCTTCCGATTGACCACTACCGTGGCAGTCAAGGCATACTCACCGGGTAGAAACGTGCATACTTAACCTCTGTGAGCACAATAGAACGCTGTCACAGCACAGAGGACTACCAGGAGTACCCTCCAAGTCGCAGGAAGTCGCGTGTTTCTCCTTCCAGTCCTTCGAAGCCAGTAGAATATCGGTAGAATAACAGAATGATCAAATGAACGTGCACTCCCCTCGTGCCTCATAACACCAGATGATCTACCCTGCTGGGTTATTCACCCTCAAACATGCGGACTGGTCCAAGCGCCTCTTTTTAATGTGTTATTAGACTCTATGTCTAAACATTCAATTATGCGCTTGTTATACCTCATCAGGTTTCCAGTTTAACTTGGTTATCTCAAATCATATTAACTTCTTATCCAGGTTACCAAGTTCTTTCCAAGCCCCTTATATCTCTAGGGAATGAACCTCTCTTGCTTATTAATTTCAGTCATATAACTTAACTCATTTAAGTTTATTAATAAGCCCACAACATGTTATTATCTAGATTGTAATTCAAGGTCTGTAATCTACAGTCTCTTTATATTATTCATTGTCCAATTTCATAGTTACAATAACATGTTCTACTTAATATGTAATTAAGTATATCCCAATTCACATGTTTTCTGTTTAACATGTCACTTATTATTTATGATTAAATATAACTTATTTCATTTCATTAGTTTGCCTCATTCTTTCTTATTTGATCATAATTTCATCTTACACTGTTAGTACAACTTGTCATTGTTTACTTATTAACTTAGTTCTCTTAACTAAGGTTTTCTAATAAGTTTCCTTTCCATTAATATAAGTTATGTTGTCCTCATCAGTAGATTTCAGATTCTCGTTCTTACAGATAACTTAATTTACAATTAAGTACAACTTATATCATTACATAAGTTATTCCATTTTCTTTATCGTTTGTTATAACCTAAGTTATAATTTCCACTTGTCCCTAGGAAAAGCCTACCTATTATATAACATTCTCATTAATGTAATTTATATATAATAGGTTATTATATTTCCCCGTTCATTCCACTTCTTTTACTATTGTAACTTTCATTCATTTCTTATTCATTTTCATTCATTTCCATTAATCACAATTAGTTCTTTTTAATTTTATCCATTTATATATCTATATTATAATGAAAATACCTTCAAACGAAGCTTCTGAAATTACCAAATTATCATCATGGGCAACAACAGCAATCTGAGGACATAGTCGTCAATCTTTACACCCCACGTCCGTAAAACCATGTTGTTTTCCATTTCCCAGCGCAATTCCCCAAATCTACGTTCCCTAAAGATGCTTCTCCCTCCTATTTTCATCCTACTCACGAATTGCGTCAACTTCCGATCTGTAACTGACGACGGCGCTATTTTCGATCTTGCCGCAACATGCAGCTCCAGAAATCGTTGCAAGGTAATCCATTGTTTCTCCAATTTCCTTTCGACTGATTCAGTTCCAAATCACAATTTTTCAGATCTAGAATCTAGCCTTATATTCAAGAAAAAAGAGCAACCGTTGGATCGAACGTTGCCATATATAAAAAAGGGAGTTTTGTAACCTAATTTGAAATTATTTACTTCTTATGTTAAGGATTTTATAACCTTATGCAAGATGGAAATTTAAATATATATTGTATTTTCTATTGGTGATTTCTCTTTATACATATAGTTGAATTGGTCACCATGTATACATACAAGACCATGACGTTGGAGGGATGAAGCTGGAAGGAGAGTTGATGGCGTGCACATAATGCAGCAGCTTAAAACAATCTGCTTCAAACATGTTTTCATTTGAGTTGAGCGGTTTGTTATTAAAACTGCATTTATCCTAATATTTGGAGTGGCGTTTAGTTTGAAGATAACATGGTTGTTTTCTCAACTTAATTATTTCATGTTACTTGGTAGTTTTATTTGGGAACATTGCTGTCAATTTGGCATGCATGCTGCGCTGCAAATCATGTAATTTATGGTAATGTTTAATGGCTAACAACAAAAATAACAAGATAGAATAACAGTCCAAGTATAGTACGTTATTGCTGCCATTTTAAATGCTAGGCCATAAAGCATTTGACAAAACTTTATACATTATTTTTACAAATGCCGATGCCATAAGAGTTAACTATTTGCCTTGCCTGTTTTGAACCAGTGCTAATCGTAAGATTTTTTTTTTTTCCTACCATATTTGGATGTCAACAGACATTAAAGTTGTCCATAAAATTTATTTTAAGATCCGAACCAGTGCTAATCGTAAGTACAGATTTAAGAGCAATTCAGGTTTCACTTGATAGTACCAAACAATGTATCAAGCTTTACCTATTTTGAACCTAAGTTTATGTCTTAAACATGAAGCACAATAAATTACTTTGTCACTTATACTTTGTCATTTCGTTTTTACTTTCTTTACAAAATGATAATATACCTGTTTTAGGTATAAAGGTAAGTTTAAGGGGAATTGAGTATAGTCATTATTGTCTTTGCTTCTTTTGAATTTCTTCTCAACATTTTTTCCCAACTGTTATTTACTTTATTTAATTATTATCTTTCTCAATATTCACAATTTGAAGAAAAAATGTATTTGTTCTTATTAACTTTAATGAAATTGCATATTATCATTATTGTCTCTAGATTTTTTCAGGATTATGCTTGAATATTTGACCTGGATGGCCTTTTTAAAAGCTAAATCAGACTGTACCTTCCTTTTTGTAAAAATAAGTTTTGTGTTTCTCCTAAATTGTTTTGGATAATATAGTTTGTTTGGTTTAACGTTTACTTTTTCACATATTCTTATAAAATGGGCAGTGTGCCCAAAAGGATTAATCATATATTTAAATGATTTATTAATTTACCATATACTACGTTTTGTCTCATTTTCCATTTGTACTGCTAATAAGAATGTCATTCTAATATTCAAGTTATAAGGTCCTTTTATTTCACCAAAAAAAAAAATTCTGTCTTTGATGACACATTAAATGATGGTGGATAACTTTCAGTTTTTATGAGGAAAAAAAAAAAAGAATTCTGATCTTACACAGGACATTATAAGACAATGTGCTCATAACTTATTTTATTATAACCCATTCAAGTTTCGATTTTATCCAGTGAAGGAAATTACGAATTCAACTGTATTTATGTTATGTGAGGATTGAATTATCTGAAAGATGAACGTTTTTTAACATAAAGACAACCTTCTTTTTTTTACCATTGTTGGTTGGCTCCAATGGATGGTTGATTTATTCTTTGCTGCTGTTTTTGTGAGAATTTAATCCCTTACTAAATTCAAATGCAGCCTTTCCAATTTATTATCTATTAACTCATTACTATTTCTTGCAAGAAACCCCCAAATTTTGCGATTATGTTAACATTTTGTTCTATTTAGCATTTGTAATTGATTTTCCTCAAACTTTTAGATTTGCTAGCCCATTACTTAGTCATGCATGGAGTTAATTGATTTTATTTTCAATCATTTCGGCCAACCTTTGACCAATTTGTATTTATTTTTTGTTTTTAAATAAGGTATTCAGCATTGAAATCAAAGTTACCATATCACAATAAATTAAACTTTATTTCTTTGATTTTTATCTTTCAGCTTTAAATATTTCCTCTTCAGTTATAATCATTCTTCTATGCTTAAAACTGATTTCGAACAGTAGAACAATATTTTTCATTATTTATTTGATATCATTCTAAATGTCGTCCACTACCATTTAAAAGACGATTTTTTAAATACTATATTTCAATGAATTAGAGTTTCATCTGTAGCATATGTTAGTTTCTCAGTATATCTTAATTTCATATTTCATTTTTAGGCTTACGAATCTATTTCCTGCATTATATTTATGCTATTGACATATACTCTTGCACTTTGTCATCAACATTGAATTTTCTCCATTTGAGCTTGCCTTCATCCCAATCTAACATCCCTTCAGGAGAATAAGTTTAAGCATGGATTTTTTTAAGTACAATATTTCAATGAATTAGAGTTTGGTCTCTAACATGTGTTAGTTTCTCAGTATATTTTAGTTATAAATTTCAGTTTTTAGGCTTATCGTTCCCTTTCCTACATTGTGTTTATACTACGACATGTACTCATGCACTTTATCATCAATATTGATTTTTTTTCCATTTGAGCTTGCCTCCATCCCAGTCTAACATCCCTTCAGAAGAATAAGTTTAAGCATGGAAACCAATTGTCGATGCTGTTGATGACAAGTGTGGTATCTTCTTTTGTCAGCTTTGGCATGTTGTATTTGCGTCGGCTTCAATTCGGTCTTACTCATTTTTAATTTGTCCTTTCTTCAATTGTATTTGTGTTTCCTTACTTTTTGTAGATACATATAACAAAAGCTTTTCATAGCTGTGGAAAGTTTCATGTATAATGCTTAGAACTGCAATAAAATTCGGTACTTAATTTTATATTACCCATCAAGCATATGAAACTAAAATTTGAACCGTTTGAAACTTTGATGGTGGAATATATATGTCCGCTTTTTCACTTGAAAAAAAAAACTAAAAATAATTTCTACCTGCTTTCAGTAGCACCGAAGTTAACACTAAACAGAGTAGCGCATTATGAGTGGATGGATGCAATTCACACTGGATGATGATCTAGATAAGATATTATTTACTCTTCTGATGATAAATGAATAATCTGTGTTGTTGAATATGTATGGTAGAATATTGTTTATATCGAAGTGTTAATATCCTTTTTTAAAGATATTGTTTACTTTGAAACTATGAGAGAATAAGAGATCAATTGTAGCGAAAGAAATTGCTTCGGAGGCTTCTTGAGTTTACATCATCATTTCTAAGCTAATCAGTGGTTACAGGTGAAGTTCGATTAAAAACAAAGCTGGAAGTCAAATCCAAAAGTAACTTCATCCTCCCAAATTTTGATTAGATAAGATGTAAAAAATTACTTACTTCTCTTTCTTTTAAATTTTCAATGTATTTTCGTTTAATGTTTTGATTGAAACTATTCTGAAAGTGGAGGTAACCTTAATCTTCATATTAGCCGATATGATAGCAAATATCAATATGCTTTAAATCAATCAAAGTGATAAATTTTTTTATTAATATTGTTGACAAAACAAATTAGTTCTGTGTTATGCATTATTCTAAACATCAACTTATTTTATCCACTTCATCGGTCTTTGAGAAGAGCTGCCTACACCATAGATCAATGCACATCTTGCATGTTTACAATGCTTTAAAAGTTGTGTTCAGTCATTCTGCAGATTTTTACACATTCCTTTCAAGTTTATAGTTTATTTATTTATTTTAATTTCACTTTTGTTCTTGATATTTAATGGTTTTTTTTTTTCATCCGTGGCCGTGATTCCTCCAGAATTGTTGTTTTCTCCTTTCTTAGACATCATTTGCATTACGTACTGATATAATATTCATTAGATTAATTGTTGACTTTTTTAGGAAACTAAATTTACCTCTGTTTTATGGATGCCCTCCCTCTAGAGGTGCATTTAAGATTGTACCGGAGAAGGCAAGAAAGTTCAAAATAAGGATAAAGAATCAAAGAATGCCAAGATAACTAAAGACCACTAGGGTAAAGATAAACCCAGAAACTCTAGGTAGTCAACTAATCACTTTTTACCCCAAACTTCTGTCGTTCATTGGATACTTTACTTAATTTAGCATTAAGTTATGTGCTTGGTTCTAAAAAAATGTTTAGTTGATTGCACTAATAATTTCATAGATCTTTATGTGTATGCAATGATGGTTTTGATGTTTTGTTCTCTTTACAGCATTTTTAGTTCAGCTTGCTGTGGCCCATTATGATCTGATAATAAGGCAGAGAGCAGGTACTCCTTTTTTACTCCCTACCTTTTGATGAAAGGATTCGTTTTTTCATGAATGCTACCTCATTTACTATTTTGTATTGAACATATTATATTTTGTATCATGCACACCATCAATCATCTGTATAATCCAACTTTAAATTCATTACCTTCTCTAATTTACTAAAGGTGTTAAAAATACAAGTGTGGGCCATGCATTGTCTACATGAGACACGAAGCCCTAAATGTCTTAGGCACTTTCAAATTGTTTTTTCATGTACGTTAGCGTTTTTTTCAACTGCTACTTTTTTTTACGGTTTTCATGACCTTTTTATTTGGTGTCATCGGGTTTCAATGTAGATGAGTGGAACTTAAAACTGGCCATGTTGTAAGAGTTTATCTGCTGATTTTGGAACTAAAATTGATAATGTTTGTCCATATAACTATTAAAGCAGTGGGAATGAGTTGAAGAATATTAATGCAAACTATTATGGATGTGGTTTCATATATTGGTTATGCATGTAGCATAGAGCTCCCTTTTCAGCACTTGTCACTAACTTTTGTGTAAACGTACACCGTAAGAGCATCTCCAACAGTGTTACGGGCCGTAACGTTACGGAAGATATCTTTGATGTGTCCCAGCAGGCGCGAGCTGATTTTATCGGCTCGCAGCCTGCGAGCTGATTTTATCAGCTCGCGAGCTGATTTTATCGGCTCGCAGCCTGCGAGCTGATTTTATCAGCTCGCGAGCTGATAAAATCAGCTCGCGATCTTCTGAGCCCATCTATGGCTCGGGAAGTTTGTGGGGGGGGGGGGGGGGTTGTGTGGAATGTGTGTTCATTTGATTAAATATTTAGTTCTTATTTTTATCTACTTATTAATTTTTATTAGTAGATTATATACGAAAGATTATAGTTTAGAAGATTATATACGAAAGATTATATTTTAAATATATAGAACGTGAAATTTTTATATAGGAAAGATTACAATGATTCAACTAGTGGGTTTTCGCATAACAATAACCTTACAGATACAACCGACCGTTACAGATACAACCGACCGTTACAGATACAACCGACCGTTACAGATACAACACCGAATAATAGTACATGCCTACTACATCATCGCAAACATTAAAAGTACACATTCAATTTCAAGGGAGTCGCATTGCGTTCAGTCGCAACTCTTGAACAAGATTTTCGAGACGCATAATCTCTCGTTCGAGTTGGTTTGCATATACTATTCCCCGTGGGCACAACGGCTCGTCAATCCATTCCGTGTAGCTGCATCCATTTGGATAGAATCGACATTGCTGCATGCGCCGACCTATATTGTCGCCTTCTGCACGAACCATAACTTCGACCACATGACCGCAGTAGCAAAGTACAGGATAAGATTCACCTTCATGTTCATGTGGTGGTACTCGGTAGAACTCTACTTGTTGTTGTGGTTGAGCGAGAGTCTGTTCGTTTGCTAGTTGAACATGTGGCACTTGAACTTGTTGTAGATGTTGGAGGTTCCCCTGTTCATGTGATGGTTCATCATGGGGTGTAATTTGGATTAGAAACTCGAATTCGTCTTCGAGCGCTTGAAGTCTCATCTGTTCGTACGCTTGTTCATCAGAGTCAGTTTCGGATGGCCAAGAAGGCATTTTCGAGTGAGTAAGTAGTAGAATGAGAACGAAGTTGTTTGAGTGAGGTATTATGTGAGTAAATTGCATTGAGATATATAGGCAAGGAGTGTACAAATCAATAACAAAAATCATGATGGTACCGGTCACTGTTTCGCCTGACGTAATACTGTAGAGAATCTCTTTTTCTTACTGTCTTGATGTGAACAGACACTGTTGTTGGGCAGAGTCTCGATGTTACAGCTCGAGTAATGATGACAGTGCTTTATCAATATTCACCTACACTTATTTAAACATTTCATTCCCCGTCTCTCAACCATGACCATTATTTGTGCTTTCTAAATCAACCAAGGCAGTAAGGTGAGAAACCACTTATTATTTTTTCTACTGGTTCAAGTACTTTTTTAAATCGGACTAACTTTTTATTTATTCCGTGTAGCTTTAATGGCCGATGGGGAGATTAGTGATGAACTTATGGAAAAAATGTTTGATGAGTTTGAACGGAACAACCAGGAGGAGAAAGTGCGTGGATTCGTTCCAAATACACAAGTAGATGAAGTTAGTAAATCCGAAACACAACCAAGAAAACACACAGCTAGGCAAAGGGTTAACCAACCTTGACGCAATCCAAGTAAAGCAAGCTCCAGTGCTGCTACAACCGAATTCTCTTCTACGGACTTACTTATACTCGTGAAATCCTATATCGAATGTGATAAAAGAGATTTGCAACTGAAGAAAAATGGAGGACTTACCCATGAAGAATTTTGGTCCATGATAACAAGATTACATAACAACCACCGTTCATGCACTACTACACGAACGTCTGCCGAAATTCTTATGGCTCATCGGCGGTTCGTTAAAAATTGTGAACGATACCAGATGATTATACAGGTAGTTGAAGATGAAAACGTATTTAAAACGAATAGGGCAACTTATGATTCTCGTTACCTTGTAGATTACGGCACTGATTTTGTTGGTCATGAGGCGTTTGAACTACGTTGCAGTTGGCTAACCCGATGATCTTTCGTTTACTTTGTGTTGTATCTTTCGTTTATTAGATAATCCTTTGTAAAAAGGATGAATTTCTTATAATTGTTTACGCAATAACAAAATATATAAAGCAAACATTTCATTATAAAAAAAGCGGTTGCTACAGAAGGAAATACAACGTTAATACAACAACATAATACGAGCATCTACTAATACGAGCATCTACTAATACGAGCAACTACTAATACGTTACTACATCAACTGTGGAAACCTTGACGTTATAATACGACGTTTCATCCCCATCCAAAATTCCTTTTCCAAATCAGACATTCCATCCAGATCTTTGTCCATGATAGCGTTCTCTTCTTGTTCTTTCTTATACGCATCTTGTTGTTTCTTATACGCATCGTGCTCTTTCTTATACGCTAAGTCCTCCGAAAGAATTTGAAGTTTCTTCTCTTCCAGATCAGCAATCCTTTTCAAAACTTCTGTTCTATCCCTAGCTTCTACAAGCCTTTTTTCCGCTCTACGACTGTGTTCTTCGTGTCGGGCGTTCACTTTTGATTCAAGCTCAACCGTTGTTTTGCCCCTTCTTTTCGCCGCTTTGCATCCCTCAGGTCTAAAATCTTCGTCATTCGTAGCATTGAACTCATCAAGTAGGTTTTCCCCTACACATTGAGAAATATTGCCACCTGAGCCGCTAGGACTAGAAGAATAACCCGATTTTGAACTTTTTTCTTGGCCTTGCTAGCACTTTGAACATCGCGGAGACTCTTGGCAAGTTCTGAGTTCCACTTTGGTTGACTAGTAAGCAGATCATAACAATGCATAAACTGGTAATAGTGTGCCTTTTTCGTTCCATTTTCTCTAGGAAAAAACTTCTTGAACTCCTCATTCGCTAGTCGTTTCTACTTACCAAAATAAAATGTATCAATTAAAATGCTAACACCCATAAATAAAGTACGTACAAATACATACATACCAGATTATGTTCTCCTCCCATGCCGCTTGGATTCGCTATCTTTAGTTTGTACACTTGTGACTCATAATATTGGGTTTGGCGGCTTATTTTCCCAAAACGTCCCTGGATCGCCGATAACGTCCTTTGGCATCCCGGATGCCTCTCAACGAAGGATTTTTCCACTTTTTTCCAAAACGCAGCGCCTGTTTGGTCGTTCCCCGTTGCAGAATCTTGTGTGAAATGACAATATATGTTGCATAGAGAAATGTCTTCTTCGTCAGTCCACAGAGTGGTTCCTTGCCTGCTCGATGGAGTTTCAAATATATTGCTCGTGTTGCCTTGTGAGAACTGAGTTCCATCTATCGTCGGATGCGAAAATTCTCCGAATGGGGAAGACATTATATAGCAAGACTTGGTGTGGAGTAGAGAGATGTAGAAAGAAGATATGAATATGTTGTGATGAAGAAAGAATGCGATGGAATGCTTTTATAACTAAAAATATGGCCGTTAGAAAAGTTTTCACCGTTTTATGGCCGTTGGTAATCAAAATCGAGGCGGAAATGGCCGTTGGAAGCCATTGGATTGAGATAGCCGTTGGGGAATTGGGGAGGGAGATGGCGAGCCGATTTTATCAGCTCGCCATGTTGCGAGCTGATAAAATCAGATGACAAACCTAAGAAATATAGGTTTCTGATTGTCATTGTTTAGTTTAGCTATTTATAGATGACATGCATAATGATTCTAATTTTTCTTTATTTATACCAAATTGGAATAATTATTTTCTTGTATGTGATCTTTTAATAGCCTATGCATTTTACGTCATAATGAAATAACTTCAATATGGGAACAATCTATTTGGTAAAACAACTAGAGAAGTTGATATATGGATAAATTAAAGACATAATAACATTAATCCTACAAATATAATCATGAAAAAAGCAAAAAACATCATCATATAATCATCATTTAAACTCAATTTTTGTCCTTTGCCACTTCACCAGTGACTTAGGCATCCCTTAACATATATCAAAAAATTATAGCACCACTGATTAACAATAAATTTTTAGGTGTAAACTAATAAAAAATAATGCATGACTAAAACCACATACTTCTAACGGGTCTTTTTGAAATGAATGCATTGGTTTCCTGTGGAATTGAAGATGCTAAAATCCCATAGCCTTGATTAGTTGCTCTTAAAACCTTTATATACAAATAAAATAAAGTTAATAGCAGTATTCGAACATTTGTTGTATTTTGCACTAAAAAGAAATTAAGTCACATTTTTCTTTGCTCACGTCCAACGGACGTGCCTAACGTACTGGTATATATATATATATATATATATATATATATATATACATATACATATACATATATATAAGGAATCGCTTATTAATGGCGACAGGAGAAATTTTTTTTCTCCTGATTTCACCACGCGTGAGTGATTCCTATCTTCTATCATTTCTTATTTCCTTCATATCGCTTTTCCGTTTGCAATCTTCAATGAGGTTTTCTCGTTGATAAGCCTTCTGTTTTCCATCTGTTTTTCATAGATAATACTTCGGTTTCCATCCGCTTTCCACTTTTATTGTTAGATCTAAAAATTTTATTATGATCTATATGTCGGATTAGAAAACTAGATCTAGATCTGCTTGCCCAAATATGCCTAAAAGCCGATTCACAATCGATTTGATTATGGCGCATCAACCTTCAACGTGATTCTTCGTTGATAATTCATCTGCTTTCTATCTTTTTTTCACATTTAAACTCAGATCTGAAAACCCTAAGTGCCAGATCTGTTATTCTATTAGGGGATCTACATGCCGATCAACTCCATCTACCCAATCTCTTCGGATTTTAGTAGGTTGAGTATGGATTATCAAGACATCGATAATCTGGGTTTCGTCATTGCTGATGCTACTGAATCGGATTTAATTCCAAGTTATCCAACCGATTGTCCATGATTGAGCTAGTTTCGATTTTGGTTTTGTATTGGGTAAGACTACTTTGATTTGGGTCTAAGATTAATGGATTCCGTGGTTTTTGGGTTTTCGTTCTGATCTGGTTAAGTAGTTACTTGCATAAATTTTTGAAGATTTAATTTAGTTTCATAAATAGATCTTGTCTATCGATTTAATGAAGCAGATTTACTTCATGATAGTGTACAAGAAAGCCACATTATCCTTCTAAGTGATGTGCAGTAGATGAATGCAGGCTTATTGTTATTTAGAAAATAGGGATCAGTGATGGATACTGGTTCCATATTTCTCTGATTCAAGATGGCTGCTAACATCCAGTTTAACAGAAGGTTTTTAACGAATATTCATGAGCAGGAGTTAAATTCAGTGTTTGTGAATTTGGTTCAGTCATACAGGAAATCGAATTTTGATGATTTCTTGATGAATTTGATCAACGACTAGCCTTTTGGAACAAGTTGAGGATTGATTCATAAATGTTTATGAATCATCAACCAGACCTATGGATTGGAATTGTATTCCTATGGGATTTCATTAGCAAATTATCATAATTCCGGTGACACTATATAAGTAGCCTACTATTTTTCATCAGCTTTTTGGAGGATGACCGGTTACATTTATGTGGGTAAAGGCTGATGCTTCTTTTGATTCCATGCTGAAACTTGATGTTGATCAGATGATAATGATTAGTTGATCAGAGTATTGGATGAAATGCTACACTGGATTTTCTGATGAGAGATCTGTTAATGGTTTCTCTGTTTTCTAGACTGAATTAAAAGGCTTCACTGGTTGGATCTTTTATGGAAGATGGTCAAGTAATGTTTATGATCTTGATGAGCTTGGCTCACGGGTGCAGCGTGGTGCACATCAGCGGGATGATTGCCTTATTGTGGGCGGAAATATGTTTAGTTTAGGCTTTTATTACTTGTATTTTCATGCTTTTTGCTTTTGTTTATGTAATGGTTAGTATGCTAACCTTTCTCCTGTACGTTTTTTTAGTAGTTAATAAAGTAACCAATTTTCAAATATATATATATATATATATATATATATATATATATATGTTTATGCACTAGACCTCTCACATCAAGCCGACCACTGGTGGATGCTGGATTTGCCGGGCAGTTCCAGGCAGGCTTCTACCACAAGTTGGACTTAACCATGTGTCTTAGCACGTTACATGTATATTTACGCACTAGACCCCTCACATTAAATTAACAATTTGTGGACGTTGGATTTGCCGGGCGGTTCCGGGCAGACTTCTAACACAAGTTGAATTTAACCTCGTGTCCAAGTGCGGTTACAGTTTCTATTTACTGTAAGTTTAGGCATATTCATTCTTTCTAAATGTTACTGTAATCTATTTTTACATGTCACACTTAATATCATAATAAGTATATTTCTAATTATCATGTCGCATGTTCTTCCTAACATGCAGTTAACTTCATTTTAAAATAATAACATATAACTATCAATCATGTAATTATTCTCATCTAATAATTTGACAATAATTGTACCAATTCTTATAGTTAAGGTTTCAAGTACATAATATGCCGCAAATTAACATGCAATTATTCCAGTTTCACTATAACTTAACTTACATTTTCCAATTAAGAAGTTATTAAAACGGCATATATACAACAATAATCGTTTCCATATATTTTAACAGATTTATCCTTTTCAGCATATTAACATTTCAACGCATCAAATCAACATTTCAACATATTAATATTTCAACAGATTTACTATGCATATTAACGGGGAATGTTAAACGATAAATATACCATTATCAAAAAGGTATATTTCAAATCCACTCACCTAATTGCTTTCCAAATCTTGAATCTGGTTCAGATCTAACATTCCATGGTTCCCCTAACCTGATTTAGAACCTAAACAACCATGAATCCACAATTCTTAATTAAAAGAAGAAGGGAAGAAAGAGGAGAATTTCAAATAGACCAGATCAAGAAATTACCTTACTCCGAATCGAATTCTGAACACCCAATTGCAAATATACATATTTTTTCTCTAGATCTTGAATCAGAATTTCCTTCGACTAATTATTCTATTTTTCTAAAGAGATTTAAAGAGGAAGAAGAATGGCAGAGCTTAGGCAGCCTCCCAGAAAATGTGTGATTTATGCTAGGCTCTACAAGCTTATTTATAGGTGCTTAGCAACAAATTTGGTCCAGAAAGTAGTCCACGTTCGAACGCAAGAACCTGTCCCAGATCAGGGAGGGTCGACCCCGGGGTCGACTCCCTACTATGGGGTCGACCTAAGGGTCGACACCCAAGGGCAGGGGTCGACCCCTAACGGGTCTCTTCCCCGCTCAACGTTTCCACATTAGTAAATTTGATTTTTCTGACATTAAGTATTCGTTTATATATATATATATATATTATATGTATACAAACTTCTAAAGCCCATAACTTCTTCATATGTTGTCCTTTTAATGCAAACTTGAGGTCTATCTGAACCAGAATTCCGAGATGAACGCAACGGTGATGCTGGTTCCGCTTAATTATGAATATTAAACTAAGTTATTCTCATTTTATTATCTTTTATTGAAAATGCGGGGTGTTACATTCTCCCACCCTTAGGAAATTTCGTCCCCGAAATTTGATAAGGGTAAAATTCAGTAATCCCTCACACAATATACATTCATCATGTGTGCATCCAATTTTTGCAAACATCTGTGCATTCGTGCAAAGTGTAATTCAACATAATAATACATGATATAAATGAATTCGTAAGCGGTACCTCCTATATGAATGCAATTTTTCTTGAAAATCTCTTTGAAAACATGATGCACACATCCTAAATATACTGACAATTTCTATATGAATGCAATATTTTGAAGATCAAAACACATTTTCATCTAAAATTTTCACACTCTCGCTAAGCAAGAGCGTAGTTCATCCGATTTTTGCATCCAAAACCCTACCAAGCAACTTTATTTTTCGAATTTCAGAAAAATCTAATTTTCTAAATTTGATTTCTTATGTTACAAAAAGGTGGAAAACGGAAAACTTCAAATCTTCCGGTTTTCTTTTTCGACCTTTTTCCAACCGTACTTGGATTTTACGAAACTATTTATAAAGATTCTCTATTTTCCTATCCAAGCACAGCCCACATAAGAAAATTTTCTTTTTCGTCTTATCTTAGAAATATTTATTCTTATTCGCCTTTTTCAGAAATTTTCCATCTTTCTTTAACTGTCGTGTTGTTGCTTTGCTGAATTTGTTGTTTCCTTTTTAGTTATGCCCTTACTCTTTTCTTAGCTTATTTAACTTAATCCTCTTATCTAAGTTTAGTTTCAAAAAAGCCTTCTAGTCCTACAACTAAAACAAGAAAACAAACGCTCAACACAACTAATACTAATGGCCAAGAATCTCAGGACTATGTCCCCTTCAGAAAATTTCAAACCATGGCATCAATGACAGGTTTAGGTGTTACCCTAATTACCCAATAGGAACAAAATAGTAGAACAATCCCAACAGAAATGTAATAACAGGTTTTACCCCAACATGATCTAAACACTTACTTGCCCTCTACTGTCTAGTAGTCACCACTAGTCCTTGTTGTGTACTAACCGAAATTTTTAAGCAACACCCTAGGCTTTTCAGTGCTTACACATTCTACGGGAAGTTACCATTATTCCAAGATATTTCTCGTTATCTACTTCATATCCCCAAAACTTTTCCCGTCTTCCCTAGGCACTAATCCTCACCCACTCTATACTTTTAAAACATGGTTTGGCCTTTTTCATTTTCTTCCAAAAATTAAAAGTGTTTAAAACTTCATTTTCCTCATGAAAACTTATTTTTGCCAAACCATAAAACATGTCCTTTTTAAAAAAAAAATGTAAATCATCTTTTTTTTCAAATCACAAAAATCAGAATAAACAAGAACAACTATTTCTTAAATAGGTTTACGACTTGTTCTTGCCTTTAAGGTTGGTTCAGTTTCTTACTACAAGGTGCAAACATCTACTATATTCTTAAATTTCTACAACTTATTTTGTCCACCCAACAAAATTTTCTCTTTTAAAACAATTTATCAAAAAATGATTGTCAAACCAATAGAGATTTCAAAACTTTCTTTACTGAAAATTCTAGTTTTCAACAAAATGCCTCATCAAAATGTAACTTTTATAAGTTTTGCTTTTTAATCCTTCCATGCAATATAACAAGAAAACTAGCGAGCTATACATGCTTTATAATGTGCACATTTTACTAAGAGAATTTTAATTTAAACAAAATTTTCACCAGAAAATTCTATTTACAAAATATATCCCATTTTACATCAAAACTCAATATGTACTTATCTAATATGTTCTTAACCTATTTTAAAACTATAACTTTTAAGATTAAGGCTTGAAAACACCATAAACCATCTTTCAAAAGCTTTTACAATTTCAAGTTCTTAAAAATTAACAATGGGGTTAGACTTAAAGTGGGTTTCCAATCTTAACTAGGCTTTCCTAGACACTCCCACAAGGTCAATTCCCTCAACTATATATATTCCTAATACATTTTCCTCTTTTTAATATTTTCCAATTTATAAGGTTTTATTGCTAAACCAACTAATATGAAATACTAACACATGGGATTCACCTTCCTTCCATACAAAGTATATTGTACACTTCCCACCCAAATTACTTAGGGGTCTCAGATTTCCATATTCATTCCTTTAGTGTACAAAACAGACATCCCAATTCTTACCACATTATACTCTTTCCATTTAGTGGGTTCGTCTTTGGATCTAGGTATATATATAATATTTACATTTTTAAAAATACAAATACGTTCACTCACTATCTATACAGGAATCCTAAACCTAGGCTCTTATACCAGATGTAACAGTCCGAATTCCGATAAACCGAATTTTTTCTTCAAAATTCTAATCCATCGAAACTCATGTTGGTAGCTCTGGTATCCTACAGAAAAGACAGAGATATAAAATATATCAGAGCTTAGAAAACATCTCATGGCGGAATGGATAAAATATAATATAATCAAAATATAGCCTTACCAAGATAATAATACTGCCTAACCAGTATCCAAAGATATCATAGCTCTACCACAAATCTAACCTGTGAGTATGTTATGAGGAGGGGGTCAGAACATAAGTTGTAGTGACTGGATTTAAACTACACAATTTGGATAATCCTACATATACCGTTCAGTTACATTTTCTTGTTTATTAGGTTACTTGGGTTAACAACACTCAAGGCTTACACACACGTCGTACCCATCTACTTCCCAGTGGATTAACCTTATACAGTATAGATGTAGCTACCCCCAAATTAAAGTACACCCCATGGTACCCCACTCGCACAGTCTCTGCCGTAACGCCACAGAAATATACGCAGTACCTCTTCCTGCGCCGGAGTGACGTACGGATCTCTATATAATAATGCTACATTCTGCATAGAACCGCCATCGCCATGATATGTAAGCGTACGAACTGCCACCTTTGATCCTATCAGATCACAGAGTAATGCCCTAAAGTCTGCGATACACCACCCAGAGCAAACATGCATGTATCTAGCATTTCCCATGTACGTATCGTCAATCGTATTCGATGCCTTAACCACACATATCTCTAAACACGGAACTCGGTCGGGAGCTTTTCAGATATTTGTTTACATAGATGCTAAGGTCTGCATTTTCAGTGGCTATGATCCCCCCTGACCTCACCCTCAACTAATGAAAGATGAACAAGATTGAGAATTGGCCCAAGAGCAAACAACAAACCACAAATGATCTACCCTATTGGGTTATTCACCCTCAAACGTGCGGACTGGTCCAAGTGCCTCTTTTTAATGTGTTATTGGACTCTATGTCTAAACATTCAATTATGCGCTTGCTATACCTCTTCAGGTTTCCAGTTTAACTTGGTTATCTCAAATCATATTAACTTCTTATCCAGGTTACCAAGTTCTTTCCGAGCCCCTTATATCTCTAAGGAATGGACCCCTCTTGCTTATTAATTTCAGTCATATAACTTAACCCACCTAAGTTTATTAATAAGCCCACAACATGTTATTCTCTAGATTGTAATTCAAGGTATGTAATCTACAATCTCTTTATATTATTCATTGTCCAATTTCATAGTTATAATAACATATTCTACTTAATATGTAATTAAGTATATCTCAATTCACATGTTTTCTTTTTAACATGTCACTTATTATTTATCATTAAATATAACTTATTTCATTTCATAAGTTTGCCTCGTTCTTTCTTATTTAATCATAATTTCGTCTTACACTGTCACTACAACTTGTCGTTATTTACTTATTAACTTAGTTCTCTTAACTAATTTTTACTACTAAGTTTTCTTTCCATTAATATAACTTATGTTGTCCTCATCAGTAGATTTCATATTCTTGTTCTTACAGATAAATTAATTTACAATTAAGTACAACTTATCTCATTACATAAGTTATTCCATTTTCTTTATCGTTTATTGTAACATAAGCTATAATTTCCACTTCTCCCTAGGATAAGCCTACCTATTATATAACATTCTCATTTATGTAATTTATTTATAATAGGTTATTATCATTCCCCGTTCATTCCACTTCTTTTATTGTTGTAACTTTCATTCATTTTCTTATTCATTTCCATTAATCACAATTAGTGCCTTTTATTTCTTTCCTTATATATATATATATATATATATATATATATATATATATATATATATATGTGTGTGTGTGTGTGTGCACTAGACCTCTCACATTAAGTCGACCACTTGTGGATGCTGGATTTGCCGAGCGGTTCTGGGGAAACTTCTACCACAAGTTGGAATTAACCTCGTGTCTTGGCACGTTATATGTATATTTACGCATTAGACCCCTCACATTAAATTAACAACTTGTAGACGCTGGATTTGCTGGGCGGTTCTGGGAAGATTTCTGCCACAAGCTGAATTTAATCTCATATCCAAGTGCGGTTACTGTTTTCTTTTAACATTTTAATGCATCAAATTAACAGTTCAACATATATTATATTAATATTTCAATAGATTTACACATTTCAACAAGTTTCCATTTCAGCAGATTTACTATGCATATTAACTGGGAATGTTAAACGATAAATATACCATTATAAAAAAGGTATACTTTAAATCCACTCACCTAATTGCTTTCCAAATCCTAAGTCTGGTCCAGATCTAGCACTCCATGGTTCCCCTAACTGGATTTAGAACCTAAACAACCATGGATCCACAATTCTTAATTAAAGGAAGAAGGGAAGAAAGACTAGAAATTCAAATAGACCAGATCTAAGAAATTACCTTACTTTGAATCGAATTCTGAACACCCAATTACAGATATACATTCTTTTCCACCAGATCCAAGAAATTACCTAACTTTGAATCAAAGGAAGAAGGGATGTCTTTTACATGTCATAGGTACCCATTTGGTTAATTAATCCCTACTAGGTGCAGATTCTTTGCTAAAGTACCCGATTAGGCATTACGTTCGGATGTCTTTTACGTGTCATAGATACCCGATTAGGCCTTGCATCTGGATGTTTTTTACACGTCCTAGGTACCCGCTCTGTTAAACAATCCCTACTGGATGTAGATTCATTACTGAAGTACCCGACTAGGCCTTACGTATGGATGTCTTTTATGTGTCATAAGTACCTGATTAGGCCTTGCATTCAGATGTCTTTTACTTGTCATAGGTACCCGCTTGGTTAAACAATCTCTACTGGCTGCAGAGTCGTTGCTGAAGTACCTGATTTGGCCTAGCGTCCGGATGTCTTTTACGTGTCACTGGTACATGATTAGGCCTTGCATCTTGATGTCTTTTGCGTGTCATAGGTACCATCTCGATTAATTAATCCTTACTGGGTGTGGAGTCGTTGTTGAAGAACCCGATTAGGCCTTGCGTCCAGAAGTCTTTTACATGTCATAAGTACCCAATTAAGTCTTGCGTCCGGATGTCTTTTACATATCATAGGTACTTGCTCTGTTTATTAATCCCTACTGGGTGTGTATTCGTTGCTGAAATAACCAATTAGAGCTTGCGTCTAAATGTATTTTATGTCTCATAGTTACTCGATTAGGCCTTGCGTCCGGATGTCTTTTAGGTGTCACAGGTACCCTCTCGGTTAAACAATTCGTACTGGATGCTGATTCGTTGCTAAAGTACCTGTAACATCCCGTATTTTCTGTGAACATAAGAGTAACAAATCAGAGAATAATTAAATTGTAACAAAATAATTAAGGGAAATGGGTTACTCCATTGCGTTCGTCTCGAAATTCTGCTTGGAATAGAGTCCAAGTTTGCGTAAATCGGACTCCGTATGAAGAAGATATGGCCTTCAGAAGTTTCAATAAAAACCAGTCCGAAATTCAAAATTCAGATTTCGAAATTCAAAACAGACACCCGGGCTGGGTAGGAAAATTCCCGCCCAGGACCCAGGTCGACACTAGGGTCGACCTGGGGGTCGACCAGGGTAAACAGGTCGACACTAGGGTCGATCTTAGGGTCGACCTCCCTCCTATTTCCAGATCCGTGGACAGATGCATTTTTTTTTGTATTTAGACGCCCGTTCTGACCAGATTCATGACCCCTATGCTATTTAAACACCCCTAAACCCAGCTTTCTCTCCACACAATTTCATTATGCCTATACTCTGCCTCTATTCTAATTAAAAATAAAAATGGCGTCGCTACTCTGTTGGAATCAAAACTAGGATTAATGCATCTTCTTCCAATCTGAAAAGAATTAAAAGAGAATCAAATCTAAAATGATTAGTCTACATCAAAGGCGAGCATTTCAGTTTCAGAATACAAATTCTAGAATACAAGAATCATTCCTTTTTGTGAGTAAATTTATTTTCAGATATGAAATTTAATAATTATCTTGACATTTTTGTGAATCTGGATCTGAGGTTATGAATACTTTTCTGTGGATCTATCTTGATTGTGACTGTTCTGTATCTGTTCCCTCTTTTCTTCCTTTTTGTTTATAGCCAGGCTACCACGAGCTTGCGCCAAGTCTCATAAGATATTAACGCACCAATGCTAAATTTTGGGACAAATAATGGATAATGCATAATTGGACATGACTGATCTTTGACTGATTTGAGAAATGGACATATGTTGTAAATTAGATCTAGATCTGTGTATACTCTGTAATTTGGAAGAAGAGGAATCATTGTATGATAACATATGACTTGAAACTTGAGGGGACATAACGCATGTTTAAAATTAAGATCTGATTTTGATGTTATAATTTAAAGATCTAGACTTTTGGGTAAATTTTATGTAACGATTCCTGACTTGAAAAATGAATATGTGGCTTAGGCATAGAGACCTATATTATAATAGGATAACCATAAATATGAATACGCCTAAAAGTGGATTTTTGGATATTTGGTATTAAAGGCTCTAATTTGGCATAATTCATATGGTATATCATGATTTGGGCTTTTAGAGAATATTCCGTGCTGTGCAAAGTTTAACTAAAAATTTGGGCATATGTTGTATTATGAATTATGACCATGATTTAGGCATGTAAGTTTAGGCTAAATTTATGATTAGGCAAGATATGCAAATAGAGTTTTAGAAATATATAATTTGTTGAATTGCCTAATCTGCTAAATCTGTTATCTGCTAGATCTGTTGAATTGCCTAATCTGCTAAATCTGTTATCTGCTAAATCTGTTGAATTGTCTAATCTACTAAATCTGTTGAATCGCCTAATCTACTAGATCTGTTATCTGTTGAATTGCCTAATCTGTTGAAAGCTAAATAATTGTAATTTGGGTATGAAAATTCGTAGGCTCGATCTAAGATTGAGTAAAACATGGAAATTTGATTAATCTGTTGTAACCTGTAAAGAAGTTTAATCTATTAAATGAACAGAATTAGTCTGATATCTGTATAATCTGTATTGGAATAAATTGGCTATGACACGAGGTTAGACTCTGTTTGTGGTAGAAGCCTGCCCGGAACCAACCGGCTTAACCAGCAACCGCAAACTATAAGTCTAATGTGAGAGGTCGTAGGCATAACTAAAATATGCTTAGACACGAGGTTAGGTCTGGCTTGTGGCAGAAGTCTGCCCGGAACCGCCCGGCACGTCCAGCGGCCACAAGCTACCGACCTAATGTGAGGTCTATGCACTAATATTTAATTAATGAAAACTTAAGAGAAATGTGGTGTCTAAAAACGTGTTGGGTGGATAGGGTTAAACCAACTGGATTGATGAATCTAGTAAACCCGTTTCGTGAATCTATAGGCCCAATACAAAGTTAGACATTCTGTAAGTTAGTTAAATTCGTACATCTGATCTGTTAATATGAAAACTTGTTAACTTGATTGTCTGATCTGTGAACTAGTAATCTGAACTCTGTAAACAAGTTAATCTGAAATCTGTTAGTCTGGGGACACAAGGTTAGGAGGGGAATTGCTTGTGTCATCTGTTGTGTGGAACCCATATTAGTCAGTAACCCTTTCTGGTATCAAAAATTTGACCCCACGCTATATAGAGGTCCGGACATGCTTACTGAACTAATTATAAGCGGTTCATTCTGATAATGGCGAGGGGTGTTGATGGTGCGTCCCAACCGGGTCATGTGCGTGCATGGATTCGGTCTGCTTTGAGGATGTAAGACACTGTGACACCTGTAAATAGGTCTGTGCCAATAGGTTGCCACTTTAGGGAGTGATACACCCTACTGTGGGGCCGACACAGGATATTTATGTATTAGGGAGCCGATCGCTTGGGGATAGGACTTAGGGTACACTTAGTTCTGTCTGTTTCTGTTGGTACCGTCTGTTTCTGTTAGGTGGTAACACCTGTCTGTTGTGGTACCGTCTGTTGGGGTGGTAAAGGCCCATTACTAGTGTACACCTAATTCTAACATTCTGTTTCTGTAGAGATTATTCTGTTTTCGTTTCTGTTTCAGTCTAGACCTTAGGATAACACCTAATCCTGTTGTACTAGTATTAGTGCAGAGAAGTGAAAAGATTAGCTTAGTCTATATCATTCTGTTTCTTCTGTTAACCTTCTATTTCTGTTACAGCTATCTCTCATCCAGTTTTATTTACATGTCATGATACTATTATCTGTTTATATGATGAAAGTCATTGGACTCACCAGACTTATGTCTGACCTAGTTTGTTTCACCTCTTTTCTTTCCGTTCCCCCCCCCCCCCCCCCACAGGTTTTTACGGTGAAAACATAGGAGCTTGATTCAGATTCTCTCTGCTTGAAGTGCTTGAAGTGTTGCTTGGCTTTGGCTCTATCTTTCCATGGCGGTTTATATTAGGGATTATGGCTTTAAAAACTATGCATTCTGAAGGCTTTTGTACAAGACCGATATTTATGTACTTGAATTCCGATATTGTGATTTTGAAAGATGTAACCAAACTTATTTCTGTTTCTGTTGTAATAAAGTTATAAAATTTTCAAGTACTACTTTATCTGTCTTGTAAATTTTTGTTCTGTCTACTAAAAACGCTCCACCAAAGTTAAGGCATTCCCTTTGCGAGTGACCCTAGCGGAGGTGGGGTGTTACAGTACCCGATTAGGACTTGCGTCCAGATGTCTTTTACGTGTCATAAGTACCCGGTTAGACCTTGCGTTCGGATGTCTTTTACATGTCATATGTACCTGATTAGGCCTTGCGTCCGGACGTCTTTTACGTGTCACATGTATCAGCTCGGTTAAAAAATTCCCACTAGGTACAGATTCATTGCTGAAGTATCCAATTAGGCCTTGTGTCCGGATGTTTTTTACGTGTCATACATACCCGATTAGGCCTTGCGTCCGGATGTCTTTTACGTGTCATAGGTACCCGCTCGGTTAAACAATCTCTACTGGATGCAGACTCGTTGTTGAAGTACTCAATTAGGCTTTGCATCCGGATGCCTTTTACATGTCATATGTACCCGATTAGGCCTTGCGTCCGGATGTATTTTACCTGTCATAGGTACCGCTTGGTTAAACAATCCCTACTGGATGCAAATTCGTTACTGAAGTACATGATTAGGCCTTGCTTCCGGATGTCCTTTACGTGTCATAGGTACCCGCTCGGTTAAACAATCCGTACTGGTTGCAGATTTATTGCTGAATTACCCGATTAGGCCTTCCGTCCAGAAGTCTTTTATGTATCATAGTTACCTGATTAGGCCTTGCGTTCAGATGTCTTTTACGTGTCACAGATACCCGCTCGGTTAAACAATTCCTTCAAAGTGCAGATTCGTTGCTGAAGTAACCGATTAGGCCTTGCGTTCATATGTCTTTTACATGTCATAAGTACCCGATTAGGCCTTACGTCCTGATGTCTTTTACGTGTTACAAGTGACCGCTCGTTTAATTAACCCCTAATGGGTGTAGATTCGTTGCTGAAGAACCCAATCAGACCTAAAAATGATACGTGAAAACTGGGAAAATAAATTTTAACAAGAAATCATAAAAATTGTACAACCATGCTCCTAAAACTAATACATAGAAACTAAAAAAATAAATTTTAACAAGAAATCTTAAAAACTGATACTAACAGGTACCTAAAACTGATACATGAAAACTGGAAAAATAAATTTTAACATGAAATCATAAAAACTGATACTAACATGCTCCTAAAACTAATACATGAAAACTGAAAAGAATAAATTTTAACAAAAAATCATATAAATTGATACTGACAGGCACCTAAAACTGATAACTAGAAACTGGAAAAGCAAAAATTAAATAAAACATATACCAGTCCTTCTAAGATGTCATCCATATTTTTTTTTGAAAATAATTGACTTCAAGCCTTGTAAATCCCATCTTGTAAATTTTGGGTATGTGCCGCTAACATTCCATCTTGGCTTTATTAGCTTCATTTTTTCGCACATGCAACACTATTTCAATAAAAAAAAAGAGTAAAAACTGTAACAAGTTCGCAAATGACAGAATTTTTTTGAATAAAAACAGATAAATTACCAGCGGAACCATTGCACATCCAGACATGTTTCTTGGATTATGAACGAATACTTTAACAAATTTGTTAAAATTCTTTTCTATTGTCAAAGGCTAAAAAATGTCTTGATTTTTTCAAAATCACATAAGTACTGCAGAAGTTCCCATCTCAATTTTTTTGGTTGTTGGGAAAGAAAAATGTAGGTAGAATATCCATGATGAGAAGAATAGGCAAGTCTTCCTCATTTTTCTTCTTCTTTTTATTTGCTTCTTCCTTTATTCTTTTTCCTAATCAAAATTAGTCATATAGGCAGATTATCCAAAATTCCGTGAATCAAATTTTTTACAATCTGATGGTATTGTTTTGCTAGTCATTATTTGGTAGGCTTTATGTTATTTCCAAGCGTTGACATCCCAAAAAGTAAGCTAATGTCTTCGGCCATTACTATCATTTTTTCTTTGTCAAAGTCAAAAGCTTCTTCTTCTACTAAATAGCACTTGTAGACTGCATCCATATTTTTTGTGTGTTTCATGCATTCTTTTAAATCTATTTTTCCTTCATATAAAATATTGAAGAAGTTAAAAAAATGGGCATCTTTTCAATAAATCTAGTTGTTTCTTGTTTAACGCTTTCTTCTCCTTCACAAGTTGTATCATTTTAAATACTTGCTGCAACCTACATCTAAATGCAGTATCCCTTTTGACTTTTGTTGTTGTTGTTGTTTTATCTTCTGCATTTCATGGTTGCCGATTAGCAAAATTATCATCCTAATGTGTGTGTGTGTGTATACAAAAGTGTTAAGCAGTTTTTAAAGAGTGTTTCAATATGAATTGAAACAACACAACATCTTTTTTTAGCATTCCTAATTATCAGTTTAAAAAGCATATTTCAATATGGAAAACTGATACGCACCTATTCAGGTAGTAATGGCTTTCAAATTATTATTGAAAACTGATACGTTCCTATTTAGATACCAAAATGACACTATATTCATGTAAATATAAACTCAGTAAAAAAACGACACCATGATGTTTTTAAAACTGATACAAAATTGCTTTTAAATTTTGTACCATGAATCTCAATATCAAAACTGATACTAGTTAAGTTGCAAAACTGATACCATATTCATATAGACAGAATCTCATTATCAAAACTGATACTGGTGTGCTTCCAAAACTAATACCAAACTCATGCAAATAGAATTTTAGTATCAACACTGATACTGATGTGCTTCTATAACTGATACCATGACACTGTATATTACAACATTCAAGCTATAAATGATACCAATACAATCAATAACTGATATCTACAAATCAATAACTATCAGTTTTCAAAGAATATCTCAATAATTGATATCTACAAATCAATAACTATCAGTTTTCAAAGAATATTTCAGTATGAATTTAACATAGTATATGTTTTTAGCCTGAACAAAATTTGGTTATTAAAGCTCATTTCTATACAAATTACAACATGGTTATGTTTTTTTGTTGTTGTTGAGATCATGGGGAACCTTAAGATCACAGTATACATTGATACTCACTTAAGTAAACTCCACGTCGTGTGTCTACCCCACTTTGTTTAGTCGTCGCACACGAATGCATAATGTCCTAGAAATGGTTATGTTTTTAACATTCCTAACCATCAGTTTTTATAGAATATTTCAAAATGATTGCAACCTGTTAATAATTTTTCACTAAGCATAATGTAAATAAAAATGACAGATAAAACATTGTTAATGAATTTTCTTCTGTATTTTTAGCGTCTTCAACCTTCTTTCTAGTACTGTTTTGATCTTTCATGGTACTTTTTCCATTGTTTCTTTCTTTGGTCCTTCTTTCTCTCTGTTGAAGCATTTTTCCTTTCATCTCTTCTGGGTTTCTTCAGGTTCAAGCTATTATACAATTGAATCTTCTACTGTTTCTCTAGGCGTTTCAGTCAGGGTTGTTTGCACATGCGTTTCCTGATTGGCCTGTCCTCATTATTCGTTGATTTTTAGGGTTTCAGAATTCAAATCCACTTAATTTTTTCCGATTTCAAGGGTTTCGACATGCATCTGAACTTGATCAAATGGTATTTGGGGTTGATTTTTTGACGATTAAGTTTGTGCTTGTTCTGAAAGTAGATTCTCAAATGATACAATAGGGTTTTCAGATGACATTTTTTTACTATTTTGGAGAGTATGAGCGACCAAGTTTTATGAAATCAAACGGAATGAAAATGAAAGGGACGAGAGTGTTGTTTTTGTGAATCAGTTCGTGGACTGGGCTTTTGTCCTTCACGATTTTTTTTAATGGCCTGTTCCTTTGGATATATTTTTTAAATTTTTTGTCCTTATCAATTTTTTCCGTTAAGCAAAATTTTCATCCAAAATGGAAAAGAATGTTATAATTTCAATGGCATTGATGCATTCTAGGATCTTCTGTTACTCCGTATATTAAACTCCAATGACTATTGTGCAAGCACACAATTGATATAAAAGTAAAAAAGATTGACGCTGAAAGTAAAGAAAGAAATTTAATGAAAGATATATATAAATCAAAGGGGACCGCTTTTTTTTAAGTAATTCAATAAATATTTCAAAATTGGATATTAATATTCATGATAAACATTTCAATATGATCTTGAAAATTACTAGTAATTTTGATTGATGTGTGAGCCTATTGGAAAACTACATTTTTTGACAATATTTATTTGACTCAACAATATTAATTTTTGGATATGATGTTTGCAAGAATGCGAAAAATATCTAATTGAACCACATGTATGAACTACAGTTTTTGTTGCAAGAGTTAATAACTAATAACATTTAAGTTAAATATATGAATTGAAAGGAAGCTTTATATATTTTACACTGATGTGATTTTCTCTACATGAACATTATTAGAAGGCCATATGTTTTGGGAAATCATAATTCTTATGGATTTATACATGCATGATAGAAGAAAGATATGAATTGAGTTAAACATTGCACTTACATAAGTTGATATTGTGTTGACATTTGTTTATATATATGAAAATACATAACATGTTTTATCATGTTGAAAGCTACTAAGGATATAAAGTTGAATGTACTAATCTTTGCAAATCATAATGTATGTGGGGAAATAATTTATTATTAATACATAACATGTTTTATCACGTTGAATGCGAATAAGGATATAAAGTTGAATGTACTAATCTTTGCAAATCAGAATGTATGTGGGGAAATAGATTTATTATTGGGGTTTAATTCCTCCCTTTACACTAAAATTTGTCCTTATGGACAAAGTTTTAGCCTCTTGTTCTTATGGAACAATTTTTTGTTCATTTTGTCTTTCAGGGTATTTCGTGTTTATTATTTTAGACTACAATGTTCTCCATAAGAAACTGAAAAGTATAATTCCTAGCTTTTGAAAGTAGGACATCGTTATTTACATATATAAGAATAAATAACACAATTAGCTGAATGATGGATGTGGTAAAACTAAAGGAAGCGCCATGTTTCACTTGAATCATCAAATTTACTATTTCTTTTATTCTAAGGAGCTACATTTATACATTTATTGATGAAAGGAGGCAAACTTTATGGGTATAGTTATTTACCTTGACTTGAATCATTTTGCTTTTTTATATATTCCATAACCAGTTACGGTCGTGCTTTGGAGATGCAATTGATGGATTATATTATTTATATGTGTATATTCCATCAACAATTTTGGTGGTGTTTTGTGACGCATTTAATGGATATACTAATTTATGCTAGTTTGTGCCAGTTTGCTCTTTTTAATCCATAGCCAATATTGGATGTACTTTTGAGACGCACTTAGTGGATATCACTTATTTTTCTTATGGCAACTCTTTACTACTCACATATGATTCATAGCTTATATCGGTGGTGCTTCTGAGATGGACTCGATGAATTATGTATATTTATTTTATGAGGCTAAGATTTTTGCTCTTAATGACTCCAACCATTGATGGTGGTAGAGTACAACAATTGATAGACTTACCTACTTCGGTGTGCAAGTGGGTCATCTTCTATGGGATACTTAAACTCTCTAAAGCACTCATGAGTTTCCAAGGTAGATGCATAGGCATTAAAAATGCACACGTGTCTCGAAGTTTGTAGATTTTAAATGTATTGTATATATGGTGAGATCTTATACTACACCAAATATCCCATTTTTTCACATTTTCCCCAGCCCATCAAGTAAAGGTAATAGTGAATATTAGGCTTACATCCTTAAGATTAAAATTAGTGCAAAAAAAATTCTTTCTAAAAAAAGATTGTAAACTAGATCCCTAGAATTTAACTACTAAATAATTACATGCAAGTTTGTAATTATTCAGTAAAAAAATTGCAGATATTTCTGCAATTTTTTGGTGAATAATTATGGAAATCTCCGCATATTTTTTGGTGAAAAATTACAGGAATTTTCGTAAATATTAATTGAATAATTACAGAAATTACTGCAATTTTCGGATATAATTGCATAAATATCTCCAACTATTTACTGAATAATTGTGTAAATTTAAATATTAATAAATAATTTAATTCCAAAGACCTAATTTACTTATCTATTTTAGAAATAATGTTTTTGCAATTTCTAGACTTAATAGGTACCTTAGCCAAAACTGTCCCAAGGTTATGTCCTTTAAGTTGTAATATATAAAAGTGAATATGTTTTTGTAATATTTTATTTAGTCCCACATCGTGGGGATAAGTTTAACATCAGCTCCAAAACCTATATATAAAGGAGGCAATGTAATAGAAATTAGATATATTTGAATCAATATAAATAAAAGATCTCTCTCCTATCACTTCTGTTCTCTCTAATGGCTTCTGTTTATTGTTTGTTTTATTTTATAACACGTTATCATCATGAGATTCTATTAGAGCTATTTGTTGAAATTTTCTAGATCTACATATATGAATTTGCCATGTAATTTTTTATTTAAGGATTTTTAATTCGTGAATTTCTAGATTTGTTCTACATCTATGATTATGTGCTTTTACTCAGTTCATATTAAACAACGTATATATTTGCACGTGTTTTATAAATACAATTTTCATTTTGAAAACCTTTTAATTTAGATGGTGTTTTGAGATATAACTCGTATTTCAAGAAGAAATATTTTATTTGTCTTAGAAAAAACCTTTGTAAAGAAAATACATGTTAGATCCAAAAATGGCTCTAACACCCAAATTGTCTGAGTAAGCAGAGATTTATATCTAGAATTGCAAGAAAAACACAGAAAACGCACAAGATTTATAGTGGTTTGGCGTTAACGAGCCTACGTCCACTTTATATCTATGATTATACGTAAGATTCAAGTAAAACCAATGATTTCTCTCTCAATCTCACTTTTACAATGGTGATTCACTCAATAATTTCGAGCTAAGACTGATAAGAAATAATGGAATAGCAGCAATGGTGGAAACAACACTCCAAACTGCCAAAAAGCTCCTCAAAAATGCCAAGTCTAGGGCTATTTATAGATGATATTTGCAGGCGGTTCGTGATGATACGTGGCACAAATCCCGAGGATCTCGGACTGGTTCGTGGCTTGATGGAGAAATAGTCAAAATGGCAGTTATGGACAGGTGTCACAAGATCCTTCATCTTCGGATCGTGAATGACCTGGTCGTGGCCTCTATCTTTTAGCTTCTGGGATTGGATCGTGGTAGTAGTTTAGGTCATGGGGAATCATCACGATCGGATCGTGATAGTGGTGGCACGATCCGAGGGTGGCAGGTAATCACGACCGGGCTGGTGTGGCTTTTGCGGGTGAGACTTCAAATAGGACCTACACGTGAATCTTGGTGGCTTGATCCAAAAGCTAGCCAACATTTTGCCCCCTCGAAGTATGTTTTATCAGTGATGGAACATGCTTTGCAATCGTTGATCCATCTTTTCTTGAAACGATGCAAATAAACAGTCACGCTTATTTGTAACGTTGTATTGCTTCAAAGGATCACTTCCCCTAATGAGTATGAATATACTATCTGGTTCCCAATTGTTTCTTTATTCATCAGTCGATTATCATCTTAAAAATTTCCATAACACATCGCGATCAATTTGCCAGGTGAGCTTTAAATTCCATGAGTATTTTAAAGGAATTTATCACTTCTGTGTGTAAGAAGTCTCGGCTTTCCGATTTGATAACCATTGTGGCACTCAGGTCGCCAAAACGCTACCTGGTTCCTTCTTCCGCTCGTGAGTCCAGAGTCTATGGGAGAGCAGGTCTTTACACGAGACGCAATGGGCTCTCGTTTACAGCCCATGAGCTTTCACGGTTCTGTATAAAACAAAAAGGGGAAGAGCAAGGGCTGCCATAATACCTATATATACCCTGGCCCCTTCTTCTACTCCTCTTCTTTTACTTTCTTACCGCCGCCGCTTTCGCTTTTTCTTCTCAAAACCCTAATCACGATTTCCAAAAAATAATTTCATCCCCTTATTTAAATTAAAAAGGTAATTACGTTGAAAATGCTTTCATGTTATTTCATTCTTGCTTCTCTTTGCTTCGCTCGAGTTTTTACTGGTACGAGGATAGCGGAGTTTATGTTATTGAGGTTTTGAGAATGGCGACGGTATGATAGGTTTATGGAGGGAGGAAGGAGATGGTGAAGAATAAGGCAAGCTTCACCAGGTCGGTTCATGGATGATATGTCGGCTCAGTTCGTGGTAATAGTGAGGTGGAAGGGTTATAAACGAGGGTGGAGTATTGACGATGAAATTGGATAATGACTCGGGTCGTGGGAAAGGAAGTGGATCGCGGCACCAAGAAGTAAAGTGGATCGTGGGATCCTTCCACGAGCCGTTAGGATAGGGGAGAGTTATCACGAGATGGATCGTTCCGCGATCCGAAGCCTATTTCACGAGTCGATGTCCTCTCAAGATCGTAGCTTACTGGCGGTCCGTTATCCATGATCCGACTCTGCTCCACACTCTGACACTTATATCGCGACCCAAACCCCAAGACTTTAACGAATCAGCCCTATTGACGATCCCATGCACATATTGACTAAAAAATACAATGCAATTATGATATACCAATGGACAGTTAGGTTAGAGCCCTCGAGATGAACTGAACAACGTCATGACTCAGTAATAGACTATAACCAATATCCTCTTATCTGATTAACCTCATGCTTTTCTTTAATGTATGCACAGGCACACACTTGCACTTACACACACGGGGAAAGGGTAACTGTATTCTAACTTTCTCATGTTTACTCGCCAACACAGCTATGTCTGATAAACGATCAACCGAAATGTCAGAGAAAGATACAGAATCAGAGTCATCAAAGCATTATGATCCCAATGCACTTCCCACTGATTCAGATTGGGAAAATTGCGACCCCGATTACGAGACAGATACCGATATAGAATCAACGACTTCTGAAAGTACATCTCTTGAAGATGAGGATGAACGAGCTCCTTACGAAATCTCAGGTATTAAGGAGGTTGAGAGGGAGAAACTCAGTGATAGTCTAGCTTCCCAATTGGATGATGTAAAACTTAAGAAAATATGTCTAAGACATGGGATCCCTTCGGATGATGTGAAAACTCCAGAAGATGGGGATAGGCCTCATTCTGCCCTAGAAGGGTACATGACTGTCTGCCGGCTCATGTGTTGGATAGGTGTTATCCCTCCATTTCCTCCAATTGTAATTGATCTCTTAAGACGACTACACATTGCCCCCATGCAACTCCATCCTAATGCTTATGCAGCTTTGTATACCCTGTACATTGCATATGCGGAGATTCTACAGACCGAGCTCACTTTTAAGAATTTGAAATTCTATTACCATTTCAAACACCGCTCCACAGGGACTCCAAATTTCACTTTCTTTGAATCAGTGGCCAACATGAAGGTTTTATCGGAGGGTCACAACAACATAGGGGTGCCAAAGCTGATTGGTTTTATATAAAGCACCAGGCCGAGTGTGCGAGAAAGTGGTTAAAATCAAGTAAGCCTTAAGTCTCTCTATGCCTGACCTAATTACATAGTCAGAGCATTAACGTGTTTATTTATTTTTTGTGCAGATCACAATTTTGCGAAAACAGAAGGTTCGTTGTATGAAGACCGACTGTCCCGCCTCCTCAAAAATAAATCAGACTTCCTCAAAATCAAGAAGTGTATCACCAACGAAAATCTTCACAAACACCAACTTCTGAGTGTAAGATTCGGACTTGGCGTAGGTGGAAAACCTTACAAATATTGCCCCCAGCCGAGGGAGAAGGGACCTCATGGGCCACTAAGGCCACCGAACTTCGCAAGAGTCCTTCACCACTGTTCAATCAGGATGATGAGGATTTAAATGTATATAAAGGAGGTAAGGTCCGAGCTGATGAGCCAAAGGAAGTCCCAATCTCTGAGGGACAGTCTCCCTCAAGGACTTCACCACCACCTGAACCTCCTGCCAATAATGAACTGACAGAGGAGCAGATATTCGGAGAACTAAGCAAGAATCCTCTACCAGATGACATTTACACACAAGAAGACTTCGAAGGGGAACCATTCTTTCCTATCTCTGAGGAAGTGAATGTTCCAGTCAGGGAAAAAGAAACCACATAGACGAGCCAGACTCTGGGCCTTGGTCTGTTAGGGGGGATTACACGGGATGCACAAATCATCTGCACCACTCGTCACAATACTTCTACACCATCGGTATTCATGATTCTAATTCACATTTGTTTTCTTTACAGGGAAAATGCCTTGTAAATAATCCTATTCTTATCGTTCTCTCCGAGCAAGCAAACCAAGGCTCCTTTCTGATCCTGAGCATGCTCGCAGTGACAGTCGGGGGAGAGATAGTTATCGACCTCGTGACTCTTATCAATCTCATTCTACACGATCATGTTCTCCATCAAAGCAAGATCCTGGGAAGCCCCACGGTCATCCAGTGCCACCGTCGGGGGTTAAGCAACTTCCCAAAGACTTGACTACTCCGAAAAGTACACCCTCTGATAGCAAGTCTTCCAAAAAACACCATGAGCTGAAAGATAAAAACAAAGATCCGAGCAAGGATTTAAAAAAGAAGAAAATAGCTATTGTCCCCTCTAGTCAGCACGATTTGGATACTACCGTTGCACAGGATGTCGTCTACACCTCTGAGAATCAGGTCAAGCTGGAGCGTTTGCGGAAGCAGTTTCCTGACATTTTCTTCGAAAGGATGATATTTGTTCCAGATCTTGAACCGGTTCCCGAGGAGTGGGATGTAGAGGTCATAGGGCAGGTGAGTCATGTGGCCAAACAATATAGGGCGATGAAGAAGCATGCCACCACTCTTTCTGCTGCCATCCGTCACCTAGAAACGGAAGCAGCCAGAACCAGAGTGAAGATTGACAATGAGGCTAGGGCCAGGAGTAAAATCGAAAAAGAACTGGAGGATGCACAAGATCAACTCGCTTTAGCTCAGCGGGATGCGGGAAATTACAAATCGGATCTAGAAAGCGCCAGGAAGCGTTTCGACACTGAGCTCGACTCAAACAGCCAAGAGAGCATATCTCTGAAAAAGGAAATAGAAGACCTTAGAACGATCAATACTGATTTAAAGATGGCACATGACCATTTTGCTACTGAGAAGGCTGCTTGGGAGAAAGAGAAAGTGAGCCTCAAAGACAGCCTTGCTCTTGCTGAAAAAGAGAAAGCAGTTCTGAACGATCAACTTGTCCATGTTGAGGAGCGTACAACCCTCGCTGAAAGAAACGCGAACAACGCTCTTAAATCGTCCTCCGCCACTACTGAAAAACTTGCTGCAACTGAAAGAGATATAGAATGTTTCGATGAACTGCTATTCAACTTTTTCGGCCGAGTTACTAAGACTCGAGACATCTCTTGGATTCAGAATTATCGCGTTACTTTGGCCAATGTGTGGGATATGATCGTTGAGGGCGAGAAGCAGCGATTGAAAGTTAAGGAGATTGACGAAACCCAGCTTATGCAGACCTTTCTCAAAGGTGAAGAGCGCGAGACTTTAGAGAAGGGCAGACGCCTGATTCAATAAGAAATTGAGAAGGAGAGAACTAAGCTCAAGGGCAAGGATAAAGTCGACGAAGGCTCGAGCTCGACGGTGGAACCCAAGACCTCCGAAGTTGAGGAATATAATCCTGATGACCCGTTGATTCCCTTGGCTTCAACCCCTCCTGTTGTCGGAGCTGCTATTGCCGGTCTGGGTGATGAGTCGACTGAAGGTATCTCCATATTCTCTCCATAATTCGTCAAAGCAATTGTTACTTGTCGTCGTTTTGCGGAACAGTCAAGTGAGAAGACTACACTCTCTCTGAACTAATAACATTTGCTTCTCATGATATAGGTGGCAAACCAGCCAAAAAGGATGCAGAGGAGAAAAACGAGGCGGAAAAAGTTAGTGTCCCATTAGGTGCTGGTGCTGGAGTTCCTGAGATTCCAAAGCAGACTAAGGGTGCAACAACTGAGAAGGTCATTTTGGCACCAAGCACTGATGTTCCCAGGGATGCTGAGACCATTGATGCTTTTAAGGATATGGATAGTGATCATGGAGATGACGAAGAAGAGGTCACCACCACAAGGGAGTCCAAGGATGATGACCAGGAGACCCTGGCTGACATGCAGGCTAAGAAAGAGAAACAGTTGGCTTTAAAAAGGGAGGAACAAGTGCCTTTATATGTGCCCCCCATCTCAGAGGTTGATCCTAAAACTGGGTTGGTTATAAAGTTCTCCTCTAGATCAATAACTTCACAGCTTACAAGGCAGCCTTCCAATATTCCGCAGGACCCTCCTACTGATAAGAGGAAGAGGAAAAAGGGAGACCGATCTGAGGTTGACAAGGAGGAGTTGGAAAAACAGAAGAAAGAGAAGAAGTCAAAATCATCCCCCAAGCATACGTAGGATGTATTTGTTAGTCCATATTTTGCTTTTAGCCTTTCCACTGGCCAAGAAATGCAATCGCGAGAATGGCCCTCACTTTCGTTTAGCCCTATCCTGTAAATCCGCATTTGGTAAAAATGAAAATTTGTTTCTTTTGCATCATTGTATACCTGCAAATTTATCATATCTGCAAAGTTTATCATTCTAAATCACAGACATTAAATATAATCATAAGTAATGTTGACAATCACAACTAGCGTTGAAGTCATAGATGATAATTGTTGAAAAGTTCGTGTGCTAAGTAAATATGAAGTATACACAAATGCAAAGTGTTGTATGAATATGTCTCCAATCAATCATCAATATAATGCCTGGTCAGGGCTTATTGAGGATTTATTAGAGTGACACTTAGGTGCCCCCCATGTCCGGAAATGAGGGGGTCGGGCTCAGCTTTCATTCTCGTTCCCGATCCTGCAGCGGGATAGGAGCCCTTAAGCGGCATTTAGTTAAAACGCCTTTATACTCTCCTGTCGTATGCCCAGGATAGAGTTCGAACTCAACTTTTAGTTTGTTCCCCGATCCTTCAGCGAGGTAGGAGTTCTTTTGCGGCGCCGAGTCTCCAGCGCCTTTATACTCTCCCGTCGAATACCAAGGGTAGAATGTTAGTCGAGATGGTCTTTAAAATCATGGTGCACCTTCACGTCTCATGGACAATTTATTTCCTTGTCCTATGTACTTCTTCTCAGGTCTTGAGAAGTAGAGCTTCGATGATTGTGTCGTTTACTTTATCGCCTTCTCGATACCCTGCATATTGTTAGTAATTACATAGTTCACGATAATTCATGAGTAATAATATAGTAAGTAAAGGTGCGATAAAAGTAAATGACACACGATATTTTATAGTGGTTCAGTCGAATCATGACCTACGTCCACTTTATAATATTTTGTTCATATAACTGGACTGTTCTAGGAAAGTCAAGCCTTATTACATGGTCCTACAAACAAAAGAATAAGAACGACAGTTTTCATGTCAAATAGTGCCTCAAATGCTGGGCATTCCACACTCTGGGGATTTCAATTCCGTCCACGGTCGTTAGCTTGAAGGATCCATTATCAAACCTCCGTAGGATGGCATAGGGTCCTTCCCACTTTGGTCCCAAATGCACTGGGGGTGGAAAGACACGCTTTAGAGCTAAGTCTATGAGTTCAAAGGTTCGAGCTCGGACTCTTTTGTTGTAATACCGAGCAACTTACTGCTTGTGCTTCAAGGCACGTAGGTCCGCTTCATCTCTCTTTTCCTTTACCATATCCAGCGATTCGAGAAGCAGCTCGTTATTAGTCATTGGGTCGTAATAAGTGACTCTATGGGACAGTACTTCTAGCTCTACCGGGATGACTGCTTCCGACCCGAAAGCAAGGGAGAAAGGAGTATGCCCGGTAGCTGATTTGAAAGTTGTTCTGTAGGCCCATAGCGCCAAAGGTAGCTCATCGACCCACATGGATTTAGCCCGCTTCAGTCGCTTCTTCAGAATGGATTTGATTACTTTGTTTGCCGCTTCTACTTGCCCATTTGACTGTGGGTGTGCCACAGCCGTGAACCTCTTCTCGATATGGTATCTTTGACAAAAGTCTTGGAACTCGAAGCTGTCGAATTGGGTTCCATTATCAGTTATGATAACCTTCGGGATCCCAAATCGACATATAATATTTCTCACGACGAAATTGATCACCTTCTTGGTTGAAATCGTCATCAGCGCTTCTTCTTCAACCCATTTTGTAAAGTAATTGATGGCCACTATGGCAATTTTGCTCCACCTTTCGCTAGGGGGAGGCTTCTAATAATATCATCTCCCCATACATCAAAAGGCCATAGACTCATCATTGTCTTTAATTGGCTAGGAGGTGCCCTAGAGATCTTTGAGAATTTTTGGCATGCGTCGTAGTATCGAGCATACTTAGCTGCATCCTTATTTATAGTGGGCCAAAAATACCCATATCGCAGTATCTTCTTTGCCAGTGTTTGTCCTCCAGTGTGGTCGCCGCATTCTCCTTCGTTAACTTCTTTTAATACCCTTTCTATATCGTCATGGGCTATACACGGGAGGAGCGACATCGAGAATCCTTGCCGATATAGAACTTCACCTTGCATGACATATCGCGAAGCTTTCCAAATCACGGCACGTCTCTCGCTTTTCTTGATTGGGAGTGTCCCATTGACTAGGAAATTCTTCAAAGGTGTCATCCATGACTCCCTTTCCGGTTCAGTCTCCAGCACAGGATCAATTTCCATCTGATCGATGCTTATAGTCTGAAGTGTTTCTACCGGGACCATCTCCGTGTCCTCGGGGTTATCAGAACTAGCCATTTTTGCTAGCTTATCGGCCCTCTGATTCTCCAATCGAGGGATGTGCACAATACTGTAGTGTTTGAAGCCATTCAACATTTCTTTTGCCTTCCTTAGATAAGACACCAGTCTTGGCCCTTTAGCCTGGAATTTTTCGTCGACCGGTTCACAGCTATCTTTGAATCGCAGAAGATATCCAGCTTTGTTATTCCCAACTCCTTGGCAAGCCTATGCCCGGCAATCAGGGCTTCATATTCTGAATCGTTATTCGTGGCGTGGAACTCCAACCTCAGAGCATAATATATCGATCGTTTTTCGGGGGTTTCCAATACAATTCCTGCACCTGATCTTCTATCATTCCTGGCTCTGTCGGTATATAGTCTCCATGCTTTAGGGTCAAGGAGTTGTTTTGGGGTATCAATTTCTTCACTCACTCCATTATCTTCAGGGATGGTAAATTCTGCTATAAAGTCTGCCAGTACTTACCCCCTTCCCAATCTTCGGGGCTGGAAGTTTAGGTCACACTGACTCAATTCAATATTCCATTTTAATAGCCTTCCCGGCGCCTCGGGTTTTTGTAATACTTGTCTTAGCGGATGATTCGTATATACAGTAATGGGATGAGCCTGAAAATAGTGACGAAGTTTCCTTGATGCGATTAGCAGGCTATATGCAAGCTTTTCTATCTTTGGATAATTTCGCTCTGCGGCCGCTAACTTCTTGCTTACGTAATACACGGGCCTTTGAACTTTATCCTCTTCTCTTATCAAGGCTGAACTTATGGCGTGGGACGATACTGCCAAGTATACGAACAAATCCTCATGATCCACTGGCTTAGACAGTATCGGGGGTTTTCCAAATGATCCAATAGGTTCTGAAATGTTTCCACACAATCAGGAGTCCATTTAAAGTTGCGCTTGCCTTGCTTGATCAGATCGAAGAACGGGATGCATTTATCTGTAGCTTTGGAGATGAACTACTCAACGCAGCTACTTTTCCAGCGAGACTCTGCACATCTTTGATTTGCCTTGGTTCCTGAATGTTTCGGATTGTTGTAATCTGATCTGGATTGATCTCAATTCTACGCGAACTAACAATAAAACCTAAAAACTTCCCAGAAGCAACTCCAAACGAACACTTCAAAGGGTTGAGCTTCATTCCATATCGCCTGAGTATATCGAACATTTCAGCTAGATCGGCAGTGTGATTCATTGACTGTCTAGACTTTTCTAGCATATCATCCATGTATACCTCCATCATCTTCCCGATTTGGTTATAAAACATTCTGTTTACCAACCTTTGGTAAGTCGCTCCGGCATTCTTTAGGCCGAAAGGCATCATCATGTAACAGTATAATCCCAAATCTGTGATAAAGCTGGTATGTTCCTGATCCGGAACATGCATGGGAATTTGGTTATCTCCAGAATAAGCATCCATAAAGGAGAGGAGCTCGTGACCTGCCTTTGAATCCACCAATTGGTCAATTCTGGGAAGTGGAAAGCTATCCTTCGGAAAAGCATTGTTCAAGTCGAAGAAATCAATACATGTACGCCATTTTCTGTTGGCCTTTTTTTACCAAAACCGGGTTTGAAATCCAATCCGGGTAAGTCGAATCTCTAACAAACCCGTTTCTCCTCAACTTCTTCTTTTAAGGCAGCCGACCTCTCTGGGCCCAGCATTCGCCTTTTCTGCTTGACGAGTGGATGCTTCAGATTAATACTCAGTGAATGGCGCATGATTGATGGAGATATGCCACACATATCAGCGTGAGTCCAGGCAAACACATCCAGGTTGGCCTTCAGAAAGTTGGTCAGTTCCTTTGCACGAACAGGGTCCAACTGGGACCCGATCTTTAAGACCTTCACTGGGTCATTATCATCGATCGGAACGTCCTCAGTTGTTTTGTTAGGAGTCGCCATTCTGTCCTCGGGATCCTCGTCCTCTCTGGGATCTATATCCTCGGGTAGTTCCTTTGGCGGCTCCCTTGGAACTGTCTTTAATTGCTATGCTGTATTCTCCTTTGCGGGCGGAGAAGTATCCTTTAGGTCGATATTTAATCCCTTGAGTAACAATTTCAATTATGCTATATAGTAAGCTCTTCCTTCGACTTGATTGCCCCTAACAACTCCCACTCCCGCATTTGTCGGGAATTTTAACAACATGCACTAGGGCGCAATACAGGCCCTGAATTCTGCTAGGGCCGGTCAGCCTAGGAAAGCATTATAAGGCGACTCAATGTCCAACACTACAAATGTGAGGATTCTCACTCTCCGGCGATCTCCCTCTCTCAGAGCGATTGGCAAACCTACATATCCGATCGGGGATGTGGAGGCTTCGTTGAAGCCGCGTATCCATCCATCACAGGGCTTTAAATCTTTCGATTCCAATTGCATCTGATCGAATGCTTTTTTGAAGAGTATATTTACCGAACTTCCATTATCCACCAAAACTTTGTGGACTAATGCGGGGCCAATATTTGTGGTGATCACCAGAGGGTCCTCAGTGGGGGAATGAATTCCAACGTTGTCTCTGTCGCGAAAGACAACATCATCCGACATAGTTTTTTGTTGTTTCACCGAGGCTACAACTTCAGGATTACTGCACTCCCCTACTTCAAGATGTTTGGCTGAATTTACATATTGATCCATTGCCTTAAAGCTGTGTCCAGCAGGATGAGGTCCTCCTACTATAGAGTTAATGACAATGTTCTTTCCTTTCTGTTGAGAGGTGGTGGCAGGTTGATTCTGATTCGGGGGTTGTCCAGCTTGCCCCCAGTCTCTCGGCGTAATCTTATACTCGTCCAACTTTCCCTCATGAAGTAACTTCTCAACAACATCCCTCAAATGTCGGCATTCGTTGGTGGAGTGTCCGTGGGTTTGATGGAAAAGACAGAACTTCCCTGACTCTCGTTCTTTCTCTGTAGAATCCCTAGGTGGGAGCCTCTTATACTGGAGGACGTTGTAGGTATCCATAAAGATATTTTCTAAGGTATCATTTAATGGGGTGAAACTCTCGAATGGTCGGCATCGAGGCCTCTTATGTGAGTTATTTCCTTGATTCCTCCTCTTGTTACCGTTCCCAGATTGATTGCTATTCCCCTAGTTTTTATTCCCTACGTTCACTTCCACCTTTCCAGAGCTGTCCCTAGTTTGTTTGATAGCCACATTACTCTGTATATCTTCCTTGTCACTGGCCTTCCTCTTTCGGTTAGCGTAGATTTCTTCTTGACGCAGGCGGATGTTGGCTTTTTCATAAAATATTTCCCTGGTCAGCGGTGGCTTGCTAGCCAAGTATCTTCCAAACTCTATATCCTTATCCATTCCGTCGATCAAGGCCATCAAAACAGTTTGTTCGTGGGGATCTCTAACCTCTGTGACTGCTAGATTAAAGCGATCTAGATAGGATCTCAAAGATTCGTCCGGGCGTTTCTTAATGAGGGATAATTCGATGACATTCTTAGATATCTGAGTATGCAGCCGGAACAAATTCACGAACTGTTCACTTAATTCCCTGAAACTGGAGATCGATCGCGCTGGCAAACGAGTAAACCACATTAACGCCATATCCTCCAGAAATATCGGGAATGCATTACACTTTACAGCGTCGGAAGTGGCAGCTGCATTCATGTACCATGAATATCTCATTAGGTGTTGGACTAGATCCGCCCTTCCTGCATAACGGTTCATAGGTGGCATGTTAAATTTCCTTGGGAATCGAACTTCTAATATGTCATCCGTGAAGGGTGTATGGCCGCGGCCTATACCCCAATCTTCATTCCTTTGTCCGCGACTTTCTACCATCATTTGTCTGATCATGGCTTCGACATCTGCATGGGTCAGGGTAGATTCAGGATCAACACTTCTTGCCCTACGGGCCCCTCCAGCATTTCTTTGACGTGCTGCTGTAAAGTCTGGGGCCTGAGCATAACTCCCTTGCCCCCTATTGCCGCGAGCAATCATGCGACGAGCGGGAGGAATGGGTTGATTCTGAGCAGGGTCAACGATGTCTCCATTCCTAGGCGGTAGAGCGGGCTCATTTAAGTTACGGTTATTAGTTCCCTGATTAAGCGCCTCTTCTTCTCGAGAAGGAAGTGACCCAAATCGAAGTTGCTTTATGTTCTCAGCCCTTTCCAATGGGGGCCATCGCCGGTTTCTTCGAGACTCTTCGGACGAGGATGAGTATTCTGGGGTAAAAGGATGGAAAGGTGGGGGTGTCCTTTGCCTTTGGAGATCATCAATACGCTTGTCCAAGGCAGTGATATTCTGTCGCAACAAGGAGCTTTCTTGTCTTTGTGCCGCCAACTCATCATTCGTCCTATCCAACATTTCAATGATGCGAGAGAGATCTCCTTCAATAGCTGGGGCAGAGGGGTTGAATTGGTCATCAACATCCCCTCTTATACGCAAGGAACCCGAGCCAGGTCGAGCAGAAGTACCAGCACGAGCGGAACAAGCCATAATTTCCTTCCTAGGTCGAGTAGTGGTCTGATTATCGTTTCGGGTCGTGGTCGCCCTATGCTGATGGCTCGTTGTGGTCCCCTGAGCTCGGATCGTGGTAATGCTAATAGGGGGGATGGCGGCGTTATCCTGGGATCGGGTCGTTACACCCTCAGCCACTCGAGTCGTGTTACCACCACTAGGTCGGGTTGCCCTTCCTCACCACGATCCGAAGAGTCCACGTCGACCTGCTCTTGAATGCTATCTTCGTGAGCTTCGTTCGTAGCTTCACCGTCTTGCGAAGCTCGCGCATCCTTGGATTTCTTTCTAGCCATAATACTTTGAGTTTGCTGAGTTCTTCAAAAATCAAAACAGTGAAGATTCAGACTATCTTCTTCGGACTTGAGTATCCAAACAGTAGAGCGATAACCCGATATGCTGAGACTTCAATTCTCAGTGAAAGAACCAAAATGTTAGATCCAAAAATGGCTCTAACACCCAAATTGTCTGAGTAAGCAGAGATTAATATCTAGAATTGCAAGAAAAACACATAAAATGCACAAGATTTATAGTAGTTCGGCGTTAACGAGCCTACGTCCACTTTATATCTATGATTATACGTAAGATTCAAGTACAACCAATGATTTCTCTCTCAATCTCACTTTTACAATGGTGATTCACTCAATAATTTCAAGCTAAGACTGATAAGAAATAATGGAATAACAACAATGGTGGAAGCAACACTCCAAACTGCCAAAAAGATCATCAAAAATGCCAAGTCTGAGGCTATTTATAAATGATATTTGCAGGCGGTTCGTGGTGATACGTGGCACAAATCCCGAGGATCTCGGACTGGTTCGTGGCTTGATGGAGAAATAGTCAAAATGGCAGTTATGGACAGGTGTCGCAAGATCCTTCATCTTCGGATCGTGAATGACCTGGTCGTGGCCTCTATCTTTTAACTTCTGGGATTGGATCGTGGTAATAGTTCAGGTCATGGGGAATCATCACGATCGGGTCGTGATAGTGGTGGCATGATCCGAGGGCTGGTGTGGCTTCTACGGGTGAGACTTCAAATAGGACCTACACGTGAATCTTGGATGCTTGATCCAAAAGCTAGCCAACAATACGCATCTCGAAGATCGTATAAAACCTAGATCCAACAATGATCTTGATTTAGCACAGTTGAAGTAAAAAAAAAAACTTGTTTGTTTAAAAAAAAACCAAATTTTGTTGTTGTTTAAAAAAAACATTTTTTTACTTTGAAATAGTAATAATAATAATTTTTTTGATTTAATTTCCTTATGAGATTTTTTTTTTTAGAATTTGAGAGTTGTTTATAGTTGTGAATTTTATGTACAGATCTGTAAATTTTTGAGCCATTCATTTTAGAGAATGTAAAATGTTGATTATGTGATTATACTCTTATACTCAATTTTTAGACATTATAATAAATGCATCAGATGCATTGTTATGATAATATATTACCTTATTGTTATAAATGTATTGAATGCATTAGTTATTGTTAGTTAATTGATGTTTGTATTTTGGAATAAGAATAAACATATGTATTATTATTCGATGTATTTAGCTAATAATATCTAATGTTTTGGAAGAAATGATAGAACCACAACCTGAAGTTATGCAAATTTTTTTAAACTGTAAGTTGTATAACTCAAAGTCTGGAACCTATAGTCTTGAAATACACACACACACACACACACACACACACACACATATATATATATAGGGAAAGTTTATTTAGACACAAAATGTTGACACAAAATTATACACAAGCAATCACAACCACAAGATATCCCCATGAATTCCACCTCACACATAAAGACAAACAAATCATATGGTCCGGATTTTGTGTCTCTAATTATGTGTGTAATTTTGTGTCCCAATAGCCGCTCCCATATATATATATATATATATATATATATATATATATATATATATATATATATATATATAGACACACACACACCCCTTCTTGATAAAGTATACAAGTTTGAAATCTTGACAATTAACAAGAATGTAAAAGCTTCTAAATTAGAAGTATGTAAAAATGTTGAGAACCAGAAGTTCGATAAAGTTAAATCAGAAGTTCATTACAGTTTAGCAACTTGAAGTTGTTTATGTATTTTATTTGAACAGGAAGTTCAATAACGTTTAACAACTTGAAGTTGTTTATATATTTTATTTGAAGTAGAAGTTCAATATAGTTTAACAACTTGAAGTTGTTCATATATTTTATTAGAACTAGAAATTCAATACAGTTCCTAACCAGATGTTTTGGACATTATGATACGATATTTAAAATTCGCATTGACATTGCTTGATAAACAAAAATTATTGATTGGAACCTCATAAACAATTTGTTCTAGAACCGATAACTCGAATGAGAAAGAATATGCAAATTAATAACATATGTAATACGTGGACGCACATATATACACATATATGCAAATACTTAATTAACAACCTGAAGTTGTTATGAGTTCATATAATAAATTATGCACATATTATTTAATAATTCAAAAAGTTGATTGACATCAATATTGAATGACCTGAAGTCATGTGCATATTCAAATGATAGAAAATTCCTCCAAGTTATCAGATCAAAGAAAGGGAACAAGCAATACAATATGAATGTATCTTGTCAACTAATAAAAGCATTAACCTCCTACAACTAAAATACATCTAATGTATTTGCTAGCTATAATGCGATGTTGGATTAAAAATGAGATTCCAAAGAAAGTTTATTATTTAATGTGATAATGTTTGTCAACATTGAGGGAGAGGATAAAGGTATCATTGGCATTAAATATTTGCTAACGTATAGAATTATGCAAAGTATTAAGTAACTTGCATAAATTATCAATTATGTCCCTAATAGACTTTATTCAATATAGATTTGAATCCCTGAAGGATCAAAAGTGCAAATCACCGCTGAAAATATGGTATAAAAGTCAGTTCAAAATATCTTTAGAATAAGTAATAAGGATGCAAAATAAAGGAGGTGAGTGTTCTTGAAGAAACACTTAAGGGTGCTTTGAAAGAAACCCATGACATGATTATCAAAATAACACCAGAAGTGGTTTAGGTACCTAAAGCATGATAAGTTTTGAGATCTCAATAAATCATGTATAGAACTGACAAGAAGTAATCATCGATGATAAATTAATAAATAATAAAGCGCTTATATTTACAAATGGATTAAAAACCTCATATTAGAGAGAAACATGATCGGTCATCATGAAATTCTCCTGCATAAGAATGAACCTGTAGTCCATAAGATATGGACCTGTAGTCCATAAGATAAAATTAGAAATGTATAAAATGAAAAAAGCACACTAAAGTTACTAAAACACCATGCAGTGTCAACAACATGTTATGTGTCATGAGCATCGTACTTTCAGAGATAACTGAATTGATTAAAATAGTTAAAGTGTTTAAAACGCTTACAATACCCTGAAGGTATAAATGATGAAAGTATACAAATTCCGAAAGAATTTTAATAACTTTGGTACTGATAAATAATACAAAGAGCAAAAAATGTAGATTACAACACTCTTTTAAGTATTGTTGTGATGAAAATGTTGAAATAATTCATGATGAGTAGATCACTTCCCGCTTTCAAGAATTGTTGTAATGAAACTCTTAATATTCATTGAAGTGGTAGTTGCGATATGCAAAACTTATTATAATACAATATATAAGTTCCTGAAAAATACAAATAACATTTGTTATTATAAAGAATACCAAGAACATGGATGATAGATTACAACATTCTTCTAAGTATTGTGATAATGAAAATCTTGATATAATTCAAGATGAGTAGATTAATTCATGTTTAGTGTTGTTGTAATGAATATACTTCATTCTTCTAAGTATTGTTGTAATGAAAATCTTGATATACTTCAAGACGGGTAGATTACTTCCTACTTAGTGTTGCTGTAATGAAAGTTGTCTCATTCATCAAATACGTATTGCAATATGCAAGCCCGATTGAAACACAAAATTGTAAGTACATGAAGTGTATTCATAAATGAATATTAGTAGCATACAAATCACAAAAAGAAAGCGTTTTAAATAAGAAAACATGCCTGAAGTATGGAAATGCACATGAAGTGTTTAATGAAAAACTTCATTAAGAAGTATCTGTAAGCAATTTGAGTTACTGAAAGAAGAACACGTATTCAGAAAAAAATATTACATCGAGGGGAGCATATAAAATTATGCTATAATGTACTCTTTTCTTTCACTAATATTTTTCCCACTGGGTTTTTGTTAGTAAGGTTTTAATGAGGCATTATCTTGATCCTGAAGTATTAACCCTTACTGTAACATTGTAAAACATGTTATATAAAAATAAAATAAATTTGCATCCTTTTCCTTATTTATGATTTTTCCACGGAGTTTTTCATAAAAGGGTTTTTAATGAGGCATTGTTTTGATCCCGAAACATCAAACTCTTTTAAAGAATATTATTTTAATATGATATCTATAATGTAAAATGTTGTACTCTTTTTCTCGTTCAAGGTTTTACTATTGGGCTTTCCTGATAGAGTTTTGAAAGCAACAGACAATAGTTGTATCGACTGAACGGATATAAACAAGCAAGATAATAATAAAAGGGAGCAATCATCATATATGTTTTAAAAGGGACAAGCATTCAAGATTTTGTAGACGTATATTTAAGTGGCAGTGTTTAATATATAAAAGTAAATATGCTTTTGTAATATTTTGTTTAATCCACGTCGTGGAAATAAGTTTAATATCAACTCCAAAGGAAGACAATGTAACAGAGATTAAATACATTTGAATCAATAGAAACGAAAGGACCAGTTTATTCATTCTTCACGTTTATTAGAGCATCTCCAACGGTGAGTGATTACAGTTCTGAATTAAGGATATCTGCCTTTTTTCTCCTTCAACGGAAGTTACAATCTGTAATATTAAGGCAAATGTTCAGGGAGAGATTCTGAATTCTGAAGTGGTGGCGCACGCTCATTTTTTCGGCGTTTCACTAATTTCTCTGCACGGGCCTACTTTTCAGCTGGAAAGATGGTTTGTTGACCAATAATATTCCCCCACTTCATAGAAAGGATGCTACTGCCTTTGATTTTCCTGGGACCACCTTATTCATTTGAGCATTTAATTGGGTTTTTTAATTTTTCTGGGACCACGTTATGCTTTGTTAACCAATTACGTTCCTAGCTGCCAACGCATTTCATTTCCTAACCGAAAAAATCAGGGCACGCCGAAAAAATCGGCGCGCACCTATTGGGGTATTTTTCCAAATTGTCCCTGAATCTTACGAATCTATTACTTATATATTAAAACAGAATAATGACATGGCTGATGTGGACATCTCACTGCTCTGTATTTCAAAATACTGACCACCTACGTCCTTCGGCCTTCCTTTTTTTAACTGATACCTCCGAAATGTTTGCACGATTTCTCCGATAGCAACCGCCATTGTACAAAACGATTTCTTCTTCCCCCAAATCGGTCCCCCCACCTACCCACCAATTATTCCTTCCGCTACCCCCCAACTACGGAGATCACCACTACTCCCGTCGTCGTTCTCATCCGGACACCGTGCTCACGTCAAAACACCCTACCTCGCCACCGCCTAACCATCTTTTGCTCCAACTTTATTACATGACTGACAAACGACCTGCTGTAACACCAACGATTCCAGCGATATTAATTGCTGATTTGCTTCTTATTTCCTCATCTCCTCAGGTATGTTCTCACACCTTTTACATTTACTCCCCATTTCTGTCCATCCCATTTCCGGAGTTGTTTCATGTTCAATGATTTTCCCATATATAATGTTCTGTAATCCACTATGTTAACGCAATTTTTCACACCTATTTCCATCTTCAACTTGCTCCTCTTTTTATCTTTACTGCATTGCAATCATTCCCAACTGTTCAATATGACCTGCGATTACATCAACAACCCCGGGTTACTAGCCATGCCTGATGTCCTTCAACTAATTTATGTACACATGAATAACCTGCCTCTTTTCCGTGTACTTATAAATGCACTTCAACCGAATACCGGTTCATCTTATTGTATACAATTATAATTCTCCGATTTTATCCTTACCAGGTACAATAAATCCCTCTTCCTGCTGTGATTATATTATCATCCGACACTAAAGGTACCTTATTTTTTTTTTCCAAATAGCACAGCATTGATTTGTTTATTCACTATTATCATTACTCTTCCCACATGCACAACTGACAATACACTTGCCGTGCTTATTACTTCTGCAACCCATTTTCCAAATTACGTCGCCCATTTCTTCCAAGTACACATTGCCTATTAGTATCCTACAACCACAACTGTGTGTTTATATCCCACTTACCTCTACGGTTAACTGATTGGGTGTAACATACTGTTACAGTATCTGTGTTAGTCAGCCCATACAAAATCCGTCCGAACATACATAGTGCATCTGTATTACATAGCCCGTAATAAGCATTTAACTTCCACTCTCCATTTTCATACGCAATGTGAAATGGTTGCATTAAATATGGCAACTGAAAATTGGTTTCAATGTACAATAATACACACTGACTTATCCCTACAAGTGCAATATACAGTATATGGGGACAAGACACATAATACCAAACTTTTCAATATTGTCCAACTATTAATATCTTAGTACAGTACAATCATAAGCTCTGATGGAAATTTTTAATATGTACACCATTTCGTTGATGACTGCTGTATCTTCGACCATTTAATAATTCGACATCTCTGTTATGTAATGTTTTCGGACGTGCTTGCCACATGTGGGTGAATTATATCCATGGTAACACAATATCTACAGTTCCATAACTGGTAATCTGTTAGTATGTATCCCGTTAGCACTGCTAAGCTTCAGCATTTGAGTTTGCATGTTTACGTGATTTTCACACATGTATCGGCATTTTCAGCACAAAATATTATGCACATCCTTTTTGTTTCTACACTCCATCATGGTAAACGCGTTCCAAAAAACAGAATACGTATGCAAATAACATAACACATAAATACTAATCCTTTTTCTAAGAATGCAGACTTTAGACTCCACTTAGAGCAGTATCTTACTTATGTCTAACTTGATAAACTTCAAAAAAACTGTTTTTATTACAGCTAATTCTTCAATCAGGTGTTATTGACAAACACCTCTATATTTTTTTTTCTGTTTAATTATGAAAAGGACGGTTTGTGGCAATTCATCTTCCTTTCTGCATTTTTGACTCTTTATTCATTTGTCCAAAGATGCTTATATGGTAACTGACAGTAAAATATAATACTAATTGATTAACAATTTATCATCCGTTCACAAAATAGTAAACCGATCATTCCCCCTATGTTTGGTATCGGTGGATAATCCGTTGAATTTTAGTATGCTTTGTATGACTTTCCGCTTCTACATTGCGAACATAAATCAAAAATAGACATTGATTTTACGTTTTCTACGTCATACCTTACTTCATCTTTAATGACGTTAATTGGGGTGCCAAAATAATCTGCACCATACATACCATTTTTTTTCTGTTTTTTACACCTTTATCCGATAAAAGCAGAACTGATTCACCGAACCATATCACTTTACTGTCTGAATCTATTGAGTTTTAATGAAATATTGGCCATCAGTCTTATAAATTTATAGTCCTCCAAAAATATTTAAATCTATTTTTTTAAACCTGGTGGACAATTTATAATTTGCTCGCACCAATCTGTTTGGACCAGAGTCTCTTCGGTTAGCTGATGTTTGTACTTCCTCATTGTTCCTTCGTCCACATCAACAGAAATAATTACGCTCACACGAAGATTCATCTGTCACCATCTAATTGACAACATGGATTGGATGTGTGTGGTACAGCTCCTAAAACTCGACTTCATGTAATGCAACTATAATTTGAAATATACTGCCACTTACATATTCCTTTCATTTTATTTTATTTAATTACCTTTTGATATTTTAGTTTTTTTAAAATCACTCTGCGTCATCATTTAAATTTTATAAAATCGACAACGGTTGAGTTACTAAATTACTCATGGCAATCATGGCGGACTTACAATTCTTGGAATTCTAGATCAGCATTTGACTTTTAAACAACGTAGATGTATAATTATACAAGCAAACTTATTACATTGGTAATGCGCTTCAGTGGAAAAACGCCTGAGAGTAAGATAAAAAGTTCAAAGGCCAGCATACTGGAAATAAAGATGAAGAGTATGGTATATTTTTACCAGCTTGACAAGCTTCCATAGATATTAATAGCAGACGAGTTATACATTAGCAGTGTATTATCAACTGCGCAACATGGCTACTGCATACTTGATAATACATTGGTCGTACAAAAGAAATTTTAGTCCAGTAAATGTAAAAAAAAAAAAAAAAAAAAAAAAAAAAAATCCAAACATTCTAATGCGTCTTGCAAATAATGCATTTACACCTCCCAGTCATGCTGGTTGCATGGAAATATTATGCCACATTCCATGATACACATCATTTAAAATATATGTCTTAATCGGATTTCGGTGATTGAGATATGATCTCCAGTTTATGTGATTATTTAATACAATTTGGACAAATCCTACCTACGACTCATTTAATACTACTTTTCTTCAACTTGAACTTGAGAGATCCTTTGCTACATGATTTGCATCTGCATGCATATAATACCTATTACTGCCAAAACATATTTACCCTAGCCAAATAGTTTTTGTTAAACTTTTACGTGTATCATACTGAGAAATATATCCTTCGCATCTTTACCCAACCTTATTTGTTTTTAGTAATCATTTGTTCATTTAGGTTCAAAAGTCTACACACTTATGCATCACAAAATCCACAATAATCATCTATTTCTTAACTATTAAACCAGGAACCATGCAACGCTGACTTGGACACAATAAACTCACTTAATTAACATGACAGCACTTCCTTATTCGGTCACCTCATATACTGTGCCAACTGACGAGACAGGATATAAAATGCTTTATTTTGTGACTTCCTGGATATGAAATTGTAGATTTCGTCGGTACAAATACAAATCTGACATGATATCCTTTACTTAAAATGCTTCCATTGTACCAAGTTATTTTTACGTGAAAAAAGGTATTACGGTGCAAAATACATTGGTACACTACCTATTTTAAGTTGAAAACTACCACAAAATTGCATATGCCATTGCGAACATGCTGCCCACTGTAGTTAAATACCAGGCGTCTACGTAGACTCAACATTTTAAGTGTCTGGAGCCTTAACAGTAATCATCCACTTTATGATCCAAATTAAATTCTTCAATTTATACGCATTTAACAACGTACATGCTTCTTATATTGATTGGCTACTCACGTGCACATTCGTTTTATCTACTTTTTTACAGTGGTGTTGCTGGCGTCTTCCTTATTTTCTTACATATGACTTTCTTCGCCTTTGCTACAAGTGCTTCCCACACCCTAAGCTGTCGTAAATCTGTAAGTTTTCCTCCCTCAAATAGAGGTAACACTGTAAAACAGCAACGACTTCCAGTTTACTTGCACCCTGCTAGGTGCATTACCGAATTATTTTATCATACGCACGCAAACTTTAACAACACAGTTGTTCATTTACATCTTTCAACTTATTTTCCTGCAGATATACAAGTCGGCGCGAATCCGATGCAGGCTGCTGTTGCATATGAAACGCCTAAGACGATATTATTTATCCAGATGGTCTCGATGTTCCCACTGCTGTCACGATTTTCTAGACCTTTCCCTGCACAATTTTTCTTCTTTTCTTTGCGGACGTCATGAACAGGATGCGAACAAATTACTAACAGCTGAAAACAACAACCGTATACGTGGTTAACTATTTTTGTTTCCCAAATATATAATCTCCTTCGACTATGATTTACCAATTCTTTTTTAATTACTATTTTTTTGGTTAACCAGTTTGCCAGATAAATCGTCATTGTCGGTATCGGTACTTAAAACATAGAAAATGGCAAAATTTAGATGACAGTAAGTCGTTCTTCTTCACATATATTTAGAATCATTTTCCGGTTTTGTCAACCAACACCTATGCTGCGATCACTACTGCGTACTGTATCTATACACACACGCACCTGTATGTACATATACATACTATCATTGACGGTAATAATTTGTTTTCCTTAATCAGGACAATCTGGTATTTTGCACTGTCCTCGCGATTCGTTTCCCTCTTGGAACTCATTTACTTGCAAAATGCACACAGTTGACAATGCTGAATTTTTGCACAACACAAATTCAACCACAACTGAATCCCAACGTACGTCATCATGCGTTTACTTTGACCTTTGCTGCATTTAACATTGCGTTGTAAAAGCAACATATTTGTCTACTTGCAGGAAAATACTTTTCCGCACATTGTTTCGGGCCACCTACATGTGTTTGTTCATTTTGTGGAGCACTTGTATGGATTGAAGAAAGAGTGAAAAGGAGCGGTATTGCAAATCCTTTGTTCTCCATTTGTTGTCAAAGAGGAAAGGTTCAATTACCAAGGTTCCAGCAACCTCCGGAATATCTTATGCGACTCCTTGATTACAACGGTGATTCTGTATCAAAACATTTTAGACATAGCATACGATCTTACAATTCTGTTTTTGCTTTTACTTCAATTGGAGGACATGTTGACACATCAGTAAATAACGGAGGGGGTCCTTATATTTTTAGAATAAATGGTCAGAACCACCATCGAATTGGCTCGCTGTTGCCAACGTCAGGCAAACCAAAATTTGCACAATTATATTTCTACGACACAGACAAAGAAGTGCGTAATCGACTTGAATCACAATGTACAAGTTCATCATCTGTACTGGATGAGCTTATTGTTCAAAATTTAATAACCATGTTCGATACCTGTAATCCTTTGGTTCAGTTTTTCCGAATGGCAAGAGATAGATTTCATCGTTCCGAATATCAACCAATATCCATTCGCCTTCTTGAGAGACGGTACAAAGATGGACGAATGTACAACTTGCCAACATGTTCTGAGGTCGCTGTACTAATTGATAACTCAAATGTTGATTCATGCGGATCAAGGGATATTGTAGTTGAAGAGAGAAATGGTATATTGAAGAGGATTAGTGAAAAACATCCATCTTTTATGTCCATGCAATATCCAATTCTATTCCCATTTGGCGAGGATGGTTTTCGACCTAATATACTGTATAGACATCAAGACGTTAGTTCGTCAACTAAAAGAACAACTGTGACTATGAGAGAATATTATGCTTATCTTATTCAATGTAGACAAGATGATGGTGCAGTGTTGTTGCTAGGAGGTCGACTTTTCCAACAATTTGTGGTAGACAGTTACACGGCTGTTGAGGAGGATAGACTGATGTGGGTTAAGAGTAATCAAAGTACATTAAGAAGTGAATTGTACAAGGGTCTTCATGATGCAATTGCTGCTGGAGACACGAATGCAAGGACAATCGGAAAGAAGGTTATTTTGCCATCTTCGTTTACGGGAGGCCCTAGATACATGGTTCAGAATTATCAAGATGCCATGGCTATATGTCGTTGGGCGGGATCCCCTGATTACTTTGTTACTTTCACTTGTAATCCAAAATGGTCTGAAATCGAGATGGCTTTGTCAACCATTCCGGGACAACGAACAGAAGATAGGCCTGATATTGTATCCCGTGTTTTCCACATGAAGCTTTTAGAGTTGATGCATGACATAAAGACTGAATCACATTTCGGAAAGGTTAAAGCAAGTAAGTTCTTATATCTTGTGTTAGCTAACTGTATAGTAATTGCATTTCATACGTACTACACATATTAACCACTTTTATCTTTATCTTTACAGTTGTGTACACGATTGAATTTCAAAAAAGAGGACTTCCTCATGCGCATATTCTTATATTTGTATTTGGAGATCAACGACCAAACACTGCAGGACAGGTAGATTCCGTCGTCAGCGCTGAGATACCTGATAAAACCAAAGATTTATTAGCTTATCAATCGGTTTGTCAATACATGATTCACGGTCCATGTGGAAATGCAAATCCACAATGTCCTTGTATGGTTGATGGTATGTGCTCAAGGCACTATCCAAAGCAGTATAACAATGAAACCGTGTTTGACAAGTATGGTTTTCCTATTTACAGAAGAAGAAACAATGGTGTGGCAACGGAGGCTGCGAACGGGTTTGCCAGGGACAATGGTTGGGTGATACCACATAATGTGGACTTGGTTGTCAAATACCAAGCCCATATTAATGTGGAGGTATGCAACAAGGCAAGATCGGTTAAATATTTGTTCAAGTACATTAATAAAGGACATGACAGAGCAAGTGTTATTATACAGGATAGCACAAACACTGAGCATACTTTGGTACATGAAGTTGATGAGATTAAAACTTATTTAGATTGCAGATACATTTCTGCTTCAGAGGCAAGCTGGAGGATATACGAGTTTGATGTTCAATATCGAATACCAGCTGTTGAACGGCTGTCGTTCCACATGCCTGACGAGCACACAGTTTATTTTGATGAAAGTGAATGCTTGGCTGATGTGCAGGATAGAGATGGTATAGATCGCAGTATGTTCAACCAATGGTTAGAAACTAACAAGACATGTGATCAAGCTCGGCATTTAACATATGTCGATTTTCCAACCAGATGGGTTTGGGTCAAGTCTAATAAGCAGTGGAAAATGAGGCAGAAAGGTGAATGCATTGGTAGAATATTCTATGCACATCCTACATCGGGCGAGCGGTTTTATCTAAGAATGCTTCTCAATGTTGTTCGTGGTCCAACTTGCTACCAAGATATTAGAACAGTAGATAACATTGTTTACAATACTTTCAAAGATGCATGTATTGCGCGCGGGTTACTAGAGGATGACAATGAATGGGATGACGCATTAACGGAAGCTGCTTCTTGGTCAACTGCAAAATGTTTACGAGAACTGTTTGCCACTTTGCTCCTTTTTTGTGAAGTTTCCAATCCAAAGCAGCTATGGATTAAGCACTGGGAGTCTCTTGCTGATGATATACAATGGCAACGTTTGCGGATGAACTATCAAACCTATTATGACATGCATTCTCATGTTTTATAGGCGGAGGCGTTACGTAAACTAGAGAAGATTTTAAATAGAAACAACAGGAGTTTGCATGAGTTTTGGTCTGTGGATGTACATGAAATGTCACTTGAGGAAATTAATAGTAATAAACTTATTATGGAGGAAGTGGATTACGATTGTGATTTTCTGAAGAGTGAAACGGAACGGTTGCTGCCATTACTTAATGCTGAGCAAAAATTTGTTTACGAATCTGTATCTTCCGCTGTTCAAAATCATACTGGTGGCTTCTACTTTGTTTACGGTAGTGGTGGCACAGGGAAGACTTTTCTGTGGAACACTTTAATAAGTAGTGTCAGATCTAAAGGAAAAATTGTACTAGCAGTTGCTTCTTCTGGTATAGCTTCTTTGCTGTTACCTGGTGGTAGGACTGCTCATTCCAAATTCAAAATTCCTATAACCCTTGATGATGTTTCCACATGTAATATTTCCAAACAGTCATCTTTAGCTGATTTGCTTAGACGTACAGATTTGATTATTTGGGATGAGGCTCCCATGATTCATAGAAATGCACTTGAGGCATTTGAGAAGACTTTGACTGACATTGTTTCTTACGACTCTTCTACTTTCGATGGTCAGATATTTGGTGGAAAGACGGTTGTGTTGGGTGGAGATTTCAGGCAGACGCTACCCGTTGTTCCTAAAGGTACGAGGCATATGATTGTTCATTCATGTATTAATCACTCCACGCTTTGGGACAGCTGCAAAGTTTTTACGCTAAAGACTAACATGCGATTAAAGAACAACGACATGAACGTAGATGAGATTCACAAGCTGTCTGAATTTTCACGTTGGATACTTGATGTTGGTGAAGGAAAAATACCTTCTGTATCATTAGAGGATGATGAGGAGCCCAGTTGGATTCAAATCCCTCAACAATATCTTTTGCCACATTCTGATGATCCTATTCGTGGAATTGTGGAAAACACGTATCCAGATTTGCAACATAATATGTTAAATAAAGATTATTTCAAAGATAGATGTATTCTTTCACCAACAAATGATTGTGTAGAAGAGATTAACTCTTACATAATCAGTTTGATACATGGAGACATGCAGACGTATTTAAGTGCAGATTCAATTAGTCCTATATCGGATACCGCTGAAGACCATCATTTGTTATATCCAACTGAATTTCTACACACACTTAAATTGTCAGGTCTTCCAAACCATGAGGTGCGTTTGAAGGTAGGTGTACCAATAATGCTGTTACGAAATCTTAATCAGAATTTGGGTTTATGTAATGGTACAAGATTAATTGTCACTCAATTGTCGAACAAGGTCGTAGAAGGAGAAATTATTACCGGAAATAACATTGGCAAAAAGGTATTGATTCCAAGAATAGTTCTCACGTCAACTGACACGAAATGGCCTTTCATTCTACGTCGTCGTCAATTTCCTGTTAAAGTATGCTTTGCTATGACTATAAACAAAAGCCAGGGTCAAACCTTAGAACATGTGGGGATATACTTACCTAAACCTGTTTTCACACACGGTCAACTCTATGTAGCTATATCAAGAGCAACGTCATTTTTGGGACTGAAAATGCTAATTGGCCCGCATAAGCATGTTCCTCCTACGTACACACAGAATATTGTGTATAAAGAGATTTTCGTTAATCTTCCTGGTATGTCATTTGTCTACTGCTATTATTCATACTACTGCCGTTTGCATTCTTAAAAAGAATATTATAATATTTCCCATTCATTGTCTACTTTTTTTTTTCCTTCCATTTAAAAGGAGAGGATGACATTATTCAGCATTAACAATAGATGGGTGTATACCCTTTGGCCGTTTTGTACATACGCTTAGCTGACGGCAACAGAAATCTCATGTTTTGTTCAATCAGTATGTTTTCCTTCTTAATTTTTTTTTTACCAATTTACCAACTATATTTTTATGATCGACGGCTGTTGGACATTCTCATTTAACTTTTTTTTTTTCCTTCCTTTTTTTTTCCAGATTGTATAATTTTCTGCTACATGTTTGGTACCACTGTTATGATATGATTGCTTAGGCACGTATAATACCGACTCAAGTTTTCAAGATGACTGAATCATTCAGGAATGATAATTTAAGGAAGTAAAGGTACGTGACTACTGTAATTGGTTTGCACATTATGTTTTGCTCGTGGTTTATATCATGTCATGGTAATAACGTTGCTCACTATATGTCATCTTGAACAGGGCCTACTGCACAACACAAAAACAAACCTGGCAGTCAATTTGGTGTCCAATAAATGCTAATGATTCAAGGTATTATTCTGTTTCCAAGTTTAAGCATTAGTAGATGCATGTATTATTATTTTGTTTTCCAATTCTAAATGACAGTAGCCAACTGCTGTTGTTGTCGCCTCATTTTTTTATGACCGTTTACACATGAAAAGTCTATATAATATAAACAATGTTAATTAAACTAACAATCACCACTTCTCTCACTGCCACTACTTAACCGTGTTAGCTTCTGAAGGTAAGGCTAACCGTACAAGACAATAGCTACTGCATGTTTGTTCCCCAAGTTAGTGTCTTCATCGCTGATTTGGTTTTGGTATTCAAATATTATCCACACACTTTAACAGCCTCCAAATTATCTATGTCCCATTTTTTTTTCTATACTTTGCTGAAGTAGTCGGTTACAAATAACACAAACAACGTATAAGACATACATGTTCCCGTAAAAATCATTGCTGCGTTTAAATCAAAAAACAAAATTCACTGTACTATCATTTATATTTGCACCTTCTTTATACTGATGATTTCGTATTGCATTCCCTGTTCATTCACTCGAACTGTCTGACTATTCACCAATACTCTTTTTTACTTATTTGTTCAACCATATAATCGTCCACACATTTGACAATGAAATAATTATTTTTGTGCTTGCTGATAGTTGTTACGATTCAATTTCCCTTACTGTAGAATTACTATAACTACAGCGTCAATGTTCAGGTTGAATCATGCACTGGTCAAACAAAAAAATTTGTGGTAAACTATGTCAGTCCTACTCCTTTTCATACGCTACTGTACATACTTTAGTTACTGCTTATTACCTAAGATGCTTGTGCGGTGCCTCTTCCTACATATGTCCTTATTTTTGTTAACTCAATCTAAGTTCTGTGATTGCTTTTACAAACAAAATTATGTTACTTACTAACATGTATATCATTATTTGGTTTTCCACCGTAGTAAAACAGATAGAACAGTTGTTGTTTTACATATGATTTATTATCCTGAGAGCAAGCTACCTTCCTCTTCTCCCCATACAGGTTTAAAACAGTTTACAAAGGTATGATATTATGAATTTATGGTTCCATGCAATTTTTTTCTACCCATTTAGCCAATTTGTGGTTTTTTTTTTCTTTCCTTCTAATTTTTTGAAACTATTGTTTACCATTCAACTCACATAACTTGCTAACTGATTAATATATGTTTTCTCGCTATTTGGGATGAGAACACTCACATATGCCGTCTACGCAGACAGCACTACTGTCAAATTATCCATAACGCTATCTTCACACGCATCAACACATATATATATATATACATATATATACACACATATATATATATACACACACACACACACACACACATTTACTGTTTTGTATGTGTGGTTTACCGGTCTACAATCGGCAGCATTACAAGTGCATCTTCCGTCAAAAACAATACCTAACTGCCTATTTTTACCTGCATACAGGAGCCCATTTACAAACACATCCGCTACGCTGTGGTTAAACTCGGAAATCAAGAAAAGCGACGAAGGACATAAGGATTACTCATCAGTATCCCATGTTGCTTGCATCATTTCCAGCCCCAGATGGATACTCTTTATACTCCTCTCATCTTTTTGTAATATTTACTTTGGTCACCTATAAATACTTCCGCTGTTTGTATTTGTCCGCAGACTGCCATGTACATTTGTTTTTGCTTATTCTTTTGCAAACTATTTGTAAACATAAATTTGCTGATACAACATTGTGCGTACACATATTCACTTAACTATTATATGCATTGTCTTTGAACTTTTATTCTATGTTTTCTCCACCAAACGTGGGTAGTGACGTATATTATTACTAATACTATTCGAGGTGCTATTTTATTAATGCTACTTGCATCCTGTGTACAGATGTTAAAATGCTTCATCTTATACCGCTTTGGAAGACGCAACTGTCTTCAACCTTGCATGTTGTAGGATACGGGTACTGTTGTAATCGTACCCGTATGTGAAAATAAATTTGCGTATTCGTATTACGCAGTGTCCGTGAATATCAGTGTACATGTATCCATATCCATGCATAATTTCGGATATCTTAAAATATTCCACCCGATGTATTGCATACATATATCTGAAAATAACTATATCAAAAACTTAAACATACACATCCGTGACGTTATCTGAAAATACCCGTAAACATATATAAAAATTAACCAAAACTATTTGTATTTGTAATTCAGAAATGCATATTTAGTGCATTTATCCCAACATATCCGCAACATTAATCGAAATATAGCCGATAACTTATCTGAATAAAACTGGAAAATAATGTAAGACGATTTTACAAATCTATAACTCGCATTGGAAGTTGAGTAGAAAAATATTTTTTAACAAGCTGATTACGTATGATTAAAAGATATAATCACGACCTCAGTCATATAAATTTGATACAAAATATATTTTTAACGGTATAGTGCCAAAAATATAATACCACTAACTCAATACGTACGTAAAACAAAACAAAGTATCGTATAAGCTTATATAAAATTATGTCATTGGCGTAACCATACCACCGAATATAATGACATGTGACGTACAATGATGCACACTACCTAAATACAAATACAACCTTTGCTTTTTTTGGATGGGTATGTACTGCAACTATTGATATTAACGTATTTATGTCAATAAAATTTGTATATTAAAGTAAGTAAAAGTAAATCAAACATTACACACACATACACGTTACATAAACAAATCACAATATTTTTTTTTGTTTTTTTTTTGTTTTTTGATACGGGTACCGCTATAAACATATCCACAACCAAAAGGATTTTCAATCGTTGGATATCCGTACTCGCATCTTCGATAACAAATATATTCCATAATCTCAGATACGAATACAGACGAGTGTTAGATTTTTTTTTTTTTCGTACCCGTTCACCGCTACAACTTTGACTAGCCAGAAAAAAAAATCATTAATTAAATAATAACACAGTTGCCATAAAAAATAAGACATATGCACCTTTACATTTGGCTGATCATTAACATTCCAATAGTTAGCACGTAAATTCACAAATATATAGTCAGTCCAGTATTATCCTTTCAACATTTCAGAAGGTAATATGGCATACTATATGCGGTGAACATTCCCTCATGAATAATAGACACTCTTTCTTTTTCACATGCAACAACCGTTAGAGCTGTATGCGTCCACGTGTAAACCTAAATTTACAAAGCCGTACATGCTTATTCTCATCAGTACTTCACGTTTTCATACAACTGTTTCGTAGTGGGGTATTCCTAACCAAAACGGTTGCTCTACTTTTTTTCTTCAACTTTTCCGCATTCCCCATAATATATAATTTAACTATCCCGCAACAACAAAACTTTCTGCTCTGACTTGGATTCTTATACATCCTGTTTTCGTTATGAATGCAAACACAATCTTGCTTTCCGAAGTGGTTTTCGGTACCAACTGGAATACTGTTAGAGTTAGAGTTGGTAGATTGTGGAAATTGATCAGTCAAGCAACACATGAAATGTACGGCATCAACATGCAATTTTTGGATTCAAAGGTATTTTCTTCTCAACTGATTATATACTTTAGTATAACCCCCAATAATTTTATTCGTTTCTCTATAATTTTATTTCGTCGTCACATTTAATAGGAAAATGAAAAAGAGGTGTCAATCCGGAAACATATTCTGCATCAATTTGATAATACATTTGAGGAGTCTTCGGTGTATGATGTCACACGGTTTAACGTACAGGAGGCTGACAAGACATATAGAACCGTAAATGATAAATGGATAATAATTGTACGACCTGATACCCAAGTTGTGAAGGTTAATGAAGCTTTGGACGATATACCTCGATACAAATTTGGTTTTGCTGATGAATCCACGCTCATTACAAGGCTATACCAAATTGTGCAACTCACTGGTATGGTGATCGACTTTTACTTTTTAACCTCTCACTTCTCCTACAAGGTGATGTCAAATATGACGCTGCAATTTTTTTTTTTTAATAGATCTTGGTGGATTGTTGCATGCAATTACAAACGTTTTCAATGTTACGACTAAAAAAGGAACTCAATCTATTAAACGGGAGTTGCATGTGGAAAACGATAGGTTTGATTTTATTCATGCCACTGTATTCATCGAAAAACCTTTAGATTTCTTCTTCAAAATTACCGTATCTAATCATGCAGTGGAAAATTTGTGGTTTCTTTTTGGGGTGACCAAAGAGATATAGTTGACGAGACAGTCATGGATAAATTCAACCATTCTCCAACCATTGTTATCACTTCATTGACTGTTTCAGCTTATGGACGTACGTTTGTTTCGCATATAACCCAATCAGATATGTTGAATTTGTTTGACTTAATTACCGTTGTTGGCCACAGGATCATTTACCTATAACGCAACAAAAGCAACTAAGATTTATTTCGATATTGATTCTCCTCAATTAGTTGGCATCACTACACGGTACCTACTACCCCACTTTTGAATTTTTTTTTCCCATTCAATAACCTTTCCAAACTAAAATGCGCTCACACTGGTTACCTCCCTTTCTAACAAGGTGCAAACTTGATGATGACCGAAAAATTATTTACATTGAGCATGGCATAAAGCCGGACTTGGACGAGCATCAACATGTTGATTCTACACTGTCCCAATTTACGAGCGAAGTTCGTTCAGGACATTGTCGGGTACTTACTCTCTACGTTCAATGCATGCCATAAATTTTTTTTTCCACTTCATTTCTTATTTTAAACGTAAAACCATGTTTAACACTATATATTACATAACCACTTCAAACTGGCCCACGTGGAACTTCGGTTATTTGCAGTGTGCATGTAAACTTTACAATTATGTTACAAGTAATCATATTACACGTGCATGCTACTATTTTCTTTACCTGAACATATCATCTGGATGGGCATGTTTTAATTAATTTACTGAAATAACTTCTCCTGACTGTTGTATGCTATTGTACCGCTATAATAACCGTTGTTCACTTACAGGGAAAAATTTATGTTATTCCCGTCACTATAGTTAAGGTGAAAACTACATCTAATTGGAGCTACCTTTCTTGCCCGCTTTGTAAATCCTCAGTTCGACTAGACGGGACTCAATTTTTCTGCACCGGTTGCCATAAAATGACGCCAAATCCTTTAAATAGGTTTGCAACTTTTTGTTTTATGTTACTTAACGCGCTTTCAAACGTACTACGCTTTTCACACTATAACATAGGTATCGTGTCAATTTGGATATTATGGACTCCACCATGACTACAACTATTACTGCTTTTGGCAACGAAGCTGAAGCTGTTATAGGCCATAACGTTGACGATCTTCTTGCTATCTACAAATCGGTACCATTTCTTTTTGCACTCTTACCCACATTTATACATAACAATCGACTGTCTTATGATGCAAGTTATGTTACTATAATATGCTCTACCACTGACAGTACACACACGTCCATATTTTTTTTTTCTTTCTTTCATTACACTGTACATCCGTCGATCCATGTGTTCATATATGTTTCATTGAATCACTCATTCCTTATCTCACGTTATCACACGCATGACATTATTTTGTCACTGTTCTCTCCTTCATTATTATTTTTACGCTTTGTTTCCTCTTTTAACATGCTTCTATGTATGTTTGCATATATGCAATATAACCTTACTTTATTCTGCCCTACGTTTACATTTCGCATAACGTAACACGTACAACTCTACTGGTACTGTCACTTTTTTTTTCTTTATATGCTTTCTTGCTGCTGTACTATTGGCATCAACGCTGACCTATATGCTTACTTTTATTGTCCCTATGCTACTTTACGTTACACCATGCATGGATGATTTCATCCTGTCATCATACTTACAGTACACTATTTTTTCCCTTACTTTTTTACATTTTTTTATGCGTTATAAACACACACATTTTTTTTTCATTCTATCTCCAGTTGAATGGAGTTGACAAAATTGACAACATATTCAATCAAATTCCCGGTTCTGAGGCTGTGGTGGAGTTCAAACCAAGCAATCGTGAGATAAACACTACTGATATTTACTTTACCGCAAAGAAAATTTCAAAGAAGAAACATATGACTGATGCGGCAGATGTGCAAACCCAGGTTCGTTTACGCTGCAATTACACTAACATTCAATACTTCGCCATTTACCATTATATTATCTGATTTCTACTGCCATAGATAACTCCACCAAGCGAAAATAGTTCCACTCCAGATTTTCAATCACCTACAAACACTTCCATTACACGAAACTCAACCGTTGACAAAGGAAAGCAAAAGATGATTGAGGTAAGTCTTTCAACACTATATACTTACAACGACAATTCAGCTTATACAAATTAATATTTTATATTTTGGTTCCAGGAAACTGTTTCACCAAAACAATTGGCATCTGACACGATTCAAGCAAAAAAAGGTCCAAATCGTGGGATTGTGATAAAGGTATAAAATACAAACATTAAATACCATGATCGTTAATTTTACATCAAATTTTCATGTTCAACAAGTCTTCAAACTCACATGAAAGCAAGCGTATACAATAACTTTTTTTTACAACATTCAACACTTCTTCAATTATTCAGCGTGCGTATCAAATTTTTATACCAGCCATTTTCTTACCCAAACTAAAACATGAATTATTCTTTTGATCTGCTTCCTAGGCAAACATATTCATCAGCATTAATTAAGCTCGAACGGTTGACGAATCTTCCATTTCTTACTAATCTTTTATTACCAATATCCCCCTTGAACCTGCGTGGTTTATATCCATTTATTTACTGTTCTTCCTTTTGTACTCATAAGTGTCATCACATATGTTTTTAGGACAATTGCCAGTACTTAAATGAACTTCATACTAGCCTTATGATTCTCAATACCGTCTACTGACTTAAGGATGATCAATTTTTTTCAACCTTCACAAACCTGACACGTGTAACTGCTAATTGATGACAAGCCAAACATTTCATGTTATTAATATGCTGAAAAAGAAATATATATTAATTATAAACATTTACGTCTAATTTTATTTTTTATTATTTAATTCTCTTCTTAGGACTTGGACGACAAACGAACTGCGTCTGATTCACCGTTAACGAAGACTCGGGATAAAAGACCCAAAAAATAGCTTCACTCCCTGCTGCATTACTCTCATCTACGTCCCATGTCTGTTATTTTAAGTAATTGTATAACTTGGCATTAATTTCATTTTTGAAGACAATATATTTGGTTTGTTCTACCTTATGACCTATGTGTGTTTTTTGTTATTCTTCAAACATTTGTTGAAGAAACCATGTATTCTTTGTTGTATCTTATATCAATCTATATCTATATTTCATTCATTCACCTTACCCACATTGCATTACCAACACTACTTTTCTTCATCCTTACATATCCATTGCAAACATTACATTTCTATGATTTTGCTGTACTGTGACATGGATTTACAAATATGCGGTTCAGATTGTTTATTCTTTAAACTATATTATTTTACTACCCAGCTATACTTTCATTTATCCTTTCAATATAACTGTTATTTTATTTCAACAGTTTATCCCAGCTTGCTTTATATAAAAAATACACATGCTTCACTGCTTCCTTCCAAATACGTCAAACATGCGCCAGCTGTATTTGCTACCTCTGGTTGTTACTTTACCAACTCAGCAACCAATCCACCGTATAATTCTTTTCCAGTCATACTTTACAAATAAAAATTCCTACTTTCTACTTACTGATGTATCTGTTTTTGCTCCAAGAATAAATTTATTTCAAAAATATATACACTTAGATGCAACCATATGAAACACTTTGCTTCATATTTTCATCAACTTCAGTATCAACGCAGGCGATCGAAACCATTCAGCACCCTACTCTCCTCATTAATTTTATTCTTTGAAATACATCATTAACATAAACTAAACACTACCCGTGTGCGAAGCACGGGATACTCACTAGTAGTAATACTATGATCTGCAAGACGGTTGCAGATGCTCTTATCGTTATAGCCGGTTAATTTATCATACGACACATCTATTAAATAATAGTAAAGCAGAAGAATTTCTCACTCTCTCCTTATTTCTCTCAATTCTCTTAATTCTCCTTAATTCTCTCAATTTTCTCCATTCTCCTTAAAACTCTCAAGATACTTTCATTAAATCATAATAATAGCTCAGAACCCATCCACATCTACTCTGGATTTCCAGCGTCGTCCAGGATAAATTTTAATCTCGGTCTCCCCCTTTTCACTTCATAACCCTAATTTTAGTTCTGCAAATTCCTACCGAATTGAGTTTGCGCAATTTGGCGATTTTTACGACCACCGCTTCATTGCTTGACTGTTCTCATTCGTTCTTCCTCCTGCCATCATCGATTCTGAAAAACTAGGTTCTATGATATTTCCCCTTCTCCAATACAAAGCCTATTGCTTTTACCAGAGCCGGTCAGTTGTATTCAGAAGGCTCTTTCTTTCCTTTGCTTTCCCTCTTCAATTATAGCAACGCTAATTTCTTTATCCTCCTATGTTTCCTCAACCTCTTTTCTATGGACATTAAAAAAATCAATCTTTATTAAAGTCAAATGGTCTCAGACGTCATTGCACAGTGTATCAAACTCACGTATATTCCGTATAAAGGCAAACAAACTTATGGACTGAAATTTACTCAGCTGAGGACCGATCTGCGTGGAGGTAATTATTGGCTGGAATTTTTTGTTGCTGAAATGACGGTAAAATTTAAGTGAATTGTTTATTAATGCAGTTTATTTTGTTTCACTTATGCATTTTTGTACGTTCAGTTCAGTGTAGTCATCCTTTTCTTAAAGTATTCCATAGGATATTTTCAAAAGATAAACAATCATCTAGGTGATGGTTGAAAGAAAAAGTTGGATTGAGTTTACAGCCTAATACGTACTTATGTTTACCAAGCAATGGTTTAGTGATTTAAGAAAATCAATGGTGTATGCTTTACAGATAATTGTTGAGATAACCTATATTTCTTTGTTTAACTTTTTCTTTGTTGCCTTCCGATTTTTATCTATTCTACGTTTTTTTTGTTTTTTTATTCCCGCACATGAGCTATAAAACCGAGTGATATATTAAATTCATACGCACAATGCACTGCTCATTGTGTATAAATTATTTTATAGTAATGTACAAGTTACAAGGAGTTGCTTGAATTTTGATGTCAGTTTTATACTTAAGTAGTTGTGAAGTAAGTGCTTTAAAAAAAACGTAATTTTATTTGAATGTATCAATTCACGTGCGTCTTGAATAAGAAATAAACTGTTAACATTTTGAATTCTATCACATATTTAGGCTTCCATGACTGGAATATTTGGTATTTTTACATATTACTTTGGTTTGACGTAAACGTTCATTCTAAGCGCAGTTATATTTATTTGTTAATATATGAGTATGTGCATCCATTCATCAGCACGTCTTATTAGTTTCTAAAACCATTGTCGTAATCTATACCACATTATTCAAATTGAGTATACCTTCCTTTGCTCTAAGGCATTCTTAATTTGTCAACTGAATCTTGCCACATATATTTAGGAACTCAAGAGTCGCTTTTTCCCCAACCTATTCCTTCTTTTTCTGTATAACACCTAGCCATAAATTAAAAAAAAAAAAAAAAAATCTGTTTCGTTCCCTGTCCAATGTCGTTTCTTTCAGTCTTGCCGATTCCCTCATATTCAGTTGGCTCATTCATTTTCTTACTTTTTGAAACATAAAAGAATTACTTACTCTGTTTTTCGTACTTTTGTTTTCTCTTCTTATTCCATTTTGACATATATGTAGTTAACTTAACGATCAGAAATTTCAAATAAAACCAAACTTCCTATGTCAATTTTCTAATTGCCAACATCACCTATTGAATTCTTATCATTTTTTGATTTTCTCCTCTTTTATATGATATGCTTAGACTAATCTGTAGGCGATTTTAGTTTACTTTTTGTTTGACATTGCAAATCATTAATATACTTTTTGTAAAAGTTACATGCATTTAAAGTTTGTTCGTTTTGAAACCTCAACAGAGGTGGCGTTGTTGAGTTATTGAAAATGGTTTTGATACTGCTTTGTTTTTCTGCACATTTGTACGTAAAATCAAAAAATTGCATGCTGAAATTTTGGCAGAAGCTAATATATTGATTAATTTTTTAATCCGCAAAACATGCCTTATTTAAAAAAAAACTACTTATTCTGCTCTTCTTACTTCTCCTTGACCGTTGAAATGGATTTTTTTTTTTAATAGTTCAATTTTCTTCTTTCCTATGCTTTAAGTTCTCTTCTTTTGATAAATATATTCTATTGTCTATAAAGCATGGGAGCATATCTTCGTTTTACAATTGTTAATATGATGTTTTAAATGATGTTTTATCATTTAATTCGTTAAATCCTAATGTCAGCGAATCAGAATTGTGGATCAAGGTTGCAATTCCAGAATACATGTTTAACCTTCTAATTTTTCGTAAACTACAAAAGAGAATGAAAAAGAAACATGGTACAATAGAACATTAACCCTAATTTATACTTTGCTCTTTTACCTGATATATATTTCCTTTTAGGCTTTATGATATTTCTCTATTTTTTAGCGTTGCAAATTCCCTATGCTTTCTTTTTAAAAGATTCGTGCACTACAAGTTTGTGTATTTTTGAGTTTTTATAGAGCGTTTGTAATGTTGTTGAGTTATTTGAAAATAGTTTTCGTTCTTTTTGGTTCTGTCCAATTTTTCTTATAATTTATTTCACATTGTTTCATTGAAAGATTTTGGGCATATTTTACAGTTTGAAAACTTACTCTAGAAAATGTACAATAGCGAATCCTAGAGTACATAACTAAGCATTGAACCATATAATCATAACCAATTTAATCACATAATGTATCATTGATATAATGTTTCAGGAACTTGCGACCATGTGCTTTAAGAAGTTGACTGATAGTGTTTCAAGAACTTGCAAGCATGTGATTTTAGGAGTCGATGTGCAAGAATCAATAAAAAAAACAAATGCACACAAATTGCTAATTTCTAATTTGAATTCCAATGGTAAAAAAGAACTACAGTGATGTAGGAAATGCACAGTACATGCATATGCATGAATATTGGTAAATCGTGATTAACAATAGGAACCTTAGCACAATTTTGCTCTGTGAAAGAAATTAACCTTATAACCTTCATGTATACCGATGTTGACAACTTCTATTAGCAAATAAATACATATTTGTCTTAATTTGCTACAATTTTACTTGGGATATTTGAATAAGATAGGAAGGATAATTATAATCAATTATTTTCATTTTCTTTTATAACCGGTTGGTGAAATTTTCAAATCCATATGGTAAAACAGTATTTGCATTATTCTGGACCTAATTAAGTTTTAAAAATTGTGACTACAATAGTAATTCTTCCGATAGTATGATAATGACAATATTTGTATAGAATAATTAAGCTTTAGACATTTACGTTGGTCCTCCTCCGTTTGGAGCAAATATTTGTTATGTTCTTTAACTCTTTCATGGTTTTGAAAATTCATTCCACACCTGAACTTCGTGTTCAATTTGCATCTCATAATACACCGTGTGCACTGTTTGCATTGCTTATGACTGATCTCACAACTGATACCCTGCGATCGCATACTCAATTACTTTGGATTATATGGTCTGAAATATTTGTTCCATGCTCCTATCACATTAAGCTGGTGGCGTTTAAACATATTTCCTTACCATGTTCAGTTAATAGCCCGTAGTCGATGGTTGCATAGAAGTTTGTTTACTCACTTATTGTGTACGAAAACTTTATTTTGTCATAATCAAGGCCAACATTATACGAGCTTAAATTTATATTTTGTTTATACAAAAGAAAACTGACAAACTAAGTTATCTTCCCACATGATATCAATTCATAATTAATTTTGTAATTTGTTTTGAACGGTACTTTATCTGGATAGATATTTTAAATCAATGTTTCTTAGAACAAGACAATACGATGGACGATGCATACGTGTTACTTAATATTGTTTTTAAGTGCAATTCACAAATAAGCATCATGTTAATCTGTCTATACATGTGTATTAAGGGCCAAATATCTTTTAAATTTATTAGGAGAACAGGTAACAACTTATTAGGCGTTGAATTTCACGGTTTGTCCCCATTCTTCCATTTAGCTATATTACGGAAATTCGCAAGTTCATTCCACTTCATGATAAAGTTTTTTTTTTATATGTCTTAGTATAAATCAGTCCATGTTATATGCAATAGTAGACACATCAAAAAGTCAAAAATATAGCAATTGACCATGATATACATGCATTTTAACAATCAATTATTTTCCATCTTTTCTTTTGTATTCTCTCTGCTTTGTTGCATACAAATGAAATAAGTTCGACAACTAACTTCCTACACATGTATCGTACATGTTTTAGTATAAAATGACTACTACCTTATATTTTTGTCATTTCCATAGGTTAGTGTTTGTCCTATCCAGTAACCGGAGATAAGGCACATGTTTCATTCATCATTATTATCTCATATTTGCTTTTACCCTTTGTTGCTGATAGAAGAACATCTTGGGTTTTACTAAACTTTTGGAAAACTATTAGTTACATGGCAACATGATATATTGTGCAACTTTTATTAGTGAATACCAAGTTTTAAGCAATTATTTCCATGTTTTTGTTATTTCCCTTTTTTCTCTAAGCATAATTTTTTGCAGGTTCCTTTTAGTAGACAAAATAAGTGTCATTAGTTTTGAAATAATTGCTCGATTATCTATATACTTTCGTCCAAAATATAGCAAATTCAATCGGAAAAAATGTTTACGCCGATCATTTCTCTTTCCTTATATGGTGCAGGCTATACAAATATGGATGCAATTTCTTCCTCCAAGCACCCTCCAACATGTCTACCGAACAGCATTTGTGCTTCGATTTCCGTCTAAGTAGCTCGATATGGGATTCCATCAACATGAAGGCTAGCAAAGTCTTCGGGTTAAACTTGAAAGTCATGGCTTTAAGGGGTAAAGCTTCAAATTTACGTATATCATCCATAGTTTACAGCATTTCGCATTGATTCATCATTTATGACTATGCATAGTAAAAAATTGAACAAGTTACATTTTATACGTCTGCCTTACAAAACAAGTTGGTATCGTAGCATCTATCATCACACCCAATATGTTTACCATAGTGCAAAAGTAACCTACTTTTATACTTTCTTTGTTGTTGTTTCAACTGATAGAAATTGAATGTGTTAGAAAATAGTTTGGGTGATGTACTAAAGCATGAAATATATGAACTGATTTGCACAACAACATTCTTCAAATTTTATTGCCATTTTTTCCCGTGAAACTTTATAGGTTATAAATTTTTTTAGTTACATAAAGGCTTCAATGCATCATGCATGTGTATGTGGATACAATAAAAGAAGTCAAATTGTTACGGTTTTCACTGAGATTTCCACAACCCGATGAATAAGACAAACAACAAAAATATAAAGTCAAAGTTTGACTTATATACTCTTATATATACCAAATATACTTTGACCGGATAACGATAGCAAGAGTACTGAAGGGAAAGATAGCAATTTTTTGTTGCACCCGTAAAGGAACACACCTTGATATCCAGATATTTACACATATATAGCTAACCATTGTTGTACGTAGTTTGTTGGTCTTAATATTAATGGCCTACTATTAATCCTGAGTAATTAGTCAGTTTATACAAAAAAAAAAAAATTTATCTTCGAACTTCTATATGCAAGTACTCATAACGTGCACTCAAATTCATACTTATACATTACAAAATCAATAGAGATTTTCTACGATTTACTATTTTACTTATACTTTCAAAAAGATAATTTAATAATTTACTTACAGTTATTACCATTGACCCCCGTCGCTGTATTAAAAGTCAAATCATTTGGAGCAGTCAACCAAAACATGAAGATCTGATCGTATAGATCAGATTTCGCAATGTGTTTAATCACAAACTTCCTAAATTTAGGCCAACTTACCGAATATTATTTATTACAAAGAGTATTCTTAGACTATATTATGTTTTTAATTCTTCCCCCCTTTATTTATATCGTTCTTAAAAGAACAAAAAACTTTGTTCTTTGTAATATATTTTTTGCTTATGGCTTATATTTATCAAAAAACAAATTCTCAAAAGATAAGACTTTTTTTCTTATGGCTTAATTATGAAGAAGAAATAATTTAACAAATACAAGTACACATAATTGATAAATAATAAATATAAGTAAACCATAAGTAGTAATATATATATATATATATATATATATATATATATATATATGTA